>OU342743.1:93216935-93860352 GCA_910589775.1 Avena eriantha
ATACGTACTCAAAAAATTGCTGATGAACATCTCCTCGAAATCTATCCAGCAGTTGATGCTTCCTGGTGGCAAATTGTTCAACCACACCCTTGCCGAGCCTTCCAACATCTGGGGTCCATACCGTACGGCCCATCTCAGGTTGCCTGTGGCAATTTTTACAGCTGTGGCATAGTTTATCAGCCAATCCTCTGGCTTGGTACTACCGTCATAGGTCTTGGTGCCCCTGGGCAGCTGAAAGTTCGGGACTGGTGGCTCTTTCATGATCCAGGGTCCAAAACATGCTAGACCCGATGGCCCTTGACATTCTATCTGTTCCGACCTATATAGTCGATCCAGTTTCAACCTCGCATCGTCCGACATCAAATCCCTCCTTCCCAATCTCGACCCTATCACATGATAGTCCGGTCTCGGGTATCCCGCATTTGCCATCTCCGAATCACCGTCGTTATACCAGTTTTGCTCTTGCGGCGCACATTTCTGTTGCATACCTCGGCCGACACTATGCTCTTGCCTCGGCATGTTCCGCTGCTGCGGTTGTCTTGCTCCAGCTGAATTTTGCTGCCCGGCATTGCCATTGACAACGTTCCTTTGACCGACATTGCCTTGGTCACGGTTACCTCGGCCAGCTTCGCCTCCGCTCACACTCCGTCGATCATCATTTTTCTGCACTTCTTTTTCTTTCCCTGCCCGTGTCGGGTCATACGGGACAATCTGTTTGTTCTGTCTGGCCAAGGTTACCACCTCCTCTCTCCTTGGACCACCATGAGGGGACGATGCGGCTCCAGCGGATTTCTCCGGGTTACCCATCACCGAATGGACGATCTTGGAGGCCCCAGCTCTCTCCGGGTTTGCCTTGAGCAATTCCTCGTTTTGCCTATTCGCAATCCGAACTAGCTCATTAACCCGGTCTTGCTGCCTTTGCCGGGCTTCACCCGTCAGTCCCTCCAAGTCGGATGCACCTGCATCCGCCGCTCTGAGGTTCTTGGCCGGGGTACTATACCTCGGCAACCCCACGGAAAAACAGTTTTCTGATTCCTCGATTCCGACATCACCTCCTCTGTTCATCTCGCTCATGAGATTTCTCCCTTTAACTTTTATAGTATCAACGTTGTTCGCCTTAGCGTACTCACGCAGCGTCATGTTCAACGACTGCTGGGCCGCGGCTATTTTCTTTGCACCCTCTACTATTTTTTGCCTAGTTTCTTCCAGCTCGGCCTGTGCACGAGCTGGATCTACCGCTGCTGCTACAGGGTTCGCCGGGCTATCCATTGCCTCTCTCAGCATGTTTTCCGGCCTCTCTAGCGGAGGACCCCTACCTTTCCTTGGTGCCTTGGGCGTCACCTCCGGATCTGGCGCCGGATCCTTGCTCGCACCCGCACCCGGCGTTGTCATCATTACCTCTACATGGTCCGGGGAGCGAGCGGTACGCTCCCCGCGAGCCACAGTGAGGGGCGGTTCTCCTGCCTCGACAACGTGGCGCGGATGAACGCCAGACACGTCCACCGCAACGTAGACCTTGTGTGCGCCGAGCTTGAGGAAGATGCCGTTGCGCGGGAGAGGGCGCATGCCGAAGCAGCCTGCGTTGTCGCTGACGAAGTCCCGCGCTTCAAAACGCTGAACGAGCCCGGAGATGATGCGCTCGCCGGTGACGATGAAGTTTCCCGTTCGGATTTTGACCCCTGCTAGCACCGCTATCCCCACGGTGGGTGCCAACTGTCGTGGTGGTGTCACGGCAGATGCCATGTATAGGCTAAAGGTGGGGACTAATACACGCTAGGGGAATCTAGGGAGGGATAGTGAAGTGATTCTCCACACAAGAACTCGTATTGATTTCCTTCCAAGGTTACAAGTGCTCCTAGAGCTGTATTGGCGAGAGGAGGAAGAAGGAGCTCTCTTACTCTCACTCACAGATCTCACCTGAAACCCTAGACCTTAACAGAATTGTACTGAGACCAAAAACAGCCAACCCCCTCTACAGAAGCCCTAACCCCCCTTTTATAGGGGTGGCTCAGTTTCTGCCTAGGGCATACGTGGAGGCATATTCCTAAGAATATGCCTCCTTCCAAAGTGGTAAGCCGACCGGGGTGCTTTTTCCCCCGCGTCACACACGCTTTAGCTACGTTAGCCACTGCGGCGCCCTCCTCAGCTGACGCGGGCGTCGTCATGCTTGTCGGCCACGCCCCGGTGGTCCTGTCCTTGCTCGCTTCGCTCAGGCTATTTGTACCGGGGCTTCTTTTGACCAGCGAGATTCCTTCCTTCTCCTAGAAGCTTGCTGCGACCCGGATGATGGTTCATCCGGCCACACCCTTTCCTGCACACAGGCAAAACACTCTTCCGACTTACCGCTTAAGTCGGATGAGGGATAGTTAGGCGGACGCCCCCAGGTCCGGATTACCCCGTGATTCGGCCTGCCTTGAGGTGACCCAGCCGGCATCTGCTTTGGCCTTGCCGAACCTCGGCTAACTCGGCCTTCATACCCGGGCATGACCCTACCCGGGGGTATCCCCCCAACAATAGATAACATGCTGGGTGAACAAATTACAGCGGGGCAATTGACAAACATCGAGAAAGCAATACATGCATATACTAATTATCTTGAGTCTTTGAGACTTGATTGGGCATTACAACATAATACATAGACTGCTATACAACTGCATCTATGACTAATAATCTACCTTCCGGTTATCATCCGAACCCCCTCCAGTATTAAGTGGCAAGCAACAGATTATTGCTTTACGAACTGTGTGTAAAGTAAACAATACGATTGTTCTATGAACAAAGGATTTTTGTTTTCTCCCTAGTAGCAACAGCACATCTAGTACCTTAGAGATTTCTGTCACTTCCCCAGATTACCAGAGGCATGAACCCACTATCGAGCATAAATACTAACTCTTGGAGTTGCTAGCATCTACTTGGCCAAGATAGCTACTAACAACGGAAAGCATGCAAGATCACAAATAACAAAGACATGATAGAATCAATAATCAATCTGAAATAGCATCTCAATATCCATCGGATCCCCACAAACACAACATGCAGAATTACAAATAGATGATCTTGATCATGAACAGAGCTCACAAGATCTAGACATGAAAGCACAAAGGAGGAGAACCATCCATCTAGCTACTACATGGATCCGTAGTCCAAGGATGAACAACTCACGCATCACACCGGAGGCTTGCATGGTGATGAAGAAGGCCTCCAGGGTGAAATCCCCTCTCCGGCAAGGTGCCAGGAAGAGCTTCAGATCCCTCCTGGTCTAGGGATGGAGATGACGGCGGCTATAGACTCTTTCGTGGATTTTTGATTGGGTACTTAGGTTTTACGTCCCGAGTGCAATATATAGGCGAAAGGAGAGGCCGAGGGGGTGCCGGGAGCGGCCACACCACCCCCTGGCACGAGCCAGGCCTGGCCGCGCGGCCAGGTGGTGTGGTGGCCCCCTGGCCTCTCTCTGTCTCGTATTCTGGCACTTGATGACTTCTAGAAAAATAGGCACTTTGGCTTTTATCCCATCCAATTCCGAGAATATTCATTTTATGATTTTCCAGGAACTAAAAACAGTAGAAAACAGGCAGCTGGCACTTTGGCTCTTGTTAATAGGTTAGTCCAAGAAATAATATGAAAAGTACTCCAAAGTTGGAACAAAACACAAGAAACTGGATAAAACCAAGCATGGAACATCAAAAATTATAGATACATTTGCAATGTATCAGGGAGTCAAGGACATCTTCACAAGGGGAGTCCCTCATAACCAATTTATTTACTTTGTTATTTTTGTTTTTCTTAGTTTCTTTTGTTGGGGATATACTTTCCGGGTATCCTCACAGTTCCTCACTGACCAGGGTGGCCCACTTCGGGTTAGAGCTTTGCTTCACGGGCGGCCCAGTCAGGGAGAAAGACGGAGTCCAATCCGGCTACGGGAAGGCCCAGAAGACTTACTGACTTAGGCCCATATTGTTACTTGTAGTTCAAGATGTACTCTGTAACCGACTCTTAGTCGTAGCCGGATAGATCTCTCCTGTAAACCCTAGGTCGGATGTCTATATAAGCCGTACTAGGGAGAGCCTTTAGGGCACCCAATACTTTAGACCCTCAACTCACATAGGCGAAACCCTTGTAACCCATATTCCGGCTCTATCGTATTACTAGATTGCTAGCAGGAGTAGGATCCGTCCAAAGCCGGCGGATTCGAACCTGGGTAAACATGTGTGCTCACCGTCCCGGAACACCGTACGTCTCACACCCCTCTCCTCCCCACGCCTCGAGGACCCCCTCATGGTGTACTTGTCCTCAATCCGACGACAGTTGGCGCCCACCGTGGGGCAAGTGAGCTTCGGATCTATGTTCCGAGCGGAATCTGCAAGAATCAGAATCGGCGAGACTATCACCGTCGGTCGCGTCCTCTACGCTAGCGACGTCCCTCTCATCGTTCTCGACGAGACTTGGATTCCAGCTAGGGAGGCCGTGACTGCCTACACAATCATGTCTTTTGGCGAGATCGATGTTTACATCGGTTTCGCTGAACCTGCCCAACCCACCCCAGCGGTGATGATAGAGGCAGAAGAATCTTCTGGGTCCCCTTTGTCCGCGAAGGCGGCAGGGTTCCGGATCTCAGAAAATCCTAATCCCACCCAGCCCGCACCAGTTGAGGAGATAGTGGAGAAATCCGAGCCTAAAGAAAACCTAGCGCTCCAAGTCGAATCTGGAGTGGATCTCCCTGGAGAAGCCGGATCCCAGATCGACCCACCCGTGGAAGTCAAAATTTAGGAGGAGCATATCAACGACACTGATTCCGGCTCTGATGACGCCGGGATAGACAGGCCTTTCCTGAGGTACACACTAAGACGTATGATACTGCAAGGCAAAAGCGCAGATGCAATCCTCGAGACCATCAAAAGTTTCGACATGGCTGATCGCGAAAGCCGCAGGTTCCTCAGGAAGCATGCATCGCACTTCGTCGGGTACGTAGGATCCGGATCCGGCTCTGCCGATGCTAGAGAAAAGACCGCTATGATGGAGGCAATTGGAACAAACACTGACGTACCCACATCCTCGGATGAATCGATGACGTCAGCGTTTTTTGACAGTTCTCCACGGAATATGAAGAGGACTATAACTCCAAAGCTGCAGAAGAAGGACAAGCCATGGATGAAGGATTCAGGGAACACTCTCCCAAAGCACAGGATGACATGGACGTCGGAGATAATCCCGAAGTCCAGATGTCCGAAAGTACCGATCAGAGCTTGACTCCGGGAAATGGACCCAAAGCCGTCTTTGCTATGGGCGCTGCAAAGAAGGCAAAGAAGAAGAACAAGAAGAACAAGACCCCAACAAAATACCCTCTTACAGAGGAGGTGATTGCATCCTCTCGTCGCGAAGGCGCACTTGGGCGAGAAGGTCGGAGAACTTGACGTCCTCTGCTTCTTGCGCTTCTTCTTTGGCAGATAAATGACTTTTCTCCGGGCATTGCCTAGCGAGCCGCTGGATTTTTTCAGCAGATTTCCAAGACAGGCCAAACTTGGCAAGTCCCGGATTGCTCATAAGGTTTTCGGCGAAGGTTTCTGCCGAGGGATCATTACCCAAAGGGTTCACCCTTATCTAGATCTGACGCACCCATGGTGACATCAGTGTGCAACCCAAGGTCCGCAGGCTCCGTTGAAGGAGCCGGATCGTCTGCAGCGTCTGGGGAGATCACCGGCGTTGTGGAAGGTTGAGGGGCAGGAGTCGGAGGAGCCACGGCAGGAGAAGATATGGTAAGCTTCGTCTGCCGCAGCGGCTTCGAAGGATTCCCTTTCCCCTTTCCCTTGATGAGCGGCTTTGCTCTGAGAATGTAGTAAAGTCGGAAACATTACATCTCAGGAAGAAATTTGAATAAAGTACAAAGGCGGAAGTTGTGATTGAAAGTTACCTCTTCACGACGGGCACCTCCTTTGTGCCAACAGCCACTGTCGGACCTTTGCGCTTCTTGAGCGCAAGGTCCGGCAATGGGAGCACCTCTCTCTCCTGAGAAAACTCAGGAGGATATCCCTCGAGCCGAGCAAGTTCCGACTCGGGGAGGTCAGCAAGCTGAAAAGAAGAAAACATATCAGTATTGCAATGTAACTCGAAGATTGAAACACATAAAAAGGTGTACTGATAGAAGCTTACCGGCACTACGGGGTTTTCCGCCGTGTGCATATCCAGAGAAACCTCCAGAATTCTCCTCTCGATCCGCTCCCGGATCAGTCACTTGATCTGGCTTATATAGCCTTGAGTGGTGTAGGCCTTGGGGATGATGCGGAGGGAGTCTTTTTTGGATGACGTGATGGAGTGCATCAGTCGATCCCCGTGGTACTGAAGGGGCTGGATCCGACGTGAAACCTAGCACTGGACTAAGTCGGATCCCTTCAGACCCTCGTGTTTGATCAAATATTTGATCCGCCTCTTAGCGAGGATCAGATTGTCGGAAAGAGCCGGAGCAACCTCGTCCCAGGAAGGTTGGGGGCAAAGCAGTGGCTTTGCCGGGAGCCAGAATATCCCTATGATAGAAAAATGTGGCTGGCCATTTTTTGACCAAGTCACTGGCTAGAATTTGGGATACGCCCGCTCGCGTCTAAGCGAAAAACTAATAGTGCCGGTGATATAAGGAACACCGGCGGTAATGGAGTTTCTCCGGACATAGAAATAATACCGGAAGAGAGTCAAACTCGGCCTAATGCCGAGAAAGCCCTCACACAACAAAGCGTACGCGCTCATCTCTAAGAGAGTGTTGGGAGGAAGACGATGGAGTTGAACTCCGTAATGATCTATCACCTCGGAGAAGAACTCCGAGGGAGGAAAGGACAGACCTCTGTCGAGGTGGGTGCCAAAGTGGACCCGCTCGCCGTCACGCGGGTGGGGACGGTTTCCTCGAAGCCGATCCGCCAGTCGCCAGCGGCAAGAAGTCCCTCCTTCTCCACGTTCTTGAGGCCCTCCTCGTTGAGGGCGCAGGTAATCCAGAGCCCACGAAAGCTCTCCTTCTCCGCCACTGCTTCCGTTGTTGCCGCCGCCGCTGCCGCCAAGCTGGAGGAAGAAGATGAAGCCATTTCTCCAGCAAGAAGTTGACCTAAAAGGGGCAGCGCTGGGAGTTCTGTGGAGGATGAACGGGGGAGCTCTGAGTGCATAGGGAGATTGGGAGGAAAGGAAAAGGCAAAGGACTGGTGGAAGGAGAAGGAGAAAATCCTAACCCCTTATATCCACCTAACTACGCCAAGATTCGTGCAAATGCTATAGTGTAACCACCACGCGTCATGGAAGGAACTGAGAAGGACCCACGCGATGATTGCGTCGCCTCGATCTCCACGCATGCATTGAAACGGCACCTCGGTTCCGTGAACCGTGGACCCACCAACGGTCGTGCTGATGGAATGCCTATCAGATGACGTGACTTGACCATGCTTGTGTCAGGTGGCGTTAGGAACCAAGTTCTAGCTTAGTTTGAAATCAGGCTGGAAAATCCGAGTAACCTATTGATAGGTCCGACTTATTTTTAAGACCCGGATCGTATTTTTTTTGTTGTGAAGTTTCAGGGACCCTTCAAGTTTATGCAAGCCGAAGATCAAGCTAGATAATGATAAATCCGACTTTGGATCTTGGAGGCCTCCGGGGGCTGCTATTGGGGATATACTTTCTGGGTATCCTCACAGTTCCTCACTGACCAGGGTGGCCCACTTCGGGTTAGAGCTTTGCTTCACGGGCGGCCCAGTCAGGGAGAAAGACGGAGTCCAATCCGGCTACGGGAAGGCCTAGAAGACTTACCGACTTAGGCCCATATTGTTACTTGCAGTTCAAGATGTACTCTATAACCAACTCTTAGTCGTAGCCGGATAGATCTCTCCTGTAAACCCTAGGCCGGATGTCTATATAAGCCATCCTAGGGAGAGCCTTTAGGGCACCCAATACTTTAGACCCTCAACTCGCATAGGCGAAACCCTTGTAACCCATATTCCGGCTCTACCGTATTACTGGATTGCTAGCAGGAGTAGGATCCGTCCAAAGCCGGCGGATTCGAACCTAGGAAAACTTGTGTGCTCACCGTCTCGGAACACCGTACGTCTCACACCCCTCTCTTCTGCACGCCTCAAGGACCCCCTCATGGCGTACTTGTCCTCAATCCGACAACAACTTTTTGTTTTGTTTGCTTGTTTTCTTTATTCAAAAACACACAAAAATTAGTTTTGCAAGTTAGCTTTCTTATTTGAAAACCCAAAAAATGACTACTCTTGAAAACACTAAGTTGTGTGACTTCACTAGCACCAACAACAATGATTTTATGAGCACACATATTGCTCCACCTGTGCCTGAAGATACTTTCTTTGAGATAAAACCTGCCTTGCTCAATCTTGTTATGAGAGAACAATTTTCTGGTATTGGTAATGAAGATGCTGCTTCCCATCTAAATAACTTTGTTGACCTTTGTGAGATGCAAAAGCATAGGGATATAGATGGTGATATTATTAAGCTGAAATTGTTTCCTTTTTATTTGAGAGGAAAAGCTAAAGAATGGTTGAATTCCTTAACTAGGAATAGTATTGATTCTTGGACTAAATGCAAAGATGCTTTCACTATAAAATACTATCCTCCTGCTAAGATTATATCTATGAGAAGTGAAATAATGAAGTTTAAACAACTTGATAATGAACATGTTGCTCAAGCTTGGGAAAGAATGAAATCTTTGGTAAAGAATTGTCCCACTCATGGACTGACTGCTTGGATGATCATCCAAACTTTTTATGTATGATTGAACTATTCTTCAAGGAACTATTGGATCAGCTACTGGAGGTACCTTTATAACCATCACTTTGGGTGCTGCAACAAAACTACTAGACAATATGATGGTTAATTATTCTAAATGGCATACTGAGAGAGCTCCACAAGGTAGGAAGGTAAATTCTGTTGAGGAAACTTCCTCCTTGAGTGATAAGATTGATATTATTATATCTATGTTTGTTAATGGGAAAGCCCATATTGATCCAAATAATGTTCCTTTAGATTCTTTGGTTGCTCAAGAAGAGCAAGTTGATGTGAACTTCATAAGAAATAACAACTTTGGCAATAATGCTTATAGGAGTAATTTTGGTAACAACAATTATAATCTATATCCTCCCAACAATGGTAATGCTTATGGAAATTCTTACAACAATAATAGGAGTGTTCCCTCTGAATTTGAAGTTATGCTTAAAGAGTTTATTAGTAAACTAACTTCTTTCAATAAAACTATTGAGGAAAAACTCTCTAATGCTGAAAGAAATATAGCATCCTTGGCTGAAGCTCAATCTTCTTTGAATAAAATGGCTGCTAAACCTGAATCTAATGATAATCCCTTTGCAGCTACTAATGCTATACAAGTAAGAATTGATGAAAATGTTAGACTATTAGCTGAATTACATGCTAAGTGGGAAAGAGAATATGAAATTGCTAGAAACATTAGTGTTTCTACTATTACCACCACTAGTGTTGAGGCTAGTAATAGTTCTACTACTTTAGATGATAAATTTGATTTTGATCTTGATGGTTGCAATATCTCTGAAGTTATTAAGTTCCTACAAAGCTTGCTAAAAGTCCTAATTCTAGTGCTATGAACATGGCCTTTACAAAACACATTACTGATGCTCGCATAAAGATTAAAGAAGAAAATATGAAACCTAAAGCTTCTATTCCTATAAAACAAGAAGATGGTTGGGAACCCATCATTAATATGAAAGTGAATGCCTTTGATTTCAAAGCTTTATGTGATCTTGATAGTAGTGTTTCTATTATGCCTAGAAGGATTTATGATATGCTTGATTTACCTCCTCTTGAACATTGTTATTTCAATGTCCCACTTGATGATAATGCTAAAAAGAAACTCATGGGGAATCTTAATGATGTTCTTATAATGGTTAACAATGCCTATGTCCCTGTTGATTTCTATGTTTTGGATATTGAATGCAATGCTTATTGTCCTATTACTTTGGGAAGACCTTTTCTTAGAACTGTTGGTGCCATTATTGATATGAAAGAAGGCACCATTAAATATCAACTCCCACTCAAGAAAGGTATAGAACACTTCCCTAAGAAGAGAGAGAAGATTTCTTTTGCTTCTCCTATGAAAACAAAATTTGGTCTTAATGCTTCTTCATTTGAGAACACTTGATTCTTTTTCTTGCTTCTTATGCCTAACTTAAAGGCATTAAAGAAAAGTACTTATTGGGAGATAACCCAAAAGTTTTAGATGAGTCTTGGAAGTTATTACCTTTGTAATAACCACTCCTTATCCTTTTTATTTGCTTTTTGTGCCACGAGTAACCTCTAATGAGAGAGAAGTAATGATTGGCAAAGTTGCCGTCCCGAAACAGATTTCTGTGCTTCACCATAAACATTCGTGTAAAATCTCTGAACGTCTTTTTGAGGCGTGCATTTTTGTGCTTCTTCCCCCGGTTGTTATCTAACTTTCGTTAGTTCAACACTTTTTTATTTGAGCAACATAAGGCCTTCGAAAAAATTAGAATTTACCTGCTGGTCTGTTTTGATAGATTTCTGTCATTTTCTGCATTTGCTTCTTATTGGCTCCTTTTTGAGTTCTTTTGGGGAATTGAGATTTTTGAGGGAAGTGCTACAGTAGCTAGTGTTCTAATGGAAATTAATTTGGTGTTGGAACTGAAACTTAAGACCTTTTATTTTGAGTGCACTAATGTTGCTAATAAAGATTGTGTGAAGTTTTGTATGAAGGAAAATTTTCAGGTGTACGGAAGGAATGAGTAATGAGATGAAGGATGGACTAAAGCTCAAGCTTGGGGATGCCACGCGTATCACCCCAAGAAATATCTAAGAAGTACAAGCGTCAAAGCTTGGTGATGCCCAAAGCATCCCCTTTTTCATCAATAAAAATCCCAGGTTTCTTCCAAACGCTTCATTTTTATTGTTTCATGCACAGTTGTGTTTTTCTTGGAGCGTCTTCTTTTTCGTTTTCGTTTTCTTTGGTTTGCTTAGTTTTTTGAATAAATTGGTTGGACCCCCTCTTTCATACATTGGTTTGCAAATAGTTTGGTTTGGTTTGGAAAAGAGTAGGAAAGTTCATGCTTATGTGGTAAAAACAGCTCGTTTTTGACTATGGCCTATGCTTTGTCATGCCATGCTTGATATTGTTTTGGCTTTATTCTTAGTATTCTTTGCTGTAGCATTACTTGTTATAAACAATTGAGATTGCTTAATGTGCCTTGGATGAATCATGCGTTGTTTTAGCATATTAAAGCATAGTATAGTGCTATTCTCCTTTGATACTTTATTTGGGTTGACTTGGCGCATGCTCACGCCATGTTATGACTATATCAAGTCACCATAGCCTTTATGGTCCTTTAGTTTTCAACTTGTAGTATCACTTTAGGCTTTGATCAATGATGTTTTGTCGCTCTGCATGATTATGGCCATTATTGCTCTCTTAGTTTGTCGCTCCCAGTCTTTTGCTAGCCTCCACCACCAAGGATGAGTTCCACTCATGCATCCAACTCCCTAAACCAAGTTATTCCAAAGAGTCCACCATACCTACCTACTAGCTTATGCTATTCCAAGTATATTCATGCTTTTTTTACCTTCCAAATTAAACTTGTTATGAGAAAACTAGTGATTAAAGCTCTCACGAACTTGATGGCACACTTTACTTTTCTTTCCCTTAATAAACTTGAACCATTCTGTCGTCTATGTTGTATATGCTTGCGCTTTATAAGTTGAAATTAGCAGAACCATGCTTTCATGGGGAACGCTTTCAACATTGCACTTGGTACTTGTACCTAGTTGATATCATGCTCTTTTTATATGGATGTCGTCGGTGTGAAATGAAAGGGGAGCTTGTAAGTCCATGGAGTTACGTATATGTGTTAGAGAAACGCTTGGGCCGCTGGTCTAATCCATGCTGACATGGTGGAAACCTGCAGCGTAACCATAATGAGCTATCTATGAAGCATTCTTCTTATAAAAAAAGAGTCCTATATTGCGAAAAAGAGAAAAAAAGAGAGATTATGAAAAGTGGAAAGAGAGAAAAAAGCACCATATTCCCATGGTAAATAAGAAGATTGCTGAGATGCTCGTTGTCTGCTTGCCTTGTCATTTTGATATGGGGATTCTTCCGTATCACGGGCAAGGGGTACCCTGTTGGCGGTTCTCTATGATACACATGTACATACGATGACAAGAACTTACCGGTGACTAAACTTGAGTAGCATGAGGAGTGGCCCTCGTATACAAGGGGCATGAGATTTCTAACTTATACTTCATCAAGCATGTACACCATAGTTTGTTCACTTTAACCTTAATCACTTCAAGATGCTTATGATAGGGGCAATGAGAGCTGAAAGCTATAAGTACCATAATTTTTGGAAGCTCTTTATGAGACTTGAATCCCTACTTCCTTTTATAAAAAAGGCCTTTCTTCCACCATTAAATTGTGTCTCCACCTTTTACCTTTATGCACCTACTTTGAGAGCATAGTGGCCATTCTTAGTTCTATGTGCATTGTCCCAAGACTAGTTGATTGATGCATAACTTGATATTGCTTGTTTTAAACTATTTGTATCTAGTAACTCTTATGAACTTTGAAGGTGTCCTATGCATTTATATTTTCTACTCTATGATGGACAAGCTGAATACTATTATGCTATGTTTTCTTTATGTGAAACAAACAAGCGTCTTGCAAAGGATTGTATTCATGAATCTTTTGTTTGTGACTTTTCATGTTGCATCATAGTTTCTTTGTCTTATTGCTAGAACTTTGTCTTTCATGTTATGATTGAAGTAATATGATCCCAGCTTTGAATGTTTTACAAATACTTTGATCAAGTCTTTGATGGTGCATGTCACCTCAAAAATTATTCTTTCTTTTTATCACTTACCTACTCGAGGACGAGCAGGAGTTAAGCTTGGGGATGTTGATACATTGCAAATGTATCTATAATTTTTGATGTTCCATACTTGGTTTTATCCACTTTCTTGTGTTTTGCCCACACTTTGGAGAACTTTTCATATGATTTCTTGGACTAACCTATTAGCAAGAGCCACAGTGCGAGCTGCCTGTTTTCTGCTGTTTTGGTTCCAAGAAAGTCAGAAAATGAATATTCTCGGAATTGGACAGGACAAAAGCCAAAGTGCCTATTTTTCTGGAAGTCATCAGATGCTAGAGTACAAGATGGAGAGGGGCCAGGGGGCCACCACACCACCTGGACGAGCGGCCAGGCTTAGCCCGCGCCAGGGGGTGGTGTGGCCAGCCTAGGCACCCCCTCGGCCTCTCCTTCCGCCTATATATTGCCCTCGAGACGAAATCCCTAAGTTCTCGATCAAAAATCCACGAAAGAGTCCGTAGCCGCCATCATCTCCATCCCTAGATCGGGAGGGATCTGAAGCTCTTCCTGGCACCCTGCCGAAGAGGGGAATTCACCCTGGAGGCCTTCTTCATCACCATGCAAGCCTCCGGTGTGACGCGTGAGTAGTTCATCCTTGGACTACGGATCCATGTAGTAGATAGATGGCTGGTTCTCCTCCTTTGTGCTTTCATGTCTAGATCTTGTGAGCTATGTTCATGATCGAGATCATCTATTTGGAATTCTGCATGTTGTGTTTGCGGGGATCCGATGGATATTGAGATGTTATTATAGATTGATTATTGATTCTAGCATGTCTTTGTTATTTGTGATCTTGCATGCTTTCCGTTGTTAGTAGCTGTCTTGGCCAAGTAGCTGCTAGCAACTCCAAGAGTTAGTATTTATGCTCGATAGTGGGTTCATGCCTCTGGTAATCTAGGGAAGTGACAGAAATCTCTAAGGTACTAGATTTGTTGTTGCTACTAGGAAGAAAACAACAATTCTTTGTTCATAGAACAATCGTATTTTTTACTTTACACGCAATTCGTAAAGCACTAATATGTTGCTTGCAACTTAATACTGGAGGGGGTTCGGATGATAACCTGAAGGTGGATTATTAGTCATAGATGCAGTTGGATGGCGGTCTATGTATAATGCTGTAATGCCCAATCAAGTCTCAAAGGAGTCAAGATGATTAGTATATCCATGTATTGCTTTCTCGATTTTTGTCAATTGCCCCGCTGTAATTTGTTCACCCAACATGTTATCTATCTTAAGGAGAGCCACCTCTAGTGAACTATGGATCCCGGTCCTTTTCTTTACATACAATCCATAAACTGTTACTGTTTTGTGTTTACTTTCTGCAAACTTTTACTTCTTTCCATTCGATACGTTTAATTCTTTGTTTTCCGCAAAACACGATGAGATTGACAACCTCATCGCAAGTTGGGGACAAAGTTCCGTGGTTGTGTTGTGCAGGTCTCCACGTTGCTACTAGCACCGGTAGTGCGCTCTGCCAAGGTTCAGCTAGCAACACCTTTGGGGTGTTTCCTAGCTCCTACTGGTTCGATTAAACCTTGGTTTCATAACTGAGGGAAACTTGCTGTTGTGCTCATCATACCTTCCTCTTGGGGTTTCCAATGAGCTCTACATCATCATCGCTCCAGCATTTTCCTGGGCGCCATTACAGAGCCATCAAGCACTAACGCTGCAAGGTCGAACGTCAACCGCGCGAATGTTCGAATGGCTAGAGATAATGCTGCAAAGTCTACTCTATTCAGGACATATAGTACGCCCTCGCATCGATAATTCATGGTGGTATACAGCCTATGATGACAACACGGCCCTCCGCCGTGAGAAGCTAGATCCGCCCATGGCTTCCGATGGCAACTGCGCTCCCATCTCGGCTTTCCGCTATGACAAACGGCGTCCGACATGGGCTCACAACGCCACGCTGGCTATGGACGGGTCCCGTGACCATGAGAGTCCACGGCTGGCATGGCCTCACGATGCCACGTTGACTTCGACAGGTCCCATGAGCATGAGAAACTACGGTCGGCATGGGCTCACAATGCCACATTGGCTCTCGGGGGACATGATCGGGAGAGTCCGCATCCGGCATGGGCTCACGATGCCATGTCGGCTTTCGGTGGGCCCCACCACCCGGCGGCTGCGGAGGCGTGTCGGGCAAGGAATGCCTCTCACCTCGCGTGTTCTAGCTTACGCTGACAGCAGGGCCATGTCGCATGTGCGGCCCACTGTCCGGTGGTGTGGGGTACGACGGTGCGCAGTACACCCATCCGTGGTATGGAATCTTTCGTCTGCCCCACAGCGTGACCCACCTCATGGGATAGGAGGGATCTGTTGCGATGTCTCCGCATGTTCTTTCCGGTGTCCATCCCATGGCCAAAAAAATTGGGACAATGTAGATAGCAGTTTGAGCTAAAAGAATCTAGCACTATTATTTACTCCTAACTACAGGTATATCAAGTAAAGAACCTGCTAGTTAGAAATTTAGCATGAACATAGTACATTGCCAACAAAGCAAATAGTGCAAGGAGATCTTGTTACCTTGGTCGGGGAGCCACCTAGGAATCCTCGGCATCCTCGAGTGTCACGGTGAGGTCGCCGAAGGTGCTGCAGTTGCAGAGGGTGTCGATGAGAGGGAAGAATATATTGGGCGGGCAAGGGTATAGGATCAGTGAGAAAGACGACATCATCTGTGGAGCAAACCTGGGACTATCAATGATATGCTTGGCACGCCAGACGAGAGAGTCGGTTAAGCAGATCATGTGTGGTGGGTACGCCGGCTGAAGTGCAACGGGGATGTTCCGGCCGATGAAGTATTCCTAGAGGAGAGAGAACGATGTAGGGTTTTTCGGGGGTGCTTGCGCGCGGGGGAACTACGCCAAATTTGGGATATATATATATATACTAGTATTATTGTCCTGGAAAAAATATGAGTGAAGCCCACACCCACCGACTTGACTATGGGTCGAATGGGAAATTCAAAGTATCTGAAACTATGGAGCACGAAATATGTTATGATAGGCGGGAGATTTTGCTGCTTTATTTTGGTTATGAATTTGGTCATGGTCCATGTAATAATTAAAAAATAGTAGGTCGTACTCCCTCTCTGATCAGTAATCCAAGACCGAGAGTCACATCAACTATTTCACAAAAAATGTAACACCTCAACTGATCATCTCATCCATAGCCGTACTTCCTTTATTCAGGAAACTCGAATAAAATGGATATTATATTGTGCATCCATTGCCAAGGGACAATTAATTAGGAGTAATGTAAGATACTAATAAAGATGAGGCAAATCTGAAAAAATGAGGCAAAATAAATATTGATGCAAACTATTATAACACACCAACACGCACAAATGGACCGACACACAACAGAAGCAACTTCGAATATACTCTCTCTGTTCCACAATATAAGCATTTTAAGCAGATAAGGACGGTAAGATTTATTTAAACGTTTTTGCAAGATAGATTTACAAATAAGTGGTTAATGACATGACCATCTCATCACATAAACACAAACCCGCAAAAAATAAACAGGCATCATACAATAAGAACCTACAAGCCCAAGCTACTACGGGCATCTACCGTTGCGGAGCTACAAAACAAACAAGGGTGCAAACAAGGGTGCAGACACAGTTGATGTGTTGTGCTACGGTCCTTTATATAAAGTGGAAGGCATTATCCTCAAATTTCTGATTTTACTGGACAAGAAACATTAGGGGCCTCCTGTAAACTTGTACCCGTTGAAATTTTAATATAGCCTCTAGGCCTCTCGGGGCCTTTTCTATTAAAAAAAACAAGGATGCGTCACAGAGAGAGGGCTTGTTTTCTTCAATCACAGATAAGTCCCCTTTATTGTACCGTTTTATGACGGACAATTACATTTCCAACTTACGAACTTCACACCCCTATTCCCCACAAAATAATTCGCACCACTATTTTGAGAAACTCTCAACTGTACGCATTTATGGTCTAACCTCAGTTTGTCCTATCTTTAAGAGCATATCCCACGTAGCCTATTTATTGAAAAATTCATAAAACTTGGGAATTATCCATAAAACGCGATCCACTTTGTGTGAATTTGGGGTGGTGGCATTTTAAGCCGTACTAGTAAGTTACATCATGTAACAATGGGATTTGGTTAACCATTTATATTCTGAACTCGAGCCTATTAAACCATTTGGTGTAAACGGTTAAAATAGGTAAACCATTAGGTTATTAGGCTTAATGATTTTACCATCGGTTATTATTAAGGTTCAAATCGTTTGTAGCATTATGCAATACTAGTAGGTTAGCACAATTTGTTAGGAAATTATATCATTATAATAGCAAATGCTAAACATTCGTAAATCTCGGCTTCCCGGCTCTCCGTTGTGATCGCCGTTTTGATCACCTCGTGAACTGTTAGCAAACGTTGGAAGATGGCTACAGTACGTGCCAATTTTCCTTGCAGCAGCAACTCACAAGTCATGACACGCACATCTAGCTAGCTCAGCTAGATCGCACGGCTCTCCCTAACCCAGCTTGCAGCCACGCACTACTAGCACCTAGCAGCAGGAACACATCAGCCACCGAATGCGGGCGCTGTGAGCTGGTTGAGCGGGACGACCGGCATGACCGGCGAGCTGCTACTTCTGCCGGAGGGGCGGCGTGGCTGCAACCTGGCGAGCTGCTGCAGCTACCCCGATCCTCACGTGTACTAGCAAGAAACCAAGCGACGGTGTCGGCGCAGCAACTGGTCTGCCGGGACACGGCGGAAACGTGGTCTGGGAGGCGAGACCTAATCGGGACATCCATGGTGACGAGCTCGTTCCTGTGAGCGGCGATCTATGCTGTTGAAGACAGAGTGTGACGGTAAACCTTTGTTAAAATAGGATTGCACCTAAATAACCTAAAATATTTTTGGGTTAACCATTAGATCCAATAGGCCGGTTAGGTTAACCTAAACAATGGATAAACGGGAACCAAGTCCCATCTTGAGTTCGTATAATAAAAATGTGACATATCAGCCGAAAGATGTCTCTTATAATTAAGTACCCCTTTTTACCTCCATATGGTAAATGACTATTTATAAAAATATAGTCTCGACACAAGATAAAATAAAAAAATAAAACAATGGCAATTCTATTTAAAAAGTAAGTTAGATATTTTAAGCATAGAAGATTGTAGAATTGCATAGCAGTGTGTTTTGACGTTGTGCATAGTTTTATGGTGCTAAAGCCTAACAACAGAATATTCTAAATGCTAGACATGACATAACCTAGTGTATTAAAAGAGATCCAATCATCAATAATGTTGGGATTTGTCAATCTATATCCAACGGTCGATGTTTAAAGTTATTCGTGCACTATATCTTACTAGTAAGTTGCACATGTCTTGCACGTGAGAATCATATAATAGAAGTATGACATATTATTTTTTGTATAAAATTATAATAGGCAAATCTCAAAAAATAATTATAATTTCGAGCGACGTTCATAAAGTATCGGGTGTATATTTGTTTCTTGTACTTTGTATCATGTAGAAATCAACCTATTAGCTACCTAATACTCAACATGCTCTAGAGAAATGACGAAAAAGATTCTAGAATTCTTGAGAAATGTGTTTTGAGGTTTGTGCATAGCGTTCATTGTGTTAGAGACTATCTAAAGAATCTTCTAGACGCTAGAATGGATAGAAGATCTAACGGTTATCAATGTTGAGATTTGCCAGTCATGATCCAACGGTCAAAGTTTAAAGTTATTCGTACACTATTGTCGTGTCTTGATTTTCAACATTAGGGATGGGAGATCCCCTTTGTTAGTTCGGCCAGGGGTGCAACGTCCGGCGAGCTCAATCGGCGAGCTAGACAAATGCACACACACACATAGGGAGACATAGCCTTTTTTTATCCAGGTTCAGGTATGCGATGTGTTGAGCCCTACGTCCTGCAACTATCAACTATCTGGTAGATGATCACAATTACAGTGGTTCCTACCCTAGGAAGGCAGTAGCTCCAAGAATCCCCCTCTCGACCGACCTAGGACTCCTTTTATAAAGGCAAGGGGACACCAAAAGGGTCGGTCACCACGTGGCGTGGGCACTGAGTGCATGCCCTGAACGTGGTTGTGCACTCCTGCCGCCATACCGCCTATCCCTCATTGCCTGCACCGAACAGTCTAACACTAGAGATTGTCCTGTTAGTCTCGATCTTGCTGGGGGCTGTCTCCCCGGGCATACAACCCTCGGACTCTCATCTTGGGACCCTATAGAAGGTCCCGACTAGGACCCACAAGTTGGACGCCCTTCATGGTTGCAACGTGGCACATTGGTGTTATCTGTGTCCATGGTGGGCCAGACAAAGCGTGGCTAGAGGCTAGCATGTCCCCTAGGGCAAGCATCGTGGGCCAATTTTACTCTCCATCCCAGGCCCCTCTGCTTAGGGTTCCTAGCACCCGGGGAAAAGGTGGGCTTCCTGCCTGTGATGCATCACTAGGCCACTTTGCCGGGGGTGTGGTGCACGGTAGGGTCCATGTGGCATTCCCGTGGTGACCCCCTTTCTCCATGGGACCGACAGTAGCCCTTATCATGGGCACGTTTCCCAACGGAACTGGGTCTATGCCCAGTCATCATGAGAAAGCCTCCTTCTACCATGCACCAGATGGTCGTGTCTTGTTGAGCCGCGTAGTAGACAAAATGCGCCCTTGCCCTCTGACCGATGGCGATAGGTCACCCAGCCGCCATGAGAATCCAGGCATCACCCATCATGGGCATTCCTCGGGGTAGAGCGGCAGCTACTGCGTCAGTGCTAGGCTGCATCGTCCCATAATCCCTTATAAAGGTGACACAGGAGGGCTAGCTCCTGGCCTCCTTAAACCTTCCTTCGTCCTTCCCATTCTTCTCCAATGGCGATGTCTTCTTCTAGGCGTAGATCCACTGCCACCGCTAGTGGCCCCGCTTCAGGCCAGGAACATCGGGTGCATCCCTCACCGGGGCTCACCAGCAGCCGTGATATCGGCATTGTCCATTGGCTCACTGCAAACGAGGCCCACGTCGGCAGAGCGAAGATCATGAAGCCCGCCGACTCCGAGGACAAAAATTCCCTTGATGTGCCGGTCTTCATCCACTTCATCGCGACCAGTGTCGTTCTGTCGCTCTCACTATTTTTCTATATAGTGATGGTGGCGTACAGGGTGTTCATGGCCCAGCTTCATCCTCGTGCCATCATCACCTTGGCGGCGTTCCAGCATCTGTACGAGATCTTTGTTGTAGTAATGTTGTTGTTAGCATTGTTCCACCACTTCTTTGTGCCAAGGGTGGTGATGCCACAACCCTTGTTGTCAGAGTGTACTTATCCTTGTGGGAATGGCTCACTGACGAGTACCTCCTTAACGACCTTCAAAACCACTGGGGCGAGTGGTGCCATAGTTGGCGCATCATTCGCTTCCCTGAGCTGTTGGATCAGCTCGAGGATCTGGTAGCCCCCGCGGTGGCGAATCCCTCCTTGGACTTGCTCGGTCCGCATGATGATGATCTCGCCATGATTCTGAACTGGATCAAGCTCCTTCGCAGCCGGGGGCTATTGGTTCGTCAGGTGGTGAAGAATCATCTCTTGGAGCACATGGCTCCACTTCACCAACGCCTCCATGTTATGTGGGTGTACGAAGGCCCCGGCGATGCAACCCACCTTTATCCTAACGGGCCGCTGGACTCGACTGTGCTGGAAAGGCAGGTGGGGCTTGTATGCGGGGGAGAAGCAGTAGTCGGGCTTCCTCTCGAGGTGCTACCACTCTGGGCAGACAATGACCAAGACGCCCTGCTGGCTTCTCTCCCCAACTGCAACGAGTAGGGGATCAAGGAGAACTACAAGCCCCCAGGAATCATACGCATCTGGAGAACACGACCTTTGTGGCTCCCTCGATGAGGCTGGACCGCCGGACTTTCCTATGGGGAAGCGATCCTCTCGCGCCTCACCCATCCGGGTTTGGCTGTTTCCTTACGCCGGATCTAAGTGGCCCACTTCCTCGGGGAGGACCTTACGGGGAGCAGCATGTTAGCTACATCCTAGAGGGCTCTCTAAGAGGCTGCAAGCGGGAGGGCTCTAGGCTCGGAGACCCCTTCGCCGGAGCCATCTCTGATGCCTTACGCCCGCAAACATGCAGATGGGGAGACGTCGCTCTCCTGGGAAGGCTTGTGCTTCAAGAAGTGAAAGTGGACTTGATCAGGGAGCTTCTCGAGGTTAGCCACTTTAACCCCCGAACCTATCTGACCCCCTTGAGCGTGGACCTTTTAACGCCAAATTCTTGTTGTTCAGTGATGGTGTCGCGGCACTCCCCCGGTGGCTCTACAATGAGCCCGCCCAATCTAGAAGGAGGGCCAGCCATCCAGGGAGGTGCAACGATTTCTCCTCCGGGTTCCCCGTGGAGACAGATGCTTCCCTCGAGTAAGATTCTGAGTGATCCCACCTTGCTCTATTTTCTCGTGTGGTTTCTTAACAAGGTCTCCATTTGGTAGGTGTCGGTGGAGCGACACCAGGGCCGAGGAGCGCGACGCCACCTATGGCAAGTGCGTTGAGCTCCGACGGCCCCTTAGGGGCGACGGGGTATCCCTACCTCAAAGCCCTTTGCCGAGCCCTCCACCTGCTCCCCTCAGGCATGATGCCCACCTTCTCGCCTGGGCCCTTGCCTTAGAAGGGAGAGAGTGGGAGGTGGCTCACCACGAGCAAGAGGCATCCCGTTTGGAGGGCCTTTGTGAGCGCTTCGTTGAGGCCGAGGCCTGGATAGGCTCAGGGAATGACGGTCCCAGCATTGAAACTCCCCTCCTAGAGTCCCTGGAAGAGGGAGCATGTCACGCTAAGGCTAGGCAGATGTTCGCCATATGATGGCCAACCTTTCAGCAGTTAGCCGACATGCGGAGGAGTTGGTCGTTGTTGTCGCTACCCATGAGGCCTCTTCGGGGCGCGCGAGTCCGTTCTCCACGACCAACTCACCGAGGACCGGCAGGAACTCCGGACCCGCGAGCTGCTTATACATGGTCTAACAGAGAAAGCGGAGCAGCTGGATCGCACTTCCTGGTAGAGCATCCACGAGCTGGTGAATATGCAGTGACTTTGTCGCCGAGACTTGGGGAGTCTCGAGGTCTCTGTCATGCGTGTCGGAGAGGCTATGCCCTACATACGCACGGAGCCTCTAGATCTCCCCCGAGAAGATGAGGTCGGCGATTTGATTCGATTTCTCGATCACTTGGCGAGGCAGTTGTCGAGGTGGTGGCGAAGGATCGATGAGGTCATAGCCAAGGAGGCAAGGGACATTGTGGAGTCCCTTTCCTAGTAGTTATTCTCCGACATGCATCACCGCCACCCCCAGTTCGACCTTGGCATGGATCTCCAGCCGATCCCCGAGGAGATTAGACTCCAGGCCAAGGCTGCAGTCACCCCACTGGTGGAGATGATAGTGGCATCTTCCAAATGTGACGACTAGTAGATTATGTAGTTTTCTTGCCAGGATTCCTTTGAATCTTGTAAGAAAACAATTGTTTGAACAGTTTTATTTTTGTAAGAGTTGTCCTATCTTTGTTTTGATTGATGTCTTGCATCTTTAACCACCTCGGGCCTATTCGCCGTGGATGGTCCTGCACGGGCCCTACAAGTTCTTACAGCTTGCGCCACCTTAGACCCGGGTGCTGCATCAGCCTCCCAAAGTCCACGGATTCTTGCAGCTCCCGCTGCCTCAACCCTCGGTGCCATATAGGCACCACACAAGTCCTACAGTGCCGCTGACCCCTCCATCGAGCTCTCTGGACAACATAGAGCTTGGCACCGGACCAAAGCATCATATGCGGGAGGATCGCAGGACGACGGGTTGTTTCTCTGCCACTGGTCGATCGAGGTCCCATCCATAGCGCCTTGGGAATATACATGGGTCACCCTCATGGTCCTCGACCTAGAGAACTCTACTCCACCAATGGTTGGAGAATGTCCAAACAACGGGGCTGCGGGAATATACCCAGGATCACCCTCGTGAAGGCCGTCGGTCCCGTGCTCACCGCGGGTCACGGAACCACGGGCTCCAGACCGGGAGTTCTGTGTGTTATGAGCCAGGAGGCTCGATTAGCTCCTCCCCGGGTATACACCTGGGTTTTCTGCCCGGCACAATGGTCCAGAAGCCATTCTAGGAGAAGGTCGAACCACTGACCGGTGATCCCTAACACGATCACAGACTGTGCCGGGGACACACTGCGCGTAGGGACAGAGGTTGGAAAAACCACGTGTCAGCTCTCAAGTGACGTGTGGTTTCCATGCATGCCGTGCTTCATGGTGTGGATGCACGAGGGCTCCTCTGGGGTGCCCGTGCAGGATCCGGCGGCATCCCCACCGGTGGCCCTAGGACGCCAAGGCCACCTGGAGACAGGAACTGAGCAGACAAAACAGGTGCGATGCCAGACTGCTACGAGATGTTGGCGACACGCGACACCATGACAGGATTGGTAGGCCATGTTGCAAGCCTCAACCCGCCGCTTGGCTGAGCATGCACCGACGCATGTAATCTAACCCCTATGGTGTACCCTTATAAAAGGAGGCCTGGGTCGGACTAGGAAAGGGGAAAAAGACCACAGAACCTTCCTAGGGAAGGAACCCAGTGTAAACTTGTGATAATCAGATAGTAGCTAGTTGTAGGATGTAGGTCTTCGCTCACTGTGGACCTGAACCTGGGTAAAAAAACCATGCATCTCTCCATGTGATTGTGTTTGTCTAGCTCGTCGGACATTATAACCCTGGCCGAACTACAAAGGGGGAATCATGCCACCGGTGTTGAAAATCAAGACATGACATCTGGTGCACCAGGTAGGGGGGCGCACTTCTGTGAGAAACCTTCATCGGCGACCCAACACTCCCTTCGCGCATGGCAGCGCGGAGTTAGAGGGGGTGTCGACAACGGACGATCGGTGCAGCCAAGCCAGCAAGGAGGATCATATGTATCCTCAACCAAACCAGGTGTGGCGGAACCCGACCTATGTTCTTCGGCGCCCCTACGATGGGGCAGAATTGGATTTCTTGGGAGGAACTTCGGAAGGCAGGGAGGACGATTCCACCAGTGAGCTACCGCTGACCTCGACAAGTTTTCTTGGACCGGGGGCAGTGCTAGCGATAGCCTACACCCAGGGTGGGATCGTGGCTCGTTTCGCTCGTGGATCTCGTAGGGTACGCCCTGTGACACCAACAGCCATCCTACCCATGCCCCCACAAAATCTCGTTCCCCTAGCCATCGCAACGAGCTAGAGAAGGAGACCTAGAAATTTTAGACAAGGAAACCAACACCTTGTTTGATTCCCCACTAGGCCCCAGGTGAATGCTCGCCGTGAAGCATCGCGAGGACGCGCCCGGACACACCCCAGATCGAGTGACGTTCTATGTAGCTATGGGGGCGCCTCGGCATTCCCCTCGCACAGTGCCGTCAAAGGGTTCTCCTGGGAGGTGTGCACTATACATACAAGCGTGGATGCGCAGCGCCCATCAAGTGTTCAACTGTGCCAGTTACGTTTGACGCTCAGGATCATCCCGACCAATGTGCGGGCATTGGAATCTTGCCGCTGGTGGTCTCCCCGACCATTAGCAACATCAGGGTAACCAATATGCTAGTGGAAGGAGGTGCGGGCCTAAACATCCTATCTGCCAAACTCATGAGAAAGCTCCAGATTCCCATTGAACGCCTCTCTCCGACGGGAGCATTCCAGGGGATTTACCTAGGGACAACCCAGCCGTTGGGGCAGGTCACCCTTCCCGTCACGTTTGGGACACCAGATAACTTCCACATGGCTAACATCACGTTTGACGTGGAGGATACCCTTCTTCCTTACAATGGCATACTTGGGCGACTAGCTGTGGCTAAGTTCATGGAGGCCACACACTATGCCTACAACACTATGGAGATCCCGGCCTGAAAAGGGGTCATCACAGTCAAGGTCGATCCACGGGACACTGTCTTTTGCATGGAGCTATCATACCAGGAATCCGCGACGATAGTTTCCTGGGGCTCGCGAGACCCTAATGCATTGGGCTCGTCCATCATGCGAAAGAAGCAGCTGACCAAGGATTGTGTCCTTGCCAAGTAGATCCCTCTACTCGATGTGGGACGCTGATCCATCACCATTGGAGCGCGCCTTACAGACAAATAGGAAAGTGCATTCATCACATTCCTCCGAGAGAACACTAATGTGTTTGCCTTGGACCCCACGGGTCTACCCAAGATCCCGAGGGAGGTGATCGAGGACCATCTGGCAGTGAGCCTGGGATCCCACCCGATAAATAACAAAGTTCGGCACCAAGCGCTGGACAAGCAAGACTCCATCTTCTCGAAGAATCAGAAACTGAAGGCTGCTCGGGTCATCCGAGAAGTATGGCACCCGACATGGGTAGTGAACCCCTTCGTGGTGTCCAAGACACACAGCAACAACAAAAGGTTGTGTGTCGACTTCACCGATCTGAATAAAGCCTAACCCGGATCCGTTCCCGCTTCCACGAGTCGACCAGATTGTCGACTCCACAGCATGGTGTGACCTTCTCTACTTCCTCGACGCTTTCTTCGGGTACCATTAGATCAAGATAGTCAAGAAAGATGAAGAAAAAATGGCGTTCATCACCCTGGAGGGATGCTTTTGTTACACTTCCATGCCTTTCGGGTTGAAGAATACTAGCGCCACATTCCAACACGCCATGCAGGCATGCCTCGGAACTCAGATTGGCCAGAACGTGGAATCATACATCAATGACATCATGGTGAAGACCAAGCATCACCGGACTTTGCTCGGAGACTTGGATAAGACGTTCAAAAACCTACGCAAGATCAACCTCAAGCTTAACCCCGAGAAATGCATTTTCGAGGTCTCTTCGGGAAAGCAACTTGGTTTCCTGGTGAAAGGGCATGTATGCCTCCATGTGTGGTTTTGGTAATTAATGACAATCCCTATGGACTAATGTGCAAATTGAGTTTCACTTGTAGGTTTGTCCATTTGCATCGCTTGGACCATGTGTTGGTTTCAAGGATGAAGAAGAAGAAGCAATGTCCAAGGGCTTTGTGCCTTTTGGAATCAAGTAGAAGAAGAAGATCAAGTATGTCTTGAAGAAGAAGAAGAAGATGGAGTTCCTCATGGCTATGTTCAAGACATCATCAAGAAATGATGTGCAAGCTCAAGATGCACCATCTCTAGAAGATCTCATCCTTGGAGCTTTCCATCCTCGGTGTTCATGGAGTAATGAAGAAAAGTTCAAAGAAGTGGTTTCCCCATGGAGTATGGGGGAGCCATTCGCAAGTCTTCATCAAGCAAGAGAAAGCAAGAGCAATCAAGAAAGGTGTTCCATCTTGAAGGTGACAAGATCGTCTACATCAAGCTCAAGTGGGATGCTCAAGGCAAAGGCATGATCTTGATAGGGTTTCTATTTTACCGGTCTCTTGTAGTGTTGGGAGACCGGGTTTAGGATAGGTAGCCGTACTATCAAGAGGGGCTCTTGAGTGGGTGACTCGTTCGTATCTTTCGGAGAGAGCTCAAACCTTTGTATACATAGCATCATATTTATTGGTTGTTGTTTGGTTCTTCTCCATGTGAGGATCTAGATCTTGTGGTTTTCTTCATAACAAGCTCTAGTTCATCAAAAACGGATTTCCGTTGCATATCTTATTGCGTCTTTGGTCTTGCGGGTTTTTCGGCTCCACACCTTGGGAGGTATCTCACATATATATTCATGGTATCTTCTCCCTTGGTGATACCCAATATTTCGATTCTAGACGTCGTTATCTTTCCAACAAAATTGGTTTCATCTTGTTTGGAGTTCGGATGCAATTGTTGTGGCATTTCTGGTTCTGGAGTTTTTGCCTGGCCGGTAGTTCTGGCGGGCCACCGGTAGTATCGCTAGGTCATTTTTTCGCCGGTAGTACCGGTGTTAATTTCGGCCCAATTTCCGGTAAACCCATTTTGGTTCAGCACTCTCTCTGCCTGGTTAGCACTATTTAATGGAACTTGGATCGGATTTTCAGGCGGTAGTACCACTAGGACATTCTTGCCACCGGTAGTTCCAGTGAAGCGGCGGTAGTACCGGCCAGGCTCACGTTTTTGTTCTTTCTCTCTTTGTTTTCTAACCATGGCTGGGTGCCACCGGTAGTACCGGCCACCCACCGGTACTACCGACCGTGCACGGATCTGTGAGTAACGGGCAGATCGGGGAGCCCTTTAAAAGGAGCTCCCCTTTCCCCTTCGTCCCCAACTCTTGTTCTTCTTGGTTTTTTGGCTTTCTCTCTCCTCCATTGTTGAGCTTGAAGAGCTTGCCCTCTCCCTTCCCCCTCCTATGTTTCTTGCATCTTTTTGAGGGATTTGAGAGAGGAGATCTAGATCTACAAGCCCCACCAAGCCAAATCCCTTCTTTGTGAAGGTATCCTTGGGATCTAGATCTTGGAGAGCTTTGTGTTCTCCTCTTGTGTTCTTCCTCCCTTATTCCCCCAATAGCTTTTGTAGATTTGGTGGAATTTGAGAGTGAAGGACTTGCCTCTTGCATTTGGTGCATAGGTTTGAGTTCTCCTCGGAGATTCGGTGAGTTCAAGCCCT
Organism: Avena eriantha; assembly: GCA_910589775.1. NCBI lineage: Eukaryota > Viridiplantae > Streptophyta > Magnoliopsida > Poales > Poaceae > Avena > Avena eriantha. Next base: position 93,244,393 of record OU342743.1, read on the forward strand.
TGGGCTTGTTTCTCTTGGGTTCTTGGAACCCTAGACGGTTGTGTGGCTGGATTGATTGACCTTTTGGGGTCTTGTAGCCTTTTGTGGCCTTGTTGCCTTTTGTGGCTTTGTAGCCTTTGTGGCATTGTTGTTGGGATCCTCCAATTGAGTTGTGGAGATTGCCCCAATATTGTACTAGTTCGGTGACCACCCTCTAGTGTCCCATAGTGGAACGTGAGTAGGCCTTTGTGGCGAGCTCACGGGAGAATAGGGTGAGCCTTTTGTGGCGTCGGTAGGTTGCATGCCTTCGCATCTTGGGGTGAGGCCTTGTGTGGCGTTCGGTGAGCATCGAGCCATCACACCTCGAGGTGAGCCACTTGTGGCGTTCGAAGTACATTGCGCCCCGCACCTCTCCAACGGAGACGTAGCTTCTTTGGAAGTGAACTTCGGGAAACAAATCATTGTCTCTGTGTCCATCGGTTATCTCTCAACCGAGCCCTTTACTTATGCATCTTACATTGTGATAGCCTTCGTGCTTGAAGTATATTATCTTGTTATCACCTTGTTGCTTGTCGTGCTTAGCATAGGTTGTTGGTGCACTTAGTGAACCTAGTGGATATAGGTTTTGGCTTGATAAATTAAACGTTAAGTTTTATTCCGCTTTTATTAGAGCCTAATCCGTAATATTTTTAAAACGCCTATTCACCACCCCCTCTAGGCGACGTCCATTTCCCTTTCACCTGGTCTCTCACCCGGGCATCAATGCCAACCCAGACAATGTCAAGGCCATCAACTTGATGGAAGTCCCTAGGTGGTTCAAAGATGTGCAGAGCCTTAATGAGTGTATCACCGCCCTAGGGCACTTCATTTGCCTGCTAGGGAGCGGGTCGTCCCTTTCTCCAAACTATTGAATAAGACTGGGCCAATCGAATGGACCCCGGAGCCGGAGGCAGCGTTTCAATACTTGAAACACTACTTTATCTTCCCTCCAGTCCTTGGGTCTCCCAAACCCGGGGAACTGCTTCTACTGTATGTCACTGCCACTAATCAGGTGGTTAGCGTGGTGCTCATCGTGGAGAGGGAACAAAATGACGTGCGTGTCATCGCCAAGGGCCCCATTCCGTGGACCGAGCCAGGCACACCTCCTAAAGTCTATGAGTTGGTAAGCGACCCTGGATGCCCAGAAGTGCCTCTTCCTGATCCTGACGAGGTGGAGCGCATGGAGGGAGATGACTCGAAAGTCATCGCTGAGGGCTCCGGTCTAAGGACCGAGCCAGGCACACCTCCTGAACTCTTGGAGTTAGGAAGCGACCCTTGATGCCCAAAAGCACCTCCTCCCAGGCCTTGCAACTCGAGCATTGAGGACCAGCCGGAACCCTCGAGGAAACGTATGGTGTAGCGCCTAGTGTATTTCATCAGCAGAGTGTTGTACGATGCCCAGGTCCGCTACCCTACCTTACAGAAGCTCCTTCTCGGTATCCTCATCACCTAGAGGAAATTTCATCACTACTTTGAATCCCATCGGGTCACCATTGTTACCAAGCACTCACTAGAGCACATGATGCGCAATAGAGAAGCCACCTGACGAGTGGTGGAGTGGGCCATTGAGTTATCCATCTTCGGACTTCACTTCGCCCACACCCAAACCATCAAGAGTTCAGCTATGGCCGAATTCGTCATCGAATGGACTCTGACGCCGGAGGACAAGGAGGAGCCCTTGTCCTCCCTACTGGGAGCATCGATAGGCGAGACTGTACCATGAATTTCGACGGTTCGTACTCCATCGGCGACTCGGGGCCTAGTGTGCTCCTCGTGTCACCGATGGTGGACCAACTAAAGTACGTTGTCCAAATGCTCTACCACGGAGAACATTCGACCAACAACACCGCCGAATATGAAGGCCTACTTGCCGGCCTTCGGATTGCAAAGGATCTGGAGATCAAGTGCCTAGTTGTCCATGGGGACTCTCGGTTGGTCGTTAATCAGATCAACAAAGATTATGATTCCCCGTGGATGGCCCCCTACGTGGATGAAGTCATAAATCTGGAGAAACATCTCGATGGGATCCAAATGGAGCACATCCCGCGTTGCTCTAACACTGTCGCCGACAAGCTCTCGAATATCGCGTCTTCTAGGGTATGCGTACCCCCCGGAAGTCATGGTGGAGCAGCTGCTCAAGCCTTCCATCAAGATACCCTGAGAGCAAGTCAGCAAAGAACACCAGGGTGAGCCCTTGGCCACACCCATCGTATGCGAAGCGATGTTTGCGGATCTGCGTGCCCCAGGGGAAGAAGACATGAGGATCCAACAAAGCGATAGAGAATCCAGGGGTGATCCCTCAGCCACAACCATCGTATGTGAATGGATCGGTGAGGAGCTATGTGTCCCCAGGAACGAAGACACGGAGATAAATTGAGCCTGTAACAAACCCTGCGGCGAGCCCTCGGCTAGACCCATCGTATGAAAAGTGATGGGTGTGGAGTTGTGTGCCCTTGGGGAACAATACGGAGAAACCAAGCAAGCATTTAGTGAACCCCGGGGTGAGCACTCGGCCACACCCATTGTATATAAATCAATGGGTGCGGAGCTGTGTGACCTCGAGAACAAAGACACGAGAAGCAAGAAATCCCTCCAAACACCTCGGGGCAAGCCCTCATCCACACCCATCGTATGTGAATCGATGGGTGCGGTGTGTGCCCCGAGGGACAAAGACACAAGAACCAAACAATCCCGCCAAAGACCCCGGGGTGATCCCTCAGCCACACCCATCGTATGCGAATTGATGGGTGCGAAGCTATGTGCCCTGGGGATAAAGACATAGGAACCAAGCAATCCTGTCAAAGAACCCGATGTGAGCCCTCGGCCACACCTGGTGTATGCGAATCGATGAGTGCAGGGTTGTGTGGTCCCAGGGACAAAGACACATGAACCCTTCCTGGTAAACACGCCTCACGGCAAAGGAGATTCCTAGGCTATCCTGGGCCTCAGACCTACTAAGGTACCTCCAAGCCCGGGAGCTCCCCGCCGACCATGCTGATACTAAGAAAGTATTCTAACAAGCCAAGGTGTACAACCTACTAGACGGAGACCTCTACCGGAAGTGCGAATTAGGTGTCCTGCTCCATTGCATCACCCAAGAAGAAGGGCGCAAGCTCCTCTCTGATATCCACGAGGGGGAGTGCTCAAGCCACCATGCCTCCCGGACCTTGGCGGGGAAGGTTTTATTTCAAGGTTTCTACTGTCCAATAGCTTTATCGGACACCGAGTACTAGGTTAGAACATGCGACGCTTGCCAATTCCAAGCCAAGGAGGTACACCGACCAGCTCAAGCTCTTCAAACTATCCCCTGTCATGGTTGTTCGCCATGTGGGGCTCAACATCATGGGACCTCTCCCGGAGGCGGTGGGTGAGTACCAATATCTATTCATCGCCACCGACAAGTTCACTAAGTGGCCTGAAGTGGAGCCAACGCGGGATTTCACCACCCAGGTCGCCATCAAGTTCATCTGGTGCATCATCTGCCACTTCGGCGTACCCTACCAGATCATCACCGACAACGGATCGCAGTTCACCAGCGGCGCCTTCATCGCCTACTAGACACCCTTGGCACAAAAGTCTGCTTCACCTCGGTGGCTCATCCACGGAGCAACGAGCAAGAGGAGCGCCTCAATGTGGAGGTGTTGTGTAGGCGCAAACCTGAACCTTTGATTGATTCAAAACTAGTAGGCGGGGCTGCATCGAGCATATCCTATACATCCTTTGGTCGATCCGGACCACCACCGAGCAGGGCCACGGGAGAAACCCCTTTCTCCCTAGTCTATGAAGCTAAAGCTCTTCTATCCACCGAGTTGTAGTATGGATCCCCCGGGTGCGAGCTTATCGATAAGCTACCTAGGGGAGCAACGAATCAACAACATCAACTTCCTCGAAGAGGGTCGCAACCTAGCGGCTGTGAGCGTGGCTCGCTATCAGCAGAGCTTGTGTGCTACCATAGTCGCCGGGTCCGGCCTCTAACCATGGAAGATGGTGACTTGGTCCTTCGCTGGGCTCGCCCGGAAAAGGGAAGTAACAAGTTGCAACCAAAGTGGGAGGGCCCGTACCGGGTTGTACAAGTCTCCAGGCCTGGAGTGGTCCGCCTAGAGACCGAATATGGTATCCCCGTGGAGAACTCGTGGAATATGGAACAATTAGACTAATAGCATCTTTGCAAATACTACCTGTATGGTGCTCTAGAATAAGGTCGTGTGCTGCCGAGCTATCTATGTAGCGCGTGAGTGCAGGCAGGATCACCCCATGTGTCTTGCCTACTGCAATGATGGATGCACCATCGGAGCAGCGGGCATAGTCGGGCTTGCCCGCGTTTGGTATCTATCGGTGATAGAGTCACCAGAGGAGCAGAAACGCTCGGGGGCTACCCCCGAGCACCTAAAAGCCTTGTGAGCCGGCTGGGTCAAATATCACAAGAAGTGTACCCATGATTGCCCCTGTTGATGAATAATAAAAAGTGGGTTGTCGCGCACTCTTTTTTCGTGATCATTCACCCTAGGATTTCTGCTAATGGGAAGATGCATTAAGAAACCTTTCTGAGATGACCGAGGAGAAAACCTCATCACCCTCATACATCGAAAATGGAAACAAAGGAAGGACACACGGCTCAGATAAGTACCCTATTTTATTTTGGGGACAACCAATGCAAAGTTACAGCCCAGAAAGATAAGCAGAACATTCCTACTCAGACCTGGCATGAATTTTTGAAATCTATGTAGGTTCAACCTACCCACTCGACGGGGGGTCTCGGGAAAGGAGCCTAGCAGAGCTCTTCATGGGATCAGATCCCCTCCTCGTGGAAGTTCTCGACATGATGCTGGTTGCCGCTGAGCACCTTAACGGAAAGTGTCTCCACCCCTTCAAAAGTAAGGACAAGGATGTCTCCTCTCTGGAGGCTATGGGTCTCAGAGAAGCGGGCCCACCCCCTCCTAAGGCACATACTTCCTCCTTCTTCGGAGAATACACGATCCCACCAGATGGTGTTGTAGCATCCGGCAGGCTAAAGCATCAGCCTACAAGGAAGACGACGGCTACTGAAAGACCAAGCGATGACTTCAGGGAGATGGATCATGCCTGCATTCTTACGGTGCACCCTCACATAGAAATAAAAGTCGGAAAAGTCCATCCATGAGTCCTAGAGGGCCACCGGCATGGGGAAACGATCTGTCTCTAGACGACGGCCTCGCCAGCCACTTCGCTGCCCCCGCCTGCAGTGTGCCTCACCGCTTCCTAATGAGATTCAACCTTCAGGCACTAGCAGGAGCAACTTCCTCAGGGTCGACGCATGATCTGCGAGAAGGGTGGTGGCCATGACTCTACAGAAGGCAAGGAGCATGAAGGAGGAGAAGACGAATGAGGGGTATGGCCTCCTCCCTAGCAGCCGATTAAATAGGCTAGGGAGGAAGCCCCCGCCTTGCGTACAAAAGACTGGAGTTACTTCTAGGACAATACTTTAGATTCCCTAGGCAGCAAATCCACTATGCCAAGATCTTCATTAGGTGCTACAGCTGGATCATGGGGAGTTCCGCGGACAACCTTCTTGGCCCGGTGCCCCGGATGGGTGAAACCACACCACGGGTGGGATGAAGTGAAGCCTCACACGGGGGCTACTATCGGTCCCTTTCTCTCCATGGGTCACGGAATTTTGGGCACCAGGTTGGGTGTCCTACGTGTTACTGAGCCAGGAGGCCCGATGAGCTCCTCCCTGGGTATACACCCGGGTTTGCTACTCGCCACAGTGGGCTAGAAGCCACTCCAGGAGAATGTAGGACCACTAGTCAGTGATCCCTAACACGATCATAGACTGCGCCATGGACACACTGCACCCATGGCCATAGGTTGGACAAAACCACGTCTCAACACTTCCATGCATGCCGCGCTTTGCCACGTAGCCGCACGATGGCTCTGCCCAGGTGCCCGTGCAGGATTCGGCAGCATCCCTATCAGCGGCCCCGACATGGCAAGGCCACCCAGAGACAGGAACTGAGTGGAGACAACAAGTCCGACGCTAGACTGCTACGAGAAGTTGGTGAAATACGGCACCATGATAGGATTGGTAGGCCACATTGCAAGCCTCAACCTGCCACATTGCTGAGCATGCACCGGCGCGTGTGATCCGACCCCTGTGGTGTCCCCTTATAAAAGGAGGCCTAGGTCGGACTATGAAAGGAGGTAAAAAGACCACATAACCTTCCTAGTGAAGGAACCTAGTGTAACCTTGTGATAATCAGATAGTATCTAGTTGCAGGACGTAGGGCTCCGCTCACTACGGACCTGAACCTGGGTAAAAAACCACATGTCTCCCTGTGATTGTGTTCATTTAGCTTGCCGACTGAGATCACCGGACGTTGCACCCCTGGTTGATCAACAAAGGGGGACTCATACCCTTAGTGTCGAAAATCAAGACACGACAAGCGCCTACTCCCTCCACAATGCCCGACCGCCGATGGGTCTCTGTGTTTGTATGACCCTTTAGTCGGGAGGGAAATTCGCTAGGAACGACCAGCTCCTAGGATCCTATATACAACAGTCAAATTCACTGTAAAGATCTGGGAGCAGGTACATTTCCAATTTTTCCTATGGGTAGTACAGGCCACCGCACAAGACCCTCATACTTTGTGAGCTCGTGAATCATGGCCTAGGCCCAGCCAGGACAGAGCTCTAGGAAGGACAAAGTCATGCCCAGGTTTTAAGCAGAGGTGAAACCCCTTGCTCAAGATCTTCAGTCGCGGGATAAGTCTCCCTTCGCGCTATCGAAGCTCCGACCGAGAGAGATGCCACGCCGCTTGCCTGTGCAATGGAAGGCAAGGCACATACGCTCTCTATCCTATGCCATCATCCCCGTGTCGTGGTTGCGTGCCACCATGGACTCCCGGGCCACGGCAGCATCCGCAATGATGAACCCTCCTCTAGACGGCATCGCTCGGGTTCGGCGCTATCTGCGAGTGTGCTTCCATGGCCGCCATGGGCTGCCAAAAAGCGGACATCTTGCCTAGGCGGTCAGAGAACGATAGGAGGACAGCCTCTCTGCCACGGTAGTGGGCATTGAGGATGGCCTGCAAGGACTTGCCTCCACCATCACTAGCGCCTCCTCCCTTCCCACCACCTCCTCCTTGGCCACGGCAGCGGGACTCGTCGCAGCCTCCACACCGTCCAATGCCGCCTATGACTCCCGCTCATCCTTATCCTCTGTGGCTGCCTTCATCTCTTTCTCCACGGTGCAAGCGGCCCGACGTAGCATCTCCTCGGTGGAATTCTGCCACCCTTTGGCCTTCCTCACCATTGACGCATGGGAGAACACCAAGACGTGTTGTTTGACGGTGTACCACATGGCGGTGATGGCATCATGCATTGCTCCGCCAAACTCCGAGTTGAGGGAGTCGAGGATGGCCCTCGATGGTTCGTGCCTCCCTTGGTGCTCTCCTCCTAGTCCTCATCCTTCAAATCCTCCTCCTCCCAGTCCCACTCCTCAAACACCGCAGCTAGTGTGTCCTCCCTCTCCGCCACGGGAGACGGTGGGTAGCGACTGATGAGGGGTAATCTCGGCAATGTCCATAGTCATGGACTTGGGTTTTAGATAAAGGATAGTGCTGGTGATTTCATCTGCTTATCAGATAAACAAGGGAGGCGAGATTCACCCAGGTTCAGGCCCTCATAGAGGAAAGTCTACTCATGCTTGTCTGATGGGGAGTACAAAGTTACCGGATTGCTAGATGTGATCTAGCTTACATCGGATTAATATGATAGAAAAATGATATTGTAACACCTCGGACTCTCCATGCCCGAGTTGTCGCTCCTGGCACCTTACTAGGATCTCTAGACTAGCCCCATAGACTAACAGTAGTCTTTTCTACGCACTTTATCCTCACTCATGAGTACCCGGGGACCACTTCTAGGTCGGTCACCCATCCTCAATTTGCTCTAGGCCAAGCATGCTTAACCACAGAGTTCTTTTCAGATGAGCTTCTAGAAAATAAGTTGCAACTTGTTTGTATGAGTATCCTATCAATCTTATTAAGCCATACGCTAGAGTCTTACATACACCCATTCCTAGAAGATCGACACCATCATCGATCAAACACAAGCCAAGAACGTCCCCTCTTGTTACACGTCTATGCATTCAGCGTCGGCACATGTGCAATGTCATGTCCACTCTGGGCCACACACGCCATGCTCCACATGTCCTGCCACTGATCCGCACATGCCCGTGTAACTGCGACGATCAGCTCTAAAACCACTTGTAACACCCCGGACTCCCCGTGCCCGAGCTGTCACTCTTGGCAGCTTACTAGGATCTCAAGACTAGCCCCACAGACAAACACTAGTCTTTTATGCGTACTTTTTCCTCACTTGTGCGCACCCAAGACCCACTTCTAGGTCGGTCACCCATCCTCAATTTTCTCTAGTCCAAGCATGCTTAACCTTAGAGTTCTTCTCAGATGAGCTTCCGGAAAAGAAGTTGCAACTTGTTTGTATGAGTATCCTATCAATCCTATTAAGCCATGCACTATAGTCTCATAGATATCCTCCTCATCGGCTCCTCCTAGCCCTTATATGAGGGGCTGGGTCCCAGAGTCCTGTACGGGGCGGATTACAATTGGAATACAACTCTATGACTATGTAGGTTTATAGTTTTGGGCTTCTTCCTTGATCATCATGTCTAGTTCCTGGGCTTCGGATACTCCCAGGACTCTTTATTTTTGGTAGGCATTATGGGCCTTTGTTTAGATATGTACTAGGTATACTAATCATGGGAACCCGATAAGTCATAGCCATGTCATTAGCCCCCGAGGCTCCACTCGAATCGTAGACGTCATTTCTTAACATTCACATGTAGCGTACCCGAAGTCTCTTTCAAGTAAATGAACTATAAGTTTAATAAATTTGTCACGGGGATTCTGGTAAAATGAGTCTGGTGCATCCGACGGATCACAAACCAGTTAATTCCTCTTGGGAAAAAACATGAACCTTCTCAAGCTCAAGTCCCTAGACTCGAACCTAATATATACTGGCGTAATTAAGTTTAGACCGCGGAGGTCTTATCAAATGCTGAATTCTAGTTTTTTGTTTGGGTACCCAACGCGTTTGTCGGGATTTTTCATCATATCGTAGATGTGGAAATTTTCCAGCAGAGCACATTCATGTGTAGTTACCAGGTCCACAAGACGGATCCCAGGGTATTACCTTCGTGTTGTAAACACGGCATTCAGACACGTTATCACGACAGACGCGGTTTGAGAACTTGAACTTTTTAGTGACTGCCTTGTTTGACTGTTGAAATTGCTTAAGTTGACACTTCATTGAAGTAATGTTTGATGTTTTCAACGGGTACTCCCGATGGGATTAATCGTTGAAGCTTCACTTGGGTAGATTCAAAGCTATTATTTTGTTGAATCTATTGGAGGATATTTTATTTTTCTTTCAGGTGCACGGCCAACGCTCTTGATGGGAGTATCCCCGAGGCTATGTTCGAATGCCTGCATTCGAGTATAGAATTAGAGTTGCTTTTCTTGTAGCTTTGTTTTTATGTCCACTCCGTAGGATGAAATTATTTTCTGTCAGGTGCATGGTCAGTGCTCCCGATAGGAGTAGCCACCGAGACTATGTTTAGGTGCTTGCACCAGATCATAGTCTTATATCATCTTCTTCATCCGAGGAGGTACTAGACTTGGGTCTTCAAGTTCCTTAATTGAAAAAAATTTCATTTCCTTGCAAAAATATTTCTTTCGGGTGCACGGTTAGTGCTCTCGATGGGAGTAGCCCACAAGGCTAAGTTTAGGTGCTTGCACTAGATAATAGGCTTAAATCATCTTATTCATCTGAGAAGGTACTCGACTCGGGTTTTCTAATTACTTAAGTGGACAAGGTACCATTAAAATTTTGATGTCACCACCCGACGCTTTTTCTTCCTTGCGCATGATGTCATTGTTGATGATGATGGCATGCTCTAGTTGCGATAGCGAGGATGTGATGGGATGCATCAGAAGTGCGCCCATGTGATGGACTGGGTTCATGTACCAATAATAGGGTTATTGTAGTACTTGTAGAAGCAAATATTCAAAGAGTTTGTCCCGATGGGAGCTCGGTGAACATGACCCCGTAGCCATGTTGTCAATGCAACCACGTTTACACCCAAATCGTGGTTTGGGAAATAGCCTATTCTATAAGTTTCTAGGATAAATAAATTTAAGATGTTTTGTAATAACTACTACTAGGACTAGAAGAAAACTAGAGCCAAAGTAAAACTGAAAAGAGGTGAATGCAATGAGATGAAATATTAATGGTATGATTCCTCAAGTAATGTTGTGTATACCAGTGTGCATGGTAAGTGCTTATGGAATAGTTGTTAACTATAATTGTGGCGGTCCCTCATATACCGTTGTCTCCCACCGTTCGTAAGTGGAAACTAGATAGCTCAATTTTCCACACCCTCTTCGGACATGGGTCATCTTGTAAGAGAATAGTGTATTAAGGTAACAAGACCAATCAAGGTAAACCAGAGCAAAGGCATTAAGTTCTATGGACAACTGTACTCATAAGCATGTGTGCTAGTCACAAGATATCCCATCTGACACTTTGGGGTCAAGCAATTCGCAACGCTATACCTATTTATATCATGAGTGATCTTGAAGGAACTCTGGGTGGTGCATCCTAAGCTTCTATTGCCTCCGCAAATGACTTATAGCAAATAGCATATTAGTTCTACCCATGGACTTGTCAGGTACCCATGGAAGAGTAGAGACTAATGATAAGTTTTGTGACACTCTGTGGATCCGTAGTAAATTCCTCAACAATGGATTGGACGTATCGAATCACTAGAGTAATATCATGAATAGAATAATGTAGAGAGAAAGCACAATCATATTAGTTAACAAGAACACACCACACTTCAATTACTCAAATCATCATAAAATTAATAAAAGGGGATTCAAGCCATGTTACAACCCATCACAGAGATCATGATAGGGAAGGATGAAGGAGTAGAGGCGATGGAGATGGTGATGACGGCACAGTGATGGTGGCGTCGGCGTGGTGATGGCGGTGTCCTCCTACTCTTCTTTCTTGGATGGCTTGATGGTGTTGATGGATATCTGGATCTTGGTGGAGCTGTAGAGGCTATGGAGGTGGCACGGTGCTGACTCGTGTAATAACGAGCTCGTTGGGGAACCCCAAGAGGAAGGTATGATGAGCACATCAGTAAGTTTCCCTCAGTTATGAAACCAAGGTTACGAACCAGTAGGAGCAAACACCTCCAAGGTGTTGCTAGCTGGACTTTGGCAGGCGCACTACCGGTGCCAGCAGCGACGTGGAAACCTGTACAACACAACCACATAACTTTTCCCCCAACTTGCAGTGAGGTTGTCAATCTCACCGGTTTTGCTAAAAACAAAAGATTAAGCGTATTGTGTGGAAGAAAGTAAAAGCTTGCAGAAAGTAAACAGAAAGCAGTAAATAGTTGTAGATTGAGGATAAAAGAAAGGACCGGGGTCCATAGTTCACTAGTGGTTGCTCTCCCTAAGATAGATGACATGTTGGGTGCACAAATTACAGAGGGGAATAGACAAACATCGAGAAAGTATACATGCATATAATAATCATCTTGACTCCTTTGAGATTCAATTGGGAATTACAACATTATACATAGACCGTAATCCAACTTCATCTATGACTAATAATCCACCTTCAGGTTATCATCCGAACCCCCTCCAGTATTAAGTTGCAAGCAATAGATAATTGCATTAAGCATTGCGTGTAAAGTAAACAATACAGTTGTTTTATGAAAAAAGGATTGATGTTTTCTCCCTAGTAGCAACATCACATCTAGTACCTTAGAGATTTCTGTCACTGCCCCAGATTACTAGAGGCATGAACCCACTATCGAGCATAAATACTAACTCTTGGAGTTGCTAGGATCTACTTGGCCAAGATAGCTACTAAGAACGGAAAGCATGCAAGATCACAAATAACAAAGACATGATAAAATCAATAATCAATCTGAAATAGCATCTCAATATCCATCGGATCCCCGCAAACACAACATGTATGGATTACAAATAGATGATATTGATCATGAACGGAGCTCACAAGATCTAAACATGATAGCACAAAGGAGAAGAACCAACCATCTAGCTACTAACTGGACCCGTAGTCTAGGGATGAACTACTCACGCATCACACCGGAGGCTTGCATCGTGATGAAGAAGGCCTCCAAGGTGAATTCTCCGCTTCGGCAGGGTGCCGAGAAGAGCTTCAGATCCCTCCCGATCTAGGGATGGAGATGATGGCGGCTACAGACTCTTTTGTGGAATTTTCCTTACTAAGCAAGTTTCCCCTCAAACTAAGTGACATATCGGTGGTCTGTGATATTCTAGATGTCTACTAGAAGTATCTCCATGTTGCCACATGACTGTGATGTCAAGTTCTTGAGCAATTCAGTTCTCTGAACTGCTTCTTTCTCCAAGGATCCGTACTAGATACCCCTGAACTAGTTGGTTGTGCTTAAACAACAACTTGGAGAGTTGTAAGACAAAAGTTCTATATGACTTAGTTTATCTAAAGGGATGTTTAGTGTTGTTTGTGCTGATGAAAGATGGTGTTTCCTTCGTGGAAATGTTAACGTCCTCCGCCTTTGATTTGATTTGGGCTATCGTCAAATCAAACCCAGTTCCAAGATCTATCTTGATGATGTTACTACTTCTGATGTTTCACTTGAGTACATCTTCACATCCCTTGGTCTGACCAATACTCTGCCTCGTTCATACCACATATGAGTCTAATGTGTTGGAGTATCTCGATAAGTTTGTTGTTGAGCCCATCGATGACATCCTTATTTTCTCAAAGCTATACTAGATTTATATGGAACATTTGGCATTAATGTTGGAAACCATTTAGGAACCGTCTTCGAGTTATATCGAAGTATGTGTTCTGAATGTTAGAAGTAACCTTCTCCAATTCATGTGGAATTGTAGAAAGATCTCGCCGTGGATTCGAGTAGAGTTAACTCCGTACCTTAAGGACACAGTTGTATTTTGTTGCAAGTACTTCATGTATAACCAATTGTTCTTTGACAAGTTGTTAATACATGGGTCTAGCAATAGCTCAGTCTATTGGAGCTTGACACTGAAGTCCATGTCATTGAGAATCCAGTAACTTTACCTTTGTGGTAAATGTTGCAAACTTTCTATTCGGACATGCTGAGTCTGAAATATCATTTCACCTAACCAAAGCTGAATCTCAAGCAGTAATAATGGTTGGTGTGCTTCAAGGAATTAACATGGGTCTCTCTGAAAATTCGGCAAGATTGATGTAATGGTTGACACAACTAGTCGAAAGGTCTATTGTCATATTCTATTGAATCAGCAAATAACAACCACTCTTCATGAGGCATCTTCTATGACTTAATTATAGGAGTTGTCCTTATGGTTTCCTTTGTATCTGAAGTCCAACCTTTACTTGATGTCTGCTTTCTCGAACATCAAGGAGAACATTTAAAGTAGTGTTGCTAGATGTCTCCTGGTCGATCCTCCAGACCCTTTTATGTTGGCAAGGATTCAGTTGTGCCAAGTAATTGAAGTCTGAGAATGAAGTTTCTTTTTCCTCGTGTCATCAGGAGTCTTCTTACCTATTCATATGGTCGTGCAAAGTGATATCATGATCTTCGGCAAAGAATTTGGTAAATCTAGATGTATAAAGATTTCCCTTCGTGTTTCGATCATGTTTAGGAGTGACGATGATTTCGGTAATCAGAAATTCCTCTTGCTACATGCTCTTTGTGACTCCTATGAGTCCTCGCCACAAAACACCTTTATGTATTGGCCTTCTGTTGAACGAAAGAGTGATCCTTCTTAATCAAAAGTAATTCAATAGCTTGGTTATCCGTATCTTCGTACCCCTAGAAGCTCTTCTTAAGCCATTTAGTAGAGGTTCATTTCTTGAAGTTTGTGGTCATGTTCTTTCCATTGTAAGCTTTCCATTTGAGAAGCTTAAACCCTTCTGAAGCTCCATGGTCTCAATCCTTATAAAGACCAGCTATCTGTCAACTTGAAAACCTTCTCCTTTTCTTTCCTCCGTCACCTTGACGTGTTTCATGTTTGTCACCTCAGAGTTGTTTTGAACACTCCTTTCATGAGTTGACCATGAGATACTCTATGTGTTTTTAGTGTGTTTCCCTCTTATTCTTAGAAGTGACCCTGTTTCTCCTCCTTCTTCCTACCTTTGGAATCTCGGGTCAAGATCCTTGTAAGGGGGATAGAGCTGTAACGCCCCAGTTTTACCTAATATTAATTAGGGTTTCTTATGTGCATTCATGAGCATCATCTTTTAAGTTGCATGCAAAAGAAACAACGCAAAAACCCTGGAACCCAAATTTCCCTCTCTATTTGAAAACAATTCAAAAGGGTTTTGAATAATTTGAAAAGTACAAAAATAATGGAGCCCAAATTGACTACAAGGGCCTGATACATTGCAAATGTATCTGTAATTTTTGATGTTCCATGCTTGGTTTTATCCACTTTCTTGTGTTTTGTTCCAACTTTGGAGTACTTTTCATATGATTTCTTGGACTAACCTATTAACAAGAGCCACAGTGCCAACTGCCTGTTTTCTGCTATTTTTGGTTCCAGGAAAGTCAGAAAATGAATATTCTTGGAATTGGACGGGACAAAAGCCAAAGTGCCTATTTTTCCAGAAGTGATCAAGTGCCAGAATACGAGATGGAGAAGGTCCAGGGGCCGGCCACACCACCTAGCCACGCGGCCAGGCTGGGCCCGCACCAGGGGGTGGTGTGGTGCCTCTCGGCACCCCCTCGGCCTCTCCTTCTGGCTATATATTACCCTCGGGACGAAAACCCTAAGTACCCGATCAAAAATCCACGAAAGATTCTGTAGCCGCCGTCATCTCCATCCCTAGATCGGGAGGGATCTGAAGCTCTTCCCGGCACCCTGCCGGAGAGGGGAATTCACCCTGGAGGCCTTCTTCATCACCATTCAAGCCTCTGGTGTGATGCATGAGTAGTTCATCCTTGGACTACAGATCCATGTGGTAGCTAGATGGCTGGTTCTCCTTCTTTGTGCTTTCATGTTTAGATCTTGTGAGCTCCGTTCATGATCAAGATCATCTATTTGTAATTCTACATGTTGTGTTTGCGGGGATCCGATGGATATTGAGATGCTATTTCAGATTGATTATTGATTCTATCATGTCTTTGGTATTTGTGATCTTCCATGTTTTCCGTTGTTAGTAGCTATCCTGGCCAAGTAGATGCTAGCAACTCCAAGAGTTAGTATTTATGCTCGATAGTGGGTTCATGCCTCTTGTAATCTGGGGAAGTGACAGAAATCTCTAAGGTACTAGATGTGTTGTTGCTACTAGGGAGAAACAACAATCCTTTGTTCATAGAACAATCGTATTGTTTACTTTACACGCAGTTCGTAAAGCAATAATCTGTTGCTTGCAACTTAATACTGGAGGGGGTTCGGATGATAACCTGAAGGTGGATTATTAGTCATAGATGCAGTTGGATGGCGGTCTATGTATTATGTTGCAATGCCCAATCAAGTCTCAAAGGAGTCAAGATGATTAGTATATGCATGTATTGCTTTCTCGGTGTTTGTCAATTTCCCCGTTGTAATTTGTTCACCCAGCATGTTATCTATCTTAAGGAGAGCCACCTCTAGTGAACTATGGATCCCGGTCCTTTGTCTTTTACATACAATCTACAATCTTTTACTGCTTTGTGTTTACTTTCTACAAACTTTTACTTCTTTCCATTCGATACGTTTAATCCTTTGTTTTCCGCAAAACATGGTGAGATTGACAACCTCATCGCAACTTGGGGACAAAGTTCTGTGGTTGTGTTGTGCAGGTCTCCACGTTGCTACTAGAACCGGTAGTGCGCCCTGCCAAAGCTCAACTAGTAACACCTTTGGGGTGTTTCCTTGCTCCTACTGGTTCAATTAAACCTTGGTTTCATAACTGAGGGAAAACTTACTGATGTGCTCATCATACCTTCCTCTTGGGGTTCCCAACGAGCTCTACGTCGAACGACGAGCACATCAAGATATTTTCTGCCGCCGTTGCCGGGGAGTCAAGGACATATTCACAAGGGGAGTCCCTCATAACCAATCTCTTTACTTTGTTGTTTTTGTTTTGCTTTGTTTGCTTGTTTTGTTATTCAAAAAACACAAAAAAATTAGTTTTGCAAGTTAGCTTTCTTATTTGAAAACCCAAAAAATGACTACTCTTGAAAACACTAAGTTGTGTGACTTCACTAGCACCAACAACAATGATTTTATGAGCACACCTATTTTCTGGTATTGGTAATGAAGATGCTGCTTCCCATCTAAATAACTTTGTTGAACATTGTGAGATGCAAAAGCATAGGGATATAGATGGTGATATTATTAAGCTGAAATTGTTTCCTTTCTCTTTTAGAGGAAAAGCTAAAGAATGGTGAATTCCTTAACTAGGAAAAGTATTGATTCTTGGACTAAGTGCAAAGATGCTTTTATTGGAAAATACTATCCTCCTGCTAAGATTATATCCATGAGAAGTGAAATAATGAAGTTTAAACAACTTGATAATGAGCATGTTGCTCAAGCTTGGGAAAGAATGAAATCTTTGGTAAAGAATTGTCCCACTCATGGACTGACTGCTTAGATGATCATCCAAAAAAATTATGCAGGATTGAACTATTCTTGAAGGAACCTATTGGATTCAGCTGCTAGAGGTACCTTTATGACCATCACTTTGCGTGCTGCAACAAAACTTCTGGACAATATGATGGATAATTATTCTGAATGGCATACTCAGAGAGCTCCACAAGGTAAGAAGGTAAATTCTATTGAGGAAACCTCCTCCTAGAGTTATGAGATTGATGTTATTATGTCTATGCTTGAGGAAACCTCCTCCTAGAATTACATTCTAAGTGGGAAAGAGAAGATGAAATTGCTAGAAACATTAGTGTTTCTACTATCACTACCACTAGTGTTGAGGCTAGTAATTTTTCTACTAATTTAAATGATAAAGTTGATTTTGATCTTGATGGTTGCAATATCTCTGAAGTTATTAAGTTCCTACAAAAGCTTGCTAAAACTTATAATGCTAGTGCTATGAACATGGCTTTTACAAAACACATTACTGATGCTCTCATAAAGATTAAAAAAGAAAAGATGAAACATAAAGCTTCTATTCCTATAAAGCAAGAAGATGGTTGGGAACCCATCATTAATATGAAAGTGAATGACTTTGATTTCAAAGCTTTGTGTGATCTTGACAGTAGTGTTTCTATTATGCCTAGAAGGATTTATGATATGCTTGATTTGCCTCCTCTTGAAGATTGTTATTTGAATGTCCCACTTGATGCTAATGCTAAAAAGAAACTCATGGGGAGTCTTAATGATGTTCTTATTATGGTTAACGATTCCTATGTCCCTGTTGATTTCTATGTTTTGGATGTTGAATAGAATGCTTCTTGTCCTATTACTTTGGGAAGACCTTTTCTTAGAACTGTTGGTGCCATCATTGATATGAAAGAAGGCACCATTAAATATCAACTCCCACTCAAGAAAGGTATAGAACACTTCCCTAAAAAGAGAGAAAAGATTTCTTTTTGCTTCTCCTATGAAAACAAAATTTGGTATTCATGCTTCTTCATTTGAGAACACTTGATTCTTTCTTTGCTTCTTATGCCTAACTTAAAGGCGTTAAAGAAAATACTTATTGGGAGATAACCCAAAAGTTTTAGATGAGTCTTGGCAGTTATTACCTCTGTAATAACCTCTCCTTATCCTTTTTATTTGCTTTTTGTGCCAAGAGTAACCTCTAATGAGAGAGAAGTAATGATTGGGAAAGTTGTTGTCCCGAAACAGATTTTTGTGCTTCACCATAAAAATTCTCTGTATGTCGTATTGAGCTGTAATGTTTTGTGCTTCTGCCCCAGGTTGTTATCTAACTTTCGTTAGTTAAACACTTTTTTATTTGAGCAACAGAAGGTCTTCGAAAAAATTCGTCTTTACCTGCTGGTCTGTTTTGACAGATTTCTGCCATTTTCTGCATTTGCTTCTTGTTGGTTCCTTCTTGAGTTCTTTTCGGGAATTGAGCTTTTTGAGGGAAGTGCTACAGTAGCTAGTGTTCTAATGGAAGTTTATTTGGTGTTAAAACTGAACCTTGAGACTTATTTATCTTGAGTGCACTAATGTTGCTAATAAAGATTGTGTGAAGTTTTGTATGAAGGAAAATTTTCAGGTGTATGGAAGGAATGAGTAATGAAATGAAGAATGGACTAAAGCTCAAGCTTGGGGATGCCACGCGTGTTACCCCAAGAAATATCCAAGAAGTACAAGCGTCAAAGCTTAGGGATGCCCAAGGCATACCCTTCTTCATCAATAAAACTTCCAGGTTTCTTCCAAACGCTTCATTTTTATTGTTTCATGCACAATTGTGTTTTTCTTGGAGCGTCTTCTTTTTCGTTTTTGTTTTGGTTTTGGTTTGCCTTGGTTTGCTTAGTTTGCTGAATAAATTGGTTGGACCCCCTCTTTCATACGTTTGGTTTGCAAATAGTTTGGTTTGGTTTGGAAAAGAGTAGGAAAGTTCATACTTATCTGGTAAAAAGAGCTCGTTTTTGACTGTGGCCTATGCTTTGTCATGCCATGCTTGATATTGTTTTGGCTTTGTGCTTAGTATTATTTACTGTAGCATGACTTGTTATAAACAATTGAGATTGCTTAATGTGCCTTGGATGAATCATGCGTTGTTTTAGCATATTAAAGCATAATTATAGTGGTATTCTCCTTTGATGCTTTATTTGGGTTGACTTGGCACATGCTCACACCATGTTATGACTATCTCAAGTCACCATAGCCTTTATGATCCTTTAGTTTTCAACTTGTAGTATCACTTTATGCTTTGATCAATGATGTTTTGTCGCTCTGCATGATTATGGCCATTATTGCTCTCTTAGTTTGTCGCTCCCAGTCTTTTGCTAGCCTCCACAACAAAGTATGAGTTCCACTCATGCATCCAACTCCCTAAACCAAGTTATTCCAAAGAGTCCACCATACCTACCTACTAGCTTATGCTATTCCAAGTACATTCATGCTTTTGTTTACCTTCCACTTGTTATGAGAAAACTAGTGATTAAAGGTCTCACGAACTTGATGGCACACTTTACTTTACTTTCCCTTAATAAACTTGTACCATTGTGTCTTCTATGTTGTATATGCTTGCACTTATTTGTTGGGAATTAGCAGAACCATGCTTTCATGGGGAACGCTTTCAACATTGCACTTGGTACTTGTACCTAGTTGATATCATGCTCTTTTGTATATGGATGTCGTCGGTGTGAAATGGAAGGGGAGCTTGTAAGTCCATGGAGTTATGTATATGTGTTACAGAAAATCCTGGGCCGCTAGTCTAATCCATGCTGACATGGTGGAAACCTGCAGCGTAACCATAATGAGCTGTCTATGAAGCATTCTTCTTATAAAAAAAGAGTCCTATATTGAGAAAAAAAAGAGAAAAAAAAAAGATACTATGAAAAGAGGAAAGAGAGAAAAAAGCACCATATTCCAATGGTAAATAAGAAGAATGCTGAGATGCTCGTTGTCTGCTTGCCTTGTCATTTTGATATGGGGATTCTTCCGTATCATCGGGCAAGGGGTACCCCGTTGGCGGTTCTCTATGATACACATGTACTTACGATGACAAGAAATTACCGGTGACTAAACTTGAGTAGCATGAGGAGCGGCCCTCGTATGCAAGGGACATGAGATTTCTGACTTATACTTCGTCAAGCATGTACACCATAGTTTGTTCACTTTAACCTTAATCACTTCAAGATGCTTATGATAGGGGAAATGAGAGATGAAAGCTATAAGTACCATAATTTTTGGAAGCTCTTTATGAGACTTGAATCCCTACTTCCTTTTACAAAAGGCTTTTCTTGCACCATTATATTGAGTCTCCACCTTCTATCTTTATGCACCTACTTTGAGAGCATAGTGGCCATTCTTAGTTCTATGTGCATTGTCCCAAGACTAGTTGATTGATGCATAACTTGTTATTGCTTGTTTTAAACTATTATATCTAGTCACTCTTATGAACTTTGAAGCTGTCCTATGCATTTATATTTGCTACTCTATTGAGGGAGAAGCTGAATACTATTATGCTATGTTTTCTTTATGTGAAACAAATAAACGTCTTGCAAAGCATTGTTATTCATGAATCTTTTGTTTGTGCCTTTTCATGTTGCATCATAGTTTCTTTCCTTATTGCTAGAACTTTGTCTTTCATGTTATGATTGAAGTACTATGATCCCAACTTTGAATGTTTTGCAAATACTTTGATCAAGTATGTGATGGTGCATGTCACCTCAAAAATTATTCTTTCTTTTTATCACTTACCTACTCGAGGACGAGCAAGAGTTAAGCTTGGGGATGTTGATACATTGCAAATGTATCTACAATTTTTGATGTTCCATGCTTGGTTTTATCCACTTTCTTGTGTTTTGTTCCAACTTTGGAGTACTTTTCATATGATTTCTTGGACTAACCTATTAACAAGAGCCACAGTGCCAGCTGCCTGTTTTCTGCAGTTTTTGGTTCCAGGAAAGTCAAAAAATGACTATTCTCGGAATTGGATTGGAGAAAAGCCAAAGTGCCTATTTTTCCAGAAGTGATCAAGTGCCAGAATACGAGACGGAGAAGGGCCAGGGGCCGGCCACACCACCTGGCCGCGCGGCTGGGATGGGTCCGCACCAGGGGGTGGTGTGGTGGCTCCCGGCACCCCCTCGACCTCTCCTTCTGCCTATATATTGCCCTCGGGACGAAAACCCTAAGTACAAGACCAAAAATCCACGAAAGAGTTTGTAGCCGCCATCATCTCCATCCTCAGATCGGGAAGGATCTGAAGCTCTTCCCGGCACCCTGCCGGAGAGGGGAATTCACCCTGGAGGCCTTCTTCATCACCATGCAAGCCTCCAGTGTGATGCATGAGTAGTTCATACTTGGACAACGGATCCATATAGTAGCTAGATGGCTGGTTCTCCTCCTTTGTGCTTTCATGTTTAGATCTTGTGAGCTCCGTTCATGATCAAGATCATCTATTTGTAATTCTACATGTTGTGTTTGCGGGGATCCGATGGATATTGAGATGCTATTTCAGATTGATTATTGATTCTATCATGTCTTTGGTATTTGTGATCTTGCATGCTTTCTGTTGTTAGTAGCTATCTTGGCCAAGTAGATGCTACCAACTCCAAGAGTTAGTATTTATGCTCGATAGTGGGTTCATGCCTCTCGTAATCTGGGAAGTGACAGAAATCTCTAAGGTACTAGATGTGCTGTTGCTACTAGGGAGAAAACAACAATCCTTTGTTCATAGAACAATCGTATTGTTTACTTTACACGCACTTCGTAAATCAATAATCTGTTGCTTGCAACTTAATACTGGAGGGGGTTCGGATGATAACCTGAAGGTGGATTATTAGTCATAGATGCAGTTGGATGGCGGTCTATGTATTATGTTGTAATGCCCAATCAAGTCTCAAAGGAGTCAAGATGATTAGTATATGCATGTATTGCTTTCTCGGTGTTTGTCAATTGCCCCGCTATAATTTGTTCACCCAGCATGTTATCTATCTTAAGGAGAGCCACCTGTAGTGAACTATGGATCCCAGTCCTTTGTCTTTTACATACAATCTACAATCTTTTACTGCTTTGTGTTTACTTTCTGCAAACTTTTACTTCTTTCCATTCGATACGTTTAATCCTTTGTTTTCTGCAAAACACGGTGAGATTGACAACCTCATCGCAAGTTGGGGACAAAGTTCTGTGGTTGTGTTGTGCAGGTCTCCACGTAGCTACTAGCACCGGTAGTGGGCCCTGCCAAAGCTCAGCTAGTAACACCATTGGGGTGTTTCCTTGCTCCTACTGGTTTGATTAAACCTTGGTTTCATAACTGAGGGAAAACTTACTGATGTGCTCATCATACCTTCCTCTTGGGGTTCCCAACAAGCTCTACGTCAAACGACGAGCACATCATGGCCCCTGAAATATTTCTATACTTTACAAAACCCTCTGGTGTTTTTGAAACAACCTAAAACAATTTTGAAATGTTTTTACATAGAGAAAAGGAAAAAAGAAAAAAGAAAAAGGTTTTTGCTTAAAAAAATAGAGCCAGAGCTCCAGCAGGCCGAAGCCCAGCTCCCTCCCGCGCTACCTGCCGCCCAGCGCGCACCCCTGCAGGCCAGTAGTCGGCCCACCTAGGCCCAGCATGCCATACCCCTTCCCGTCGTCTTCGTCGCACAGCGAAGCAACTTCCTGGCGTAGCTACCGCCGTCCGCCACCGCTGCGAGGCAACGCCCCGCTCCACGATGCGCGCCGCCGACGCCCTGGAGGTGGATAAGATCGCCACTGAGCCCTCTCTCTCCCCCTCTGATCTTTTCCCCTCCACGCGACCCCTCTCTCTCTCACTCCCCATCGGAGCCGAACCCTAGCTCACCAGTCATCGCGCCGCCCCGCCATCTTCGGCCACCCCAAGCTCTGCTGACCGCACGGTGAGCTTCCCCTCTTTGCCCTCTCCCTCCTCACCAAAGGAATCGATCGGAGAGGCCCCCAATTTAGCTCTCCTTCCGTCGCTAGTCTCCGCCGTTCACTGTCGATGGCGGCCACCGCAGACCTCCTCTGGCCTCACCGTCACGTTCTTCAGCTTCAGGGTGAGCACCTAATTCTCCTCGACCCCTTCTCCCGCTCTCTCGCGTGTTGTAATGCTCCACCACCGTAGCTAGCTGAGCGCCGCTGTCGGACGATGACGTGCCCCATGCTCCGGTGACCCGCTGGTAGTGGTGCCGCCTGTTTATGGCTTAGCACGAAGCGCTGAGTCGAACAATCCAATCTGCCCGCTCGCTCGTGCCCTCCTCAGTCGTCCCCATTGCCCGTCCGACGTGTCTCCGGCGAGATGACGTCACGTTGACGTCACCGGGACATCAGGGCATGGGTCTGACCCGGTCAAACCGGCCACTTGCCCCACCTGCCCGCGTGGCAGCTGAGGTGGCCATGGGGCACCTCTATTAGCCACTGTGGCTAGGTTAGCCCTGGTATAAAAAGGTTTCCTAGTTTTGTTTTAAATTTCAGAAAAAAGGTTTAATATTGTAAAATCAATAACTTTTGTTCTGTAATTCAGAAAAATACAAATAATATATCAACATGTTCATAAAAACAAGATCTACACAATAAAATTATAATCATGCATTGTTAAGAAACTTTAATCACAAGTTTAATTAGAGAACTAAATGAACCCCCGTAGGTGAATCTGAGGTTCCCCCTGTTCTAGGGTTTGTACCCCTCAAATCCCGCTTAAATGGCCAAGCATGTCTTCGGGTTTCATTTCAATACTATTTAACTTGTCATATCATGATCCTTGCTTGAGCATTGCATCGATGCCATGTGTTGATTGTTTCCCTTTCTTTCTGGTGTTTGCTTCTTTCTGGTAGAATACAATATCGAGATCGAGATCAAAGACAGAGATCAACACCATCGAAGATCAATGAACAATACTTGACCAACTGTAATCAAGTAAAGTACAATATATCCGAAGATCTATATATGGGTATCAACAAACAAGGCAAGCATAGCCCCACCATTATAAAATCCTATGATTTTTAAAGTATTTTGTTCTTGCCATGATGCATACGATTCTACTATGGTCTTTTATCGGTAGATAGAGTATCCTATCTGTTGCATTACTCCATTTGAGCTTATATTACCTGATCCACTACTCCTAGCATAACTAGGTTTGGCTTGTGTGCACTGCTAGAGCTTTTATCTATGTCTTGCTTAGCCATGCATAGCTCTCAGTTCTGGTTCATCCAGATGATGTATCAGATGCAGATAATCTAGTATTACAGGAGAACGAGGTATACTGATAAGGTAAGATCAGTGGTAAAGGTTAAATATGCTAAGGCTTGTATGGGAGGCCACGGTGGGATGTGGTTTTTGTAGTCCCATGCTTGCCACTACTAGGACCCGAGTTCTTGCCTTTGGAACCGAGACGAGCGTACAGCCACACGAGGCCTAGAAAACCTCACAAGTAACTAACTTGCCTAGTAGATTCCATGAGTCACATAGTTCGGGCATTCCATTCTACATATGCATAGATTTTTTTTGAAAGATTTTGCGGGTGAAGCTGCATCATAACAGGTAGGTAAGCATGGCCGAGGTTGCTTGGGGTCGATGGAGCCCCTGGTAAACCAACCTCGCCTCACATCTCTAGGGATTGGCTTTGGGATTTGACCCGTTACGGCGAAACCATCCTTAGGGCGTGACTCATGGTCTCGGCGAAAGCAAGGTAAAGGTCGTGTCCAACCACCCTCTGTCGGCCTTCCAAGGAAGAGGGCTATTACTAGTGGAATTAAGAGTCAGTTGGTACGTGTGCGTAAATTTGTACACCCCTACAGGGTTAAATCTTTTCGAAAAGCCATGTTCACGGTTATGAACGCTTGGTGACCGAATTCTAAGATCATGGAGAACATTAATTTAATCGTAAAACTTGGTAGATCAACGTGTGCTTAAGGGTGCTTCCTCATGTGTACGAGGGGGTGATCCTAATTGTGAGATGAGGATTATTTTGGTGGATATCAAGATGATGAACAATTCTTCGGAGATGTCGCTCTCTTATCCCCTTTTAAAATATTCTGATTAGACGAGCTTATTCTCCCTCTTTTTTACAAACAAAGACGGCTTTATGCAAAATAACCCCACCAGCCATAAGACTTGCGGAGTACACCGTGTACTCACCCTCGCTTTGTTGATACTTTCAGAGTAAGTGTTCCCTGAAGACGAGTTTGGTACGACATCGACACCGACGGGTAGTTTGGGGTTCACGGCCGGCATCCTGGAATCTATGGGCTGGGACGTCATCGTTATGCTTCAGGCCTCTTAGGCCATTTGTTAAGTTTGTTATACTTAATAGCATAATTTTCCTTCTGTTGTTTGATGTTTGTGGTCAGTGACCTCTGCTTGTAATATTTTGGTTCTTCGCTCAGTTATGAGCTTGCTACAATAGTTTTTGTGTCGCAGGGTTACTATTGTGTTACCGATTTCTCACTGTATATCCTCAAGCTCTAGGTTAAGGTTATGTCAGGCTAAGGTCTGGGATTTGTTTAACCCTGATCCCAGGAGTGTCACAGCCCATGGGTGGGGGCTGCCCGGCGCGCCTCCCCACCCCTTCCCCATGATTAGTCCCACCCCGAGACTTTGAGGGAGGGTGTACCCCCTCTCCCCTATATATAGTGGGGGTATTTGGCTAGATAAATACACACAATATTCAATAAAGGTTTCCTCTCTTTTGGGGACACCTCCAATTTATATTCTCTCTCTCTCGTGACCGTGGTCCCAAGTTCATATTGCATGAACGAGAGACATCTTCACAGTGGAGCGCCATCGCGCTATGGGATTCGGATCCAAGAGCTCTACTTCCACATCTGCTGCTGGATCGGGGAAGAGGGAGTCATCATCAGGAACCGGACATGTGTAACTCCCCACGAGGTGTCACACTTGAGGCACTCAAGTCGTTGGAGCCGCAAGAGTGCAAGGACTTCATCACGACCTTGAGGTCGGCTTCAGCTCGTATACATCGACCATGCTCTCCTGAGCATTGACAACGCTTTTCGGTCTTCAAGGGTAAGTTCACGAAAAGTCCCTCTCGTTACTGCATTACTAATAGATAGGTCCTGGCAACATTAGGTGTTCAGTGGCGTAGGGTAAAAATTATTGTTTTCATACGTGAAACCCCTTCACATACCACATCACTGTGGCAGGAATCCTCTTCCTGGGTGGCTCGCCCTAAACATCACCAGGGTCATCTTTTCTGATCTGATATCACAATGCAGTGCATACCGGGCATTTATCCATATTCTCGTACTTATCACCATGCTAGAGGATGTCGTCATTAGGGCATGCATGTATCTTCTGCACGTCTAATACCACAGGGCAGACAAGCTTCTTTGCTTCGTACGTACTAGAGGGCAATTCGTTATTTCTTGGAAGCAGCTTCTTCATTATTACCAGCAATTTTTCAAATCCCGAGTCAGTCACACCGGTCTCTGCCTTCCACTTCAGCAATTCCACTGTGCTACCTAGCTTCTTCTGGCCATCTTCACAAGTTGGGTGCAACAATTTGTTGTGGTCCTGTAACATCTACTCGAATTGCAACCTCTCCTTTTCTGTACCGCAGTATCGCTTTGCATCAGAAATGACCTGACCAATATCATCAGCGGGCTCATCTGGTTCACATTCTTCACCTCCTTCTTCATTGTCTTCCATTGCGGTATCAGCATATTCAGGGAACATAGATCGATAGTTGTCGTCATTGTTCTCTTCTTCATCGCCATCTTCCATCATAACCCCTCTTTCTTCGTGCATGGTCCAAACATTATAGCCAGACATAAAACAGGACTGAAGTAGGTGGCTCTGAATGACTCTTGAGGAAGTGTGAGCCTGCTCATGCTGACAGTCAACACATGGACCACACATAAAACCATCCTGCCGCTTGTTCACCTTGGCCACAAGGAAAAAAGAACGCATGCCTTCTCTATCAGCGTCAGAGCGTCGGTCACCATACATCCATGGATGGCTCATCTGCATCATACAACCATATATATCAAACACAATCACGATGCTAAAATTAGTACCGCGTAGTCTGAATGAGAAAATAGTTGCTAATCTTTTAGGACACTTCAAAACAAAGAGGAGAAACCTTAAGTGTGGCTCGGGAAAACGAGAAAATGTTTGTCTTGTGTGAACTCAAGTGGCATCACTCTCACATGCATTTCATTGAGCACCTCTAGTGCATATGAAGAGAAAAAACCTAATACAAACTATGCCACCTTTCCTCCATGAAAAAATGGAGGAGGGCTATGCCAAATATATAGGGCCAACCCATTTGTCCTGGTTTGAGATACAAACTGGGACTAATGGGTGTGCCCGAATTGCGTTGCAGGGACGAGACCAATTAGTCTCGATTTGCATCTCAAACCGGGACTAATGGGCTGGGACAAATGGTGTCGCGGCTTCGGGCCTTTGGGGTTCGTACCATTAGTCCTAGCCCCAGCCACGACCGGGACTAAAGGCTCAGCCGAAAGGCCGGTTTCTACTAGTGGTCGTACGAGGGGAATCGTTCACCTTTCACAAGTTTCTAGCTGAGTTGAAGACTCTAAATTTAGAACCAATTGCACGGGATGTCAACGATGGAGAATGTATATTTTATATACATGTTATAATTTTTTTCCTTACAAAACACTTAATTCAGTTTCCTAAGTATTTGATACTTATTCTATTTTATGAAAACAAGACATGCTGCTTAAGGGTTGTGTGGAGGAGATGAGGCAACATGGCATGGTGAAAGAAAGAAAGATGGTTGATGGCTGACGACACTCCTTCCCTCAAAGTTTATCATTTGGATTAGCAGATTTGAATAAATTGTGTAATCAGATTAGTGTGTGAACTTTATTTGTGTCACTATAAGAATCTGAACGGTTCATGACGATCTCATATCATTGTGGATGAGGGCCAAAACGTCGTAGATGGCCGTCCGTGACGAATTCTACGAAGAAAAAAATAGGTCACGGACCTCACGTCATAATTCATTCCGTGACTTTTTTTGTCTAAAAACATCACGCTCGATCGCGATGTTCCTGTATTTTCATCGTGACGAACTAGACTGGCCCAGCCCAGGCCCGGTCGTTCATGACGTTTTTATTTCATCACGACCGAGGCCACGTGGCGGACGGCACTGTGGGTGGCTGTCAACAATGTTTGTTGACGTCATGTTCGCCATCTACAACGTCATCGAGTTCCTGATGTTTTTTTCCATCACTTCCTGATTCCGTTGTCTCCATATCCGTGACGTCATCCAACCCATTCATGACGCCATACATCATGTTTATGATGTCACACATGTCGTGACGAATTTTGTTCATTGCCACCTTTCGACGCCATGCTGACATGTGGACGGTAGGCACGGCCAAGCTTGCGCCGATCGGACGAGGCCATGTGGGCAAGCCGCAGAACACCATGTTAACAAATCAAAATGGGACACGTATCACCTACCGAAGATGAATTCTATGTGATGATGTCATCATTGGCCGTGACGTTTTTGTTTCGTCTAGATAGTTGGCCAATGAAAGGCGGCCACGTCGATGGAAATGTTTTGTCAAGAACAACTGAGACGATTTCATTTTCATCGCGGATGCGGGGTCGTGTCACCGTGAGATCAGGGGGCCATTTGTGCACGTAAATTTCTACTAGCCCTAATCGTTTATGACACATTTCACACCACATGCATCAAATAACAGAATTTGACAATGAATTTCAATACAAGTTTCCACATAAATTTCCACAACAGTTTCTGAGCCAAAAGCCTCACAAGCTTCCACAGCCAAAAACTTTCCAAAGCAGTTTATGAGCCAAAAGCCTCACAAGTTTCCCTGCCCAAAAGACTCACAAGTTTCCACACCAATTAACTTTCCTAGCTCAACAACCCACAAGTGTCAACCACGAGTTCACTAACCTTACGACAACTGAAGCTACTGTTGCTGCTTCTACTGAGTCATCTGAGACAACACTTGCCGAAGTAAGTCATTTGTATAGTTTTGTTTATCTTGCATCTCTTCTTTCTTCTTCTGCATTTCTCTCATGTCTTTAGCATACTACAACCTCTCTGCCTCGGTAGCTTCTTTCGCTCTCTGCAATTCCTCTATGGTACAGCGTAGTTTGTCACTCCCTACTCTCTCAGCCAAAAGTTTTGCTTCAAGGCCAGACCTGCTTCGTCTTGATGTACTTGGATGGAGGCTGATGTTCTTATGGAATGTTGGCTTTCTGCTGTCCAATGAGAGTGAAAAGTGCACAACCTCAGTGGAAGAAAGTGGTTCTTCCCCCTGGACATCTGGAGGCATCTTCTTTTCCATGATTTCCTACAGTATTAGGAATAGAAGCGAACCTTAGAAAAATAGCAAGCAAACTACAATTATATCATATACAATTGAGAGATGAAGATAGCATTGAATTTTACGAAGATGAAAAGTATTCAAGAGGACTTACAGTTTATTTCTTCACATTTGGAGAGAAGCCATTTATCGGGTTGCAATGCATCTTTTTGAAGAGTTCGAAGGCATCATCCTCACCATTGCACACAACCTCATAGCAACGAGAACCTGTGGTAGCAGGGTACAAGACTTTGTTCCTGTTCTTCTTGTTTATTACACAAGTACTCTACACAAGCAGAAACCATACAGTATAAGAGGCATTTCCAATCAAAAAATTCAAACACATGCAGTAACAGTAAAAGAGTAAATGAAAAGTGACATGTTTCCTGGGGTCAGACCAAGTATCAACAAGCTTGCACCACTGCTCGTCGGTCATTTCTTTCACTTCATCAGGACATTTCCTTGTAACTTGGTTCAGAGGGTAGGGATCAAAATACTTCTTCTTCAGAATATACCGTTAATTCCTTGCATGCCTAATAAATTGATTTGTGTAAGCATTCCGCACGTTAGGGTGATTTGTGTCCATGGCAAACTTCTGCTGAAATAAAACATGGAGCATCAGCATTTGCATGAACAGAGAAATGGGAAGGTAAAGGATAGCTAAGTCACAGAACATACGTAAACTTTGTCTATGAAGTCTGATTGGACATCAACCCCCTTCTTGTACTCTTTCTAGTGGGGAAAGATAGGCATGCTAGTCCTTACTATGACTGCACACTCACTGGCAAACCTGGCAGCAACACCCGGCTCCTCTGGTCTAGTTCTTCCTGGAAGAACATTAAGTGAAAGCCTCCCTCCTTTGGATAAATTTTCAAGCCTCTTCCCCATGTTTTCCCCCTCACCACTAGAGATTGACCAGAATGCGGAACTATATGTTTAGAATTCTGTGTTTTGGCGTCTTCAGAACAAGGTGCATCAAAGTCTTGAGACATCTGGTAGCCATCATCATCTACAGCAATACAATGTGCTAATTTAGTGTTCCATAGTAATATGATGGGATTATATGGATTATAAGTGAGCAAGCAGTCGGTTTAACGCATTACCACGTTGAGACTAGTAATTGTAGTCTTGGCACAATACTTCATGACTAGGATCAGATTCCCCATATTCGGTAGCTGACTCATTGTATTGGGTAGCTGACCCCTGACCCTCAAATTGGGTACCAGAGTCCTCGCCATCAGCAGCTAAACACAGATTTTGGGTAGCTAACGCAGCGCCTTGGGTACCTAACCCATCGGTTTGGAATGGTGCATGGTCGCTTTGGCAAGGTGCCCACAGACACCTGGGAGGTGGCTTCTGGATTTGGAGCGGTAGCAAGTCACCTATGGGGGATACCCGTGGGTAGAAGGATGCGGACTTCGTCACCTGGGAAGGTGGCTTCTTGATTTGGGGAGGTGGCAGGTTGGCTTTGGGAGGTGCCAGAGGATGGCAGGATGTGGGTTGGAGTTCCACACCTTGGGTACGTGGCTGCTGGCTTTGGCGAGGTGGATGTTGGCTTTGGGGAGGTGACTGCTGGCTTTGGGGGGTGGTTACTGGCTTTCGGGGGTGGATGCTGGCTTTGGGGAGGTGCTGGACGGCATACTAGTGGGTCGGAGGGAGTGGGTAGGTCGCCTTGGGCAGAGCGCTGCTCATGGTGGACAGCTGCCAGCTCGCCTTGGGCAGCTGATTGCTTGCCTTGGGCTGCTGCCTTCTTGGCTTAGGTGGATGGTAGATTGATGGCAGCTGGCTTCTAACCTTGGTGGGCATCAGGAACTACAGCTTTAGCCTCTTAGCCGGCATCAGGAACTACAACTTTCGCCACTTGGCTGACATCAAGAACTGCAGCTTTAGCCACTTGGCCAGCATCAGGAACTGCAGCTTTGGCCACTTGGCCGGCATCAGGAACTGAAAGTTTAGCTACTTGCCGGGCATCGGGAACTGTAGATTTGGCCACTAGGTTGGCACCAGGAACTGCATCATCGGTCACCAACAGGGGAAAATGAAGTGCAGCTCTAGCCATCTCCAAGGCATTAGGAAGTGCGGCTTTGGTAGTTTGCCTAGCATCAGGAAGTTCGGCTTTGGTCATTTGCTGGACATCATGTAGTTCGGCTTTGGCAATCTTCTGGGTTGCAATCCGAGTTTCTTGTGAATGGGTTGCAGGACATGTCGCTTTTGTTGTTTGTCGTGTGGAACCTGGAGGTGGAAGTCCAGCTTTTAGCGTATTCCCCTTGGACCTCGTGTGTCTCTCATTTTCTGTGTCTAGAGATAGTACTGATGCCACAACGCGCTTGTGAGATGATCCACCACCAGGAGCCATCCTTTGCCTAGGAGTTGTCTTCTTGAATTTTCTCTGCTTAAGCTACACAATTTACATGTAACAGTCAATTGGGGAAAATAAAGAGGAACAAAACATATGGCAAAAAGAGTAAGCAAACAATTCCACACAAGATGATTTGGCAGCACCTTAATTGTGGAGAAATCATGACAAGATGGTCAGCTAGAAGGTAAGGGGAGTATGACCCACAAGTATTGGGGGTGTATATCGCAGTACTTTCGATAGGTAAGAGCGTCGAACCCAACAAGGAGCGGAAGGTGCTGGCTAGTGGCTAGGAGCAGGAATTCTCTATAAATACTTAGCAAACATATTTTTAGGGTTTCTGATAATGCAGGTAAATAAAGTACAAGTAAATAAAAGACAATAAGAATAAATGCAGCAAGTGGCCCAATCCTTTCTTCAGCAAAGGACAAGCTGGTTGTATTACTTAAGATGACCAAACGTTCTCGAGGACACATGGGAATATCGTCAAGTGCTTTCTCTTTATATAGTTGATTAATCTTCTTTAGTTTGCTAAGTGTTGTGTGGGTGAGCCTGTGCTAATGTACCAAACTTCCTAGGACTAATACATACTTGTGATTATACCCCTTGCAAGCAAGTAATTAAGGTAGAAACCTAACCACGGCTTTAAACTCTAAGACCCTGACGTCCCTTGTGCAATGGTTTCCTAACGGGGGTTCAGGTTTCTATCACTCCGGCAACCCCTATGATTAGTAGCCAAATACACAATGCATACCCCTAGGCCCATATAGGTGAAGTGTCATGTAGTCGACGTTCACATGACACCACTAGAAGAAGTACACCACAACTAAAATATCAAACTATTGAATCTTTCTCAACACAATTCCACTACTAACAATATGACTTCTCCCATGTCCTCCAGAACAAAATGAACTACTCACAAGACATCATATAGATCATAATCAGAGATGAAATAATGATGTAGAACAATCTGAACATAAACGATAATTCAATGGTTCACGCAATAGCATCAACTACAAGGAGTAATCAACACCGAGAAAGTTTCCCCTGAGAACTATGCAAGATTCAACCCAATTGTTACAATGGTATGAGGTGGTGATGATGGTGTTGGTGGTGATGTTGGTGATGATGATGATGATCCCGATGAAGTCTAGCTTGATGGTGGTGTTGATGGCGACGATCTCCCCTCTTCGGGAAGGAATTCCCCCGGCAGAATGCTGTCTGCCAGAGAGATCTTTCTTTCTTGGTGTTTTTCGCCTCGCAGAGGTGGCGGAATCTTTCTGTGGTCGCTCCCTGAGTCTTAGGGTTTCGGGAGGATAATATACGCCAGAGGGGAGAGCTAGGGGTGGACCAGGGCGGCCACACCACCTGGTGGCGCGGCCTAGGGTGGCCCGCGCCAGGGGTGGTGTGGGCCCCTTGTGGCCCATCTCCACTTCCCCTTCTGGCTTTCTTCGTCTTCTAGAAAAATAGGATTTTCCATGTATTATCCCGGATTTTCATATCTTCACGAATTTTTCCTCCAAACAACACCTTTTCCATCAGAATCCTGACTACAGCAGTCCATGCTCCAAAAGTCATCAACCATGGAAAAACAGATGAAATAACATAAGTATCATCTCTTAATATGAAATATATCAATGAATAACAGTAAATTATGATATAGAATAGTGATGCAAAATGGACGTATCAACTCCCCCCAAGCTTAGACTTCGTTTGTCCCCAAGCGAAACTGAACTCAATAAACATGACCTCAGGTTTATGGCGTGAAGAGTCGATAAAAGAATACGGACAAGAAGCATCACATTCATCAATACACAAATCATAACAGAAGACAACTCACTATTATATAACTTATCTTGTAATAAGAAAAGGAAACACAATAAAAATACATAAAGTAAATCATAATTGGTAATGGCAAACTTAGCTCTCGGTCGAAGAATAGTTGACAATTTGCTGGAGTTCACAAATAACTGGTTTTCAAAGATAGCTTTCAAAGTAGTAATCACCAGGATAAGAGCAATGTGCAAAGCAAGGAACATAAAAAACTTGATTGAATAAATCATCATATGAATGAATGAATGAAACACAACAACTCAAAATACTTGCTAAGGTAGAAGGGAATAGGTTTACTGACTCAACTAAAAATTAAAAGAAAGGCTCTTCGTAGAGGGAAGCAGGGATTTCAAGTTTCATAAAGAGCTTCCAAAATTTATGGTACTTATTAGCTTTCAGCTCTCATTGCCCCTATCATAGGAATCGTTAGGTGATTAAGGTTAAAGTGATCAAATATGAGGATATGCTTGACAAGTTGTGATGGGTTCGTAGCATGGAAAACAAAAAATTTCTACCGCAAGAATGAACAAAACCTAGATCTAATCTAGATAAAAGCCAAGATCTAATCTATTAGACATGAGCAACGAGATAGATGGGAACTAACCCTCGTAGATCCGAAAGTGTTAACGAGATTAGATCTCGTGGTTGATGTAGTCGATCACTTGCCGATCTCAAGATCGTGTGGACGATCCTTCCGGCGTCGCGTTCCAGCAGCGCTTCCGCCTTCGGTCAAGTAGACGATCCTTCCGGCGTCGCGTTCCAGCAGCGCTTCCGCCCTTGGTCAAGTTGACGATCCTTCCGGCGCCGCAATTCGGCAGCGCTTCCGCAGTCGGTCACACGTGCGGAGTCGAAGCAGACCTTCCTCTCCCCGTTCCAGCGAGCAGCGGAGGTAGTAGATCTTCTCCACGGAATCCCAGCAGCACGACGGCGTGGTGGTGGTGGTGGAGTAGAGAATTCTGCAGGGCTTCGCCTATGCCTGTGCAGAATATGGTGGAGGAGAGAGGCGGCAGAGATTGGATGTTATGAGAGCGTGGGTGGAGGGGGTGCCCCCTGCCCCTCTATTTAAAGAGGGGATGGCGCCATGGGGAGGGGAGTCCTTGTAGGACTCCTCTCCTCCCTAGGCCGGTGGATTGGAGGTGGGGGGAGGAGTCCTCCTCCCCCACGAATCCGTATCTTGACCCACCAGGACTCCTTGATCCCTATCTTGATTTTCAAGCAAACTCCAAGATATCTTCTAGAACCTTCCGGAACATTCCGAAACCTTCTAGAATCCTCATACAAACACTCCGGAACATTTCCTATCTCATAAAATGATCTCCTATATATGAATCTTATTCTACGGACCATTCCGGATCTCCTCGTGATGTCCCGGATCCATTCCGAGACTCCGAACAACATTCGGTTTCCAACGCACATTCCATATCTACTTAAAACAACTTCGAACCTTAAGTGTGTCACCCTACGGTTCGTGAATATGTAGACATGATAGAGACACATCTCCTATCAATAACCATCAGCGGGACCTAGAGATCCATAATGGCTCCCACATACTCAACGATGACTTAGCGATCGATTGAACCACTTACATACGAAACTAATTCCCTTTGTCTCGCGATACTATACTTATCCGAGGTTTGATCGTCGGTATCTTCATACCTAGTTCTACCTCGTTACTGATAAGTACTCTTTACTCGTTCCGTGATATGTCATCCCTTGTGACCTAGTCACATGCTTGCAAGCTAACTAGATGACATTCCACCGAGAGGGCCCAGAGCATATCTATCCGCCATATGGATGGACAAATCCCAATCTTGGTTCATGAGCTTCAACACATACTTTCAGAATACCCAATGACACTTTTATAACCACCCAGTTACGAGGCGGCGTTTGATGTCATCAAAGTATTCATCCAGTGATGGTGATTAACATAACCTCATGGTCGAAGGACTAGGTTACTATGTGTTTGAAAGCTTACAGCAATACGAACTTAATGACTTGATCTTATGCTACGCTTACTATGGGTGTGTGTGTCCATCACATCATTCTCCTAATGATATGACCTTGTTATTAATCACATCCTAATCTCCATGATCAGGAAACCATAATCATCAATTAATCAACAAGCTAGTTCAACAAGAGGCTTACTAGGGACTCTCTTATGTTTACAAAACACACATGTATTAGTGTTTCCTAATAATACAATTATAGCATGGGATGTAAACATTCATCATAAACACAAAGATATAATAATAACCACTTTTATTATTGCCTCTTGGGCATATCTCCAACAGTCTCCCACTTGCACTAGAGTCAATAATCTAGATTACATGGTAATATACCGAACACCCATGGCGTTCTGGTGTTGGTCATGCTTTGCCCTAGGGAGAGGTTTAGTCAACGGATCTGCCACATTCAGATCAGTGTGTACTTTGCAAATCTTTATGTCACCATCTCGGACATACTCGCGAATAGCGTGGAAACGTAGCTTGATGTGCTTCAGCTTGCTATGTGACCTTGGCTCCTGCGCATTAGCTATGGCACCTGTGTTGTCACAGTAGATGGCCATCGGGTCCAACGCACTGGGAACCACGCCGAGTTCAGTAATGAATTCCTTCATCCAAACGGCTTCTTGTGCAGCCTCCGAAGAAGCTATGTATTCCGATTCAGTTGAAGATATCGCCACAACGCTTTGCTTCGCACTCCTCCAGCTCACTGCAGCACCATTCAAAATAAATACGTAACCCGACTGTGACTTTGAGTCATCCGGATCGGTGTTCCAACTAGCATCGGTGTAACCGTTTACAACAAGCTGTTCATCACCTCCATAAGAAAGAACCATATCCTTAGTCCTATTCAGGTACTTTAGGATATTCTTGACCGCTGTCCAGTGTTCCTCTCCAGGATCACTTTGATATCTGCTAGTCAAACTAACAGCATGTGCTATATCCGGTCTTGTACACAGCATGGCATACATGATAGAACCTATGGCCGAGGCATAGGGAATTTTATTCATTTTCTCTCTATCTTCTGCCGTAGCTAGACTTTGAGTTTTACTCAAGGTCTTACCTGACAACATGGGCACGAACCCTTTCTTGCTATCTTCCATTCTAAACTTCTTTAGAACTTTGTCCAAGTATGTACTTTGTGAAAGCCCTATTAGGTGTCTTGATCTATCTCTATAAATCTTGATGCCTAGAATGTATGCCGCTTCGCCAAGATCCTTCATTGAAAAACTATTATTCAAATAGGTTTTGACGCTATTAAGAAGTTCTGTATCATTCCCAATCAACAATATGTCATCTACATACAGTAATAGGAATGCTACAGAGCTCCCACTCACTTTCTTGTAAATACAAGCTTCTCCATAAGTTTGTATAAATCCAAAGTTTTTGATTACTTTATCAAAACGTTGATTCCAACTCCGGGATGCTTGCTTCAGTCCATAAATGGAGCGCTTAAGCTTGCATACCTTGTCAGCATCTTTAGGATCGACAAAACCCTTGGGTTGTACCATATACAACTCTTCCCCAATGTCACCATTAAGGAACGCCGTTTTGACATCCATCTGCCAAATCTCATAATCGAAATGTGCAGCAATTGCTAACAAAATCCTCACAGATTTTAGCTTCGCTACTGGTGAGAATGTCTCATCATAGTCAACTCCTTGAATTTGTCGGAACCCTTTCGCGACAAGTCGAGCTTTATAGATGGTAACATTACCATCAGCATCTGTTTTTCTCTTGAAAATCCATTTGTTCTCGACAGCCTTACGGCCATCCGGTAAGTCCACCAAAGTCCACACTTGGTTTTCGTACATGGATCCCATTTCGGATTTCATGGCTTCTAGCCATTTGTCAGAATCTGGGCTCACCATAGCTTCTTCATACGTCGCAGGGTCATCATCATTGTCCACCAACATGACGTTCAAGGCAGAGTCATACCAATCAGGAGTGGTACGAACCCTCGTTGACCTGCGAGGTTCAGTAGTAACTTCGTTCGAAGTTTCATGATCATTATCATTAGCTTCCTCTTCAATTGGTGCAGGCAGCAGCAAAACATCTTCCGGTGCTGCGCTACTCTAAAATCCGAGAAAAGGTTCAATAACCTCATCGAGTTCTACTTTCCTTCCAGTCACTTCTTTCGAGAGAAACTCCTTCTCAAGAAAGGATCCATTCTTTGCAACAAAAACTTTGCCTTCGGATCTATGATAGAAGGTATACCCAATTGTTTCTTTAGGGTATCCTATGAAGACGCATTTCTCCGCTTTGGGTTCTAGCTTATCAGGTTGTAACTTCTTTACGTATGCTTCGCAACCCCAAACTTTAAGGAACGACAACTTAGGTTTCTTACCAAACCACAATTCGTACGGTGTCGTTTCAAAGGATTTAGATGGTGCCCTATTTAAAGTGAATGCGGCTGTCTCTAATGCATAGCCCCAAAATGATAACGGTAAATCTGTAAGAGACATCATAGACCGAACCATATCTAAGAGAGTTCGATTACGACGTTCGGACACACCATTACGCTGTGGTGTTCCCGACGGTGTCAACTGTGAAAGTATTCCACATTTCTTTAAATGCATGCCAAACTCGTAACTTAGATATTCACCCACGCGATCAGAACGCAGAAACTTAATCTTCTTGTTACGATGATTCTCCACTTCACTTTGAAATTCCTTAAACTTCTCGAAAGTTTCGGACTTATGTTTCATGAAGTAGACATACCCATATCTACTCAAGTCATCCGTGAAAGTGAGAACATAACGATATCCACCACGCGATGCTACACTCATTGGACCGCACACATCGGTATGTATTATTTCCAATAAGTCTGTAGCTCGCTCCATTGTACCAGAGAATGGAGTCTTAGTCATTTTTCCCATTAGACATGCTTCGCAGCTTTCAAGTGATTCAAAATCAAGTGATTCAAGAAGTCCATCTGAATGGAGTTTCTTCATACGCTTTACTCCAATGTGACCAAGACGACAGTGCCACATGTATGTAGAATTATCATTCAATTTAATTCGTTTGGCATCTATGTTGTGAACATGTGTATCACTACTATCGAGATTCAGTAAGAATAAACCATTCATCTCAGGTGCATTACCATAAAAGATATTACTCATATAAATCGAACAACCTTTATTCTCAGACTTAAAAGAGAAACCATCTCGCAATAAACAGGATCCAGATATAATGTTCATGCTTAACGCAAGCACCAAATAACAATTATTTAAATTTAAAACTAATCCCGAAGGTAGATGTAGAGGGAGCGTGCCGACGGCGATCACATCAACCTTGGAGCCATTTCCAACGCGCATCGTCACCTCATCTCTTGCCAGTCTTCGTTTATTCCGCAGCTCCTATTTCGAGTTACATATATGAGCAACCGAACCAGTATCAAATACCCAGGCACTACTACGATTACTAGTAAGATACACATCTATAACATATATATCAAATATACCTTTCTTCTTGATGTTGCCGTTCTTCAGATCCGCCAGGTACTTGGGGCAGTTACGCTTCCAGTGACCAGCTCCCTTGCAGTAGAAGAACTCAGTTTCAGGTTTAGGACCAGCCTTGGGCTTCTTAGCAGGTGAGGCAGCTTTCTTGCCGTCCTTCTTGAAGTTGCCCTTGTTCTTAGGCTTGCCCCATTTCTTGAAATTGGTGGTCTTATTGACCATCAACACTTGTTGCTCCTTCTTGATCTCCACTTCAGCAGTTTTCAGCATGGACGACAGTTCAGGCAACGTCTTGTTCATGCAGTGCATGTTGTAGTTCATCACAAAGTTCTTTTAACTTGGTGGCAGTGATTGAAGGAGACGGTGAATCCCCAATTCATTAGGAATCGATATTCCCAACTCTTGGAGCTTCTTAGCGTACCCAGACATGGTGAGCACGTGCTCGCTAACGGAGCTTCCTTCTTCCATCTTACAGTTAAAGAATTTCTCGGAGGCCTTATAGCTCTCCATGGCCGCGCGAGTCTCAAAAATTAGCCTGAGCTCCTTAATGATCTCGAACGGGTCGTGGTGCTCAAAACGCTGTTGGAGCTCCGCTTCTAAACCGTACAAGATGGCACACTGAACTGTGGAGTAATGATTCTTCCGAGTGGCGAAAACATTCTTTTCGTCATCGGTGGCATTATCTGTAGGTGGGTCACCTAGCGGTGCATCGAGCACATAGGTCAACTGACCAGCCCTGAGGACGATCTTCAGTCCACGGAACCAGTCCGTGAAATTGCTTCCATTATTTTTAAGCTTTTCTTTCTCTAGGAACGCATTGAAATTGATGGAGGGGGTCGCCATAATCTACAACAATTTGCAAGTAGTTTAGCCTAAGTTTATGACAAATTGAGTTCAAATTTAATTATTAAACTAACTAGGTGAACTCCCACTCAAAACAACATCCCTCACATTGTCTTAGTGATTACACGAACCAAGTCCACTACACCAAGTCCGATCTTCACGAGAGAAGATGTAGTTTCATCGGCGAACAATCTTCATGTTCATCATATCAATTATATGACTCATGCTCTACCTTTCGGTATTCCGTGTTCCGAGACCATGTCTGTACATGCTAGGCTCGTCAAGATAACCTTAGTTTCCGCATGTGCAAATCTGGCTTGCACCCGTTGTATGCACACGTAGAATCTATCACATCCGATCATCACGAGATGCTTCGAAACGACGAGTCTTAGCAACGGTGCCAACTAAGGGTGAACACTTTATTACTTGATATTTAGTGAGAGGGATCATCTTATAATGCTACCGTCGTGATCTAAGCAATACAAGATTCATAAAGGATTAACATCACAGGCAATTCATAATTAGTGTGATATGATATGGCCTTTTCTTCTTGCGCCTTTAATCTCCATCTCCAAAGCACGAACATGATCTCCATCATCACCAGCATTGCGTCAAGGTCAGTGGCGCCGCCTCATGGTTGTCCATCATCACCAGCAACTATTACAACTACTTGGAATAAAGCTATTACAAGATGAATAGACACGCAGGTCTTAACAGAATTAAAGACAACCATTAGGCTCCTGCCGGTTGCCATATTACAACAAGGATCATTGCATACATCAAATACAATCACAATCACATGTTGGCCATATCACATCACAAAACCCCTGCAAAAACAAGTTAGACGCCTCTAATTTTCTTTGCATGTTTTACGTGGTTTGGGGCTTTCGCATAAGACCGATCTTACCTACGAACAAGGACCACAACGTTGATACAAGTGTTGTCAAGATGCTCATTGTAAATTGAATCTTAACTATGGTGGGAGAGACAGACACCTGCAAAGCCACTTGTGCAAAGCAAGTTGCACGTCAAGCGTGGAGCAAGTCTCATGTGCGATGACATGTAATGTTAGCCCGAGCCGCTTCATCCCACCATGCCGCAAGATGCAAAGTACACGCTAAGACACCGACAACAAAAGCATCAACGCCCACAAAACATTGTGTTCTACTCGTGCAACAGATCTACGCATAGATACGGCTCTGATACCACTGATGGGTTCGTAGCATGGAAAACAAAAAATTTCTACCGCAAGAATGAACAAAACCTAGATCTAATCTAGATAAAA
The DNA here is from genome assembly GCA_910589775.1 of Avena eriantha. NCBI lineage: Eukaryota > Viridiplantae > Streptophyta > Magnoliopsida > Poales > Poaceae > Avena > Avena eriantha. The sequence continues at coordinate 93,285,176 of OU342743.1, forward strand.
GCCAAGATCTAATCTATTAGACATGAGCAACGAGATAGATGGGAACTAACCCTCGTAGATCCGAAAGTGTTAACGAGATTAGATCTCGTGGTTGATGTAGTCGATCACTTGCCGATCTCAAGATCGTGTGGACGATCCTTCCGGCGTCGCGTTCCAGCAGCGCTTCCGCCTTCGGTCAAGTAGACGATCCTTCCGGCGTCGCGTTCCAGCAGCGCTTCCGCCCTTGGTCAAGTTGACGATCCTTCCGGCGCCGCAATTCGGCAGCGCTTCCGCAGTCGGTCACACGTGCGGAGTCGAAGCAGACCTTCCTCTCCCCGTTCCAGCGAGCAGCGGAGGTAGTAGATCTTCTCCACGGAATCCCAGCAGCACGACGGCGTGGTGGTGGTGGTGGAGTAGAGAATTCTGCAGGGCTTCGCCTATGCCTGTGCAGAATATGGTGGAGGAGAGAGGCGGCAGAGATTGGACGTTATGAGAGCGTGGGTGGAGGGGGCGCCCCCTGCCCCTCTATTTAAAGAGGGGATGGCGCCATGGGGAGGGGAGTCCTTGTAGGACTCCTCTCCTCCCTAGGCCGGCGGATTGGAGGTGGGGGGAGGAGTCCTCCTCCCCCACGAATCCGTATCTTGACCCACCAGGACTCCTTGATCCCTATCTTGATTTTCAAGCAAACTCCAAGATATCTTCTAGAACCTTCCGGAACATTCCGAAACCTTCTAGAATCCTCATACAAACACTCCGGAACATTTCCTATCTCATAAAATGATCTCCTATATATGAATCTTATTCTCCGGACCATTCCGGATCTCCTCGTGATGTCCCGGATCCATTCCGAGACTCCGAACAACATTCGGTTTCCAACGCACATTCCATATCTACTTAAAACAACTTCGAACCTTAAGTGTGTCACCCTACAGTTCGTGAATATGTAGACATGATAGAGACACATCTCCTATCAATAACCATCAGCGGGACCTAGAGATCCATAATGGCTCCCACATACTCAACGATGACTTAGCGATCGATTGAACCACTTACATACGAAACTAATTCCCTTTGTCTCGCGATACTATACTTATCCGAGGTTTGATCGTCGGTATCTTCATACCTAGTTCTACCTCGTTACTGATAAGTACTCTTTACTCGTTCCGTGATATGTCATCCCTTGTGACCTAGTCACATGCTTGCAAGCTAACTAGATGACATTCCACCGAGAGGGCCCAGAGCATATCTATCCGCCATATGGATGGACAAATCCCAATCTTGGTTCATGAGCTTCAACACATACTTTCAGAATACCCAATGACACTTTTATAACCACCCAGTTACGAAGCGGCGTTTGATGTCATCAAAGTATTCATCCAGTGATGGTGATTAACATAACCTCATGGTCGAAGGAATAGGTTACTATGTGTTTGAAAGCTTACAGCAATACGAACTTAATGACTTGATCTTATGCTACGCTTACTATGGGTGTGTGTGTCCATCACATCATTCTCCTAATGATATGACCTTGTTATTAATCACATCCTAATGTCCATGATCAGGAAACCATAATCATCAATTAATCAACAAGCTAGTTCAACAAGAGGCTTACTAGGGACTCTCTTATGTTTACAAAACACACATGTATTAGTGTTTCCTAATAATACAATTATAGCATGGGATGTAAACATTCATCATAAACACAAAGATATAATAATAACCACTTTTATTATTGCCTCTTGGGCATATCTCCAACAAGTTGCAAGTTGACAATCTCATGTCCCTTGAATACGAGGGCTACTCCTCATGCTACTCAAGTTTAGTCACCGGTAAGTTTTTGTCATAGGAAGTACATGTGTATCATAGAGAACCGCCAACGGGGTACCCCTTGCCCGATGATACGGAAGAATCCCCATATCAAAATGACAAGGCAAGCAGACAATAAGCATCTCAACAATCTTCTTATTTACCATGGGAATATGGTCCTTTTTTCTCTCTTTCCTCTTTTCTCATATCTCTTTTTTCTTTTTCTCTTTCTCAATCTCTATCTCTTTTTTATAAGAAGAATGCTTCATAGATGCTCATTATGGTTACGCCGCAGGTTTCCACCATGACAGCATGGATTAGACCAGCGGCCTAGGCATTTCTCTAACACAGATACATAACTCCATGGACTTACAAGCTCCCCTTTCATTTCACACCGACGACATCCATAGACAAAAGAACATGATATCAACTAGGTACAAAGTACCGGTGCAATGTTGAAAGCGTTCCCCATGACAACATGGTTCTGCTAATTCATAACTTACAAAGCGCAAGAATATACGCAACATAGATTGGCACAATGGTTCAAGTTTATTAAGTGCAAGAAAGTAAAATGTGCCATCAAGTTCGTGAGAGCTTTAATCACTAAATTCCACATAACAAGTATAATTTGGAAGGTAGATAAAAACATGAATTTACTTGGAATTGCAATAATGCTAATATGTAGGTATGTTGGACACAAACGGCATAGGGTTTTGGTTTAAGGATTCGATGCACGAGAAGCATTCGCTCTCAGTACATGTTTTTGGCTAGCAAGGCTAGGTAGCAAGCATAAGATTTGAAGGAAACAAACAAACATACAAGTGATAAAAACAAACATGCAATCTTCCTTGGAAGCACAAAAGATCTTAACTAGAGAATACTAAACTTATGAGCAAATCAAGAAAGAAAGATGATGAAATTATATTTCTTTAGAGTACTTTTATCTTTTTCATTCAACTCTCAAAAATAGTGTTGCTACTGACCGAGCTATGTTTGCCAAAACCAACTAAATTAACTAAATGATCCCAAAGTGATACCAATACTAATGACAAGATCAATCATATAACCATGAATTGAAAACTAATATATATGCAAGAGAGTAAATGATAGAACTTCTCATTAATATTCCATAACGACAACTCACACAAGGGATACATAGATATCTAACGAGAGGGGGGACACTTCCATAATGAAAACCATACTACATGATAACTTCTCTATTCATGATATGACTCTACTAAAAAGGTAAAAAGATAGAAGATAGTGATGTGATACCGCGGCACTCCCCCAAGCTTGGAACAAACCAAGGGGATGCCAAAACCTGATGACGAATTAATCCTTCGGTGGTGGAGGTATTCACGCGATGAGCTCTTTGATTAATTTCCCCAAGTCTTCAATCTCGAAGGTGAGATTACGAATCAATTCTGAGTTTTGCTCAATGCGGCTCATAATCATGTCGGGTTATGAATTCCAGCTCTTGCGATTCTTTCTTGTTTCACCCGTCCCATGAGAGTCTCCTGCTCAAGATTGCGATGGAGCTCGCAACAGCGTCGCAGCTCGTGATCCTTTGAAGATGAACCCCTGAATGACATCTGAACAAAACAGACCGAAACAAAAACACGACGAGAACACGATATACAAACCTCGGGGGATCCGGGGATTATATATTACGAAGTTTTACAACAAAAGGAAGATACTAGGAGAAAACAGGTCGAAGATGGAGTCCGAGGTGGCACACCACCTGCTGGCGCGACCAGGGGGGCACGCCAGGGGGTGGTGTGAGCCACCCTGGCTCCGTTTCCGTTCCTCTTTCATTTCGTTGCTTTTCTTGTTAGATAAAACTCCAAAATTATAACTGGATAGAATTTTCGCGGAACTTTTCTTACCAGAACTGTTACCTATTCGAAAACAGACTATGCAGGTCTCTGAATTTGGTGTTTGATAAACTTTCCCAGAGTTACCACTTGAATAGCATCAATATCTTCATCTTCATACACATATTACTTGAGTCATGAAACCTTTCACTTTCTTATCACACCATTTTCTCCGATAACCTGGAAATTTCTTTCACACAAAACTTCACACAGTTCTCATTAGCAACACTAGTATAAGCAAGGTGATAAAACCTTTTAGGCCCAATTTCAACTCAAATCCATCATAATATAAGCTACTGTAGCAACTCCTTCTGAAAACCCAAAAAGAATCCAAAAAGGAAATTGATTTAAGAAGCAAATGCAAGAGTGGCAAAATCTATCAAAACAGACCAGCAAGTAAAGATCAATTTTTTCAAAAATCTTATGTTGCTCAAATAAAAAAGTGCAAAAATAACGTAAGTTAAATAACAACCTGGGGCAGAAGCACAAAAAATTACAGCTCAATCCGACATACAGAGATCTCTCATGAATTTTTACAGTGAAGCACAAAAATCTGTTTCGGGACAACAACTTCCCCAAATCTTACTTCTCTCTCATTGGAGGTTGATCTGGACACAAAAACCAAAAAAAGAGGTTATTACCAAAGTAATAACTTCCAAGACTCAAAGAAACAAAAACAACTGAAAACACAAATAAATTGGGTTGTTTCCCAAAAAGCTCTTTCTTTATAGCCATTAAGATGGGCATGATAATTTCAATGATGCTCACATAAGAATATGAATTGAAGTAAAAGAGAGCATTAAGAAGCAAAAATACACATGTTTAAGTCTAACCCTCTTCCTATGCAAGGGGATTTTGTAAACAAACAAGTTGTTGAAACTAGAGGCTACTAGCATAGGAAGGCAAAACAAGTGCAAGATAAAGACTTTAAGCATAAAACAAGGAAACTTGATATTATTGAGATGCATAAGGACAATCTTCCCTCTCTCATAATAACTTTCAGTATCATGCATAAATTTAATGATATAGCTATCACAAGAACCATTGTAGCAATGATCACTTATCCTAACAGAAAACACAGGGACACTAGCTCTCATAACCCTACTTTGTGAAACAATATTAGGGATATCCTTACAGAGGATAGTGTGTCCATCTTCATATTTATGACAAAATCTTTCACATTTGTTATTATAGGTTCATCATCCATTTGTTTATCAGGTTCAATAGCTTTATTTGTACTTTCATTAACCATACTAGATATCATAGAATGTTCGTTTACTTTAACTAGGAAAGGTATTTTCTCAATGTAAGGTTCAGGTAAAGCATGATTAGCAGTATAAACTTCAGTATTTCTTGCAGGAACACTATTAAAAATGCATTTATAAGGTGCATGATACTTATTCCATTTCTTTTTAGGCACTTCAATATAGGAAGCAAAAGCCTTAAAATAAGTTTCAATAGCTTCAGAGTCTAGACCATAAGCATTTTTCATATTTTTAAAGTCATCAGTTTCCATAAAAGATTCAATGCATTCATAATCATAATTTATACCTGACTTTTTTCCTTTGTCATTATCCCATGCTTCAGCATTGTCTTGAATATGGTCTAGAAGATCCCGTTTAGCTTCTTCTTCCATGCGTGTGAATGATCCAGCACAAGAAGCATCCAATAAATCCTTATCATGAAGAGAGAGACTTGCATAAAAGTAATTGATAATAATATTATTGGGGAGCTCATGAATGGGACATTTCAGCATTAGTAACTTCAATCTCCCCCAAGCTTGAGTTGTACTCTCTCCATCAAGAGGCCAAAAGTTGTATATTTGATTCCAATCTTTATGAATCTCACTAGGAGGATAAAACTTTGAATAAAAGAGAGGTACTATTTCCTCCCATTCAAGAGCTTGACCATTCTTCAGCAGCTTATACCATTCTTCAGCTCTTCCTTTAAGTGATAATGAGAATAACTTCTTCTTGACTTGATCTATTGTAATACCTGCACACTTAAACAACCCTCATAATTCGTGTATAAAGAGCAAATGATCACTGGGATGGACAGTTCCATCTCCAGCATAATAATTATCCATAACACGGTCAATAATTCTTGTAGGTATTTTAAAAGTATCATTCTCAGCAGGTGGTGGTTCATCTACTACCTTAGCAGTGGTAGTAGCATTACGAAATAAGAAAACTCAACGAATTATCCATATTGAAAATAAAGCAACTAACAGAAGAAAATAATACTCACAGTAGAAGATTCCTTTACCAGTTCCACTCTCCAATAGCGCTTCACTCCCCGGCAATGGCGCCAGAAAATAGTCTCGATGACCCACAAGTATAGGGGGTGTATCGCAGTATTTTTGATAAGTAAGAGTGTCGAACCCAACGAGGAGCGGAAGGTGCTGGCTAGTGGCTAGGAGCAGGAATTCTCTGTAAATACTTAGCAAACGGATTTTTAGGGTTTTTTGATAATGCAGGTAAATAAAGTACAAGTAAATAAAAGACAATAAGAATAAATGCAGCAAGTGGCCCAATCCTTTCTTGAGCAAAGGACAAGCTGGTTGTATTACTTAAGATGACCAAACGTTCTCGAGGACACATGGGAATATCGTCAAGTGCTTTCGCTTTATATAGTTGATTAATCTTCTTTAGTTTGCTAAGTGTTGTGTGGGTGAACCTGTGCTAATGTACCAACCTTCCTAGGACTAATACATACTTGTGATTAAACCCCCTGCAAGCATCCGCAAGTACAAGAATGTAATTAAGGTAGAAACCTAACCACAACTTTAAACTCTAAGACCCTGACGTCCCTTGTGCAATGGTTTCCTAAGGGGGTTTAGGTTTCTGTCACTCCGGCAACCCCTACGATTAGTAGCCAAATACACAATGCATTCCCCTAGGACCATATAGGTGAAGTGTCATGTAGTCGACATTCACATGACACCACTAGAAGAAGTACACCACAACGTAAATATCAAACTATTGAAACTTTATCAACACAATTCCACTCCTAACAACATGACTTCTCACATGTCCTCAAGAACAAGACGATTTACTCACAAGAGATCATACGGATCATAATCAGAGATGAAATAATGATGTATAACAATCTGAACATAAATGATAATTCAATGGTTCACTCAATATCATCAACTACAAGGAGTAATCAACACCGAGAAATTTTCCCCTAAGAACTATGCAAGATTCAACCCAATTGTTACATCGGTATGAGGTGGTGATGATGGTGATGGTGCTGATGATGGTGGTGATGATGATGATGATCCCGATAAAGTCGAGCTTGATGGTCGTGTTGATGGCGATGATCTCCCCTCTCTGGGAAGGAATTCCCCCGACAGAATTCTGTCTGCCGGAGAGATCTTTCTCTCTTGGTGTTTTCCGCACCACAGAGGCGGCGGAATCTTTCTGTGGTCACTCCCCAAGCCTTAGGGTTTCGGGAGGATAATATACGCCAGAGAGGAGAGCCAGGGGCGGACCAGGGCGGCCACACCACCTGGTGGCGCGGCCTAGGGTGGCCCGCGCCAGGGATGGTGTGGGCCCCCTGTGGCCCATCTCCACTTCCCCTTCTGGCTTTCTTCGTCTCTTGGAAAAATAGGATTTTCCATGTATTTTCTCAGATTTTCTGATCTTCGTGAATTTTGCCTCCAAATAGCACCTTTTCCATCAGAATCCTGACTACAGCGGTCCATGCTCCAAAAGTCATCAACCATGCAAAAACAGATGAAATAACATAAGTATCATCACTTAATATGAAATATATCAATGAATAACAACAAATTATGATATAGAATAGTGATGCAAAATGGACGTATCAGGGGACTACCTACAGCCCAGTCTCCTCGGTGACTAGTGTTTCATCACCAGATATGCCACCTTCACTGATACCCCCCCGAGGTCATATCAAGGTCCAGAGGGATCACTATTGCTCTTTTTAGGGGAGAATACAGTTGGGGATGCAACAACACTGGATACAAACCTAATACCAAGTCGTTGCATCCATGGACTCTTTCTCATGATGGTTTTCATCTGACATTCTTCCATCGGTAGTATTTGTGGTTCTAACATGAATAAAGAATTCCAATTAATCTAGAAATATAAAACTAGGTGTGATACCAACCTATGTTATATAGTATATAGTACTCATCATTTAACAGGTCGCCATAAGTAATTTAAACAAAAAGATCGTAGGCTGCCAAACTAATCCTACACACAGGATAATGTAACCTGGTCTATAGCTTTCCTTTTTGCTACTTCTAGGGGTCTAGGGGTCTGTGGGGTCTGTGGGGGTGTGGGGGTAAATACACTTAGTGATGCAATAACATATGCTAAGAACCTAAGAGAATGTACAATGCAAGACGCTTAGAGAAGTGCTTAGCAAAATAAACTGGTTTTCGTTTAAGCAATGGTTCTTATTTATAACAGGATGATGTATAAACTAGCACCCATCGAATACAAATATGCATTGTTTCTTACGAAAAAGCTTAGATTATTTTTCTAAGCAACACCCCAAGCACATTCCACTGTACATATGTGTTTCTAACATGTATAGGGAACTCCAAATATGGCTCAATATATAACATATGGGATGGAACAGTTCGCTATGACCAATTCATACTTTGATCATAAGACATACAATGAAATAGCAAAACAAATGCAACATACTATGGGTGGCCTAGCTGGTATTATAAACTAGTATCATACACATAATACTAGTGTGTACAAACTTCCCACTATGATCAACCTAAATGATGGTGTCTATGTTATAAGACGTGTGACACTACTCACTATGGAGATAATATTAAGACCAGTCATAGTGGGGAGTAACATAGCCTAGTAACATGTTATGTTACTCCCCACTATGACCAGACTTAGTATTATACACTGCAATAATAAGGAGGGTAGGACGATTAAACATAAGCAATAAAAGCATCTACCGTGCAATTAAATAGGCAATTAAGAAAAATATAACCTATGTTTCTCATTGTCCTATAGTAACCGTCATGTAAAACAGTAAACTATGAACTACTTATACGATCAACATAAGACATATCACGAAACAGCCAAAGTAATGCAACAAACATGATAATGAAACCTTTATCACATGCAAACTGATCATAAGCCGAATAGATTACAAGCTGGGCAATTCACCAATTGGTTACAATAATAAGGAGGTCAGGACAATTAAACATGAGCACTATATGCATCTATATCTTGCCACTGAATAGGCAATTAGGCAGAATATACATATGTTGTTGATTGTTCAATAATAATCACAAGTGTAAAATATTCCACTATGAAAAATTTGTATTTATACTTTGATCATAAGACGTGTTATGCAAAGCATTTATCTACAAAAAACAATATAACCAAACGGCAGAAAATCAAGGTAACTGTTTCCTTGCCTTCAGGCTATAGGGCTTTTTTCTTACTGCTATTCCTGGCGAAACGCTTAAATCGTGGCATCGACGTGTCAGCGGACCTTGGTAGTAGACTATGTGGAGGAGGTGCACGGCGAGTAGACAGACCTTGTCGACGGTGATGTGGTAGACCGTGTCGACTCGGTGGACGGCGAGTAGGTGTACCTTGTAGTCGAGGTGCACGTCTAGTGAGCAGACCTTGACCGCGAGTGGGCAGATCTTGACATCGACATGCAGGGATAGTGGGAATAACTTGACGGTGAGGTGGCAGGCCTTGTCGACGAGCTGCATGGCGAGGTGGTGTACCTTGTCAGTGAGGTGCACGTCGAGTGAGCAGACCTTGACCGCGGGTGGGCAGACCTTGGCGTCCAGGGAGCAGACCTTGACGGAGAGGTGCACGGCAAGTAGGGAGATCTTTACTGAGAGGTGCACGTAGAGGTGGCAGATCTTGTGGATGAGGTTGACGGCGAGGTTGCAGACCTGTGAGCTTGATAGTTGGCATGGTCTGATGGGAAACCGCGAAGGTGACGACGGGCTAGGGTTTGGGCTATGGTGACGGCTAGCTGTTGTCTACCAGAATGAAGGATGGCGGCATGGTGAGGAGGGGCATAGGGTGGCGTGGGGCGGAGGGAAGGACAGCGGTGAGTGGAGGAAGGACGGACGGCGGCGAGGGTGAGGGCGAGGGAGGAGGCAGAGGATGGCGAGGTGAGGAAAAATGGTTCTCGTCCACTTTCACTGGGAAGGGGATGAGGAGGGTTTGTTTAGATTACCTAAATTCCCTCTCCATGAATGATGCATGGCGTTGTGCTAAAGGGCTGATCAGTCTATCCCAGGGACGAAATTTCGAGGCACGAAATTTAACTCCTACTCATGAAATTTGAGTGTGGTGTGTCGGTCAAATATTTTGATGGTGTATCCTGGCCGTCTATTGCATGATGAGGGGCTTAAATAAATTAATCATATAGGATACTTGTTAAAAAGGGTACCTTTTGAAGAAATTAGCAATTACTAACCCTAAAATTCAGGAAAATTCTGTTATGTTGATTTTTGCCAAAATATTGGTATAGGTGAGATCCAAACTATGGTGTGAAAAATCTCTTTACGGGTGAACAAGATGGGAAAACATGTGGAAATCTTGCATATATGGCATGCATTACAATATTATTAAAGTGTGGATGATGATATAGGCAGAACCCACCCCTGGGTGAACCTGTTCTCAAATGCAACTTCCCTGTCATGGTGTAGTTGCATATTCATATGTGTTTCTTTTTTACGAGTACGTGTTTTGACAATAGTGTGTGTGTGGTTCTTGTATATATATCAATGTGGTTTTGGAAAAGAACAAATATATGCAATGTGCAATGACTCTATGGGGATCCAAGTGGCAAACCATCATGTAGAAGCAAAACACACATAGGAAAGCAACTTCCACACATTGCAATGCACTGTGATAGAGAAGTTGCATCACAGATCCGCTGGAGTGTGTGTGGTCATGTAGATATCAATGTGGTTTTGAAAAGAACACATATATGCAATGTGCAATGACTCTATGGGTACCCAAGTGGCAAACCAAACTACTAGAGAAAAGGCTATAGGAGAAATGCTCATTTGAGGCGCATTTATACTATATGCACCCTGATAAAATAGGTGAGGCGCACTGCACTGACATGTGACTCTAGTATCAAAATAGGGGAGGCGCATATTTGTAGGATGCGCCTCCTATAGTCTCTCTACGGACGAAATCTGGCAGTCCTAGATTATGCGAAGTGCATTCTAATAATATGCACCTCCTATATATCAGATAGGCGAGGCGCATGTGGGAAGAATGCGCCTCGCATAAGTTGCGTGGGCCCGAGAGGAGACCTGTGGTCAAATATGCGAGGCGCATATGGCAATATGTGTAACATCCCAATTTCAGCAACCCTGATTTGTTGTCCAGAATGCAAAAATAAGGGGGAACAAAAACTTTTTCTTGTTCATTGGTGTAGTGCTTGCTTGTTGTTTGTTTGTGCTTGTGCATATGAGAGTGTATCTTATGATACTCCTTACCTCACCCTCAGTTGACAAAAGCTATTTACCAAAACTATCCTTGCTCAACTTACATATTCTCAAACGTTCTGACATTTCAAAACATGAGCCAAGATGCTTATGTAACCAAAACTATTTTGGTAGCTTCTATTGACAAAAGTATGGAGAGATATATAATACAATCTCCTTATGTTTTCAAGACAGAACCCTCAACTAATCGTATCCTTAGATTTCCCAAAACCTCTTCTGAAAGCTTTTGATTCCCACTCTTGGTAGCGATACCAAGGACTCTTACCTCATTCCAACTCCAAAATTTCAAAACTACCCCTTCTTACCTCAAGCTAAGCTTGATGGTAACCCCAGTAGTGGAGATGCTTAATTTATAAGATGAGTTGCCTTGATCTGCTGTGTGATGAGTTACCTTGATCTGCTGGTTGACTTGTTTGCTTAGGAAGTAGTATGAGCCACTCTAGGAGCTCATCACTAGGATCAAGATGTTTCCAATACATCACATCCTAGGCAAGATAACAAAGCCAGATCAAATCACTAGATACTAAGTGATCATCAAAAACCCTTAGCCAGATCAATTATGCAGTGATCCATTCTAGAAGCTTCCAAGTCAACAAAGACCAACACCAAGCATGGATCCCTTCTACTAAATCTACACTTCAACATCATCCACTTTATGATGCCTTGATACCTTGCAACTCCTCCAAAAACATTCCCTCTCATACTCTAGTCAGAACCCTCAAAACTGCCAAATTTGACTAAGTCTGGAGACTATTCCAACATCACCTTTTGAATGCCTCCCTTTCTCAAACCATGTGCATTTTTGGAAATGCACCTGAACCATCTTGTTAACCATCCTAAGGACTACCAAGTCCCACTTTTTCCCTTGGTTAGATCATCCTCCAACCCACTCGTACTTGATGGTTTTGCAGGCAAGCAAATAACATTTCCTGCAAACTAGTCATCATGCCTACTTTGACAGAAGCTCACACCCTCATACAACCTTCTATGGACCAACTCTCTGCATGGTTGTGTTCTACTCATATAGGTATACCAAAATCTACTTCACTTGTTCCAAGTGAATCTCTGAGCTTCTTAAAACCACTTGGTTTATAAGGCATCAGGACTCTTCTGGTATGGCAGCCTTATTTTCAGCAAAGTTTGCCACCAAATCTAGATCACCTCAAATGCAATTAATTCAAACTCTTTCTGCCATGTTCATATATATGACTTGGTCTACCTATCCGTCTATCCCTTGCATCAAGGTGTGTCGTGGTGGTGTCACGGCAGATGCCATGGATAGGCTAAAGGTGGGTACTAAATGCACTAGGGGAATCCAGGGAGGGGTAGTGTGGTGATTCCACACACAGAGGTTTTATATTTGATTCACTTCCATGGTTTACAAGTGCTCCTAGAGCTGTATTGGGGAGAGGAGGAAGAAGGGACTATCTTACTCTCGCCACTGTCAAACCCGTACAAGACCAACCAGAGATCAACCTGTAGAACCTAACCCTTTCTACAGAGGCCCTAGCCCTCCTTATATAGGGGTGGCTAGGTCTCCACTTAGGGCATACATGGAGGCATATTCCAGGGAATATGCCTCCTCCCAAAATAGTAAGCCGACCTGGTCGCTTTTCCCCGCGTCACCCATGTAGAGGCTACGTGAGCCTCTGCGGCGCCTGCGTCAGCCGACATTGGCGTCGTCACCTCTGTCGGCCACGCCTCGCTGGTCCTGCCTCTGTCTACTTCGCTCATGCCGTGCGTACCGGGGCTACTTTTGACCAGCGAGATTCCTTCCTTCTCCTAGAAGCTTGACATGACCTGAATCGTAGTTGATCCGGCCATACCTATTCCTGCATGCAAGTTAGATACATCTTTCCGACTTACGGCTTAAGTCGGTTGAGACCAAGTTAGGTGGACGTCCCCTGGTCCGGGTTACTCTGTGATTCGGCCTGCCTTGAGGTGACCCGGCCAGCATCCGCTTTGGCCTTACCGAACCTCGGCTAACTCGGCCTTTATACCCCGGCGTGACCCTACCCGGGGGTATCCCCCCAACATTTGTCCCCGAAGCTGGTGCAGTCTTAGCTGCCTTGGCTGCTAAGGCCACATCAGGTTCCATTTCACTGAGCTTTGGATCTTATTTCCAAGTTACCTCCTTATCTCGGATTCTATGGATTTACTTTCCCTTGGCACATTCCAAGTTTTCCCTTGCTGGCCGGGTTACCACCTTATCACGGATTCTATGGATTTACTTTCCCTTGGCACATTCCAAGTTTACACTTGCTGGCCGGGTTACCACATTCTCATCCGGGTTGTTCTTCCTTCTCTCGTACACTTCCCCACATGGAGGCTAATCATCACATCGCCTCATTTTAAGTGCCAGCATAGTAACTGCCGCAGTTACTGTTAGGAGTTACTTTGCGCGCGTCACGTCACGCCTGCCTCCTCGTTAACTGCATCAATGCGTCGCGTCATGGGATACGATGCGCCCTGTGGCCTTCCGTGTGGCCTGATGCTGATTGGTTAATTTGGTTTGTACATGTCCGCACGATGTGGCCTGCCCACAAATGCGATCCGACTTCCTCGCTGAGGGAGCGGTTAAATAGGGGAGGGGTGCACCCCTTGGGTCCTTTCCCCATTTTCGCGCCCCTCTGCCCTTTCTTCTTCCTCGTCTTCTCCCGCGACAACGCCGCCGCCACCGCGTTTGAGTAGCAGCGCCGCCGCCGCACTGCTTCCACACACATCTGCGTCGCCGCCGCCGCTGCGCACCTTCTCCACCACGGGTCGCTGTCAGTCTAGGCCGCTGCCCCCCACCGCCGCTAGCACCAGTGAGGGCAGCAAACTCGAGATGACTGAAGAGAAGCTCGCTGTCACTAAGCAGGAGATGGAGGAAGACGTTGCGACGCGGACCGCGGTGCGTGGGCCGGATCCTGGGTCTGCCAGGATGACCTGGACTGGCTCTACCGCACCAGGCGCATCCCCGCAGGCATCACCACACGCCTCGCCTCCGCCGAACTGGCCCCCTCACCCAATCCGGCTGAGTATGTGGTGTTTCTGTCACATTTCCAGCGGGGATTCGGTTTGCCAGTTAGTGATTTTTTTTCACGACTCGTTGAGCACCTACGAACTCCAGCCGCACCACCTTCCTGCCAACGCTATCACCTCTCTCTCTGCTTTCGCCTCCATGATCGAAGGCTACGCCGGATTATGGCCCATGAAGGAGCTATGGATCCGGCTTTTCGGCCTTCGTCGTAACGTAATTCCGAACATTCAGCTTGATCCGGAGGACAAGTAGCTTACGCAGTTCGGGGCTGCGTCCATCTCTCCCTGGAGGCTATCCGTCTTCCCCCGAGTCACCGGGCTGGACTCCTACAAGGGATGGGCTCGGACTTTCTTTTATGTTCGGAACGACGGCACCGAAGACTTGATCCGGCTGCTCCCCTATGCTTCGGGTCCTCCTAACCCGGAGTTGTGGGAAGTTGTCCCCAAGAAGCCCACGGTCTTGGCCAACCAGGTCAATAAAAGGTTCGTGGAGCTGAAGAAGCTCGGGCTGCGCAACGAGGACGCCATGATCACGTTCGTCCGCAACCGGATCTCCCCCTCCAGAAGTGCACTCATAAAGTGTGTCACATGAGCTGGGGCCGCGACCCCAACCGGACCTCGTCCTTCGATTTGAGCAACACGGAGATCTATCGTCGGGTCAAGGCCCTCTTCACCACCCACAAGGACTTCTCATCTGAGTGGACGTGGGGAATTGAGCACTATTGCCGTGATAGGCTTCCTCCTATGGTAAGCTTCGTGCCGCAAACTTTCTCCGAATTAAACCTTATGTCGGTCGCTGTTGTATTTTTAACTCTGTTGTTTGTTCTTTTCCTTAGCTATTCCTTCAGCGAACCCTCGAAGATGGCACCGATCCCACCCTTAAGTAGGCGCCTGACCGGGAGACCTCGGACGAGGAAGAGCCGGATCAGGAGATGTTCCTTCTAATGACCGACGCTATGAAGCGACCCATCGGTAAACTCTCTTCCATTAGAGATTGGCCCAATGATGAAGATGACTCGGATGTCGAGGTGGTGGAAGCTTTTGACGCTGTCCCCCTTTCTTATGCTTTTCCGGCATCAGCTAACCCCGGTGGGCAGATCCATGAGGACCCTCCCCTTGTCGTGGGTGACCCTGTTCTGGTTACACCGAAGAAGAAGCGGGGAGCTGCATCAACTTCTTTCTCCGGACCTTCTTAGCCTGCCAAAAGGCGAAAGAAGTCCGGGGACAAAACTGCCTCTAAGCCTTCAACCAAGGCCCCTGCACGAAGGGCTCGGAAGCCCAAGTATCCCCTGACCTCGGATGCGTAAGCCTCTTTTCCCTCTGCCATTACTTGTTCTTCCATTGTTATAGTTTCTCATCTGACACTTTTTGATTCGGCAGGGCTGCGGTGGAGGTCCCCCAGAGCGGATCTAGCATTGCTTCGCCGCTCCGTCAGAGCCCTTCTCCCCCTCGTGGCGACGATTCATGCCCGCTGAGCCCTATTCCGGAGGGTTCAGTGGCTGCTCCGGGTTCCACACCACCTCGTCAAGAGGGGGGCAACCTTGGAGCGGGGATACAGGCCCAGCCGAGGCAGCGGCATCCACCACTTCGGCTTTGCCGCAACCAGCTACTACCGAGGCTACCTCAGCACCTCCACCGAAGAAGAAACCAGCATCAGCACCAGCACCAACTCTAGCACTAGTTCCAGCACTAGCACCAACTCCGGCGGCCAGAGCAACAGAACCAACCCCCAGAGCAACAGCAGCAGCGCCAAGCTCCTCCGCCTCGTCCGAGACTTCCCAGTCACGGCGAGAAAGTACTCAGGAAGCTCCCAAGGGGAAATCTGCTGCAACCACTTCCTCCTCTCAGCAGCCCAAGGGCAAAAAGGCCCCTGACGCCACCAGGGCAGCGTCCGTTGAGGCTGGACAGCGCACTCTCGCGTCCATGCTTTCCAAGAAGCCTCCAGCACCGAAGGACGCCCCTGCGGAGCCAGCTGATGCGCAACAGATGGTTTTGCACACCAGCCCGGCCCTTTCCCTAGTTGAGAGGAGGGAGGCGCATGCGAAGGGCTTGGTGGCGCCCCATATGCCCAGCGGCGAGCATATTGTAGATATCTGTGATATAACCATTAGTCCCCGAGCCTCCGGGGGAGTAACTTGTCACTCGGTCGGATGCTCCTTAGAAAACTAACTTAGTTCCTTGATAACTTCGAATATGCACACACCTAGAGCCGGGTTAAGTTCCACTTGGCCCGGATTTTGTACACTTCGAATATGCACACACCTTGAGCCGGGTTAAGTTCCACTTGGCCCGGATTTTGTACACTTCGAATATGCACACACCTAGAGCCGGGTTAAGTTCCACTTGGCCCAGATTTTGTACACTTCGAATATGCACACACCTAGAGCCGGGTTAAGTTCCACTTGGCCCGGATTTTGTACACTTCGAATATGTACAAGGCTAAGTTGTATTTTTGTATTCAATTCAGGTGACCACCAACCGCTGGAGCACTGAGTTTCAATGTCTCCTGGACACTCACAAGATGTTGCACGCCAAGCATAACTCACTTCTGGCTGATCATGATAAGAGGGGTAAGTTTCTTCCTCAGCATTTCTCCATTTTCCTTCATCTTCTTCTTCCGAACTAATCCATCATTCGGTTTTCGCAGCTGGGGTGGAGGCTGAGAACACGCTTATGAGGAAGAATCTGGATCAGATCAGAAGTTATATCTGCTCAACCTTGCTATGCTTTCTATCTCATTTCCTACTTGGCTCGGCAAACATTCATACCTCGGTTCTGTCGGGTCAAAAAACTATTTCAGCATCTCTTGAAGATAGTGTGCCCGTGCCTGATATGATGCTGCATTTTCTTGAACAAGCAGGACAGCATCAGGCCGAGCTCAAAAAGAAAGACGGTGAGCTTACCCTCCTCTGGACCAAGGATGATGAGATCGCCAAGCTTAAGGCCGAGATGAAGAAACTGAAAGCCTAGCATCAATCCGAGCTCCAAAAGGCTGGCCAAGACTTCACCGAGGAGCGTGAGGGCCTCAACCTCCAAATTGCCAAGGACCGAGAACTTCTCCAGGAGGCCGAAGTCAAGCTTGAGTCGGCGAACGCTGAACTTGTGCAACTTCGCAAAAGACGTGATGACTGTACCAGGGAGTTGACTCGGATCCTCAGCCATATTTCACGTAAGTTCCTTCCCTTATCTAGCATATTTCTCCGGGTTACTTCACATGTCTTTTATTTACCTACTTCTCTTATCTCATTTTCAGGCAAATTTCCAGAGGGCACTACCATCGCGAGCGCCGCTATTGCTGATTTCTGCCGAGAGAGGGGTACTCCCGTTGCTCCTGACGCTAAAGAGATTCCCTATGACATGCAGGACCTGTTGGTCAGCCTGTCATCTCACGTGGAACTCATCAAGAACTATGGCAAGGATATCCTTGACGTTGCTGTCCGAATCTTCAACACGTTTTGGCCTACAGAAGACACTCCGGGGGGTACCGCAGTTCTTGTTGAAAAGTTGATGGAGTGCGAAACCCAGCTCGACCTTTGGAGGGCATCCGCTGGACGCGCCGTAGCTGAGACCGTTCTCCACTACGTACTTACGTGGTACGAGAAGATCGACCTCAACCTCTTAGCGCGCATGCGCACGGATCCAACTGGACCAGTGACCCGGAGTGGGTAGCTCGGCGCAAGGCTTGCGCACATAGCCTCCTCGAATATGCTCCCATTCATGAATGGACTGAGGGACCGAGCTCCTAGAAGCCGCCGGTGACGAAAACACTGAAAACGTTCAAGATGGCTCGGATGAGGATGAAGAGGGCGCTGCCTCTATAACAACCTCAGACCCTACGCTCTAAGTTCAAGCCTGGATGAACCAAAAGTGGTTAAAATAGTACAGCGGGGGCCCAGGGGCCACCCACGTGTAGACCCGTCGGCCATCCTAACCACTTCTAAGAACATCGGGACAAGAGCGAGCGGTGTAGGCAACAGGCGAAGAGATCAAATACATACACAAGTTAGTATGTATGCAATCTACCTTAAATAGTTCTCAGAGCCATACCATCTAAAAGAAATAGAAATATTGCAATGCCATACGGCAAGATCCAAATATCCTAGATAGAGATAATAGTGTAGGATAGCTCCTCATACATCAAACATCAGAGTATCAAGCGGAAGCGGGAAACAAGATCCGAGTACGGATAAGAAGCAAATCGGCATCAGATGCCACATAAATAAGCACATCCCGCCCACAGATCTCACGGATCCCCATCCCCGAAATCTCTACACCAAGTGATCGTTGCCAACATCATCTGTCTCCTCCACCCAGTATCCATCTTGCGAATACACCTGTTCATCTAAATCAAATAATTTATCGTGTGAGACCCTAGGGGTACTCAGCAAGTCTTTATGCCTCTAAAGGGGACATATACCTGGGGTGACGCAATTGCAGCAAAAGATAATAACTAACAAGTCTAAAGATACTCGCTAACCATCCGCCTAACCAATGATAGACGGATGTCCGTTAATTAGAAACAACAGTTATGACAGTATAAAGTAACGGATCCATCCTCCTTCTCGCTTACCAACAAGAAAGCGGACGAACAACCCATCCATTGGCAGTTTTATTAACCATTCCATGAGTACTGCACTATTTACTAATCAGGTATTTAGTCAAATTAAAAGCGGTCCTTTAGTTATACTTGTCTATGATCGAGAAACTGTGCTCCAAGTCGTCCATAACCGCGGACACGGCTTTCAGAAAGATTTACCCTGCAGGGGTGCACAAATAGCAACACACACTCGATCAACCTCGGAAAAACCAACTCAAAACCCAACGAGGCATTCACGATAAAGAGATCACAGGATTCAGAAATATTTCAGGGGGCCACCCCAATAAGCTACCCGCAACGAAGTTGGCCGACTCCGAGACGGACCCAAGGTTTGCGTCAATGGCTGTAAACAACTGGGAACCCGAAAATGTGACTGGGCTTGTCGATACCGCGAAAACACTCCGCATCCAAAACAGTACAGGTGCTCCACGCACAATCTTAAATAAAGCAGTAAATCATGGCATAAGTACAGGATAGCAAATAAAACCCCAAACTAGTTTGTGGCCCCAAGAAATAGAAATGAATCAAGCTCTGGCTCAGGGGGTCCATAAGGCCTCCCGGATGTGGATAGTGCAAATAGTCAAGGAACATGAATCAAATACTCGGGGTCCTACGGGACACAAGTGAGCATGAAAAACCAAATAACAGATATTGCTCACCGGTGCCTCTTTCATTAGTTATCCCATTACTACTCAGGTTAAGTTGTTTAGGTACCTCGTTATCCATCAGACACTCACATACCCTACACATGCTGTTCTCCGAC
The DNA here is from genome assembly GCA_910589775.1 of Avena eriantha. Taxonomy (NCBI): domain Eukaryota; kingdom Viridiplantae; phylum Streptophyta; class Magnoliopsida; order Poales; family Poaceae; genus Avena; species Avena eriantha. The sequence goes on from OU342743.1 coordinate 93,304,708, forward strand.
TCGCATGGCTCAAACAACTCCTGTAGTAATGGCTCATGGGATGGAGGAACAAGCTTCGGTGGGGTTTAAAAGTAAAGGCTATGCAGTACTTGGGATTCAATTTAATGCATTCGCGACTCAATGATACAAGAATAAGATAGAGGCAATAGGTACTATATGTATGCAAGCATGTGGTAGTGCTTGCCTTGGCAGCTCAGTTGAAGCAAGAGACGGATATGGGTAGTACTCCTGGGATTCCTGATATTTCCCCTGCTCGGCATCTATTCGAAAGAAGAACCAAACAAACAAGGGCCAACATAAATAAAGTGCACAAGCATATAAATAGAATGCGACAAGGAAACAAGCATGCCATGATGAATGATGCTCAATTCACATGGCAGTAATGTAGCATGGCATGGGTGAGGTGTGGGGTACAAGAATAAAGCTTTTTATTAAGTTTTAGTCATGTTTTGCTCCCATAACACTTGATTTCCCCTTAATATTTACATGATGCATGCTGCATTTCAGAACATGGATTGCATAGTTAGAACGGGCTCGTCGCTCTAATCGATTTAGACATATTATTTGCCAAATTTGGAGTTATAGAATTAAAGTTATTAATTAATTAAGAAAAAGCATTTTTAATGCAATTAAACAATTTCGAAAATTTAAAATAGTCAAATATTATTTCGGATGGCAGATTTGAATTCCTCACATTTTTCTGATTCAAAAACATATATCACTTGTATTATTTTGATTTGTCAATTAAAAGTTATTATTTTCTGGATTTAAAACATATTTAACAATTTCTGAAATTATTTTTATTAACAGAAAAAGATTGCAGAACTTTTTACACTCAACTAAACCTAGCCCCAGACACCGACATGTGGGGCCAGTGCTGACTCAGCAGCAGCCGGCGTGGCGGGGACTGAACCGGACTTTTCTTACCGCGCGTTTGTCTAGCCACCGAGACCGACAGGTGGCGCCGACAGATCCGCGGGGCCACTCACGGGCGCGCCAGCGGGGGCCTGCCACGTGTGGGATCCGGGGGAGCACGGGTTGAATCTCCTCCAACCAGGGGGGGTCTTTTTACAAAACACGGGGGAGGCTGACTGGTGGGGCTACAGGGGCCGCGGAGGGACTTGCGCGTGATAGACCAGAACTCGTGGGGACTCTTCTGCAAAAACTGCGGCGCCCGAACTGACGACTACACGTCGCCGGCAGGGAGACCTCGGCTGGAGTTCCGACGACGATGGCGACTAAACGGCGGGAATTTTGCCAAGCCGCAAAAAGGAAAGTTGCAGAGGGTTGTGCGGGCTACAACTTTCGTTTAGCAAGCTCGCACGGAGGCGGCCTACAGCGCACGGGGCAGGACGAGGAACAGAGGCGGGTCGGATGCTGCTGCTACAGCTGCAGGCGCAACAGACTGCGCAGCGGCGGCGCACGGAGGCCGCTCGACGGAGTGCGACGGCGATCCGGCGAACTAGAGGGGAAAAGAGGTTGTCTGGGAGGGAGGAGGTGCTCACGAGAGTGCGCCCGCGATGCCGTGGAAGCAGGGGTGGCGGGGTACAGTCACAGCGCTGGCGCTCCGCTTCTTCGGCCACCTCACAGACACGGCGGCGACGACGAGACTCCGACGAACTCTGGTCGCCGCTCTGTCTACAGGGCGTCGAAGAGGAAGCAGATGGGCGCCTGGATCACTTCGCGCGACCTTGACGTCCACCAGAGCCCGATGATCTCGAGGAAGGTATGGCTAGCTAGGGTTTTGGGGCCTTGGCCATGGGAGGCGGCAAGGAGAGGAAGAAAAAGGGAGGGAGAGGGACCTGGTGCCTCCTAGATAGGATCCGACGTGGGGTGAGGTGGTAGGGTACATGAGGGGGGAGGGGAGAGCACATGGGAAGGGTGGCACCTTTTGCAAAAGGGGAGGGGGAGGTGCTCGGGTTAGGTCATCTTCCCTCCTCCCTTCTCTTGTCCTGTAGCAACGAGTGGAGAGGGGAGAAGGACCAGAGGGGGTAACGTGGGGGGGTCTGGTGGTTGCTGGCCCAAGCCAAAGGAAGAAGGGATGGGTTCGGCTAGGGTTTAGGGTAGGGTGGCTCGGTCTAGAGTTAGGTCTAGAGGGGGGCTCGGCATGGTAGAGAGAAAGGGTGGGGTGGTGCCGAACCAAGGAAAAGAAAAGGAGGGAATGGTGAGGGTGGTAGGTAATTAGGTCTAGCTTAGGGTTTGTGTTAGATAGATAGAGAGAGAGATAGAGAGCTCGGTTAGATAGAAGAAGAGAGAGGGAAAAACCACATGATGGATGAGCTAGGTATTAGAGCAGCTAAGAACACCACAAGGAATTTGAATGAAGACAAAGATCAAAACCAAAAGGTCCCAAAAGAGAGAAAGAGGTGGAAGAAAAATAATGATCTTGCATGCCTCATGCACAAGATCATATTTTGTGAAAACAAAATATATCACATGTTTACTTGGCAAGGAGGAAAACACTAAAAGAGAGCAAGGTTGAAGACAAGTGGAAGAGAAGTATTTCAATGGGTTCATTTGTTCGAAAGAGTTCAAACAAACACCACCCAAAAATATTCCAAGGAAACCAAAATAGAAGAACAAGTGAGGGCCTTGCATGGGCCATGCACAAGTAATAAATGCCACCAATTATAGTTGTGAAAACAACTATCTTCAATTATGGTCATATAATCTTGCATGCATGCCAAAGGGTTTGACTAAAATCATTCAAAGAAGAAGCTTGCTTAACATATGGAAATAATTAGTATATGCACATGTATGAGGAAAAATGACTATGGTAGTGTGTATTTTTCCACTAGAGCACTTGTAGCCAAATATAGCTCCATACATGAGCATATAGTAAATAAAATCCATATAGAAACTAAGATGCCACATTTCTACTCACATGTCATGCAAAAGTGGACATAGGGCTTCCCATATTCAATATTGTGAGAACAACATGTACCATGTATGGAAGCATGTAGAAAGAAGTGGATCCACCCCAACACATATGAGCTGGATTAAATGCCAAAGAGGAAAGTAACAGCTCATGTATAATTAGGATGGTGGAATTATAAGGTGGTGACAAGTTAAGGTGGTGCAGTTGAAAAAGATATGCCCCCAACTCAATTTGGGCATTAACAATATATCAAGAACCAACTACAATGTATCAAGAGACAAATACAATTAATAAATACATATGAGATAAGAACCAAATGAAAAGGGTTTTATATGATGCTCAAATGCAAGGTGGCATGATGAAATGAGCATGATATAACTATGATGCAACAATTATGTCGTTGTATTTGGAACGGCAGTACCTGAGGAGGTTAGATAGAGGTGTGGGGACTAGCAGGGAAGCTGTCGACAGCGTCCGCAAGCGAGATTGGATACAAGTGAGCGTAGCGGGACACAAGAAGTACCCAGGTTCGGGGCCCTCATGGTGAGGTAAAGCTCCTACTCCTGCCGGATCTGACTAAGTTGGATACACCAACTACAAGTGCTCCTCGAGCTGTATGTGCTAGCTACTGCCTTAAATGCTAAAAGACCAACCTATGTTTGTCTGTCTGCAAGTGTGCTTGTGAGAGTGAGAGCTAGCTAGCTGTGAGGTGATCGATGGATGTCTCCATGCGTGAATGAATGAGCTGAGTGAATCCCTCCCTGGCCTTATAAAGGTGGCCAAGAGACATGGTGGGACCCACTTGCCTAACTAGTACTATGTAGGATGTCATGCATGACGTAGTGCATAGTGTATACTAGTGCATACATCATCTGATAAAGTAGTATGGGCTTTGTCTTGTCAGTCTTCTCGTTGTCTGGTACTCGTCCTTCTGCTTGTCTTCTTGTATGTGGGCACTGGTGCTTGGTCTTGTAGTAGTAGCAGCAGCGAGCCGGGTGAGATGTAGCCTCGCATGTCGATCCACCTGGGAGGAGCCAACCGGCCAGGAAAGAACGACCGCCAGGGTGCTGGCCGATCGATCCTCTCTCCCCAGCGCTTGGCGGCCCAGCCGGTAAAGGCAGCAGGTAGCCCGGGCGGGGGCGGGGCGTGGCCCAACCGAGCCAGGCGGATGCGGCCAGGGAGCGGGGCAACATGGCCCAGCCGGCAGTGGGCCCATCCGGGGCAAAGGGAGCCGAGCAGCAGCCCATCCGGGAAAGGGGCAAGCCGGGAAGGGCCCCAGCCGGGGTGGCTGGCCTGTGGCGCGAGGAGGCCCAGCCAGGCAGGGCGAACCGGCCCGGGCGGGAGCCGGACGGGGAGTTGGCCCAGGCAGGGCTACCGCTCGCCTGCGGGGTAGACGGGCCGGCTGGGGGCAGCCTAGCTGGGGTGGCTGGGTAGAGAGGCAGCAGGCTAGCTGGGGCGGCCCTGCCGGAAGCGATGGAGGCCGCAGAGGAGGTTGTGGGCCAGCTAGGAGGCCCCAGTCGGTCCAGGTGGCTTCTGCTGTCTTTCTCGTTATCTTTTATCTGTTTTTTTTTCTTTTTTAACCGTCTTGAGTGCTTCTTTGGGGTACCCGGGGATAATCCCCCCGACACTAGCCCCCGAGCGCACGCTGATTTCACCCGGAGGGGGAAATTCGCACGAGCTCCACAAAAACTTGCCCTTTTCGAGCGCACCCGCCGGGTGTAGCCCCCGAGATCCGGAGTAGCTGACGGAGGCAGGTGCTTTGAATCTTCCATCTCTTGCCCTTTTCGACACCTCGAACTCGCTATCCGGCTGAACGCCTTCAGCCGGACCAGAGCACTTGATTACACCGGGGGCACGCCAGCGCACCCGGTGGGTGTAGCCCCCGAGATTCGAAGTAGCTGGCGACGCCTGGTGCTTTGAATCTTCAAATGCCCTTGAAATCCGACTCGGTGCAGTCGTGCCAAAACAAACAAACAGAATTGATTGTCAGTACATCAACATACAGTACACATGCTATCAACCGGATAACGGTTTTATTTTTCAAAAACTAGCTCGTGCTTCTCTGAACACTTAGTCACTTTCTCGTGCGCTCTGCTGTTTATGCTGTGTCCTTGCCGGCCAGCCGGGTTGCGGTCTGGAGCCAGAACCGAAGGGGGAGCTGACAGTACATTGCACACGGTACTAGGGGCTGAGCAGCCGGAAAAAACCAACTAGGCACAAGGCCAGAATGTCCGTTCTGTCGCACCCTTTGCCGTTTTTCATGTGGGATGCCTCGGGCTTTTGCTCTTGCTAGCCGGACAGCCGGGTTGTGGTCTTTAGCTGAGACGAAGAGTGGGCCTCTGACACCGTCGCACACTAGTCAGTCGGTTTACAGGTTTAGCAGGCCGGGCCAACCGGCGAGCCCCCGGGTAGGGGTCGCCGGCGCCGGAAAACTGAAAGCACGAAGGGAAACAACATCTGGCGAGACCTCGAGGGTTGCTCGAGGTCGGAAAAACACTCACATTGCAGCAGTTGGCGCGGTAGGGTTGAAGACGTGGTTCCGTAGTCGTTGCGGGTGCTGAAACGGTCCAACTGGTGTTCCAGCCGGATAGCCTGGCTCCAGTCGAATAGGAAACCAAACGCACCAGGATGTGCCAAGCCGGCCTGGCCCTGCCGGAACGGGTCCAGCCGGCCAAACCAGCAACCAAATGGGACGAAGTCGTGCGGAGTCGGCCCGACTCGGCCAGACCGGTCCGAACCGAGCGAGTCGGATAGACAAACGGAGTCAGCCGGACTGACGTAGTCGGATCTGGAATTTGCTCTCGATTTTTCCATATGTATTTTTTCTAACCGGACTGAGTTAGTCGGATCTTTCTCTCACTTTTCCTCTAACTTTTTCCACTCATTTTTTTTCGGATGACCCAACCGACTAAACTCCCAGCCGGTTGTCCTTTTCTTCTTTTCTAATCGGTCAAACACCACCACTTCCTCCTTTTCCCCTACCGATTGGCCCAATCGGTGCCCCTCTTTTTTTCACTCTCTTCAACCGGATTATTTTTCCAGCCGATCGCCTTCTTTTTTTCTTTCTCGCGCTCCCTTTCTTTCTCTATCTTTTCTTTTTCTTACCCGGCTGGCCTCAGCCGACCCTCTTTTTTATTTCCATTTTTCTTCTAACCGACTACTGATAGCCGGAACTACCTATTCTTCTCTTTCCTTTTACTTATCTTTCTCTCCTGACCGGCCAACCACACCAACCTCTTCAGCTGGCCTTCCCAGCTGGTTGAACAAGACGCAGCCGGAGCAGCGGGGCACACGCCCGCGAAGCGGCACGGCTGAGCCAGCGGGATACGCAGCCAGGCACGGTGGAGAGGTGCGGGGAGCCGGCACAGCGACCGGAGGTAGCAGAGTGGAGGCGCAAGGATGCGTGCGCGCGCGGATGAGATGCTTGTTGCGGGGGCACGCAGAGGGGCGCGCGCGGCGGTGCTGCAGCTCACTGGGGAGTTCGCCGGAAGGGGGGCGCGGTGCAGCCACCGCAGGCACAGCGAACGCGTGAGGTGCTGCAGGGACGGGCGCGAGGCCCGAAGGAGGTCGACCGCGGGCGGGCGCGCGGTGGCGAGGCCGAGCGGCACAGATGCCCACGCGCGGACGCACGTGCTCGGGCGAGGCGGAGGTGTGGGTCTTGCCGCGGGCGAGGCTGATGGGCGTGGCCGCTGCTAGCTGATGCGCGCGGGCGGCACGGAACGGACGCGCACGAGGGCGCGGAGGAGGCTGCTGCAGGGGATGGCACTGTGGCTGGCAGCGCGCAGACGGGCTCGACGAAGAGGCAGCCCGAAGCATGGAGGAAGAGGCTACGGTGGACGGTGCCGGGACGGCGTGGCGTTCACGGATTCACTACGCGGGTGAGGCGGAGGTGATGGCGAGGTCGATGGAGACGCGGACGGCGAGGTCGATGGCGCGGACGGGCTCGGAGGCCTGCAGCTGCGGCTCGGGAGGAGCACTGCGGCGCGGAGGACGAACTTGCATGCAATCTTCGGCAGTAGGCGCGCGCATGTACGCTTTTGCTGTATTTTATTGAGTTGTCTACGAGCGCTCATGTGCGCGTGCGGCTTGAGGACGACGACGCGGCTTGAGGACGATGGCGAGGCTTGAGGACAACGCGGCCGCGCGACGAGGATGATGGCGCGCCCCCGCAAGCCTTGACGAGGCGGAGGCGACGACGACGGTGGCACGACGGCGGCGGCGAACCCCCGGGCCTCATGCCGAGATGACGACGACGGCCGCCGCACCCCCGAGGAACTTGGCGCCGCGGAGTCGGTGACGACGGCACGGCAAAGGCGACGAGCCCTCGGGCGACTCGGTGAGCCTCCGAGATACTTGATGGAGTGGTGCCGATGACGACAGCCCGGAGGCGGTGAGCCCCCGAACAACTCGAGTGGCGTTGGTGCCGATGAAGACGAAGTGGTCCCGCGCGGAACGGAACTCCGGCCGAAGCTATATTTTGCCCCACTGTGGGCGCCAACTGTCGTTGTCTTGGGAACGGCAGTACCTGACGAGGTTAGATAGAGGTGTGGGGACTAGCAGGGAAGCTGTCGACAGCGTCCGCAGGCGAGATTGGATACAAGCGAGCGTAGCGGGACGCAAGAAGTACCCAGGTTCGAGGCCCTCGTGGTGAGGTAAAGCCCCTACTCCTGCCGGATCTGACTAAGTGGGATACACCAACTACAAGTGCTCCTCGAGCTGTATGTGCTAGCTACTGCCTTAAATGCTAAAAGACCAACCTATGTCTGTCTGTCTGCAAGTGTGCTCGTGAGAGTGAGAGCTAGCTAGCTGTGAGGTGATCGATGGATGTCTCCATGTGTGAATGAATGAGCTGAGTGAATCCCTCCCTGGCCATATAAAGGTGGCCAAGAGACATGGTGGGACCCACTTGCCTAACTAGTACTATGTAGGATGTCATGCATGATGTAGTGCATAGTGTATACTAGTGCATACATCATCTGATAAAGTAGTATGGGCTTTCTCTTGTCAGTCTTCTCGTTGTCTGGTACTCGTCCTTCTGCTTGTCTTCTTGTACGTGGGCACTGGTGCTTGGTCTTGTAGTAGTAGCAGCAGCGAGCCGGGTGAGTTGCCGCCTCGCATGTCGATCTGCCTGGGAGGAGCCAACCGGCCAGGAAAGAACGACCGCCAGGGTGCTAGCCGATCGATCCTCTCTCCCCAGCGCTTGGCGGCCCAGCCGGTCAAGGCAGCAGGTAGCCCGGGCGGGGGCGGGGCGTGGCCCAACCGAGACGGGCGGATGCGGCCAGGGAGCGGGGCAACATGGCCCAGCCGGCAGCGGGCCCATCCGGGGCGAAGGGAGCCGGGCAGCAGCCCATCCAGGAAGGGGGCGAGCCGGGAAGGGCCCCAGCCGGGGTGGCCGGCCTGTGGCGCGAGGAGGCCCAGCCGGGCAGGGCGAACCGGCCCGGGCGGGAGCCGGACGGGGAGTTGGCCTAGGCGGGGCTACCGCTCGCCTGCGGGGTAGACGGGCCGGCTGGGGGCAGCCCAGCCGGGGTGGCTGGGTAGAGAGGCAGCAGGTCGGCTGGGGCGGCCCAGCCGGAAGCAATGGAGGCCGCAGAGGAGGTTGTGGGCTAGCTAGGAGGCCCCAGTTGGTCCAGGTGGCTTCTGCTGTCTTTCTCTTTATCTTTTATCTGTTTTTGTCTTTTTTAACCGTCTTGAGTGCTTCTTTGGGGTACCCGGGGATAATCCCCCCGACAAATTATATGTAGGAAGTAGCATTTTATTATTAGACCATGTAGCATTACAGATGTTAGACAAATGGGATGCTACAACTCTCCCCCACTAAACAGGAATCTCGCCCCGAGATTCTAGGAAGAAGAAGAAGACACGAAGAGGGTAGGATACTTGGCACGGAGCTCATCCTCGCGCTCCCAAGTGGCTTCATCAACGGAATGGTGCGACCACTACACCTTGCAGAACTTTATAGACTTGTTGCGAGTCTTTCTTTCTGCGACTTCTAGGATTTTTTTGGGGTATTCTTGATAAGACAGATCTTCTTGAAGATTGATAAGCTCATGGTCCACGGTCCTGCCGGGATCCTTGAAGCACTTTTTGAGTTGAGATATATGGAAAACATCATGGACCTTGAGTTTTTCAGGGAGCTCAAGAGCATAAGCAACTTCTCCTCTTCTTCCACGAACTTTGAAGGGACCGATGTATCTAGGAGCCAGCATTCCTTAGATACCAAACCGGTGCGTGCCTCTCATGGGAGTGACACGAAGGTAAATGAGATCACCAGGGACATACTCCATGTCCGTGTGCTTTCTGTCATAGTTGCTCTTATGGCGACTTTGAGCAACCTTCAGGTTTTCAAGAATGATGTGAACCTTCTCCTCCGCTTGAGTTACAATGTCGGGGCCAAACAATGTTCTTTCACCTGCACCCGACCAACCAATCGGAGTTCTGCACTTGCGTCCATAGAGAAACTCAAATGGTGCCATCTTTAGACTCTTCTGGAAGCTATTGTTGTAAGAGAATTCAGCATAAGGGAGGCATTCTTCCCACTTCATGCCGAAAGAGATGACGCAAGCACGGAGCATATCTTCCAGAATCTGATTGATCCTTTCAACTTGTCCTTGCGACTGACGGTGGTAAGCTGTGCTGAAGTTCAATTTTGTTCCCAAAGCATTTTGGAAACTTCCCCAGAACTTGGAAGTGAAGATGCTTCCACGGTCTGAACTGATCTCAAGAGGAACCCCATATAGAGAGACAATTCTATTGATATAGAGCTCAGCCAACTGAATTGCAGAAATAGTTTCCTTGACGAGAAAGAAATGAGCCACTTTAGAAAGCCTGTCGATGACAACAAAGATTGCATTGTTGCCCTTCTGCGACCTTGGAAAACCAGTTATGAAGTCCATCTCTACTTTCTCCCATTTCCATTCCGGAGGCTTCAATGGCTGTAGAAGACCGGAAGGTTTCTGATGAACAGCTTTAACTCTGTGGCAGACATCACACTCCGAGACATACTTGGCACAATATCGTTTCAACCCAGGCCACCAATACTGTGTTTTCAAGTCCATGTACATCTTAGTGCTGCCAGGGTGGATAGAAAGAACAGAATCATGCACCTCCTTAAGAACTTGCTCTCTTAAACCCGGGTAGTTCGGAACAAACATCCGGTGTTCAAAGAAAAGAGCGCCTTGGTCGTCGACGTGGAAGGACTCATACTTCGGAAGCTGAATGTTGGAGATGATCTTTTTAGTGTAAGGATCACCAAGTTGAATGGAGCAAACTTTTCTTCCAAGAGAGGGGTTGCCAGAAGGTTCAGAAGATACCCTTGATCCACAATTTCAAGGTTGAGCTGACGGAATTCCTCGCACACGAGAGGTTGTTGTTCTTCCACCATGAGGTTGTTGACATAAGCTTTTCGGCTGAGGGCATCGGCCATGACATTAGCTTTGCTAGGAGTGTAGTTGATGGTCAAATCGAAATCATTAATTGCTTCAATCCACCTCCTATGACGAAGGTTGAGATCAGGTTGTGTGAAGATACACTTCAGACTCTTGTGATCAGAAAAGATCTCACAACGGTTGCCAAGCAAGTAGTGCCTCCATACTTTCAAAGCAAAGACAACTGCTGCGAGTTCTAGGTCATGTGTAGGATAGTTGATCTCATGCATCTTCAACTGTCGAGAGGCATAAGCAACAACTTGTTTTTCTTGCATAAGGACCGCACTCAATCCTTGCAATGAGGCGTCACAGAATATCTGGAAAGGCTTTGATGTATCTGGAGGAATCAAGACTGGTGTGGAAGTGAGCTTCTCTTGGAGTGTTTCAAAGCTTGCTTGACATGCAGGAGACCAAAGGTATTTCTTGCCTTTCTTGAGGAGATCGGTAAGGGGCTTCGCAATCTTTGAGAAATTCTGAACGAAGCGACGGCAGTAACTAGCCAAACCAAGGAAACTCCGGACTTCTTTGACATTTTTGGGTGGAAGCCACTCAACAATTGTCCGAACAGTTTCTGGGTTGACAGCAATGCCCTTGGCAGAGATGACGTGACCCAGATAGCTGACTTCAGGCAGCCAGAACTCACACTTGGAGAACTTTGCATACAGGCGGTTCTCACGCAGCTTGTTTAAGACACACCGAAGGTGTTCTTCATGTTCTTCCTTTGACTTAGAATAGACTAGAATGTCATCCAGATAGACCACAACGAACTTATCAAGATACTCCATGAAAACCGAGTTCATAAGCCTCGAGAAGGTGGCAGGTGAGTTAGTGAGACCGAAGGACATGACCGTGTACTCATACAGGCCATAGCGGGTGGTGAAAGCTGCTTTGGGAACATCTTCCTTGCGAATCTTGATTTGATGATAACCACTTCTCAAGTCAAGCTTAGAGAATACCACAGCTCCAGCTAGCTGATCGAAGAGATCATTAATCCGCGGAAGGGGATATTTATTTTTGATCGTTTTAGCATTGAGAGCCCGATAGTCAACACAAAGTCTATCAGTCTTGTCTCGCTTCTTCACAAAGATGGTTGGGCTACCCCAAGAAGAAGTACTATGCTGAATGAAACCCAACTTCTCTTGTTCATCAAGCTAACGTTTGAGTTCAGCCAATTCAGCAGGACCCATTTTATAAGGCCACTTGGAGATAGGAGCGGTACCAGGTTCAAGCTCAATCACAAACTCGACCTCTTGATCAGGAGGCATACCTGGTAACTCTTCAGGAAAAACATCTGGGAACTCACGGACCACCGGAACACTCTGAATAGCATCCATAGCATCATCATTCAAAGCCGCCAAAGAGAAAAACTGAATTGCAGGAGTCAGACTTGGGGAATAGACTATATGGCCTTCAGGAATTTTCAGAGAAACCGAGCGTTCAGCACAATCAATCACAGCTGCATTTGCTGTTAACCAATCCATGCCCAAGATAACATCAATGTCAGAATTGCCCAGAATAATTAAGGAAGCCGGGAACGAAGAACCACCAATCTCAATTTGATTGCCATGGCTGATTTTGGAAGATGCCATTGTTGCTCCAGGAGAAAGGACCATTAAACGTTTAGGGAGAGGATCCATTGCTAACTCATTCTCATTTGCAAACTTGTGAGAAACAAAAGAATGCAATGCACCAGAATCAAACAAAACTCGTGTAGGAACTGAGTTAACAGGAAGCATACCCATCACAACTCCAGGTGCATGCTCAGCTTGAGCGACGTTGACACAGTTGACACGAGCAACAGTGGACCCGGGCTTGGTGTTGATGTTGAGAGCCCGAGGTGGAGGTGCACGAATCATAGAAGAACTTGCCGCAGGTCTTGGAGGTGGTGGTGGAAGATCTTTGTTGTTCATGGGACAACTCCAGTGTTGATGCCCAGTGTTCCCACAGGTGTAACAAGCACCAGGTGGACGTGGAGCAGCGTAGCCAGGGACTCCGCCAGGCGCTCCAGGGTAGTTGTGGTTGTAGCCCCTAGGAGCCGCGGTGAAGGAGTTTGGTGGCCTTGCTACGTAGCTTGGAGTTCTTGGTGGAGCCGGGAGCGACGGTGGGGTGTTAGGAACCCACACACAGCGCTTAGAAAGAGCTCTCATAGTTGAAGAGCTTGCTGCGTCACGGCTGTGTTTCTTGGACTCCTCAAACACTTGCCTACTTGCTTCCTCCTGTAGAGCTGTATGTTGGAGTTCTAGAAAAGACCCCGGCCTTGCATGAGTGATTGCATATTTGATAGATGCATTGAGCCCTTGCCTGAACCTCTTTTGCTTCTTCTTGTCATCAGAGATCTCATCGCCACCATACGGAGAAAGATTCATGAAGTTTCTGATATAGGTATTGACATTGCCATTGCCCTGCTTGAGGTTGAGAAACACTTCTTTCATCCTTTCCATGACAATTTCTGACAGATATTGCTCTTTGAAAGCCCCAGTGAACTGCTCCCAAGTAGGCTGAAAACCAGAGTGGTTTGCCTTCAGATAATTCTCCCACCACAGAGCTGCGTCTCCCTTCAGAAGGTGAGTGGCACATTTTACCCATTCTTGCTCAGGAACATCAGCAGTCATCAGCAACCTTGACATCTCACGCAGCCAATCATCTGCGTCCAGTGGCTGATCAGACACCTCAAAGTGGCGCGGGTTGAACTTTAGAAAACTTTTGATGTCTCCTCGCTTGGGAGGTGGAGGTAGCGGAACAAACTCATTCCTCCTGACACTTTCTTCAAAGCGTTGCTAGTTCTGTTGCATTGCTCCCAAGGCATTAGCAATACTTGCCAACGCAGCCCCCAGTTAAGGTTGTATGTCCTTCTCCGAACGGCATAGTGGTGCCATCCTGTGATTGATATAAAACTCAAGTCAGTACCATAATGGAGAATAATAATAATCCAAAATAGTACCAAAATGGAATTAACCAAGATTAAAGGATACAAATTACTAAGATGATATTAAAATATCAACAAAGTTCAAAGCACCTAGAAGATATTAAGCATATCGCACACGACTGAACAAGGAGTGTGGTACACAAGCTAACAAAGAAAAAAAATCCGCAATTTTCGGCATTAAAATACCACTATATGCGCAAAACCACTTAACGAATCAAGATTAGTAACTCTACCAATTCAATATACAAGAGCGAATGATAAAAGTAGTGGTATAGTCGCGACTCCATCCTGCACTCAAATCATTACTCCGCACATGAATAAGTAAAACACATATCCCAACCCCTTCTTCTTAAGATGAACCTAAAGATTAGCAACTGCAGAAACAAACACCCCAAACAAGATAGCGTCGGATAACAAAGAGTAAGACAGATCGCGTCGGTTTACAACGAATCAGATAGATCGCGTCAGTTTACAAAGGCCTGTCGGTATGGAATGTACCAACAGTTGATAACCAAAAGGCAGATTGCGATAACAAGTTGGATGCAACAGATAGACAAGGAATTCCCACACACACACACACAACCTATGGTACTACGGAACCCCAAACACGTGAATCCTAGTTTGAATTTTAGAAGAGGATTGAAAATATTACACTTCCTTACCAGAAAAGGGTGGATGGCTGGGTAAGAAGAAAAATGGAAGCAGTCCTACTCTCGCGTTTTGTTTTTCCTTAGTATACATAGCTACCAAAATATTTGCTAGACTGACAACAACCATTTGGCTGAGACCCTGAAGGGCGGGATGGCTCTGATACCAATTGTAACAACCTCAGACCCTACGCTCTAAGTTCAAGCCTGGATGAACCAAAAGTGGTTAAAATAGTACAGCGGGGGCCTAGGGGCCACCCACGTGTAGACCCGTCGGCCGTCCTAACCACTTCCAAGAACATCGGGACAAGAGCGAGCGGCGTAGGCAACAGGCGAAGAGATCAAATACATACACAAGTGAGTATGTATGCAAGATACCTGACAACAGTTCTCAAAGCCATACCATCTAAAAGAAATAGAAATATTGCAACGCCATACGACAAGATCCAAATATCCTAGATAGAGATAATAGTGTAGGATAGCTCCTCATACATCAAACATCAGAGTATCAAGTGGAAGCAGGAAACAAGATCTGAGTACGGATATGAAGCAAATTGGCATAAGATGCCACATAAATAAGCACATCCCGCCCATAGATCTCACGGATCCCCATCCCTGGAATCTCTACACCGAGTGATCGTTGCCAACATCATATGTCTCCTCCACCCAGTATCCATCTTGCGAATACACCTGTTCATCTAAATCAAACAATTTATCGTGTGAGACCCTAGGGGTACTCAGCAAGTCTTTATGCCTCTAAAGGGGACATATACCTGGGGTGACACAATTGTAGCAAAAGATAATAACTAACAAGTCTAAGGATACTCGCTAACCATCCGCCTAACCAATGATAGACGGATGTCCGTTAATTAGAAACAATAGTTATGACAGTATAAAGTAACGGATCCATCCTCCTTCTCGCTTACCAACGAGAAAGCGGACGAACAACCCATCTGTTGGCAGTTTTATTAACCATTCCATGAGTATTGCACTATTTACTAATCAGGTATTTAGTCAAATTAAAAGTGGTCCTTTAGTTATACTTGTCTATGATTGAGAAACTGTGCTCCAAGTCGTCCATAACCGCGGACACGGCTTTCAGAAAGATTTACCCTGCAGGGGTGCACAAATAGCAACACACACTCGATCAACCTCGGAAAAACCAACTCAAAACCCAACGAGGCATTCACGACAAAGCGAGCACAGGATTCAGAAATATTTCAGGGGGCCACCCCAATAAGCTACCCGCAACGAAGTTGGCCGACTCCGAGACAGACCCAAGGTTTATGTCAATGGCTGTAAACAACTGGGAACCCGAAAATGTGACTGGGCTTGTCGATACCGCGAAAACACTCCGCATCCAAAACAGTACAGGTGCTCCACGCACAATCTTAAATAAAGCAGTAAATCATGGCATAAGTACAAGATAGCAAATAAAACCCCAAACTAGTTTGTGGCCCCAAGAAATAGAAATGAATCAAGCTCTCGCTCAGGGGGGTCCATAAGGCCTCCCGGATGTGGATAGTGCGAATAGTCAAGGAACAGGAATCAAGTACTCGGGGTCCTACAGGACACAAGTGAGCATGAAAAACCAAATAACAGATATTGCTCACCGGTGCCTCTTTCATTAGTTATCCCATTACTACTCAGGTTAAGTTCTTTAGGTACCTCGTTATCCATCAGACACTCACATACCCTACACATGTTGTTCTACGACTCGCATGGCTCAAACAACTCCTGTAGTAATGGCTCATGGGATGGAGGAACAAGCTTCGGTGGGGTTTAAAAGTAAAGGCTATGCAGTACTTGGGATTCAATTTAATGCATTCACGACTCAGTGATGCAAGAATAAGATAGAGGCAATAGGTACTATATGCATGCAATCATGTGGTAGTGCTTTCCTGGCAGCTCAGTTGAAGCGAGAGACGGATCTGGGTAGTACTCCTAGGATTCCTGATATTTCCCCTGTTCGGCGTCTATTCGAAAGAAGAACCAAACAAACAAGGGCCAACACCAAACAAACAAGGGCCAACATAAATAAAGTGCACAAGCATATAAATAGAATGCGACAAGCAAACAAGCATGCCATGATGAATGATGCTCAATTCACATGGCAGTAATGTAGCATGGCATGGGTGAGGTGTGGGGTACAAGAATAATGCGTTTTATTAAGTTTTAGTCATGTTTTGCTCCCATAACACTTGCTGTCCCCTTAATATTTACATGATTCATGCTGCAATTCAGAACATGGATTGCATAGTTAGAATGGGCTCGTCGCGCTGATCGATTTAGACATATTATTTGCCAAATTTGGAGTTATAGAATTAAAGTTATTAATTAATTAAAAAAAAGCATTTTTAGTGCAATTAAACAATTTCGAAAATTTAAAATAGTCAAATATTATTTCGGATGGCATATTTGAATTCCTCATATTTTTCTGATTCAAAAACATATATCACTTGTATTATTTTGATTTGTCAATTAAAAGTTATTATTTTCTGGATTTAAAACATATTTAACAATTTCTGAAATTATTTTTATTAACAAAAAAGATTGCAGAACTTTTTACACTCAACTGAACCTAGCCCCAGACACCGACATGTGGGGCCAGTGCTGACTCAGCAGCAGCCGGCGTGGCGGGGACTGAACCAGACTTTTCTTACCGCGCGTTTGTCTAGCCACCGAGACCGACAGATGGGGCCGACAGATCCGCGGGGCCACTCACGGGCGCGCCAGCGGGGGCCTGCCACGTGTGGGATCCGGGGGAGCGCGGGTTGAATCTCCTCCAACCAAGGGGGTCTTTTTGCAAAACACGGGGGAGGCTAACTGGTGGGGCTACAGGGGCCGCGGAGGGACTTGCGCGTGATAGACTAGAAATCGCGGGGACTCTTCTGCAAAAACTGCGGCGCCCGAGCTGACGACTGCACGTCGCCGGCAGGAAAACTACGAGCTCGGCTGGAGTTCCGATGACGATGGCGACTAAACGGCTGCGAATTTCGCCAAGCCACAAAAAGGAAAGTTGCAGAGGGTTGTGCGGGCTACAACTTCCGTTTAGCAAGCTCGCACGGAGGCAGCTTACAGCGCGCGGGGCAGGACGAGGAACAGATGCGGGTCAGATGCTGCTGCTACAGCTGCAGGCGCAACAGACTGCGCAGCAGCGGCGCACGGAGGCCGCTCGACGGAGTGCGACAGTGATCCGGCGAACTAGAGGGGAAAAGAGGTTGTCTGGGAGGGAGGAGGTGCTCACGAGAGTGCGCCCGCGAAGCCGTGGAAGCAGGGGTGGCGGGGTACAGTTACAGCGCTGGCGCTCCGCTTCTTCGGCCACCTCACGGACACGGCGGCGACGGCCAGACTCCGACGAACTCCGGTCGCCACTCTGTCTACAGGGCGTCGAAGAGGAAGCAGATGGGCACCTGGATCACTTCGCGCGACCTTGACGTCCACCAGAGCCCGATGATCTCGAGGAAGGTATGGCTAGCTAGGGTTTTGGGGCCTTGGCCATGGGAGGCGGCAAGGAGAGGAAGAAAAAGGGAGGGAGAGGGACCTGGTGCCTCCTAGATAGGATCTGACGTGGGGTGAGGTGGTAGGGTACATGAGGGGGGAGGGGAGAGCACATGGGAAGGGTAGCACCTTTTGCAAAAGGGGAGGGGGAGGTGCTCGGGTTAGGTCATCTTCCCTCCTCCCTTCTCTTGTCCTATAGCAACGAGTGGAGAGGGGAGAAGGACCAGAGGGGGTAACGTTGAGGGGTCTGGTGGTTGCTGGCCCAAGCCAAAGGAAGAAGGGATGGGTTCGACTAGGGTTTAGGGTAGGGTGGCTCGGTCTAGAGGAGGGCTCGGCATGGTAGAGAGAAAGGGTGGGGTGGTGCCGAACCAAGGAAAAGAAAAGGAGGGAATGGTGAGGGTGGTAGGTGATTAGGTCTAGCTTAGGGTTTGTGTTAGAGAGAGAGAGAGACACAGAGAGTGAGAGAGAGAGCTCGATTTAGATAGAAGAAGAGAGAGGGCACAACCACATGATGGATGAGCTAGGTATTAGAGTAGCTAAGAACACCAAAAGGAATTTGAATGAAGACAAAGATCAAAACCAAAAGGTCCCAAAAGAGAGAAAGAGGTGGAAGAAAAATAATGATCTTGCATGCCTCATGCACATGATCATATTTTGTGAAAACAAAATATATCCAATGTTTACTTGGCAAGGAGGAAAACACTAAAAGAGAGCAAGGTGGAAGACAAGTGGAAGAGAAGTATTTAAATGGGTTCATTTGTTCGAAAGAGTTCAAACAAACACCACCCAAAAATATTCCAAGGAAACCAAAATAGAAGAACAAGTGAGGGCCTTGCATGGGCCATGCACAAGTAATAAATGCCACCAATTCTAGTTGTGAAAACAACTATCTTCAATCATGGTCATATAATCTTGCATGCATGCCAAAGGGTTTGACTAAAATCATTCAAAGAAGAAGCTTGCTTAACATATGGAAATAATTAGTATATGCACATGTATGAGGATAAATGACTATGGTAGTGTGTATCTTTCCACTAGAGCACTTGTAGCCAAATATAGCTCCATACATGAGCATATAGTAAATAAAATCCATATAGAAACTAAGATGCCACATTTCTACTCACATGTCATGCAAAAGTGGACATAGGGCTTCCCATATTCAATATTGTGAGAACAACATGTACCATGTATGGAAGCATGTAGAAAGAAGTGGATCCATCCCAACACATATGAGCTGGATTAAATGCCAAAGAGGAAAGTAACAGCTCATGTATAATTAGGATGGTGGAATTATAAGGTGGTGACAAGTTAAGGTGGTGGAGTTGAAAAAGATATGCCCCCAACTCAATTTGGGCATTAACAATATATCAAGAACCAACTATAATGTATCAAGAGTCAAATACAATTAATAAATGCATATGAGATAAGAACCAAATGAAAAGGGTTTTATATGATGCTCAAATGCAAGGTGGCATGATGACATGAGCATGATATAATTATGATGCAACAATTATATGTAGGAAGTAGCATTTTATTATTAGACCATGTAGCATTACAAATGTTAGATAGATGGGATGCTACAGCCTCGGACATTGAAGACAGCGAAGATGACGCCGAATTTCCTCCTCCTGCTGATCCTTAAGTGAAAAACCTTTAAAGTTTATCAGATCCCCGGTATGCCGGGTGGAATTGTATCCAGTACACATGTGGTATTTTGCTACTAAGTTTTTATGCCGGATTAACTTGGGCGTAGTCCACGAGTTTCATTTTCTTGTTCGTCTTATCTTTTGGCTCGGCTCGTGTCTACCTTGATTCGGTTTTACGACTTACGAATCCGAGCTTCAAAAAGTTGTCTTAACAATACTTGGAAACTTTTAGGCTTAGCTCAAAATAATTCAGCATAATAAACTAAAAATACTCAAGGTTAGTTCGAAAAACAAACGTCGGCTCGATTAAGTTCTTTTCCTTTGTCGTTTTTCATGTGCTACGCAATTCCAAACTTGTTCTCTTGCTTGCCATGAAGCCAATTCTTGTTGGACAGTAGCAAGTCGAAGAGTTGGGTTTTTGGTGCTCACACACTACTAATCCGTGTTAAGTAGAACAACTTACTCCAGCTGCCGTATAAATAACAGAAGACAACAAATATTATTAAGGCAGTCCCCGAGTTACTGCTCAAGGTGCCGACATTTCATTGATAAGCTCATTGTCAGCATACATACCGACATATGAGAAGACTTGGATACATACACTTCTCTGCTAAGTGTAGAAAGGACGAAGTAGAGCTACATTCCACAGACGCTTAGATTCCTCGCCGGACCTGTCCGCCTTGTTCTTTTCCTGTGGCTTTGCATCTATAAGATAATAAGAATCATTGTGCAATGCTTTCCTCACAATAAATGGCCCTTCCCATGGACGAGATAATTTATGCATGCCAGCAGTACGTTGTACCAACTGGAGCACCAGATCGCCTTCCCGGAAAACTCGGGGGCTTACTTTCCGACTATGATAGCGTCGGAGATTTTGCTGATATATGGAGGATCTAGACAGTGCCAATTCTCTCGCTTCATCCAGCAGATCAACATCATTTTGCCGGGCTTCTTGCACTTCGGCTTCTATGTATTGGGTGACCCTAGGCGAATCATGCTCTATGTCGGCTGGTAATACAGCTTCTGCCCCATATACCAGAAAAAATGGCATATAGCCTGTTGATGGATTCGAAGTTTTTCTTAAACTCCACAATACCGCTGGTAGTTCTTCTATCCAGTACCCCGCTGATCTTTGCAGCGGCTCAATGAGCCAGGGTTTTATCTAGGATAATACCAATCCGTTGGATCTTTCCACTTGTCCGTTCGAAGCGGGGTGGGCTACCGAGGCAATGCCCAACCGGATCTTCTTATCCCGGCAGAAATGCGCAAATGCTCCTTCCGCAAAGCTTGTGCCATTATCAGTTATGATACTGTGATGATAACCGTATCTCAAGATGGTGTCTTTGAGAAACTTCACGGCCGTAGCTCCATCACATTTTCTTATTGGCTTCACTTCGATCCACTTTGTAAATTTGTCCACCATGACCAAGATGTGAGTCATATTTCCCCTTGCTGGTTTAAACGGGCCAACCATGTCCAAACACCATACGGAAAATGGCCAGGTGATTGGTATGGTCTTGAGATCCGACATTGGCATATGTGTCTTGGTAGCATACCTCTGACAACCATTGCACTTTCTCACCAGATCTTTTGCTTGTTCTAAGGCACTTGGCCAATAGAATCCATGCCGGAAAGCTTTTGCCACCAAGGCTCGGGACGAGGCATGATGCCTGCACTCCCCTTGATGTATATCTCGGAGGATATCAAGCCCTTCTTCTGGGTCAATGCATCGCTGGAGGACATTGGTCACACTCTTTTTGTATAGCTCGGAATGGATGATTGTGTACGCCTTTGCTCTCCTCTGAGTTTGCCTGGATAGCACCTCCTCAGTGGGTAAAGTTCCATCTTTCAGGAATTGAAATATAGGTAGTGCCCAAGCTGGTATGGCTCACACAGGGAACACATCCTCATCAATTGCCATCTGGTCCACCGGCATAACTTCAACCGGATCACGCTGAGCAGTCCCTGGGTCTTGCGAAGCAGCCCCCGGGCTTGCCGAGGCAGTCCCCGGGTTTCGTGCACCACCTCCCGTGTCAATGTCCATGGGCACGGCTCCGGATTATGCATCCTCCGGGACGTAAATTGAGTCGGTTTCTGGGGATGGCCTGATAGGCAGTTTTCTGAGGTGTTCCAATGCTACCCCCGGTGGAATTGCTTGTCGGGTTGATCCGAGCTTCGACAGTACATCGGCAGCCTCACGGACAAACAGTTCTCTGACTCCTCAATCCTAGTGTCTCCCTCTTTGTTCATTTCGCTTATGAGATTTCTCCCCTTCACTTTTGCAGCATCTACTTTATTTGCCTTTGTGTACTCACGCAGCGTCATGTTCAACGAGTGCTGAGCCGCGGCTATCTTTTTCGCACCCTCTAGAATTTTTTGCCTAGTTTCCTCTAGCTCGGCCTGTGCTTGAGCCGGATCTACCACTTCTGCTACAGGGTTTGCCAAGCTATCCATTCCTTCCCGTAGCACATTCTCAGGCCTCTCTAGTGGAGGACCTCTACCTGTCCTCGGTGCCTTAGGCGTTACCTCCGGATCTGGTGCCGGATCCTTGCTTGTCCCAGCGCCAGGCGCAGTCATCATCACCTCAGCACGGTATGGGGAGCGAGTGATACACGCCCCGTGAACCACGCTAAGGTGTGGCTCCCCTGCCTCGACGATGTGCCGCGGATGAATGCACGACACATCGGCAGCAACGTACACCTTGTGCGCGCCGAGCTTGACGAAGAGGCCGTTGTGCGGAAGTGGGCGCGTGCCGAAGCAGCCAGCGTTGTCGCTGAGAAGTGTCCAGCGCTCCAAAGCGCTGAACGAGCCCGGAGACGATGCGTTCGCCGGTGCCGATGAGGTTTCCCGTCCGGATCTTGACCCCTTCTAGCGCCACTAGCCCCACGGCGGGCGCCAACTGTCGTGGTGGTGTCACGGCAGATGCCATGGATACGCTAAGGGTGGGGACTAAATGCACTAGGGGAATCCAGGGAGGGATAGTGTGGTGATTCCACACACAGAGGTTTTATATTTGATTCACTTCCAAGGTTTACTAGTGCTCCTAGAGCTGTATTGGGGAGAGGAGGAAGAAGGGACTCTCTTAGTCTCGCCACTGGCTAACCCGTACAAGACCAACCAGAGATCAACCCGTAGAACCTAACCCTTTCTACAGAGGCCCTAGCCCTCCTTATATAGGGGTGGCTAGGTCTCCACTTAGGGCATACGTGGAGGCATATTCCAGGGAATATGCCTCCTCCCAAAATAGTAAGCCGACCGGGTCACTTTTCCCCGCGTCACCCATGCAGAGGCTACGTGAGCCTCTGCGGCGCCTGCGTCAGCCGACATTGGCGTCGTCACCTCTGTCGGTTATGCCTCGCTGGTCCTGCCTCTGTCTGCTTCGCTCATGTCATGCGTACCGGGGCTACTTTTGACCAGCGAGATTCATTCCTTCTCCTAGAAGCTTGACATGACCCGGATCGTAGTTGATCCAGCCATACCTGTTCCTGCATGAAAGTTAGATACATCTTTCCGACTTACGGCTTAAGTCGGTTGAGACCAAGTTAGGTGGACGTCCCCTGGTCCGGGTTACTCCGTGATTCGGCCTGCCTTGAGGTGACCCGGCCAGCATCCGCTTTGGCCTTGCCGAACCTCGGCTAACTCGGCCTTTATACCCTGGCGTGACCCTACCCGGGGGTATCCCCCCAACAAGGTGAGCTCTGAGATCCATGATCCAGCAAGGATTAGGTGGTACAAAAATAACAATACCCTAGATCATTAGCTCCTTGTTTTCCACCTTATTCAAGT
This sequence comes from Avena eriantha, assembly GCA_910589775.1. Lineage (NCBI taxonomy): Eukaryota > Viridiplantae > Streptophyta > Magnoliopsida > Poales > Poaceae > Avena > Avena eriantha. The sequence continues at coordinate 93,327,516 of OU342743.1, forward strand.
TGCATTTCCATCCCTCAAGGTTGCTAGTGTTTGCTAAACCTTGTCTACACTCTCCTCCTTGATCAACAAGATATACCAAATTTTAACTATAATTATTATGGCTCCAAAACTATTTAATTCCTTTAATAGATAAGACCTCCAAAACTTCTTCCATAAAGGAAAGTTTGGTTTTTACCAAAGAACTTCCCCAACTTATGGCTCATGTGAGTTCCACTTATCATACCCTATCTTCCCATCTCAAAAATAAATATTTTTGAGAAGCTTTATTATTTCTTTTTCCCCATTTTCTTAAATGGCTGAATTGGAATAAAATAATTGTTTTAAATACTTTTAATCCTCAATAAATCTTGGGAAAATTCCCCTAAGTGTGCATTCACATTTGGGACCATCTCACATCAAAAACCCCACCTGTCCAATGTAAATTTATCAAATGATCTTCTAGAATCTAATTCTGCCCTTTTTGAATAAATGGATTTATGAGGACTAAAACCCCTTATAAAAATCCCAATTAAATCCTAGGAGTCTACCTTGACCTAATGTATCTACCTGTACCATTTCATCATCTTGTCCAATGCAACATTCTAGACTTACTTCATAACCATCTATTTTGATCAAAGTTGCCAATTAAGCAAATCCATTACTCAAACCACTTCCAAATTTCATCAAAACTTGCTCAATGCATATCCTCAGCACCAGGACACACCCCAGGTCGACACCACTACAGCTGCACCCTAGCATTGCTCGTTTTACCCTTGTACTAGTAGAGAGAGAGGCAAGCAAATCTTACAAGATTTGTCACAACTAATTACCCCAGCTGTCCCAGCCCTCTCTGCGCGAACCAATACCCTTTCTACCCCTCCCCACGGTCCCTTGGACCAATCCCTGGCTAGCAATTCCCTCCCCCATGTCCAAATGGGACATTTACTCCATCTACCTCCCCCTCCTTGGTATAAAGGCCAGAGGGCACCCCAGCACTCCCCCTGCACCTCATTTGCTTCCTCTTCTCCCCACTTACCTCCCCCAGCACTCCCTCTTCCTCCTCTGCTCTGTGCTGCCCGCAGGAAGAAGAAGAAGAAGGAGCCTTGGGCCTTTTACAAAAATCGAGTAAGGCCTCCCATCCCCCATGATTCTCCTTATGCATGTCACCTAGTCAAGCAACCCTACCTCCCCTGCATCTAACCGTGCTCTTCTTTTTGCCCAGGACCACCTCATCGAGCTGCACCGGTGAGCTCTGACGATCTCTCCTCGGTCGTCATCACGCGGACCAGATCCAGTCGAGGAACCCCCTCCTTCCGCCCAACCCCGAGGTCGCCATCGTCAATCGCGTCGCCCTGCCGCCTCCACGTTCTCTCCCGAGCCCTCAGGTGAGCTCGCCGCTCCATGCCGTCCTCTTCTAGGGTTAGCTCTCATCGCCGGCGAGCCCAGGTGGACGACAGCAATGAGCCATCGATCCCCATCTAATCGAACGACCCACAACCGCCGATACCGCTTCGGCCGCCCGCTCCCACTGACCGCCGGGCCCCGCCAGTCAGGTTCAAACCGTGCCGCTCCCGCGCGTCAACCCCTGCACCGTGGGCCGATTCCCTCCCGGCCGGCCCAGTAACCCTAGATCCAGCCCAGCCTGCTCTGTTTTCTTTTCTTTTATTCCAGATCCAGAAAAAGACCAGTAGGATTAAATCCTTTTAAAAATGTAAATAAAATCCATTTGACAAGATTCAAATTTCTGTTTGTACCCAGATGCTTTCTCAATCTTGCAGAGGCAACCCCAAGTGAAAAATAAATTCCATTATTTGCTGGAATTTATTCTGCTGCCAAGTGTACTTTGCACTAAATAAATTCCTCTGATAGTTTTATATCTCCAATTGGGAAAAATCAAAGCCCTACTGAGAGGTATTCGATATACCTATCATCCAGCATAGGCCCTATGCCAAGGTGAACAGAAGGGTGCCCTTAACAAAAATAACAAAAATAGCCTTTATATGCCTTGGATAAATTCTCTAGGTCAAACCAAATATGGTATTGACCTGATTCCACCTCCCAGTACCTAAAAATATCAGTATGTATCAAAACCCAGCAGCTCAGATTTTATTGAGCTCTGGTTGTATTCTAGTGAATTAAATACTTCTGTAAGAGGTATTTCCACTAAATAAATCACTCTAGGAGTATGACAACTCCAAAAAGAGTGAATCCAATTCCTACATAAAGGTATTCTAAAATTCTACCACTTGCCCTTAGAATCAAATCAAGAACTCATGTAGAATTAATCTGGTGAAAAGGAGAAAAACCATATAGAACTGCCTTTGGGAATTTCCTGAGGGCATTCTGTTAATTCTTTTGACTTGATTCAAACCTTATGTGGTTACGTACATCAAACACTCCCTAACCACCCAAGGAAATAATTTTTGGATCTTCAGAACCTTTCTGGTGAATTATTTCCCCAAACTAGGGTTTAGTCCACTATAAAAGGGATAATTAAATCTAGGTAATTGATAATCAAGTGAAACCACTTGTGTTGGTTTTGTTTGGTCAAGACCCATATGAGGATATCATTGTTGCACATTGGTAGCCTACTAACCTCAGAACCCCAATCGAAGTTCATGGTATTTAGCCTTGACAACTATCTTCCAAAGGGAAAAACACCTATATGGCAATTTAGTAATTCCACTATCAATACCCAACTCCTCCAAAACCTACTAAGTTAACTAGGATTCAGTATGGTTGTTTGCTGTATGGTTTGATGCATGTATGCCTTGTATTGATTGTGGTATTGTCTGCTTGCATGTATACTCGATGACGGCGATAGTGTGAGTGTTTGACGACAAGAAGGAAGGGACTTCTTATTATTATTTATTGGGTATTCTTGGTTATCTAAAGAATTCTAGGGACTTATTGCTGATCACAGGCAAGCCACCATTCCTGAACTCTGATACTTGTCCTACTCTCTTTTACCTATTTTGTATCCTCTTTATAAATTGCATTATCTACTTGCATGTCTTGTTTTACAAATACTGTGCTTATAACTTGGCCCCTCCAAGTTATGACTTTGTGTCCCTCGTGGCACCACCTTGTCGTACCTACCATTTTATCCCTTTATACCGAGAGTATGGTGGATAGAATCCTACCTCATTGAAAACCCCGGCTTTGAGAAAATAAATTGTTTTGGGGATTAACCCTACTACAAATGTTTCAAAACGGCTTTGTAAAAACCCTGGGAAGAGGCATCGTTCCCAGTGGAGGTTTTAACAAAAGAAATGTTGATCATGAGAAATAAGAAAGTGAAGGGATGTTCTACGCCTTTACCGGAACAATTTTTATCAGTGCAACCACATTATCCCAGGTGCTGGGCCTTAACTCGTAGTTTGTCTGCATTAGCCGAGGCAGCTTGTACAATGCTTACAGGGAGAAATCCCTTGAATTCCGGGAAGGCGCTACCAGATCCCAGATCTGAAGCCTGTAGCTTGTTTCGGCAAGAGTGAGCCTGTCTTGGCAGGAGTGCCGGTGCAACAATTGGGTCTCCCGTGGACGGTATGACTTAGGCGGTACGGAAGGAAGTGGAGTCACCAAGTTAAGGTATACGCCAAGTTGCGGCTTGGGTATGCGCGTGTATGGAAGGCAGGACTATGGCTAGGAGCCACATACTCGTTGCCGGGGAGAACAAACCCAAAAGGAAAAGCATCCTTTGCTAGGGTCGACAAGCGAAAGGTTAGGTTTGATTATCCGGACCCCCATCTACAATGGTAGTGGGCCGTGGTTGTATCCCGGCGGATGTATTGATTCTTGTGGGGAAAGTGCGCAAACTCTGCAGAGTATAATCTATTCGAATAGTCGTGTTCACGGTCAAGGACGGTTGTAAAGCTATTGGCTAGGAGTACCCAAACGGTGTTTGTTTGGAAAGAACGGATGAAAGGACGAAGGTTCTAGGGGAACCCGAGTTCGAAAGCTTCTCTTTGACCCGAGGTGGTCGAAGAGGTTTAAAAAGGGTTTCTACTCCAAAACTGTTTTCAAAACTCTTTTTCAACAGAGATATGGAGATGTCTTGACTTATAAAATAGAGGCATGTTTTCAAAACTCTTTTTCAAAAAAGATATGGAGGTGCCATAACTACAAGAGGTAGTCTAGGATTTTCAAAAATAACCCCAGATAGAGCTATCTTGCCACAGCCAGATTTGCATTTCCTTATTTCATTTATCCTGGTGGTTTTGCGAGTACATTCAAAAGTACTCACGTCTGTGTCCCTGGTTATTTACTTGGCCAGACTTTCAGAGGTTCGACATCAGAAGATTAAGGTGACGTCTAGCGATCTAGGTTGTCTTCCCAGTCAGCTGCCTGTAGCTTGAGTCACGATTGGGCTCTACGCATGATGATATTCCGCTGCTAAGGATGATGTAGCCATAATGGCATTTTTGTAAGTTTTGTATTTCGTTATGTTTCGGATGTTGTAATGATACTTGTCAGTTATGTTCCACGGCTCACTGATCATGGGAACATGGAGATATGCATAACAGGGATTTCTTGGATGAATAATCCGGGGAGCCGACAATATGCGCCTCCTATACTTGAAAATATGTGAGGCGCATATAGAAATATGCGCCTCCTATACTTGATAATATGCGAGGCGCATCCTATAACCTGGCACCACCCCCCCCCTCCCCGGATCGCCTTTTAAGTTTTGTAAAAAATTAACAAAAATGATAGAAATTTCAAAAAAGTAATTCCTTTGAGTTGTAGTTAGATTTTAGGGTATAGTTGTAGACAAAATTGAAAAACATGAATTTCGATGTATTTTGCAAAAAAAGGTCATGGAACGGTAAAACGGTCCTAACTTTTGCATACGATGTCAGAAAAAAAGTCTAATATATCAAAATGATCGTCTCGAAATTTCCTACTCAATTTCAATGGGTCCATTGAAGATTTTCTAGATTCCTCAAATTCGAAAAGAGTAAAAAGTTATGGCAGACAGAAGATTTTTTCCTACAAAAATTAAAAAACTATTCAAGGCGCATATCATAAGTGAAGACAGATTCAAATTCGAAACAGCCACCTACCACCTCTCCTCCTTCACCTTCTTCTTCTCCTCCACCTCTCTCCTCCTTCTCCTTCTTCTCCTTGATGACCCACAAGTATAGGGGGTGTATCGCAGTATTTTCGAGGGAAGTGAAACCCAATTTATTTATTCGACACAAGGGGGGCCAAAGAATATTTATAAGCCTTAACAACTGAGTTGTAAATTCAGCTGCACCTAGAAACAATTTTTCTCATAGCAGTTTATCAGTAGCAACAGTTTTGTAGTAGGAATAGTAAAGTAACAGCAGTAGTAAAGGTAAAGACAAAAGTAACAATAGTAGTAAACAGTAGGATTCGAGTACGATAGGCATAGGGATGGATGGACGGGCGTTGCATGGACAAGACAATTCACATGGCAATCAGAATATAGGGCAATTGCGGATAAATAAGATAAAGCATCCAAGTACTAGATAATCCTAGGCATGTGTCCCATATATAGTCATACGTGCTCGCAATGAGAACTTGCACAACATCTTTTGTCCTGCCAGCCCGTTTGCACCGGGACCTCAAGGGAACTACTGGCAATTAAGTTGCTCCTTTTAATAGATCATCAGAGCTAAGCATTAACACTCCGTGAACACATGTGATCCTCACATCAAAGCCATTCCCTCAGGTTATCCCGATTTCTGTCACTTTAGGGCCATTGGTTCAGGACAACAACGTGTGTATACAACTTGCAGGTAAGACCATAAACTATACTATCATAATGAATCAATAACATGTTCAGATCTGAAATCATGGCACTCGGGCTCTAGTGACAAGCATTAAGCATAACAAGTCGCATCAAAGTCAAAAAGAACTAATAGAAGATACTAGGCACCATGCCCTAACAATCTGATGACATTACATGAACGATCTCATCCAATCCCTACCATCCCCATAGCCTACAGCGGGGGATTACTCACCCATAGATGGGGGAAACATGGATCGTCGATGGAGAAGCGGTGGTGATGATGATGGCGATGATCTCCTCCAATTCCCTATCCCGGCAGGGTGCTACAACGGAGTTTCTGGTTCCGAATCGTGGAATCTGGTGGTGGCGGCTGATACATTGCAAATGTATCTATGATTTTTGATGTTCCATGCTTAGTTTTATCCACTTTCTTGTGTTTTGTTCCAACTTTGGAGTACTTTTATTATGATTTCTTGAACTAACCTATTAACAAGAGCCACAGTGCCAGCTGCCTGTTTTCTGCTGTTTTTGGTTCCAGGAAAGTCAGAAAATGAATATTCTCGGAATTGGACAGGACAAAAGCCAAAGTGCCTATTTTTCCGGAAGGGATCAAGTGCCAGAATACGAGACGGAGAGGGGCCGGCCACACCACCTGGCCGCGCGGCCAGGCTTGGCCCGCGCCAAGGGGTGGTCTGGCCGACCCCAGCACCCCCTCGGCCTCTCCTTCCGCCTATAAGTTGCCCTCGGGACGAAAACCCTAAGGACCCGATCAAAAATCCACGAAAGAGTTTGTAGCCGCCGTTGTCTCTGTCCCTAGATCAGGGGGATCTGAAGCTCTTCCCGGCACCCTGCCGGAGAGGGGAATTCACCCTGGAGGCCTTCTTCATCACCATGCAAGCCTCCGGTGTGATGCGTGAGTAGTTCATCCTTGGACTATGGATCCATGTAGTAGCTAGATGGCTGGTTTCTCCTCCTTTGTGCTTTCATGTTTAGATCTTGTGAGCTCCGTTCATGATCAAGATCATCTATTTGTAATCCATACATGTTGTGTTTGCGGTGATCCGATGGATATTGAGATGCTATTTCAGATTGATTATTGATTCTATCATGTCTTTGTTATTTGAGATCTTGCATGTTTTCCGTTGTTAGTAGCTATCTTGGCCAAGTAGATGCTAGCAACTCCAAGAGTTAGTATTTACGCTCGATAGTGGGTTTATGCCTCTGGTAATCTGGGGAAGTGACAGAAATCTCTAAGGTACTAGATGTGTTGTTGCTAATAGGGAGAAAACAACAATCCTTTGTTCATAGAACAATTGTATTGTTTACTTTACACGCAGTTCGTAAAGCAATAATATGTAGCTTGCAACTTAATACTGGAGGGGGTTCGGATGATAACCTGAAGGTGGATTATTAGTCATAGATGCAGTTGGATGGCGGTCTATGTATTATGATGTATGCCCAATCAAGTCTCAAAGCAGTCAAGATGAATAGTATATGCATGTATTGCTTTCTCGGTGTTTGTCAATTGCCCCGCTGTAATTTGTTCACCCAGCATGTTATATATCTAAGGAGAGCCACCTCTAGTGAACTATGGATCCCGGTCCTTTTTCTTTACATACAATCTACAACTGTTTACTGCTTTGTGTTTACTTTCTGCAAACTTTTACTTCTTTCCATTCGATACGTTTAATCCTTTGTTTTCCGCAAAACACGGTGAGATTCACAACCTCATCGCAAGTTGGGGACAAAGTTCTGTGGTCATGTTGTGCAGGTCTCCACGTTGCTACTAGCACCAGTAGTGCGCCCTGCCAAAGCTCAGCTAGCAACACCTTTGGGGTGTTTCCTTGCTCCTACTGGTTCGATTAAACCTTGGTTTCATAACTGAGGGAAGACTTGCTGCTATATTCATCGTACCTTCCTCTTGGGGTTCCCAACGAGCTCTACGTCGAAAGTCGAGCGCATCAAGATTTTCTGGCGCCGTAGCCGGGGAGTCAAGGACATCTTCACAAGGGTAGTCCCTCATAACCAATCTCTTTACTTTGTTGTTTTTGTTTTGCTTAGTTTCTTTTTGCTTTGTTTGCTTGTTTGGTTCTTCAAAAACACAAAAAAATAGTTTTACTTGTTTTGATTTCTTATTTGAAAAACACAAAAAAATTAGTTCCTTTCTTAAAGTTGCCTTTATGACTATCTCTGCTCCAATCACTATTTCATTATGGATAGCTCACTCAGTTTCCTATTTGGGAACAGTATTATGACTGCTAAGGTAATAGATGAACCACCGCCTGCTAGAACCTCCATGGAAGAAGAAATTGCTGAACCTGAAAGCTCATTAGATGAAAAAGAGGAGGAGAGTGATGGAAAAAAAGGAGGAAGAATGGATCTACCCATGCCTACCTTCTAATGAGAGTAACTCTTTATCCCTTACATTATTTTATTGTCCCCCATGCTTACCAAAGGAGGGTGAATGTTATGTTCCCGAGGATTCTTTTGAAAATGTTTATAATAAAGCTCTAGTGCTTGTAGATCATGAAAAGCATGCCTTATGTGATAGTTATATTGTTGAGTTTATTCATGAGGCTACTGAAAATTATTATGAGAGAGGAAAATATGGTTGTAAAAGTTTTTATGGTAATGAAACACCTCTCTATGTGCTGAAAGTTTTGAAGTTACTTTTGATTTATCTTCCTATGCCTGTCACTTTATTCTTTATGCATTTATTTGCATACAAGATTCCTATTCACAAGAAGTGGGTTAGACTTAAATGTGTTTTGAATTTGCTTCTTGATGCTCTCTTTTACTTTAATTCATATTTCCTATGAGAGCATCTTCTCAAATTTTCATGCCTAACTTAAAGCCGTTAAAGAAAAGTACTTGTTCGGAGATAACCCAAGAGTTTTAGATGAGTGTTGGAAGTTATTACCTCTGTAATAACCTCTCCTTATCCTTTTTATTTGCTTTTTGTGCCAAGAGTAACCTCTAATGAGAGGGAAGTAATGATTGGGAAAGTTGCTGTCCCGAAATTGATTTCTATGCTTCACCGTAAATATTCGTGATACATCTCTGTATGTCGGATTGATCTGTAATTTTTTGTGCGTCTGCCCCAGGTTGTTATCTAACTTTCTCTAGTTCAACACTTTTTGATTTGAGGAACAGAAGGTCTTCGAAAAATTTCGTCTTTACCTTCTTGTCTGTTTTGACAGATTTCTGCCATTTTCTGCATTTGCTTCTTGTTAGTTCCTTCTTGAGTTCTTTTGGGGAATTGAGCTTTTTTAGGGAAGTGCTGCAGTAGCTATTGTTCTAATGGAAGTTTATTTGGTGTTAGAACTGAACCTTGAGACTTATTTATCTTAAGTGCACTAATGTTGCTAATGAGATTGTGTGAAGTTTTGTATGAAGGAAACTTTTCAGGTGTATGGAAAGAACGAGTAATGAGATAAAGGATGGACTAAAGCTCAAGCTTGGGGATGCCACGCGTGTCACCCCAAGAAATATCCAAGAAGTACAAGCGTCAAAGCTTGGGGATGCCCAAGGCATCCCCTTCTTCATCAATAAAAATTCCAGGTTTCTTTCAAACGCTTCATTTTTATTGTTTCATGCATAATTGTGTTTTTCTTGGAGCGTCTTCTTTTTCGTTTTTGTTTTGGTTTTTAGTTTGCTTGGTTTGCTTAGTTTTCTGAATAAATTTCTTGGACCCCCTCTTTCATACTTTGGTTTGCAAATAGTTTGGTTTGGTTTGGAAAAGAGTAGGAAAGTTCATGCTTATGTGGTAAAAAGAGCTCGTTTTTCACTGTGGCTATGCTTTGTCATGCCATGCTTGATACTGTTTTGACTTTATGCTTAGTATTATTTTCTATAGCATGAATTGTTATAAACAATTGAGATTTCTTAATGTGCCTTGGATGAATCATGCGTTGTTTTAGCATATTAAAGCATAGTATAGTGGTATTCTCCTTTGATGCTTTATTTGGGTTGACTTGGCACATGCTCACACCATGTTATGACTATCTCAAGTCACAATAGCCTTTATGATCCTTTAGTTTTCAACTTGTAGTATCACTTTATGCTTTGATCAATGATGTTTTGTCGCTCTGCATGATTATGGCCATTATTGCTCTCTTAGTTTGTCGCTCCCAGTCTTTTGCTAGCCTCCGCAACAAAGTATGAGTTCCACTCATGCATCCAACTCCTAAACCAAGTTTTTCCAAAGAGTCCACCATACCTACCTACTAGCTTATGCTATTCCAAGTACATTCATGCTTTTGTTTACCTTTCACTTGTTATGAGAAAACTAGTGATTAAAGCTCTCACGAACTTGATGGCACACTTTACTTTATTGCCTCTAATAAACTTTAACCATTGGGTCCTTCTTTGTTGCGTATATGCTTGCGCTTTATAAGTTGAAATTAGTAGAACCATGTTTCATGGGGAACGCTTTCAACATTGCACTTGTACTTTGTACCCTGTTGATATCATGTTCTTTTGCTTACGGATCCCGGCGGTGTGAAATAAAAGTGGAACTTATAAGATCATGGAGTTTGTATGTGTGTTAGAGAACTTTGTCTTTTCATGTTGCATCATAGTCTCTTTGCTTATTGCTAGAACTTTGTCTTTCATGTTATGATTAAAGTACTATGATCCCAACTTTGAATGTTTTGCAAAAACTTTGATCAAGTCTTTGATGGTGCATGTCACGTCAAAAATTATTTCTTTTTATCACTTACCTACTCGAGGACGAGCAGGAGTTAAGCTTGGGGATGTTGATACATTGCAAATGTATCTATAATTTTTGATGTTCCATGCTTAGTTTTGTCCACTTTCTTGTGGTTTGTTCCAACTTTGGAGTACTTTTATTATGATTTCTTGGAATAACCTATTAACAAGAGCCACAGTGCCAGCTGCCTGTTTTCTGCTGTTTTTGGTTCCAGGAAAGTCAGAAAATGAATATTCTCGGAATTGGATGGGACAAAATACAAAGTGCCTATTTTTCTGGAAGGGATCAAGTGCCAAAATACGAGACGGGGAGGAGCCAGGGGCCGGCCACACCACCTGGCCGCGCGGCTAGGCTTGGCCCGTGCCAGGGGGTCGTCTGGTCGACCCCAGCACCCCCTCGGCCTCTCCTTCCGCCTATATGTTGCCCTCGGGACGAAAACCCTAAGGACCCGATCAAAAATCCACGAAAGAGTCCATAGTCGCCGTCGTCTCTATCCCTAGATCGGGGGGATTTGAAGCTCTTCTCGGCACCCTGCCGAAGAGGGGAATTCACCCTGGAGGCCTTCTTCATCACCATTGTATTGTTTACTTTACAATTGTATTGTTTACTTTACACGCAGTTCGTAAAGCAATAATCTGTTGCTTGCAACTTAATACTGGAAGGGGTTCGGATGATAACCTGAAGGTGGATTATTAGTCATAGATGCAGTTGGATGGCGGTCTATGTATTATGTTGTAATGCCCAATCAAGTCTCAAAGGAGTCAAGATGATTAGTACATGCATGTATTGCTTTCTCGATGTTTGTCAAATGCCCCGCTGTAATTTGTTCACCCAGCATGTTATCTATCTAAGGAGAGCCACCTCTAGTGAACTATGGATCCCGGTCCTTTTTCTTTACATACAATCTACAACTGTTTACTGCTTTGTGTTTACTTTCTACAAACTTTTACTTCTTTCCATTCGATACATTTAATCCTTTGTTTTCTGGAAAACACGGTGAGATTCACAACCTCATCGCAAGTTGGGGACAAAGTTCTGTGGTTGTGTTGTGCAGGTCTCCACATTGCTACTAGCACCGGTAGTGTGCCCTGCCAAAGCTCAGCTAGCAACACCTTTGGGGTGTTTCCTTGCTCCTACTGGTTCGATTAAACCTTGGTTTCATAACTGAGGGAAGACTTGATGCTATATTCATCGTACCTTCCTCTTGGGGTTCCCAACGAGCTCTACGTCGAAAGTCGAGCGCATCAGCAGCGGAGCGGAACTCTTTCTGGAAAAAAGTCTAACCCCTTGAGTTTTTTGGTCAGAAGGCAACTTATAGGCGAAGAGGGAGACCGAGGGGGTGTCTAGGGCGGCCAGACCACCCCCTGGCGGCCAGGCTTAGCCCGCGTGACCAGGTGGTGTGGCCTGGGCCCAGCCCCTCTCCGTCTCATATTCTGGCTCCGGGAGTCTTCTGGTAAAATAGGATTTTTGGCATATTTTCTAGGATTTTTCCTGATAGTTGATTTTCTGCACAAAAACTAGACACCAAGGCAATTCTGCTGAAAACGGCGTCAGTCCGTGTTAGTTGCATCCAAATCACACAAGTTTAGAGGAGAAACAATAGCAAAAGTGTTCGGGAATGTAGATATGTTTTGGACATATCAACTCCCCCCAAGCTTAGCTTATTGCTTGTCCGCAAGCAATTCAGTTGAAAACTGAGTGGGATAAAAGAAACTTTCACGAACACAGTTGCTTCATATGATGTATATATTCTGAGCATGTGATCAACTACTTAGACAATTCATAATAAGGAGTGTGCAACTAAGTTTACTTAATAGGCATTGCAAGTCATGACGAGATTCCAACTCAAAAATAATAAGTAGCATGAAACATAAACATAAGCAACATTACAATGCTCATAACAAGGTATGATAGAGTGGTATCTCGCTTGCCTTTGATTGTGAATGCCAAGGCACCTCTGAAGTTCAGGTGAAGACTAGAAGTAAAGGTATCAAATATACAAGCATCAAATTCATAACACAAATAATCAAGTTTTGAGACAAGCACATTATACTAAGAATGACAACTATGCTCTCAAGAAAGTGCTCATAGAATAGGTGGTGACTCAACAAGGAAATGAAAAAGGTTTTGAATAGTTTGAAAGGCTTCCAAATGCTGAAAGTATGGTATTCATTAGCTTTGAGCTCTCATTGCCCCTATCATAAGCATCTTTAATATGGTTAAGGTGAAAGTGAGGTCCAATCTGAGTATATGCTTGACAGACTATCAACTGGAAATCTCATGTCCCTTGAGTACGAGGGCTGCTCCTCATGCTACTCAACTTTGTTACCGGTAAGTTCTTGTCATTGTAAATACGTGTGTATCATAGAGAACCGCCAACGGGGTACCCCTTTCCCGATGATACGGAAGAATCCCCATATAAAATGACAAGGTAAGCGGACAATGAGTATCTCAGCAATCTTCTTATTTACCATGGGAAAATGGTCCTTTTTTCTCTCTTTCCTCTTTTCCCATATCTCTTTTTTTCCTTTTCTCAATAGCTATCTCTCTTTTTTTATAAGAAGAATGCTTCATAGATACTCATTATGGTTACGCTGCAGGTTTCCACCATGATTAGGCATGGATTAGACCGGCGGCCCAGGCGTTTCTCTAACACACATACATAACTCCATGGACTTACAAGCTCCCCTTTTATTTCACACCGATGACATCCGCAAACAAAAGAGCATGATATCAACTGGGTATGTATTTACAGGTGTTGAAAGCGTTCCCCGTGACAGCATGGTTCTGCTAATCCCAACCTATAATTTGCAAGCATATAACTTTCATGGACATTCACAATGGTTCAGGTTTATTAAGTGCAGGAAATAAAGTGTGCCATCAAGTTCATGAGAGCTTTACTAACTTTCTCATAACAATCAAACATTTTATTTGGAAGAAAACAAGGCATATTGAATATGCACAGAAATAGCAAATGATGCTAATAGGTAGGTATGGTGGACACTTTTGGCGATATTTGGTTTTTAGGGAGTTGGAAACACGATTAAGACATACTCAGTGTAAGTGAAGGCTAGCAATAGTAAGGGACCGACAAACGAGAGAGAAATAGCTGTCATAATCATGCTTGCAACAAAACAGGACTAATCATGGCATGAAAGTGATTCAAGACCCTCAAGGCAAAATAATTCATCAAGGCTCAACTGATTATTTCAGTCATATGCATGTGTGAGCATGTGCCAAGTCAATTCAAGTGAAACATTCAGAGGAGGATACCATAGTGTCATACCAAGTTATGAATAGAGTAATGCAAGAAAACATTCATATGACATGCTACAAACTATTAGCAAGATGGAACTAATCATATGAAAGCAAGAACTACTAAGCATCCATGAATAACATACACCCTACATGAACATACTAAGCATGCTCACAGTGATGAGTATATGTACAAAATTGAAAACAAATAGAGTTCGTTACTAGCCTCTTACCACACCTCAAGTTGTCATTAATCCTCATTATGGACCTTCACTTGTGTGGCTTGAATAATAATATGAAACCAAATTCCACTGAGGACTGCTGAACCCTTCAACAAAACTCACAAAACCTAAGAAGAAGAACAAATATTTTTGGTGTTTTCGATTTTTTAAAGCAAGAACCAAAAGGAAGAACAAGCAAAGCAAAATCTTTTTGGGTTTTTCGAATAGTTCAAACAAAGCAAAAGGAAAACCAAGGCAGAAAGAAAAAGAAGCAAACAAAGGAAACAACAGAAATATTTTTGGTCTTTTTGTGTTTTAGAAAGCAAAAGCAAAGAAAGAATGAAAACTAAAAAGAGAATGAAACATGGATATACAAAGTACCGATGCAAAATGATATGAAGATGAGTGTGATGTCAGTGTACCTCCCCCCAAGCTTAGGCTTTTGGCCTAAGTGGGTGTCAATCCAGATACGAGTAAGGGTTCCAAGAAGGCGGGTCATTGTAATAATGATCGTAGTTCGGCCCTTGGGAAGAAGAAGAAGAAGAAGCTACTCAATCATAGGTAGGCTGCTGATATGAAGACTCCCCCTCATTCGAGGGCTGGGCCGAATCATCCGTGATCTCCCTTCTAGTATCCTGCTCCTGTTGGGAGAGTTCTCCCGAGTACGTATCAAGCTCCTCCTCCGTGAGGGACCATCCTACCCTGTTATCAAGGTTCAACAAAATAGGCGCAGGCAAAAGAAAAACACACTCGGACTTCCTCCTTCCCCAACCAGCTTTGAGAAAGGTTATTTCATAAGACAACTCACTCAAACTAGCCCAAGAAGAAACAAATTTATGTTGTATCATGGAATTAAGATCAAGCCTTTCTATGGGAAACTGTAGGTCTAGATGATGAGGCACTAAACCATGTAATGCTAGTAAACGAGAAGCAATGAGGCCCCCACAAATTCCACCTTTCTCGCGGTTAGCAGCAAGACGGAAAGCTATCAAAGCACCCAAGTTGTAAGACCTATCTCGTTCAAGAGCAGCACAGATGAATGCTAGGTCATATGAAGATAACTTATTGGCAGTTTTCCTAGCAAGAACACACTTGGCAATAAAGTAGGCAAAGTAGCGAATGGAAGGGAGATGAATGTTATGGATTTTCCCGTTCTCCTTCGAGAAACTGCTCCCTTGACAAATTTCTGTGTACAATTCCATGAGTGGTGTAGGTTGCTCCTTAATCCTTCCATATGATCCCCACTGAGGTACCTTAATAGCTGCACAAAAGTCATCAAGAGAGAGGTCGATAGCTATATTGTAAATTTTGTAATGGACCATAGTGTTAGGCAAAGAGTGACTAAATCAAAAGTCCTGCACTACAGACATAGTTAGTTTCACAAATTGACAGGGTTCATCCTCCACAAAGTGCTCCAATCCTGCATTAGCAACCAAAGTATGGAAGTCCTAGGAAATTCCTGCAGGCCTCATGAATTCATAACATGGATAGATGGAAGGAAAAACTTCCTCTTCTCGGTGAACCTTCATAACCTCAGGCACCCTCAGTTCATGTTGGTTTAGTTGATGCTCATTCATCTTCTATTCTGAAATTTAAGCATCCATTAAACAAGTGATTGCAAAGTGAATATATAATGGAGAGCACTACTCATAGGGACTTGTAAGAGGCCTAAACATGCATCAAAACTATATCTCTAAGCATTAAACAAGCTTACAAGCTCTCATAACCTGTCACCTATAGCAGCTAAATACTCAAGATATAAACCACTAAACACAAATCTACTTGGACAAGCGGAGAAGTCACATACTGGAGAACAAATGCTCTAAATTTTAGCAGCAAAGATGGGCTGAGCAAGGAGATTGGAAAATCAAGGGCAAGCACAGCAAGAACGCGATTTCGAGCAATGAACTGGTGTTTACTTGGGAGAGAGAAGAAAGTGGCAAGTGAGAGAGTGAGTGGAGGGCCAGGGTGGCCCACACCATAGGCAGGCGCGCCCTAGTGCTGGTCGCGCCACCAGGTGGTGTGCCTACCTGGTGGGCCCCCCTGGTACCTTCCAGGCACTCCTCTGCCCCTTTTTCACGTAAAAATTTAATATGAATATTCTAGAATTTTTCGAGACACTTTATTTTTGGGCAATTTTCATGTATAGATGAATGATTTTCTGGCAGAAAAAAGTTTCTGGAATGATGCAATGACAAAACAAGGCTAGAACTACAGAAGTTCTAAGACACTCTAACAGGCAAGCAACTAACAACAGAAAAGAAAACTAAACAAAAGCAAACCCTAAAATGGATAGAATAGAAGTAAGCAGAGATAATCATGGTGAAAACATTGTTTTGTTTCAATGAAATCCTTTTGTTAACAAGGTTGATCAGGTCTTGTTAGCAAAATAATTTTATATGAAACAAAACTTTGTATTTTTTCACAAATGATTATGTTACCTCAACCTTGATAGCAATGGTCCCAATCATAATAGTTTCAAATTTTTCTCTTGGTATGGGACAATAATATCTCCAACTTGAATGCCCTCAACATATTCAATTGAATTCAAACCATAAGTCCTATCAATCTTCTTGTGGAAATAGATAGTATGTTCCTTGTCATTAACATTGAAGGTCACCTTTCCTTGATTACAATTAATAAAAGCTCCTACAGTATTAAGAAAAGGTCTCCCAAGAATAATAGACATATTATCATCTTCAGGCATTTCAAGCACAACAAAATCAGTTAATATCAAACAATTATGAGCCACTTGAGCAGGTACATCCTCACATATACCAACAGGAATAGTGGTAGATTTATCAGCCATTTGCAAAGATATATCAGTTGGTATTAGTTTTTCCAGTTGAAGTCTCTTATATAGAGAAAAAGGCATAACACTAACTCCTACTCCCAAATCACCCAAAGCAGTTCTAACATAACTATTCTTAATAGAGCAAGGAATAGTTGGAATCCCTGGGTCTCCAAGTTTCTTTGGAACCTTACCATTAAAGGAATAATTAGCAAGCAAAGTAGAAATTTCTTCATTAGGTATCTTCCTTTTATTCGAGACAATATCCTTCATGTACTTTGAGTAAGGAGGTAATTTAATAGCATCAGTTAAAGGAATTTGCAAGAATAAAGGTTTCATCCATTCACAAAACTTATTATATTGTTCATCTTCCTTTGACTTGTGTTTCTTATTAGGGAAAGGCATAGGTTTTTGGACCCAAGGCTCTCTTTCACTACCATGTTTCTTAGCAACAAAATCTTATTTAGTGTATTTAGTATTCTTAATGTGCTTTTCAGGTTCTTCTTCAACTTTTTCTTTATCGGGAACATCATTTTCTTCATTACCACTTTCAGTTATAGCATCAGAAATAGATATACTATTAGGATCTTTAGCAGGTTCAGAGGATTCTACAATAGTTTTATGTTTCTTTTTTCTTTTCTTATGAGTAGTACCACTATTTTCAGCTTTTTGAGAATCCTGGTCAATTCTTTTGGGATGCCCCTCAGGATATAGAGGATCCTGGGTTGCACCACCACCTCTAGTTCTAATCTCATAAGCATGTTTTTCCTTGGCAGCATTAATTAGCAAGTCTTTTTGCACTTTAATAGTTGATCTATTTGAGTTTGAACCATTTGAAAATGTTTAACAATCATATTAACATCATTAGAGGTTCTTTCCACAATATCTTTTAACTCAACAATAGCTCTAGTGTTTTCCATTAAACCATTTTGCACCCTTTTATTAAAATTATCTTGATTAACAATAAAAATATCGAATTCTTGTAATCATTGATCAGGAGGATTAGAGTAAGGGATATCACCTTCATCAAAGTGTTGGAGAGACTGTACCTCAATAGTGGATGAATGGGGAATTGGCTTACATAATTCTTCTATAGGAGGTAAATTCTTGACATCTGTAGCTTTAATTCCCTTATCCTTAAGACATTTCTTAGCTTCCTTCATCACTTCATCATTCAATTCAATAACTCCCCTCTTCTTAGACGATGGTATATGCACCGGTATAGCTGGTTCAGGTATAATTGTTTCAGGTATAGTTGGTTCAGGAGGAGTCCAATCTTCATAATTCTTGCTTATTTTAGCCATTAATTCCTCAACTTCCTTGGGAGTCCTATTCCTGAAAACACAATCAACACAACTATCTAGGTATGTCCTAGATTCTTCAGTTAGTCCATTATAAAATATATCAAGAAGCTCATTCTTAGGTAATGGACATCCAGCTTGTGCATGAATCAAAGCACAAAACCTTGCCCATGATTCAGGCAATATCTCTTTTTCTCCCTGTTTAAAATCAAAAAGTTCCTGCAAAATAGCATGTCTAGCACTAGGAGGAAAATATTTCTGCAGGAAGGTACTAATCAAGCAATCAGGGCTATCAATAGATCCAGGAGGTAAATTATTAAACCAAGTTTTAGCTTCTCCTTCCAGTGAAAAAGGGAAACTCTTAGCAACAAAGTAGGTGCGCAACTTAATATCATCAGAAAACAGGCCACTCACGGTAGAAAGCTCCATCATATGTGCTACCGCACTTTCATTCTTAGTCCCACAAAAAGGTTCTTTCTCAACAATAGCTATATAGGATAAATCAAGAGAGAAATCATAATCTTTATCTTTAATGTTTATGGGAGAAGCAGCAAACTTAGCATTAGGAGAAAATTTTGGTCTAATAGTACGCCTCTCAAGAAGACTCTTAGCAACGCTCCTATCATGGGTGTTTTGACATTCTTTAATAAATTCATCGGTCATCTCAACATAACCGTCTTTAATATCATAGCTCTCACTAGACTCAGGTGAACTAACAGGTGTAGTAGTGTCTTCATTAGGAGTTTTAGTATTTCCAGCTATAGTTCTAGCAATCGTAGCATCTAGGAAAGGACCTAATGAACCACTCTTATCAAGCACAGTAGAAGCAGCATCATAAGTATCAGAAGTTTCAGATTCAGCAGTAGTAGCAGCGTGTGTAGCATGTGTGTGTGGTGGTGTAACGAGCTTACTCATAACATATGGTGATTCAAGAGCAACAGAGGTGTTCAGAACCGTACCTCTTCTTGTAGTGGATGGTAAAATAGGAACCTTTCCATCACGAGACTTACCCATGATGGATGGATGGCAGTGAACAATAATGAATCCACGTGAACTTGATAAATAAAGCTATGCTCCCCGGCAACGGTGCCATAAAATAGTCATGATGACCCACAAGTATAGGGGGTGTATCGCAGTATTTTTGAGGGAAGTGAAACCCAATTTATTGATTCGACACAAGAGGAGCCAAAGAATATTTATAAGCCTTAACAACTGAGTTGTCAATTCAGCTGCACCTGGAAACAATCTTGCTCACAGCAGTTTATCAGTAGCAACAGTTTTGTAGTAGGAATATTAAAGTAACAGCAGTAGTAAAGGTAAAGATAGTAGTAACAATAGCAGTAAACAGTAGGATTCGAGTGTGGTAGGCATACGGATGGATGGACGGTCATTTCATGGACAAGACAATTCACATGGCAATCAGAACATAGGGCAATTGCAGATAAATAAGATAAAGCATCCAAGTACTATATAATCCTAGGCATGTGTCCCATATATAGTCATACGTGCTCGCAATGAGAACTTGCACAACATCTTTTGTCCTGCCAGCCCGTTTGCAGCAGGGCCTCAAGGGAACTACTGGCAATTAAGGTGCTCCTTTTAATAGAGCACTGGAGCAAAGCATTAACACTCCGTGAACACATGTGATCCTCACATCAAAGCCATTCCCTCCGGTTATCCCAATTTCTGTCACTTCGGGGCCATTGGTTCCGGACAACAACGTGTGTATACACCTTGCAGGTAAGACCATAAATAATACTATCATAATGAATCAATAACATGTTCAGATCTGAAATCATGGCACTCGGGCCCTAGTGACAAGAATTAAGCATAACAAGTCGCAACAAAGTCAAAAAGCACTAATAGAAGATACTAGGCACCATGCCCTAACAATCTGATGCCATTACATGAACGATCTCATCCAATCCGTACCATCCCCATAGCCTACAGCGGGGGATTACTCACTCATAGATGGGGGAAACACGGATGGTCGATGGAGAAGCGATGGTGATGATGATGGCGATGATCTCCTCCAATTCTCCGTCCCGGTAGGGTGCTAGAACAGAGTTTCTGGTTCCGAATCGTGGAATCTAGTGGTGGTGGCGGAGCGGAACTCTTTTTGGAAAAACATCGACCCCCCCTGAGTTTTTAGGTCAGAAGGCAACTTATAGGCGAAGAGGGAGGCCGAGGGGTGTCTGGGGCGGCCAGACCACCCCCTGGTGCGGCCAGGCCTAGCCCACACGGCCAGGTGGTGTAGCCTGGGCCCAGCCCCTCTCCGTCTCGTATTTTGGCTCCGGGAGTCTTCTGGTGAAATAGGATTTAGGCATATTTTCCGGGATTTTTCCTGATAGTTGATTTTTTGCACAAAAACTAGACACCAAGGCAATTCTGCTGAAAACAACGTCAGTCTATGTTAGTTGCATCCAAATCACACAAGTTTAGTGGAGAAACAATAGCAAAAGTGTTCAGGAAAGTAGATACGTTTTGGACGTATCACTCCTCCACCTCTCCTCCTTCTCCTCCACCTCTCCTTCTCCTTCTCCTCCATATCTCCTCATTCTCCTCCACCTCTCCTTCTCCTTCTCCTCCATCTCCCCTCCTTCTCCTCCACCTCTCCTTCTTCTCTCATTCTCCTCCTCCTCCCCTACTCTCCTCCTCCACCACCTCCTCCACCTCCGGCAACCACCTCCAGCGGCCTCATCCTCCTCCACCACCTTCGGCGACCCCCATGGCCATGGCCTCCCGCACATGCCAGCGGTGGTAGGCTGTGTCCACGAGCACAGCCTCTGATGAGCTCCGATGAAATTCCGGCCAGATCTAGATCTGGCCGCCTTTTTTTTAAAATTCAAAAAAAAAATCCGAGGCGCATTCGGATCAATATGCGCCTCGCATATGCAGAATATAGGAGGCGCATTTGGATCAATATGCGCCTCGCATATGCAGAATACTAGAGGCGCATTCGGATCAATATGTGCCTCGCTTATTCAGAGTATGGGAGGCGCATATCAATATGCGCCTCGCATAAAAATACTAGAGGCGCGATGCTAGAGGCGTATATGATATGCGCCTCGCATAGCATTTTTGGTGCACCTCGCATAGCGTTTTCCCTAGTCGTGCCACGGTGTAGAACAAGCAAAACACATACACATAGGAAAGCAGCTTCCACACACTACAATTAATGCACAGTACATGTGTCAGAGAAGTTGCATCACAGATCCACTAGAGTGTGTGTGTGGTCATGTAGATATCATAGTGGTTTTCGAAAAGAACACATATATGAAATGTGCAAAATGACTCTACGGGGACCCAAGGGTGGAAAACCATGGTGTAGAAGCAAAACACACATAGGAAAGCAACTTCCGCACATATTGCAATGCACCAGTAGTGTGATAGAGAAGTCGCATCACATAATCCACTGGAGTGTGTGTGTGTGTGTGGTCATGTAGATATATATCAATGTGGTTTTAGAAAAGAACACACACACACACACACACACATATATATATATATATATATGCAATGTGCAATGACTCTAGGGGGATCCAAGTGGCAAACCATGGTGTAGAAGCAAAACACACATAGGAAAAGCAACTTCCACACATTATATTAATGCAGCAGTGTTATAGAGAGAAGAATCCACTAGAGGAGTGTGCGTGGTCACGTAGATATCAATGTGGCCTTGGAAAAGAACAAATGCAATGTGGTCATGTGGATCATCAATGACTCTTTAGTGGAGATATCAATGTGATTTAGGAAAAGAGCACATGCAATCACTCTAGGGGATCCACATATATGTGTGTCAAACCACCAAAGCATATTCCACATTATTGCATGTTGCACCAGTGTGACAGAATAAGTTACATCACAGAATATACACTGGGGTGTGTGTGGTCATGTATATATATCAATGTGATCCCCTAGAAAACCATGGTGTGTAGAAGACCAAAAACACATAGGAGATCAAGCAACTTCCACATTGCATGCACCAGTGTGACAGAATATGTGTGTCAAACCATCATGGTCATAGAGACCAAAAGAACACATGAAACTTCCACATTGGTTTAGGAAAAGAACACATAGGAGATAAAGCAACTTCCACATTGGTTTAGGAAAAAGATTACATAGGAGATAAAGCAACGTCCACATTTGTTTAGGAAAAGAACACATGCAATCACTCTAGGGGATGATACATATATATGTGTGTGTCAAACCATCATGGTCATATAGAGACCAAGAATACACTAGTACTGTGACAGAAGTTGAATCACAGAATACACTAGAGTGTGTGTGGACAGATATCAATGTGGTTTTGGAAAAGAACACATATGCAATGTCCAATCACTCTAGGGGGATCCAAGTGGAAAACCATGGTGTAGAAGAAGCAAACCACACATTGCAATAATGCACCAGTGTGACAGAGAAGTTGCATCATAGAATATAATCCACTAGAGTTGTGTGTGTGGTCATGTATAGATATGATAAATGTGGTCATGTGGATCATCGATGAGTCTAGTGGAGAGATATATATATCAATGTGTGGTTTAGGAAAAGAACACATGCAATCACTCTAGGGAATGATCCATATATATATGTGTGTGTGTCAAACCATGATGGTCATATATGTAGAGACTGAAATCGCACTAGTGTGACAGAAGTTGAATCACGGAATCCATTGGAGTGTGTGTGGTCAGATATCAATGTGTTTTTGGAAAAGAACACATATGCAATGTGCAATGACTCTAGGGGGATCCAAGTGGAAAACCATGGTGTAGAAGAAGCAAAACACACATAGTAAATCAACTTCCACACATTGCAATAATGCACCAGTGTGACAGAGAAGTTGCATCTCGAATATAATCCACTAGAGTAGTGTGTGTGGTCGTGTATAGATATGATCAGTGTGTTCATGTGGATCATCAGTGACTCTAGTGGAGATATATATCAATATGTGGTTTAGGAAAATAACACATGCAATCACTCTAGGGGATGATCCACGTATAAATATGTGTGTCATACCATCATGGTCATATATATAGAGACCAAAAACACACTAGTGTGCAGAAGTTGAATCATAGAATCCACTGGAGTGTGTGTGGTCATCAGATATCAATGTGGTTTTGGAAAATAACACATATGCAATGTGCAATGACTCTAGGGGGTTTTGAGTGGAAAACCATGGTGTAGAAGAAGCAAAACACACATAGGAAATCAACTTCCACACATTGCAATAATGCACCAGTGTGACAGAGAAGTTGCATCACAGAATATAATACACTAGAGTAGTGTATGTGGTGATGTCTACGCACTTCTATTCTTTTAGACAGTTTTTGGGCCTCCAAGTGCAGAGGTTTGTAGAACAGCATCAAGTTTCCCTTAAGTGGATTACCCAAGGTTTATCGAACTCATGGAGGAAGTGGTCAAAGGTATCTCTCTCAAGCAACCCTGCAATCAAGATACAAGAAGTCTCTTGTGTCCCCAACACACCCAATACACTTGTCAGGTGTATAGGTGCACTAGTTCGGCGAAGAGATAGTAAAATACAAGTGGTATGGATATAAGACAACGGTGCTAGAAAAGAGCTTGATGGTGTGGAAGAGACTAAAGGAAAACTGAAATAAACGGTGTTTCAATGCTTAGAAACAAGGACTAGGGATCAATGCTTAGAAACAAGGACTAGGGTTCATACTTTCACTAGTGAACACTCTCATATAAATATCTTCACTTCATGATACTAATTTGAACTACTCTCCGGTTGGACACTCTAATCCATGGTAGGGCTATAACAGCACACCTCAAAGTCCATATTCCCCATCTAGATAACCCCACACAGTCACCTTGAGCACTAGATGGTTCCAACAAACACCACAATTTCATAGAGACATCTAACTCCAAATATAACTCATAACAAGTATTTGTAATCTCTAGCCTAAGTGCCACCACGGTGTGCAAGCTGTCACTTTCACACACATCGGGAGAGCAGAGATTCATTAAAGCACTTGAGTAGAAAAGTATGTCTACTTGATTACAAAGCTCATGATCACAATATGATCATGCATAGAGAGAGAGATGAACACATAGCTACTGGTAGAGCCCTTAGCCTCGAGGAAGAACTACTCCCTCCTCATCATGGGAATCCGCAATAGCGATGGAGATGGTGGTGGAGATCGATGGAGATGGCTCCGGGGGCACTTCCCTGTCCCGACAGGGTGCTGGAATAGAGACTTCTGTCCCCCGAATCTCCTCTTTAGTGGCGTGGCGCTGCGGAACTTTTTGTGGCTGGAGGCTGGATTATTTAGGGGTTCTACGTCAGAGGCTTCTTATAGGCGAAAGATGCAAGGTCAGTGGACTCCCAAGGGGCCCACACCACCTGGTGGCGTGTCTAGGGGGACCCACTGCACCCTACGGTGTGGCCAGCCCCTGGCCTCTCTCTCTCTCGTCTTCTGTCTCCGTGTTCCCCTCGGTAAAATATTGACTTTGGCTTTTGTCCTGTCCAATTCTGAGAATATTCATTTTCTGGCTTTTCTAGAACCAAAAACAGTAGAAAACAGGCAACTGGCACTGTGTCGTCTTGTTAATAGGTTAGTCTCAGAAAGTGTATAGAAATACTCCAAAGTGCGGACAAAACATAAGAAAGTAGATATAAAACAAGCATGGAACATCAAAAATTATAGATACGTTTGCAACGTATCAACATCCCCAAGCTTAACTCCTGCTCGTCCTCGAGTAGGTAAGTGATAAAAAAGAAAGAATAATTTTTGAGGTGACATAAACCATCACAATCTTGATCAAGGTATTTGTAAAACATTGATAGCTGGGATCAAAGAACTCTAAACATGAGTGATGGCCCAAAATATATGAAGCTCGTTGGGAAACCCCAAGAGGAAGGTATGATGATCACAGCAGCAAGTTTTCCCTCAGTTATGAAACCAAGGTTTATCGAACCAGTAGGAGCAAGGAAACACCTCCAACACAATACGTTTAATCCTTTGTTTTCAGCATAACCAGTGAGATTGACAACCTCACTGTAAGTTGGGGGCAGAGTTATGTGGTTGTGTTCATCATACCTGAGTTCTGTGGTTGTGTTTCCTTGCTCCTACTGGTTCGATTAAACCTTGGTTTCATAATTGAGGGAAACTTGTTGTTGTGCTCATCATACCTTCCTCTTAGGGTTCCCCAACGAGCTCGAGATATCTTGGGCCATCAAAGCTTTTTCTAGCGCCATTGCTGGGGAGTCAACGACATCTTCACAAGGGGAGTCCCTCATAACCAATCTCTTTACTTTGTTGTTTTATTTGCTTAGTTTATTTTTGCTATGTTTGCTTGTTTCTTTATAAAAACACAGACAAAAAGTTCTACAAGTTTGCTTTCTTTATTAAAAACACACAAAAATGACTACTCTGGAAAATACTAAGTTGTGTGACTTCACTAGCACCAACAACAATGATTTCATGAGCACACCTATTGCTCCACCTATTCCTGTAGCTACTTTCTTTGAAATAAAACCTGCTTTACTCAATCTTGTTATGAGAGAACATTTTTTTGGTATTGGTAATGAAGATGCTGCTGCTCATCTAAATAACTTTGCTGAACTATGTGAGATGCAAAAGCATAGGGATATAGATGGAGATATCATTCAGCTTAAATTTTTTCCTTTCTCTTTGAGAGAAAAAGCTAAAGAATGGTTGAATTCCTTAACTAGGAATAGTATTGATCCTTGGACTAAATGCAAAGATGCTTTCATTGGAAAATACTATCCTCCTGCTAAGATTATATCTATGAGAAGTGAAATAATGAAATTTAAACAATCTGATAATGAACATGTTGCTCAAGCTTGGGAAAGAATGAAATCTTTGGTAAAGAATTGTCCCACTCATGGACTGACTGCTTGGATGATTATCCAAACTTTTTATGCAGGATTGAACTATTCTTCAAGAAATCTATTGGATTCCGCTGCTGGAGGTACCTTTATGACCATTACTTTGGGTGCTGCAACAAAACTTCTAGATAATATGATGGTTAACTATTCTGAATGGCATACTGAAAGGGCTCCACAAGGTAAGAAGGTAAATTCTATTGAGGAAACCTCCTACTTGAGTGATAAAATTGATGTTATCATGTCAATGATTGTTAATGGAAAAGCTCATATTAATCCAAAAAATGTTCCCTTAGCCTCTTTGGTTGCTCAAGAAGAGCAAGTTGATGTGAACTTTATAAGAAATAACAATAAATAATGCCTACAAGAATAATTTTGGTAACAACAATTATAGGCCATATCCTCCCAACAATAGTAATGCTTATGGAAATTCCTACAACAATAATAGGAGTGCTCCCTCTGAACTTGAAGTAATGCTTAAAGATTTTACTAGTAAACAAACTGCTTTCAATAAAACTATTGAGGAAAAACTCTCTAATGCTAAAAGAAATATAGCATCATTGGCTGAAGCACAATCTTCTTTGAATAAAATGGCTGCTAAACCTGAAACTATTGATAATCCCTTTGCTTCTACTAATGCCATACAAGTTAGAATTGATGAAAATGTTAGACTATTAGCTGAATTGCATGCTAAGTGGGAAAGAGAAGATGAAATTGCTAAAAACATTAGTGTTTCTACTATCACTACCACTAGTGTTGAGGCTAGTAATAGCTCTACTACTTTAGATGATAATTATGATTTTGATCTTGATGATTGCAACATCTCTGAAGTTATTAAGTTCCTACAAAAGCTTGCTAAAAGTCCTAATGCTAGTGCTATGAATATGGCCTTTACAAAACACATTACTGATGCTCTCATAAAAATTAAACAAGAAAAGATGAAGCATAAAGCTTCTATTCCTATAAAACAAGAAGATTGTTGGGAACCCATCATTAATATGAAAGTGGATGATTTTGATTTCAAAGCTTTATGTGATCTTGATAGTAGTGTTTCTATTATTCCTAGAAGGATTTGTGATATGCTTGATTTTCCACCATTCGAAGATTGTTATTTGAATGTCCCACTTGATGATAATGCGAAAAAGAAACTCATGGGGAGTATTAATGTTGTTCTTATTATGGTTAACAATGCCTATGTCCCCGTTGATTTCTATGTTTTGGATGTTGAATGCAATGCTTCTTGTCCTATTACTTTGGGAAGACCTTTCCTTAGAACTGTTGGTGCCAGTATTGATATGAAAGAAGGCACCATTAAATATCAACTCCCACCCAAGAAAAGTATAGAACACTTTACTAAGAAGAGAGAGAAGATTTATTTTGCCTCTCGTATGAAAACAAAATTTTCTCTTAATGCTTCTTCATTTGAGAACATTTGATTCTTTTTCTTGCTTCTTATGCCTAACTTAAAGGCGTTAAAGAAAAGTACTTATTGGGAGATAACGCAAAAGTTTTAGATGAGTCTTGGAAGTTATTACTTCAGTAATAACCCCTCCTTATCCATTTTATTTGCTTTTTGTGCCAATAGTAACCTCTAATGAGAGAAGTAATGATTGGCAAAGTTGTTGTCCTGAAACAGATTTCTGTGCTTCACCGTAAAACTTCGTGTAAAATCTCTGTACGTCCTTTTAAGGCGTGAATTTTTGTGCTTCTGCCCCAGGTTGTTATCTAACTTTCTTAGTTAAACACTTTTTGATTTGAGCAACAGAAGGTCTTCGAAAAAATTCGTATTTACCTATTGGTCTGTTTTGACAGATTTCTGCCATTATTTGCATTTGCTTCTTGTTGGTTCCTTTTTGAGTTCTTTTGGGGAATTGAGCTTTTTGAGGGAAGTGCTACATCATCTTGTGTTTTAATGGAAGTTTTATTGGTGTTGGAACTGAACCTAAAGACTTATTATCTTGAGTGCACTAATGTTGCTAATATAGATTGTGTGAAGTTTTGTATGAAGAAAACTTTCAAGTGTATGGAAGGAATGAGTAATAAGATGAAGGATGGACTAAAGCTCAAGCTTGGGGATGTCACGCGTGTCACCCCAAGAAATATCCAAGAAGTACAAGCATTAAAGCTTGGGTATGCCCAAGGCATCCCCTTCTTCATCAATACAAATTCCAGGTTTCTTCCAAACACTTCATTTTTATTGTTTCATGCACAATTGTGTTGTTCTTGGAGCATCTCCTTTTTCTTTTTCATTTTATTTTTTCTTTTGCTTGGTTTTCTTACTTTGCTGAATAAATTGGTTGAACCCCCTCTTTCACGCATTGGTTTTCAAATAGTTTGGTTTGGATTGGAAAAGAGTTGGAAAGTTCATGCTTAAGTGGTAAAGAGAGCTAGTTTTGGACTATGGCATGTCATGCCATGCTCGATATTGTTTTGGCTTTATGCTTAGTATTCTTTGATGTAGCATGACATGTTATAAACAATTGAGATTTCTTTATCTGCCTTGGAAGAATCATGCATTGTTTTAGCATATTAAAGCATAGTATTGTGGTATTCTCCTTTGATGCTTTATTTGGGTTGACTTGGCACATGCTCACACCATGTTATGACTATCCCAAATCACCATAGCCTTTGTGATCCTTTAGTTTTCAACTTGTAGTATCACTTTATGCTTTGATTAATGATGTTTTGTCGCTCTGCATGATTATGGCCACTATTGCTCTCTTAGTTGGTCGCTCCCAGTCTTTTGCTAGCCTACATAACCAAGTATGAGTTCACTCATGCATCCAACTCCTAAAACCAAGTTATTCCAAAGAGTCCACCATACCTACCTATTAGCATTTTATATTCCAAGTATATTCATGCTTTTATCTACCTTCTAAATTAAACTTGTTATGTGAAAATTAGTGATTAAAGCTCTCATGAACTTGATGGCACACTTTACTTTCTTGCATTTAATAAACTTGAACCATTGTGTCCATCTTTGTTGCATATATGCTTGTGCTTTATAAGTTGAAGTTAGTAGAACCATGTATCATGGGGAACGCTTTCAACATTGTACTTGTACTTTGTACCCCGTTGATATCATGTTCTTTTGCTTATGGATCCCGGCGGTGTGAAATAAAAGGGGAACTTGTAAGATCATGGAGTTTGTATTTGTGTTAGAGAAACGCCTGGGTCGCTAGCCTAAGCCATGCCTAATCATGGTGGAAACTTGCAGCATAACCATAATGAGTACTCTATGAAGCATCCTCAATAAGAACATATGCAAATAGCAAATAAAAAGATCGCTGAGATGCTCATTGTCTGCTTGCCTTGTCATTTTGATTATGGGATAGCTCCTATATCATGTGCAAGGGGTACCCCGTTGGCGGTTCTCTATGATACATATGTACTTACAATGACAAGAGCTTACTTGTGACTGAAGTTGAGTAGCATGAGGTTCGATCTTCGTCAGTAAGGGGCATGACATTTCAGCTTATAACTTGTCAAGCATATCCTCTTAGTTGTGTCACTTTAACATTAACCACCTAAAGATGCTTATGATGGGGGCAATGAGAGCTGGAAGCTAATAAGTACCATAATTTTTCGAAGCTATTTATGAAACTTGAATCCCTACTTCCTTCTATGAAGGCCTCTCTTTTACTTTTATGTTGAGTCTCCACCTTCTTTCTTTACGCACCTACTTTGAGAGCATAGTGGCCATTCTTAGTTCTATGTGCATTGTCCCAAGACTTGTTGATTGATGCATAGCTTTGATATTGATTGTTTTAAACTATTTGTATCTAGTCACTCTTATGAACTTTGAAGGTGTCCTATGCATTTATGTTTGCTACTCTATGAGGGACAAGTTGAATGCCACTATGCTATGTTTTGTTTATGTGAAACAAACAAACGTCTTGCAAAGCATTGTTATTCATGAATCTTTTGTTTGTGCTTTTTCATGTTGCAACATAGTTGCTATGCCTTATTATTAGAACTTTATCTTTCATGCTATGTTGAAGTACTATGATCCCAGCTATGAATTTTTTACAAATACTTTGATCAAGTTTATGATGGTGCATGCCACCTCAAAAATTATTCTTTCTTTTTATCACTTACCTACTCGAGGATGAGCAGGAGTTAAGCTTGGGGATGTTTATACGTTGCAAAAATATCCATAATTTTTAATGTTCCATGCTTGGTTTTTATCTACTTTCTTATGTTTTGTCCACACTTTGGAGTACTTTCTATACACTTTATTGGACTAACCTATGAACAAGAGCCACTATGCCAGCTACATGTTTTCTGCTGTTTTTGGTTCCAGGAAAGTCAGAAAATGAATATTCTCAGAATTGGACGGGACAAAAGGCAAAGTCAGTTTTTCACCAAGGGACACAAGGAGCCAGAATACAAGACGAAGAGGGGTTGGGGCCTGGCCACACCACCTGGCCGCGTGGGCCTGGCTTGGCCGGACCAGGGGGTGGTCTGGCCGCCCTAGGCACCCCCTCGGTCTCCCCTTTCGCCTATAAGATGCCTCCAATACAGAAACCCTAAGTACTCGATCAAAATTACACGAAAGAGTCTGTAGCCACCATCATCTCCATCCCTAGATCGCGAGGGATCTGAAGCTCTTCCTAGCACCCTGCCGGAGAGGGGTATTCACCCTGGAGGCCTTCTTCATCACCATGCAAGCCTCCGGTGTGATGCGTGAGTAGTTCATCTCTGGACTATGGGTCCATGTAGTAGCTAGATGGCTGGTTCTTCTCCTTTGTGCTACCATGTTTAGATCTTGTGAGCTCCGTTCATGATCAAGATCATCTATTTGTAATCCTAGATGTTGTGTTTGCGGGGATCCGATGGATATTCTATCATGTCTTTGTTATTTTTTATCTTGCATGCTTTCCGTTGTTAGTAGCTATCTTGGCCAAGTAGATGCTAGCAACTCCAAGAGTTAGTATTTATGCTCGATAGTGGGTTCATGCCTCTAGTAATCTGGGGAAGTGACAAAAATCTCTAAGGTACTAGATGTGTTGTTGCTACTAGGGAGAAAACAACAGTCCTTTGTTCGCAATGCGTAATGCAATTATCTGTTGCTTGCAACTTAATACTGGAGGAGGTTCGGAT
The DNA here is from genome assembly GCA_910589775.1 of Avena eriantha. Taxonomy (NCBI): domain Eukaryota; kingdom Viridiplantae; phylum Streptophyta; class Magnoliopsida; order Poales; family Poaceae; genus Avena; species Avena eriantha. The sequence continues at coordinate 93,358,508 of OU342743.1, forward strand.
GATAACCTGAAGGTGGATTATTAGTAATAGATGAAGTTGGATTACGGTCTATGTATAATGTTGTAATGCCCAGTCAAATCTCAAAGGATTCAAGATGAGTAGTATATGCATATTGCTTTATCGATGTTTATCAATTGCCCTGCTCTAATTTGTTCACCCAGCATGTCATCTATCTTAAGGAGAGCCACCACTAGTGAACTATGGACCCCGGTCCTTTCTTTTATCATCAATCTACAACTATTTACTGCTTTCTGTGTACTTTCTGCAAACTATTACTTTCTTCCTCACAATACGTTTAATCCTTTGTTTTCAGCAAAACCGATGAGATTGACAACCTCACTATAAGTTGGGGACAGAGTTCTATGGTTGTGTTGTGCAGGTCTCCACGTTGCTGCTGGCACTGGTAGTGCGCCCTGCCAGAGTTCAGCTAGCAACACCTTTGGGGTGTTTCCTTGCTCCTACTGGTTCGATTAAACCTTGGTTTCATAACTGAGGGAAACTTGTTGTTGTGCTCATCATACCTTCCTCTTGGGGTTCCCAAACGAGCTCGAGATATCTTGGGCCATCATGGACTCTTTGGAATAACTTGGTTTAAGGAGTTGGATGCATGAGTGGAACTCATACTTGGTTATGGAGGCTAGCAAAAGACTGGGAGCGACCAACTAAGAGAGCAATAATAGCCATAATCATGCAAAGCGACAAAACATCATTAATTAAAGCATTAAGTTATATTACAAGTTGAAAACTAAAGGATCATAAAGGCTTATGGTGACTTGGGATAGTAATAACATGGTGTGAGCATGCGCCAAGTCAACACAAATAAAGCATCAAAGGAGAATACCACAATACTATGCTTTAATATGCTAAAACAACGCATGATTCTTCCAAGGCACATTAAGCAATCTCAATTGTTTTTATCATGTCATGCCACAGCAAAAATCACTAAGCATAAAGCCAAAACAATTTCAAGCATGACATGACAAATCATAGGCCACAGTAAAAAACAAACTCCTTTTTACCACTTAAGCATGAACTTTTCCTACTCTTTCCAATCCAAACCAATCTTATTTGAAAACTAATGTATGAAAGAGGGGGTCCAGCCAATTTATTCAAGCAAACTAAGAAAACCAAGCAAACGAAAAACCAAAAATGAAAACAAATACGCTACAAGAACAACACAACTGTGCATGAAATAAAAAAATGAAGTGTTTGGAAGAAACCTGTGATTTTTATTGATGAAGAAGGGGATATCTTGGGCATCCCCAAGATTTGACGCTTGTACCTCTTGAATATTTCTAGGGGTGACACGGGGTGGAATCCCCAAGCCTGAGCTTTAGTCCATTCTTCATCTCATTACATCATTCTCTCCATACACCTAAATTTTTTCCTTCATACAAATCTTCACACAATCTTTATTCGCAACATTAGTGTACTCAAGATAATAAGTCTTTAGGTTCAGTTTCAACACCAATAAAACTTCCATTAAAACACAAGCTACTGTAGCACTTCCCTCAATAAGCTCAATTCCCCGAAGAGAACCCAAAAAGGAACCAACAAGAAGCAAATGCAAATAATGGCAGAAATCTGTCAAAACAGACCTGCAGGTAAAAACCAATTTTTTAGAAGACCTTATGTTGCTCAAATAAAAAAGTGTTGAACTAACGAAAGTTAGATAACAACCTGGGGCAGAAGAAAAAAATTCACGCCTCAAAACGATGTATAGATATTTTACACGAATTTTTACGGTGAAGCACAAAAATCTGTTTCGGAGCAGCAACTTTCCCAATCATTACTTCTCTCTCATTAGAGGTTACTCTTGGCACAAAAATAAAATAAAAAGGATAAGGAGCGGTTATTACAGAGGTAATAACTTCCAAGACTCATCTAAAAATTTTGGGTTATCTTCCAATAAGTACTTTTCTTTAATGCCTTTAAGTTAGGCATAAGAAGCAAGAAAAGCATCAAGTGTTCTCAAATGAAGAAGCATTAAGAGAAAATTTTGTTTTCATAGGAGAGGCAAAAGAAATCTTCTCTCTCTTCTTAGGGAAGTGTTCTATACCTTTCTTGAGTGGAAGTTGATATTTAATGGTGCCTTCTTTCATATCAATAATGGCACCAACTGTTCTAAGAAAAGGTCTTCCCAAAGTAATAGGGCAAGAAGCATTGCATTCAACATCCAAAACATAGAAATCAACGGGTACATAGGCATTGTTAATCATAATAAGAACATCATTAATACTCCTCATGAGTTTCTTTTTAGCATTATCATCAAGTGGGACATTCAAATAACAATCTTCCAATGGTGGCAAATCAAGCACATCATAAATCCTTCTAGGCATAATAGAAACACTACTATCAAGATCACATAAAGCTTTGAAATCAAAATCATTCACTTTCATATTAATGATGGGATCCCAACCATCTTCTTGTTTCATAGGAATAGAAGCTTTATGTTTCATCTTTTCTTCTTTAATCTTTATGAGAGCGTTAGTAATGTGTTTTGTAAAGGCCATATTCATAGCACTAGCATTAGGACTTTTAGCAAGCTTTTGTAGGAACTTAATAACTTCAGAGATGTGGCACCCATCAAGATCAAAATCATAATTATCATATAAAGTAGTAGAGCTATTACTAGCCTAAATACTTGTGGTAGTGATAGTAGAAACACTAATGTTTCTAGCAATTTCATCTGCTCTTTCCCACTTAGCATGCAATTCAGCTAACAAACTAACATTTTCATCAATTCTAACTTATATGGCTTTAGTAGCAGCAAAGGGATTATCAATAGTTTCAGGTTTAGCAGCCATTTTATTCAAAGAAGATCGTGCTTCAGCCAAAGATGTTATATTTCTTTCAGCATTAGAGAGTTATTCCTCAATAATTTTATTGAAAGCAGTTTGTTTACTAATAAAGTCTTTAAGCATAACTTCAAGTTCCGAGGGAGAACTCATATTATTGTTGTAGGAATTTCCATAGGATTACCATTGTTGGGAGGATATGTCCTATAATTATTGTTACCAAAATTATTCCTATAGGCATTGTTGCTAAAATTATTATTTCTTATAAAGTTCACATTAACTTGCTCTTCTTGAGCAACGAAAGAGGCTAAGGGAACATGATTTGGATCAATATGAGCCTTCCCATTAAGCATAGACATAATAGCATGAATTTTATCACTCAAGGAGGAGGTTTCTTCAACAGAATTTACCTTCTTACCTTGTGGAGCTCACTCAGTATGCCATTTAGAATAGTTAACCATCATATTATCCCGAAGCTTTGTTGCAGCAGCCAAAGTAATGGTCATAAAGATACCTCCAGTAGCAGAATCCAATAGATTTCTTAAAGAATAGTTCAATCCTGCATAAAAGGTTTGGATAATCATCCAAGCAGTCTGTAACATCCCAATTTCAGCAACCCTAATTAGTTGTCCAGATTGCAAAAATCAGGGGGAACAAAAACTTTTTCCTATTCATTGGTGCATTGTGTGCTTGTTGTTTGTTTGTGCTTGTGCATGTGAGTGTATACCATATGATACTCCTTACCTCACCCTCAGTTGAGAAAAGTTATTTACCAAAACTATCCTGGCTCATTTTACATATTCTCAAATGTTCTGGCGTTTCAAAACATGAGCCAAGATGCTTATGTAACCCAAAACTATTTTTGTGGCTTCTATTGACAAAACTATGGAGAGATATATAATATAACCTCCTTATGTTTTCAAGACAAAACCCTCCACTAATCTTATCTCTAGTTTCCCCGAAACCTCTTTTCAAAGCATTTGAATTCTACTCTTGGTAGAGATACCAAGGACTCTCATCTCATTCAATCCTGAACCTCTTCAAAATGCCCCAACCTTACCTCAAGCTAAGCTTGATGGTAACCCTAGTAGTAGGTTTGCTTAGTTTATAAGATGAGTTGCCTTGATCTGCTGTCTGATGAATTGCCTTGATCTGCTACTTGTTTTGTCTGCTTAGGAGATAGTATGAGATACTCTAGGAGCTCATCCTCTAGGATCAAGATACGTTAATATCACCAAATCCTAAGAAGGAATACAATCTGGATCTCATCTCTAGCCACCAGGTGATCATCTAAAACCCCTTACCCAGATCAAGTCTGCAGTGATCCATTCTAGAAGCTTCCAAGTCAATGAAGACCAATATCAAGCAAGGATACTTTCTACTCAATCTACAATTAAACATCATACACTTGATGATGCTTTGGTACCTTGAAATCAATCAAAAACATCATCCCTCTTATTCTAGTCAAAAACCCTCTTATTTGGCCAAGTCTAGAAAACTATTTCCACATCACCTTTTTAAATGCCTCCCTTTCTCAACCCTTGTGCATTATTGGTAATGCACTTGAACCATCTTGTTAACCATACTAAGGAATACCAAGGACCACTCTCTCCCTTGGTTATATCAACCTCCTCCCCACTTGTTCTTGATGGCTTCGCAGGCAAGAAAATAACTATTCTTCCAAATCTAGTCAACATGCCTACTTTGATAGAAGCTCACACCACCATCCAACTTTCTATGGACCAACTATTTGCATGGTTGTGTTCTACTCATATAGGTCTATAAATATCTACTTCACTTGTTCCAAGTGGATATTTGTGCTTCTTAAACCCACAAGGTTTTGAAGGCTAGTTGATAATCTTCTTTGGCAGGCTTATTTTATTCAAAGTTTGAAAGCCTGTCTTGGTGACCTCAAGCAGGATCAAGCTCAAACCTCTACACCCTTGTGATCTACATCACTTGGTCTATCCATCCATATATCCCATGCCCCAAGGGGAGCTCTGAGCTCCAACATCCAACATGGTTTTGATGGTATGAAATTAACATCACCCTAGATCCTTAATCTAGGGTATTCCAACAAAATCAACTTGGATTCTCCAATCCCAATGTTAAAAATGCTTGCTACACCTTATCTAAATCATCTATCTTGATCATCAAGATTTATCAAATATTTTCCATAATTAGTTGGGCTCCAAATCTAATAAATCTCTTTAATAGTCAAAATCTCCAAAACTCCTTCCATAAGGGAAAGTTTGGTTTTTACCAAAAAACTTCCCTAACTTTAAGCACAATTGAGTCATATATATCATACCCCATCCTCCCACTTCAAAAATAAATATTTTTGAAGAGATTTATTATTTACTTTTCCCCATTTTCTTAAATGGCTGAATTGGAATAATAATTGTTTTAAATACTTTTATGCCCCAGTAAATCTTGGGAAAATTCCCCTAAGTGTGCATTCCCATCTAGGACCTTCTCAAACCAAAAACCACACTTGTCCAATTCAAAAATACCAAACGAGCTTCTAGAAACCATTTCTGCAGTTTTTGAGTAAATGATCTAAAGTGGACCAAAATTCATCCAATAAATCTCAATTAATTCCTGGAGCTATACCTTGTCCACACCCATCTACCAGCATCTTTGCCTCATCTTGCATAGGTTAAATTTCTAGACTCCCTTCATGACCATCTATTTGATCAAATAGGGCAAACTAAGGAGTTATTTAGCCAAACCAAGGATCAATCACCACCAAGGCTCACCACCACTCACCACAGCAACCACCATCTCCTCTGGTCGTGATCACTATAGCAAATCACTGTAGCAGCTTGTCCTCTAGTGCTTGGACACTAGAGCTTATCCCCATGTGGGTGTCTTGCCTTGCAAACCTCCCTACTCCCCTTGCAGCTGCTGCACACTGCTCCTTCTGCCCTGCAGCTCGACCAGAAAACCACCTTCCCTTAGCCCACAGCAATACCATCCCTGGTTTCACCCCCTCACCCTTGCTCCATAGGCCATGTCCATCATGGACCTCTCCTCTAGGGGTTAAATACCCCAGGCCACCCAACTCTCCAATCTCTGGCGCATTTGCCCCCAATCACTCTCCACTCCCCTCCCTAGAGCACCCTCTTCCTCTCCCCTGCTCTGCTCTGCTCGAAAGAATAAGAGAGAGGAACCTCGGCCTCCCCCAAAAATCGAGCTAAGCTCTCTCTCCTCGCCTCCTCCCCTGATGCATGTCACTTTGTGGTGATCCCCTCCTCCTCCTCTTTCCGATAGTACCTTCATTTTTTGTCCAGGACCACCTCTACCGACCACGCCGGCGAGCTCCAGTGAGGTCACCGTCGGCCACCACCGCGTGAGCCACCTTCCGCATCGAACCAAGTCGTGTCGCCCCTCACCGGGATCGCCATCGTCTACCGCATCGCCCTCGCCACCCCATGGTCGCCGGCAAGCCCCCAGGTGAGGTACCCCACCACCGTCAGATGCCCCTAGGGTTCCCTCGCCGCCATGGTGACTGAGGAGGACGACGAGCTCCCCACCGTTAGATCCCCTGAACACGAGCGGCCACGATGCCCCCTTACCGCTTTGGCCCTCACCGAGTATGGCAAGCGGGCCCCGCCCCGCGAGTTCGAACATGGCCTCGCGCGCGAGTCGCCGCTCCGGGTGGGCCGTTTTCCCCTGTGAAGCCCATCTGCATTTGGAATCCGGCCCAGTGGCTGTTTCCCTTTTTCTTTTAATAATTCCATTAATTCCAGATCTGCTTCTGGCCATTTAGTTTAATTGCTAAACAAAATAGAAATCACTCCCTTCTGGATAGATACAAATTTATACATGTTCTCACATGTTTTGCCCAACATGCAGAACCAATCCTAGCCTAATATTATTCCCAATTTGTGTAGAAATTAAAATGCTAGCACCTATCCATTTCACTAAATAAAATCCTATGTGAGTTTCACATATCCATTTGGAGAGAAACCAAGTGCCCTTGGTAGCTTTTGAACATACCTATCTTTGCACCTTGGTCCCATGCCAAGGTGAATAGTAGTTTGTCTTTAGTAAAAATAACAAAAACAGCTATGATCTGACTTTAGGAATTTCTCTAGGTCAAACCAACAGAGGTATTGACCCATTTCCATCTCCTAGTAAAACACCCTATCAATGCCTATCAAAAACCATGAGCCCATAATTTCCCAAGCCCCTGTGGATTTATCATGAATTAATCTTTTCTAGGCTTAGTTATTTCACAAATAAAATCACCTCAGTAGTTCTGCCACTCCAAAAAGATTGATTCCAATTTCTACAGAAAGGTACTCTAAATACCTACCATGTTCCATTGCAATCAAATAAAAAGCTTCGGCAGATTTAATTTGGTGAAAAAGACAAGTTGTCTACAGAACTGCCTTTGGGAATTTCCTGAGGGCATTCTGTTACTTATTTTGGAGTGAATCTAACTCTCAGTGAACAAGCACATCAATCCTTACCTAAAAACCCAAGGAAATAATTTTTGGAGCTCCAGACCCTTTCTGGTGATTTATTTCCTAAAACTAGAGATTATTCCACAAGGAAAATCATAAGTAATTAAAGAAAAGTGATAAATTAGTGAAACAACTTTTGTTGGTTTCATTTTATCAACTCCTATCTGTTGGTATAATTTTATTACAATGGTATCATACAGAATATGCCCTTGGTCCAAAACCCCCTCTTAAGTAGCTCCTAGACATTGAACCCTAAGGGGTGTTCATCCCTTTCTACAAGGTCATCTCCATTTTCTAAATCCTACCTTCTCAAAACCATCTGAATCTTAATATGGTATTGTTCATTTGCTTGTTGTACTGTATTGGTGCTTGTATGCCTTGTGTTGATTGTGGCTTGGTCTGCTTGCATATGTTGTCTTGACAACGATAGTTACGGTGAAAATCGGAAATCAGAAGATGGTTCTTATTATTGGTTATTATGGTTTTCTAAAGAAGAAGTCCAGGGACAATTATGCCATATTGCTGATCTCAGGCAAGCCACCTTCTTGCTCATAAGCCTTGTCCTACTGTTTTACTCCTGCATGTTTTAATCTACTGTTTATTAAAACTGCATTGTTTTACTATATGTTGATGTATATATGGTAGTGGTTTGGCTCCTCCGAACTATTATACTTTTGTACTATTAAGTACAACCCCCTTGGTGACACCTACTTGCCCCTAGTAGAATAGATGGTGTAACACACCATACCCCTTTGGAGACCCCGTTCTAGCCGAAGCAAAAACTAGAGGATGGGAAGACCCAGGAAAAAGTTTTACCAAATGTTTTATGATAAAACCTTGGAAAGGTGGGACCTCCCAAGAGATGTTGAGAAAGAAAAAGGTTTTGTTTTACAAAATGCTGAAGAAAAGATGGAGGAAAAACGTTTATGAAAACGCACCCGGTTCTTTGCAGTTTCGCTATGACAACTTAACCCTGTGTAACCACATTACTCTAGAATGGGACAGGGCTGGATTTGATGGTTGTTTATTCCAGTATAAGCTGCCTCGTAACTACTACAGGGGATTGGGGATCCCTGGAGGGTGGGCCTTCTCCATAAAATTCCATGTGGGACATCGACCTGGAGAAGGAACGAAGGGTCTGCTAACCTCCACGCGTTACTATGGGCCCCTTATTAAAAGCGCACACTCAAGAAGTGGACAAAAGCGCTCTGGTTGGTCCTCGGTACCCGATGTCCTGGTTTTGAGGGGAATAACACCCATAAGGTAGGCACTTATATTGGAGTGGGCATCCGGAGAGTCTTGACTGGTTACTCGACCCACAATCGGTGTAGATCAGGGTAGTGTACCCGGATGGTGTGGGTAAAGTGTACAACCTCTGCAGAGTGTAAATCTATTCGAATAGCCGTGTCCGCGGTTATGGACGGGTTGGACAAACTTCTGAAGAGCGGTGCTGGTTTTGTTTTCAAAAAGGATTTGTGAGAAAGCAATGGCTTTGGAAATGTTTTGACCATGGGATGGTCGTAAAGGAGAAAGGTTTTGACCATGGGATGGTCGTAAGGAGAAAGAAAGGAGTTGGTCGTGGGACGACTGGAAGAAAGGAACAAATGGGTGACCCAGTCCTGATGTTTTCCAAAACTTTTCAAAAAGGTTTCCAAAATGTTTACAAAGTTTTCTTTCAACAAAGATATGTAGATGCTATATCTACAAGAGAAACTAATTGAGAAAAGAACCCCTCTTGGAGCCCTCCTACTACCACAGCCATAATGCATATCCTCTTGTTATTATTATTATTATCTTAAGGTGGTTTGCAAGTACATTCAAAGTACTCACTGGCAATGTTCCCTTGGTATTAACTTGGTCAGATATCAAGAAGAAGATGATGTTGGCGACTATGCGAGCTAGGACGTTCTCCCAGTCAGTTGCCTATAGGTTAAGGCATGGATCGGGCTTTATGGTTGACGAAGCTCCGCTGATGATTATTGATGTAGCCTTAACGGCATTTATGTAAGTCTTGTAATTCAGTATTTCTTGGATGTTGTAATGATACTTGTCGGTTATGTTCCACAGCTCACTGATCATGGGAACGTGGTGTATGCATAATAGGGATTTCTCGGATAATTAATCCGGGGGCCCCACAGACTAAGCAGTCGGTCCATGAGTGGGACAATTCTTTACCATATATTTCATTCTTTCCCAAGCTTGAGCGACATGTTCATTATCAGATTGTTTAAACTTCAATTATTTCACTTTTCATAGATATAATCTTAGCAGGGGGTAGTATTTTCCAATGAAAGCATATTTTCATTTAGTCCAAGAATCAATACTATTCCTAGTTAGGGATTGCAACCATTCTTTAGCTTTTCCTCTCAAGGAGAAAGTAAACAATTTAAGCTTAATAATATCCCCATCTATATCCCTATGCTTTTGCATTTCACAAAGTTCAACAAAGTTATTTAGGTGAGCAGCAGCATCTTCATTACCAATACTAGAAAATTGTTCTCTCATAACAAGATTGAGTAAAGCAGGTTTAATTTCAAAGAAAGTAGCTTCAGGAACAGGTGGAGCAATAGGTGTGCACATGAAATCATTGTTATTGGTGCTAGTGAAGTCACACAACTTAGTGTTTTCAAGAGTAGTCATTTTTTAGTGTTTTTAATAAAGAAATCAAACTAGTACAACTAACTTTTTGTGTGTTTTTGATAAAAGAAAAAGGCAAACAAAGCAGAAATAAACTAAGCAAAACAAATAAAACAAAGTAAAGAGATTGGTTCTGAGGGACTCCCCTTGTGAAGATGTCCTTGACTCCCCGGCAACGGTGCCAGAAAAAGTCCTTGATGGCCCAAAATATATCAAGCTCGTTGGGGAACCCCAAGAGGAAGGTATGATGAGCACATCAGCAAGTTTTCCCTCGGTTATGAAACCAAGGTTTATCGAACCAGTAGGAGCAAGGAAACACCTCCAAGGTGTTGCTAGCTGGGCTTTGGCATTGAGCACTACTGACGCCACCAGCAACATGGAAACCTGCACAACACAACCATAAAACTTTGCCCCCAACTTACAGTCCGGTTGTCAATCTCACCGGTTTTGCTGAAAAGAAAGGATTAAACATATTGTGTGGAAGAAAGTAATAGTTTGCAGAAAGTAAACAGAAAGCAGTACATAGTTGTAGATTGATGGTAAAATAAAGGATCGGGGTCCATAGTTCACTAGTGGTTGCTCTCCTTAAGATAGATAACATGTTGGGTGAACAAATTACAGCGAGGCAATTGACAAACATCGAGAAAGCATACAAGCATATACTACTCATCTTGACTCCTTTAAGATTTAATTGGGCATTACAACATTATACATAGACCGTAATCCAACTACATCTATGACTAATAATCCACCTTTAGGTTATCATCCGAACCCCCTCCAGTATTAAGTTGCAAGCAACAGATAATTGCATTACGCATTGCGTGTAAAGTAAACAATACGATTGTTCTATGAACAAAGGATTGTTGTTTTCTCCCTAGTAGCAACAGCACATCTAGTACCTTAGAGATTTTTGTCACTTCCCCAGATTACTAGAGGCATGAACCCACTATCGAGCATAAATACTAACTCTTGGAGTTGTTAGCATCTACTTGGCCAAGATAGCTATTAAAAACGGAAAGAATGCAAGATCACAAATAACAAAGACATGGTAGGATCAATGATCAATCTGAAATAGCATCTCAATATCCATCGGATCCCCACAAACACAACATGTAGGATTACAAATAGATAATCTTGATCATGAACGGAGCTCACAAGATCTAGACATGGTAGCACAAAGGAGAAGAACCAACCATCTAGCTACTACATGGACCTGTAGTCCAAGGATGAACTACTCACGCATCACACCGGAGGCTTGCATGGTGATGAAGAAGGCCTCCAGGGTGAATTCTCCCCTCTGGCAGGGTGCCGGGAAGTGCTTCACATCCCTCCCGATCTAGGGATGGAGATGTTGACGGCGGCTACAGACTCTTTCGTGGATTTTTTTTGATCGGATACTTAGGGTTTCTGTATCGGAGGCATCTTATAGGGGAAAGGGGAGGCCGAGGGGGTGCCCGAGGCGGCCAGACCACCCCCTGGCGTGGGCTAGGCTTGGCCGCGCGGCCAGGTGGTGTGGAGGCCCCCCCGGCCCCTCTCTGTCTCGTATCCTGGCTCCGTGTCCCCCTCCGTGAAAAAGTGACTTTGGCTTTTGTCCCGTCCAATTCCAAGAATATTCATTTTCTGACTTTCCTGGAACCAAAAACAGCAGAAAATAGGCAGCTGGCACTGTGGCTCTTGTTAATAGGTTAGTCCAAGAAAGTGTATATAAAGTACTCCAAAGTTTGGACAAAACAAAAGAAAGTAGATAAAACCAAGCACGGAACATCAAAAATTATGGATACATTTGCAACGTATCAATGAGCATGAAAGAAGAAGTTCTAACAATAAGACAAAGTAACTATGTTGTAACCTGAAAAGGTACAAACAAAGATCATGAATAACAATGCATTTGAAAGACGTTTGTTTCTTTCACATATAGAAAACATAGCATAGTGGCATTCAGCTTGTCCCTCATGGAGTAGCAAAACATAAATGCATAGGACACCTTCAAAGTTCATAAGGGTGACTAGATACAAATAGTTCAAGAACAAGCAATATCAACATTATGAATTAATCAATAAGTTTTGGGACAATGCACAAAGAACTAAGAATGGCAACTATGCTCTCCTAATTGGTGCATAAAGATAGAAGGTGGAGACTCAATATAAAAGTGGAATAAAGGCCCTTCACAGGGAAGCAGGGATTTCAAGTTTCATAAAGAGCTTCCAAAAATTATGGTACTTGTTAGCTTTCAGCTCTCATTGCCCCTATCATAAGCATCTTTAAGTGATTAAGGTTAAACTGAACAAACTATGGAGTATTTGCTTGACAAAGTATAAGTTGGCAATCTCATGTCCCTTGAATACGAGGGCCGCTCCTCATGCTACTCAAGTTTAGTTACCGGTAAGTTCTTGTCATATTAAGTACATGTGTATCATAGAGAACCGCCAATGGGGTACCCCTTGCCCGATGATACGGAAGAATCCCCATATCAAAATGACAAGGTAGGCAGACAATAAGCATCTTAGCATCTTCTTATTTACCATGGGAAAATGGTCCTTTTTATCTCTTTCCTCTTTTATCATCTTTTTTTCTCAATCTCCATATCTTTTTTTATAAGAAGAATGCTTCATAGATTGCTCATTATGGTTACGCTTCAGGTTTCCACCATGATTAGGCATGGATTAGACCAGCCACCCGGGCGTTTCTCTAACACACATACATAACTCGATGGACTTACAAGCTCCCCTTTCATTTCACACCGACGACATCCATAAACAAAAGAGCATGATATCAACTGGGTACAATGTACAAGTGCAATGTTGAAAGTGTTCCCCATGACAGCATGGTTCTGCTAATCCCAACGTATAAGTGCATGCATATACAACATAGATGACACAATGGTTCAAGTTTATTAGGGGCGAGAAAAGTCAAATGTGCCATCAAGTTCTGAGAGCTTTAATCATGAATTTTCACATAACAATTTTAATTCGGAAGGTAGATAAAATCATGAATTGTTGGAGATATGCCCAAGAGGCAATAATAAAGTGGTTATTATTATATCTTTATGTTTATGATAAATGTTTACATCCCATGCTATAATTGTATTATTAGGAAACACTAATACATGTGTGTTTTGTAAACATATAAGAGTCCCTAGTAAGCCTCTTGTTGAACTAGCTTGTTGATTAATTGATGATCATGGTTTCCTGATCATGGACATTGGATGTGATTAATAACAAGGTTATATCATTAGGAGAATGATGTGATGGACACACACCCATAGTAAGCGTAGCATAAGATCAAGTCATTAAGTTCGTATTGCTGTAAGCTTTCAAATACATAGTAACCTATTCCTTCGACCATGAGGTTATGTTAATCACCATCACTGGATGGATACTTTGATGACATCAAACGCCGCTTCGTAACTGGGTGGTTATAAAGGTGTCATTGGGTATTCTGAAAGTATGTGTTGAAGCGCATGAACCAAGATTGGGATTTGTCCATCCATATGACGAATAGATATGATCTGGGCCCTCTCGGTGGAATGTCATCTAGTTAGCTTGCAAGCATGTGACTAGGTCACAAGGGATGACATATCACGGAACGAGTAAAGAGTACTTATCAGTAACGAGGTAGAACTAGGTATGGAGATACCGACGATCAAACCTCGGATAAGTATAGTATCGCGAGACAAAGGGAATTAGTTTCGTATGTAAATGGTTCTATCGATCACGAAGTCATCGTTGAGTATGTGGGAGCCGTTATGGATCTCTAGATCCCGCTGATGGTTATTGATAGGAGATGTGTCTCTGTCATGTCTGCATATTCACGAACCGTAGGGTGACACACTTAAGGTTCGAAGTTGTTTTAAGTAGATATGGAATGTGCGTTGGAGACCGAATGTTGTTCGGAGTCTCGGATTGGATCCGGGACATCACGAGGAGATCCGGAATGGTCCGGAGAATAAGATTCATATATTGGGGATCATTTTCTGAGTTAGGAAATGTTTCGGAGTATTTGTATGAGGGTTCTAGAAGGTTTCGGAATATTCCGGAAGGTTCTGGAAGGTTCCTTGGAGTTTGCTTGAAAACCAAGGAAGGGATCAAGGAGTCCTGGTGGGTCAAGACTAGGAGTCGTGGGGGAGGAGGACTCCTCCCCCCACTCCCCAATCCGCCGGCCTAGAGGAAGGGGAGTCCTACAAGGACTCCCCCTCCCATGGCGCCTCACCCCCCTTAAATAGAGGGGCAGGGGCGCCCCCTCCACCCCTGCTCCACAACTCCCAATCTCTGCCGCCTCTCTCCTCCACCTTTCTTCTGCACAGGCATAGGCGAAGCCCTGCAGAATTCTCTACTCCACCACTACCACCACACCGTCGTGCTGCTGGGATTCCGTGGAGTACCTCCGCTGCTCGCTGGAACAGGGAGAGGAAGGTCTGCTTCGACTCCGCACGTGTGACCGACTGCGGAAGCGCTACCGAAACGCGGCGCCGGAAGGATCGTGCACTTGACCGACTGCGAAAGCACTGCCGGAACGCGACGCCGGAAGGATCGTCCACACGATCTTGAGATCGGCAAGTGATCGACTACATCAACCACGAGATCTAATCTCGTTAACGCTTTCGGATCTACAAGGGTTAGTTCCCATCTATCTCGTTGCTCATGTCTAATAGATTAGATCTTGGCTTTTATCTAGATTAGATCTGGGTTTTGTTCATTCTTGCGGTAGAAATTTTTTGTTTTCCATGCTACGAACCCATCATGAATATACTTGGAATAGCAAATGCTAATAGGTAGGTATGGTGGACTCTTTGGAATAACTTGGTTTTATTTGGAGTTGGATGCATGAGTGGAACTCATACTTGGTTATGGAGGCTAGCAAAAGACTAAGAGTGACCAACTAAGAGAGGATTAATGGCCATAATCATGCAAAGCGACAAAACATCATTAATTCAAGCATAAAGTGATATTACAAGTCGAAAACTAAATGATCATAGAGGCTATGGGGACTTGGTATAGTCTTTACATGGTGTGAGCATTAGCAAAGTCAACCCAAATAAAGCATCAAAGGAGAATACCACAATATTATGCTTTCATATGCTAAAACAACGCATGATTCTTTCAAGGCACATTAAGAAATCTCAATTATTTATTATAGATAAGGAGAGGTTATTACAGAAGTAATAACTTCCAAGACTCAAGAAAACTATTGGGTTATCTCCCAAGAAGTACTTTTCTTTAACGCCTTTAAGTTAGGCATGATAGTTTGAGAAGATCTTCACATAAGAAATATGAATTGAAGTAAAACAGAGCATCAATAAGAAAATTCAAAGCACATTTAAGTCTAACCCACTTCCTATGCATAGGAATCTTGTAAAGAAACAAGTCATGAAAGCACAAAGCAACAAGCATAGGAAAGCAAAACAAGTGCAACTTCAAGACTTTCAACATAAAGAGGGGAAACTTAATATTATTGAGATGCATAAAATCATGTTTCCCTCTCTCATAATAACTTTCAGTAGCATCATGAATAAAATTAACAATATAACTATCACATAAAACATTCTTATCATGAGCCACATGCATATAATCATTATTACTCTCCACATAAGCATAGTTATTCTTATTAATTGCAGTGGGAGCAAATTCAAGAAAATAGCTATCATCATTATTCTCATCACCATAATCATAAAATACAGGAGGCATATTGTAATCATAATTAATTTTCTCCACAATAGTAGGTGGACTGAAAATATCATATTCATCATATATTGGAGGCATAGTATCATCAAAGTAAATTTTCTCCTCCGTGACTTGGGGACTAAAAATATCATTTTCATTAAAACTAGCTTCCCCAAGCATATACTTTTCCATAGCATTACTAACAAAGGTGTTCAAAAGCTCATACAAATATCATTGATATTAGCATGCAAAGAGAGTTCCATGGGTTTTTTAATTTCCTTTTCAAACCATTTATGTTCTACCTCGGGAAAAATACTAAAAAGCTCTCTAATTTTGTTGTTGTTTTCCATTAAGCCTAACTAGTGAAAATAAAAACAAGAAACAAAAAGATATAGTTGCAGAATATAAAGGAAATAACTTCGAGCACTCACACACCAGCAACAGTACTAGAAGATAGCTTAGTAGCCAGAGGATGTGAGTACCTTTTACCTTAACTCCCCAACAACAGCGCCAGAAAATAGCTTGATGTCTACGAATGGTTCTATTCTTGTAGACAGTGTTGGGCCTCCAAGTGCAGAGGTTTGTAGAACAGCAGCAAGTTTCCCTTAAGTGGATCACCCAAGGTTTATCGAACTCAGGGAGGAAGTGGTCAAAGGTATCCCTCTCAAGCAACCCTGGAATCAAGATACAAGAAGTCACTTGTGTCCCCAACACACCCAATGCACTTGCCAGGTGTATAGGTGCTCTAGTTCGGCAAAGAGATAGTAAAATACAAGTGATATGGATATAAGACAATGGTGCCAGAAAAGAGCTTGATGGCGTGGAAGAGACTAAAGGAAAACTGAAATAAAGATGGCAGCAAGCAAACATGTAGCAGATCTAGTTGTAAATGGTGTTTCAATGCTTAGAAACAAGGCCTAGGGATCATACTTTCACTAGTGAACACTCTCATATAAATATCTTCACTTCATGATACTACTTTGAACTACTCTCCGGTTGGACACTCTAATCCATGGTAGGGCTATAACAGCACACCTCAAAGTCCATATTCCCCATCTAGATAACCCCACACAGTCACCTTGAGTGCTAGATGGTTCCAACAAACACCACAATTTCATAGAGACATCCAACTCCAAATATAACTCATAACAAGTATTTGTAATCTCTAGCCTAAGTGCCACCACGGTGTGCACGCTGTCATTTTCACACACATGGGGAGAGCAGAGATTCCTTAAAGCACTTGAGTAGCAAAGTAGATCTACTTGATTACAAAGCTCATGATCACAATATGATCATGCATAGAGAGATGAACACATAGCTACCGGTAGAGCCCTTAGCCTCGAGGAAGAACTACTCCCTCCTCATCATGGGAATCAGCAACGGCGATGGAGATGGTTGTGGAGAGCGATGGAAATGGCTTCGGGGGCACTTCCCCGTCCCGGCAGGGTGCCGGAACAGAGACTTCTGTCTCCCGAATCTCCTCTTCGGTGGCGGCGGCGCTACGGAACTTTTCGTGGCTAGAGGCTAGATTATTTAGGGTTTCTGCATTGGAGGCATCTTATAGGCGAAACAGGCAAGGTCGGTGGGCGCCCGAGGGGCCCACACCACCTGGTGGCGCGGCTAGGGGGGCCCGTGCCACCCTATGGTGTGGCCAGCCCCTGGCCCCGCTCCGTCTCGTCTTCTGGCTCCACATTCCCCTCGGTGAAATATTGACTTTGGCTTTTGTCCCGTCCAATTCCAAGAATATTCATTTTCTGGCTTTTCTAGAACCAAAAACAGCAGAAAACAGGCAACTGGAACTGTGGCATCTTGTTAATAGGTTAGTCCTAGAAAGTGTATAGAAATACTCCATAGTGTGGACAAAACATAAGAAAGTAGATATAAAACAAGCATGGAACATCAAAAATTATAGATACATTTGCAACGTATCATGTGGTCATGTATAAATATGATGAATGTGGTCATGTGGATCATCAATGACTCTAGTGGAGAGATATATATATCAATGTGTGGTTTAGGAAAAGAACACATGCAATCACTCTAGGGGATGATCCATATATATATATGTGTGTGTGTGTGTGTGTGTGTCAAACCATCATGGTCATATATATAGAGACCAAAAAGACACTAGTGTGACACTAGTTGAATCACAGAATCCTCTTTAGTGTGTGTGGTCATCAGATATCAATGTGGTTTTGGAAAAGAACACATATGCAATGTGCAATGACTCTATGGGGGATCCAAGTGGAAAACCATGGTGTAGAAGAAGAAAAACACACATAGGAAATCAACTTCCACACATTTCAATAATGCACCATTGTGACAGAGAAGTTGCATCACAGAATATAATCCACTAGAGTAGTGTGTGTGATCATGTATAGATATGATCAATGTGGTCATGTGGATCATCAATGACTCCAGCGAAGATATATATATATATATATATATATATATATATATATATATATATATCAATGTGTGGTTTAGGAAAAGAACACATGCAATCACTCTAGGGGATGATCCATATATATATATGTGTGTGTCAAATCATCATGGTCATATATATAGAGACCAAAAACACACTAGTGTGACAGAAGTTGAATCATAGAATCCACTGGAGTGTGTGTGGTCATCAGATATCAATGTGGTTTTGGAAAATAACACATATGCAATGTGCAATGACTCTAGGGGGATCCAAGTGGAAAACCATGGTGTAGAAGAAGCAAAACACACATAGGAAATCAACTTCCACACATTGCAATAATGCACCAGTGTGACAGAGAAGTTGCATCACAGAATATAATCCACTAGTGTGTGTGGTCATGTATAGATATGATCAATGTAGTCCTGTGGATCATCAATAATGACTCTAGTGGAGAGATACATATATCAATGTGTGGTTTAGGAAAAGAACACATGCAATCACTCTAGGGGATGATCCATATATATATATATGTCAAACAATAATGGTCATATATATAGAGACCAAAAACACACTAGTGTGATAGAAGTTTAATCACAGAATCCACTGGAGTGTGTGTGGTCATCAGATATCAATGTGGTTTTGGAAAAGAACACATATGTAATGTCCAATGACTCTATGGGGGATCCAAGTGGAAAACCATGGTGTAGAAGAAGCAACACACACATAGGAAATCAACTTCCACACATTGCAATAATGCACCAGTGTGACGGAGAAGTTGCATCACAGAATATAATCCACTAGAGTGTGTGTGGTCATGTATAGATATGATCAATGTGGTCATGTGGATCATAAATAATGACTCTAGTGGAGAGATATATCAATGTGTGGTTTAGGAAAAGAACACATGGAATCACTCTAGGGGATGACCATATATATATGTGTCAAACCATCATGGTCATATATATAGAGACCAAAAACACACTAGTGTGACAGAAGTTGAATCACAGAATCCACTGGAGTGTGTGTGGTCATCAGATATCAATGTGGTTTTGGAAAAGAACACATATGCAATGTGCAGTGACTCTAGGGGGTCCAAGTAGAAAACTATGGTGTAGAAGAAGCAAAACACACATAGGAAATCAACTTCCACACATTGCAATAATGCACCAGTGTGATAGAGAAGTTGCATCATAGAATATAATCCAGTGGAGTGTGTGTGATCATGTATACATATCAATGTGTTCATGTATATATGTGGATCATCAATGACTCTAGTGGAGAGATATCAATGTGTGATTTAGGAAAAGAACACATGCAATCACTCTAGGGGATGATCCATATATATATATGTCAAACCACCACATCATGGTCACAGGAGACCAAAAACCACATAGGAACACGACTTCCAACATTATTGCATGCATGTTGCACAAGTGTGATAGAAGTTGCATCACACAGAATACACTAGGGTGTGTGTGGTCATGTATATATCAATGTGATCCAAGTGTCCAACCATGGTGTAGAAGACAAAAAACACATAGGAAAGAAACTTCCACATTGCATGTGCACCGGTGTGACAGAAGTTGCATCACAGAATCACTAGATCAGTAGGTGTGTGTGTGTGGTCTATATATCAATGTTGTTTTGGAAAATAACTCATGAAATCACTCTAGGGGATCCATATATAACCATCATCATCATAGAGAGACCAAAAACACACTAATGTGACATAAGTTTGCATCTATCACAAAATTCACTGGAGTGTTTGTGGTCATGTGTAGATATCAATGTGGTTTTGGAAAAGAACACACATGCAATGTGCAATGACTAGGGGGATCCAAGTGGCAAACCATCATGGTCATAGAGACCAAAAATGAATGGTCATGTGAAAGATATATATATATATATCAATGTGGTTTTGGAAAAAGAACAATGCAATATGGTCGTATGGATCAATGACTAGTGGATATCAATATGTGCAAATAACTCTAGGGGATCCATGTGCCAAACCATGGTGTACAAAGACCAAAAACACGTTGGAAATCTTTTTGGTCCACATGTATGCATGCATGGAGTATCTAGAGTAACAATGATTTACTGAAAAATTTAGAAGAAATTAAATCGAGTGTGGGTTTTGCATTTTCCATTGACATGCCTAAAAATGATTAACTGCAAAAGAAATCAAGCTATGTATACGTGCGTTTTGCATTCCCACTCGTGTGTTTTGCATTGACACGTGTGATGTACATGTTTCCCACCCTGCGTGCGCTCCCACCGCCCAACTGTCCCATCGTCTCCCAGTCATTTAAAAGACACCAGCCACACGGTCTCCCCATCGTCTCCCAGTCATTTCTCCATACTCCATCCAACTCTTCCCTGCACTCCAGAGAATAGAAGGAAACCCTAGCAACAAGTACGAGATCATTTTCTCGTGAAGATGAAGATATCAAGACCGGTGGTCGCTGAGGACGCCAAGGTCATCATCACCAAGGACGCCAATGCCATTGTCCAAAAGGAAGCAGATAACAAGGTCGAAGAGGAAGCGGTTGCAGATCCGGTGGCAGTTGCCGATAACAAGGTGGACTACGATTATTTCGACGACAGCGAGGATGAAGAACCTACGGATCCATTCACGTTCGAGCAAGAACCCAGCGACGGAGAATCGGAGGTAATTAGATCTCAACTGTGAATGGGTTTTCAGATTTTACTGTTCATATTTTAATTTGTAGGGTTTTCTGATCTTGTAGAGTTTGATTAATTAATTTGTTCTCCGCCTAGTAATTCTGTGCTCATATTTTGTTGGTCATTTTGATCTGCCGCTAGTCATTCCAGTCGCACATTTTGTAGTTTGATTTGATCTGCCCATAGTAGTTCTAGGCGCCTAGTAGTTCTATATATGCTCATCTTTTGTTGGTCGTTTTGACTAATATTTTCTAGTGATATAATTAAATGTGGAGTTCAGATCTCTTATCTAGGTTGTGTTCATGTTGTCCAATGTATAGTTTGATTTGTATGATAAAAGTCACATATATATAGTAATCATACGAGCTCCTGATTACATTAACATAAATTTAATGTCCATCTCTGTTATAATTAGGGAAACAAATCATATGTACAGATGCATTAAAATGCAGATAAATGTCCATCTCTATTACATTTAGGGAAACAAATTGTTAAATTCCTAATTAACTGCATATATTTAGGAGAAAGCAAAATCCTATGTGTACCATGTTCTAGTCATTACTTCTTTTTGTTTTTCCAATTTACTGATAAGATGAGTGGAAATAATTACTCTATCAGTCCTAAAAAAGGATGTCTCGGATTTCTTATTAAAATTTGGATGTATCTTTATATATACTGAAACTTGTATAGATCTTCATTCAAATTATTTGAAAGAAAACAGTATAATTTTAACTTAAGTGGAATGTATATGTTAAATGATGGATCATGCATGTTTTATCCAATCTTTTTTATAGTAAGGTGTGTATTTATATGAACAGATACATTAAAATAATGCTGATAAATTAAATTTCTCTATGTAGTCCATCTCTGTTATTTGTTTAGGAAAACAAATTGTTAAATTCATAATACACTTAGTATATATTTAGGAGAAAACAAATTCCTATTTATACCATGTTCAAACTGAATAAAACTAGCTAGTCATAACTTCTTTTTGTTTTACCAATTTACTGATAAGATAAATGGAAAAAATTACTCCATCTGTCCTAAAAAAAAGTATGTCTCAGTTTTGTTCAAAATTGGATGTATCTTTATATACTGAAACTTGTATAGATTCTTTCAAATTATTTGGAAGAATAGTATAATTTTATATAACACTTGTTTTATCATATATGTATGCAAAACAAATATATGTTTGATGGACTAGTTTGTTCAAAAGTTGGTTCAACTTAGGGCGCACATGCTAAAATTATTCTCTCAACACAGCCCTTTCCTAGTTTGATATCATAATCTTGGGAGAGTAATTTTTTTCATTCACTGACTTCTTGTATCTACTTGCTAATTCGCAGGAACCAGATAACGATGTCGGTGAAAGTATGTGGTCCAGGCACGCAAAAAGCCGCCACATCCTAAAGCATATGAGGAATGGGAGGTTCCCCTTCAACCGAGGTGCAAATAAGTACAGGTGGCCCTTCTGCGTAAGAAGGATTACGGAAGACCTGAACAACATCATGCAGCACGCCGAGGCCATTTCCCGTGGAGGACAGCTGTGTGCGAATCATATAAAGGCCAAGCACGCTCCCTTCATGGTTTACCTGAGCAAGTATACCAACCTCGGTCACATTGCTCTGTGACCCTAACTGCTAGCTCATGTTGCCTCAGCTGCCTCCTGCTGCCGCCTCTTGTTGCCTCTACTGCCTCCTATTGTCTGTTGCATGTTGCTGCCTCATGTTTATGTAATGGGTGTACTGTTATAGTATATCGTTTGGGTTGTGTAATTAAGTACTACTGGTAGTATCCGGTGGTTGTGATCGAACCTATTTAACTAGTACCTCTATATATTGTCAGTACCTTTTAAGTTGTTTGTTATGATTGTTCCTAGTTGCACATATTTTCGAGATTTCAAAATATTTTTTAGTGTGAGTCTTTGAGAAACACACACGCGATTGTTCCTGGTTTTGCAACAATATAGAAAATCCATGGTTATTGTTCCTGGTTGCACCATGTTTGAAATCAACAAAAGATAAATACACATTACTTTTGCAACCATGATTTATCCTACTTTCAACAAGTTTGGTACAACAAGTTAAATACATCTCATGAATACTGAAAACAACTGACTAGCTAGCTAGCTAACTAAACATCCAACAAACTCATTTCTCTTACTGATTTCTAAAATGTCAAAACCAAGAGGAAGTAGAATACATCCATAATTCAATACTTATTTCCACAATTGCCTACAACAAAAAGAAGAACACACCCTAAAGTCACCGCCACACTAAGCATCATCATGAACAAAACGTGCTTGCATTCCATTTTTTCTCATTTTCTTCAACCTCAGTTTAGATATCTGCAGATCCATGTGTCTATCTGACAGCCTCACCTCAATCATAATCTTATCATCTTCCTTCTTACATAGTTGGGCAAGCATCCTCTACATCTGTGCTGCCCATGGGTTGTCCATCCAGTACAAGTAACAGCAAACCTCATTTGGACAACCTAAAAAAAATCTACCAATGTCTACACCATTGGAGGCAACCTTCCTAGCAGGAACATGGTTGCACTGGCATCTCCAACTAGGATCTAGATCCTTCCCACCAATCTCTTGATCTAGGATGGAAATTGGCAGCTCCCCATCGATTCCAACCCAACTCTACAGAACAAGTCATTGAAACTCTTAAATTCCCCTAACTGCTAGAACCCTAGGTAGAACAGATTCAGGGACGGAGTGATACGTTGCTAACGTATCTATAATTTTTGATGTTCCATGCTTGTTTTATATCCACTTTATTATGTTTTGTCCATACTTTGGAGTATTTTTATACACTTTTTTGGATTAACCTATTAACAAGATGCCATAGTGCCAGCTATCCGTTTTCTGCTATTTTTTGGTTCCCGGAAAGTCAGAAAATGAATATTCTTGGAATTGGACGGGACAAAAGACAAAGTCAATATTTCACCGAGGGGTACATGGAGCCAGAATACAAGACGAGGAGGGGCCAGAGGCCGGCCACACCACCTGGCCGCGCGGCCAGGCCTGGCCTGCGCCAGGGGGTGGTGTGGCCGCCTAGGGCACCCCCTCGGCCTCCCCTTTCGCCTATAAGAAGCCTCCGATACAGAAACCCTAAGGACCCGATCAAAATTCCATGAAAGAGTCTGTAGCTGCCGTCATCTCCATCCCTAGATCAGGAGGGATCTGAAACTCTTCCCGGCACCCTGTCGGAGGGGAGAATTCACCCTGAAGGCCTTCTTCATCACCATGCAAGCCTCCAGTATGATGCGTGAGTAGTTCATCCCTAGACTACAGGTCCATGCAGTATCTAGATGGTTGGTTCTTCTCCTTTATGCTACCATGTCTAGATCTTGTGAGCTCTATTCATGATCAAGATCATTGATGGCCCAAAATATATCGAGCTCATTGGGGAACCCCAAGAGGAAGGTATGATGATCACAGCAGCAAGTTTTCCCTCAGTTATGAAACCAAGGTTATCAATCCAGTAGGAGCAAGGAAACACCCCAACGGTGTAGCTAGCTGAACTTTGGCAGGGCGCACTACCGGTGCCAGCAGCAACATGGAGACCTGCACAGCACAACCACAGAACTCTGGCCCCCAACTTGCGATGAGGTTGTCAATCTCACCGGTTCTGCTGAAAACAAAAGGATTAAACATATCGAGTGGAAGACAGTAATAGTTTGCAGAAAGTAAACAGAAAGAAGTAAACAGTTGATTATAGATTGATGGTAAAAGAAAGGACCGGGGTCCATAGTTCACTAGTGGTGGCTCTCCTTAAGACAGATGACATGTTGGGTGAACAAATTACAGCGAGGCAATTGACAAACATCGAGATAGTAATCATGCATATAATACTCATCTTGACTCCTTTGAGATTCGATTGGGCATTACAACACTATACATAGACCGCCATCCAACTGCATCTATGACTAATAATCCACCTTCAGGTTATCATCGGAACCCCCTCCAGTATTAAGTTGCAAGCAACAGATAATTGCATTACGAATTGCGTGTAAAGTAAAGAATACGATTGTTCTATGAACAAAGGATTATTGTTTTCTCCCTAGTAGCAACAGCACATCTAGTACCTTAGAGATTTCTGTCACTTCCCCAGATTACTAGAGGCATGAACCCACTAGGGAGCATAAATACTAACTCTTGGAGTTGCTAGCATCTACTTGGCCAAGATAGCTACTAACAACGGAAAGCATGCAAGATCACAAATAACAAAGACATGATAGAATCAATAATCAATCTGAAATAGCATCTCAATATCCATCAGATCCCCGCAAACAAAACATGTATGAATTACAAATAGATGATCTTGATCATGAACGGAGCTCACAAGATCTAAACATGATAGCACAAAGGAGGAGAACCAGCCATCTAGCTACTACATGGACCCGTAGTCCAGAGATGAACTACTCACGCATCACACCTGAGGCTTGCATGGTGATGAAGAAGGCCTCCAGGGTGAATTCTCCTCTCCGGCAGGGTGCTGGGAAGAGCTTCAGATCCCTCCCGGTCTAGGGATGGAGATGACGGCGGCTACAGGCTCTTTGGAATTTGATTGGGTACTTAGGGTTTCTGTATCGGAGGCATCTTATAGGCGGAAGGAGAGGCCGAGGGGGAGCCTGGGGCGACCAGACCACCCCCTGGCGCGGACCAGGCCTAGCCGCGCGGCCAGGTGGAGTGGCCGGGCCCCAGCCCCTCTTTGTCTCGTATTCTGGCTCCGGGTGTCCCTCGGTGAAAAACTGACTTTGGCTTTTGTCCCGTCCAATTCCGAGAATATTCATTTTCTAATTTTCCTGGAACAAAAAACAGCAGAAAATAGGCAGCTCGCACTATGGCTCTTGTTAATAGGTTAGTCCAAGAAATCATATGAAAAGTACTCCAAAGTGTGGACAAAGCATAAGAAAGTAGATAAAACCAAGCATGGAACATCAAAAATTATGGAGACGTTAGCAACGTATCAATCATCTATTTGTAATCTACATATTGTGTTTGCGGGGATCCAATGGATATTGAGATGCTATTTCAGATTGATTATTGATTCTATCATGTCTTTGTTATTTGTGATCTTGCATGCTCTCCATTGTTAGTAGCTATCTTGGCCGAGTAGATGCTAACAACTCCAAGAGGGAGTATTTATGCTCGATAGTGGGTTCATGCCTCTTAGAATCTAGGGAAGTGACCAAAATATCTAAGGTACTAGATGTGATGTTGCTACTAGGGAGAAAACAACAAGCATTTGTTCATAGAACAATCGTATTGTTTACTTTACACGCAATGCTTAATGCAATTATCTGTTGCTTGCAACTTAATACTGGAGGGGGTTTGGATGATAACCTGAAGGTGGATTATTAGTCATAGATGCAGTTGGATTACGGTCTATGTATAATGTTGTAATGCCCAATCAAATCTCATAGGAGTCAAGATGATTAGTATATGCATGTATGCTTTCTCGATGTTTGTCAATTGCCCCGCTGTAATTTGTTCACCCAACATGTTATCTATCTTAAGGAGAATCACCACTAGTGAACTATGAACCCCGGTCCTTTCTTTTACTATCAATCTACAATCTACTATTTACTTTTGTCTGTTTACTTTCTGCAAGAAATTACTATCTTCCTCACAATACGTTTAATCCTTTGTTTTCAGTAAAACCGGTGATATTGACAACCTCACTGTAACCTGGGGGCAGAGTTCTGTGGTTGTGTTGTGCAGGATTCCAAGTTGGGAACAACACCTTCGAGGTGTTTCCTTGCTCCTACTGGTTCGATAACCTTGGTTTCATAACTGAGGGAAAACTTGTTGTTGCGCTCATCATACCTTCCTCTTGGGGTTCCCCAACGAGCTCGATATATTTTGGGCCATCAAGCTATTTTTCTGGCGCCATTGCCGATGAGTCAAGGACATATTTACAAGGGGAGTCTCTCATAACCAATCTCTTTACTTTGTTTTTTGTTTTGCTTAGTTTATTTTTGCTTTGTTTTCTTGTTTCTTTCTATCAAAACACACACACAAAATTAGTTCCTACTATAGTTGTTATTTATGTTGATCTCTTATTGTCTTGCTTTATCATGCTTTCTATCAATGGTGGGTTTCTTTGAAACTAGATCTTACTGGCAAGATGGCCTCATGGAACAACAAAAATATTATGAGGAACACCGCTTGGCACAAAAAGGGAAACTCTTATGGGAACAAATTGATAAATTGAATACCATTGCTAGAAACGTGTGCTCTACTTATAATGTTACTTATTGCGTTGATAAATCTTGTTGCTGTAGGAGGTATAAACACCTCCCTTTTCAATGTGAGTATAATGATAATGTTACCATATCTTCTTATGTTAAAGGAAATTATGACTTTTATGATGTGGAACAAATTGAAGAATTTATTGCTTGGAAGGGTGCATTTGAACTTGCTAGTTTGCTTGAAAATACTGATGATTCACCTTATAAATATGAGGTTTATGATATACTTAAATTTTGCTTTGATAATTACAAGGAAGAAAATGGCTATATTCTTGAATATATTAATAGATGCTTTCCACAAACGGCAGAGACTAATGCCTTGCAGGAGCTTATGGAAGAAGAAATTGCTGAAACGGGAAGCTCATTAGATGAAAAAGAGGAGGAGAGTGATGAACAAAAGGAGGAAGAATGGATTAGCCACCCATGCCTACCTTCTAATGAGAGTAACTCTTTATCCCTTACATTATTTGATTGTCCCCCATGCTTACCAAAGAAGGATGAATGTTATGCTCATGTTATCTGTGATAATCCTTTATTAGTGCCTAACTTTGAAATGCATGGTACTAAAGTGTTTTGCTTATAAAATGTTTATGATAAAGATCTAGATGATGGTCCTATATTGAATGATCAGTCATATTGTTATAAAATTGTTAAAAGTGGGTTTGAAGGTTTTAATCCCATTATTTTTGAGCTTGATAAAAATTATGCATTTGTAGATCATGAAAAGCATGCTTTATGTGATAGTTATATTGTTGAGTTTATTCATGAGGCTACTGAAAATTATTATGAGAGAGCAAAAATATGGTTGTAGAAGTTTTCATGGTACTGAAACACCTCTCGTGCTGAAAGTTTTGAAGTTACTCTTGTTTTATCTTCCTATGTCAGTCACTTTGTAATTTGTTAATTTATTTGCATACAAGATTCCTATGCATAGGAAGTGGGTTAGACTTAAATGTGTTTTGAATTTGCTTCTTGATGCTCTCTTTTACTTCAATTCATATTTCTTATGTGAGCATCTTCTCAAACTATCATGCCTAACTTAAAGGCGTTAAAGAAAACTACTTATTGGGAGATAACCCATAAGTTTTAGATGAGGCTTGGAAGTTATTGCTTCATTAATAACCTTTCCTTATCCTTTTTATTTGTTTTTTGTGCCAAGAGTAACCTCTAATGAGAGAGAAGTAATGCTTGGGAAAGTTGCTCTCCCGAAACAGATTTTTGTGCTTCACTGTAAAAATTCGTGTAAAATCTCTGTATGTCGGTTTGAGCTTTTATTTTTTGTGCTTCAGCCCCAGGTTGTTATACAACTTTCGTTCGTTCAAAACTTTTCGATTTGAGCAACAAAAGGTCTTCGAAAAAATTGGTTTTTACCTGCTTATCTGTTTTCACATATTTCTGTCATTATTTGCATTTGCTTCTTGTTGATTCCTTTTTGGGTTCTCTTTGGGTAATTGAGCTTTTTGAGGGAAGTGGTAAAGTAGCTTTTGTTTTAATGGAAGTTTTACTTGTATTGGAACTGAACCCAAAGACTTATTATCTTGAGTACACTAATGTTGCTAATAAAGATTGTGTGAAGTTTTGTATGAAGGGAAATTTTCAGGTGTTAAGGAAAGAATGATGTAATGAGATGAAGAATGGACTAAAGCTCAAGCTTGGGGATGCCACCATTGCCACCCCAAGAAATATCCAAGAAGTATAAGCGTCAAAGCTTGGGGATGCCAAAGGCATCCCCTTCTTCATCAATAAAAATCTCAGGTTCTTCCAAACACTTCATTTTTATTGTTTCATGCATAGTTGTGTTGTTCTTCGAGCGTCTTCGTTTTCATTTTTGGTTTTCTTTTGCCGTGTTTGCTTATTTTGCTTGAATAAATTGGTTCGACCCCCTCATTCATACACTAGTTTTCAAATAAGATTGGTTTGGATTGGAAAAGAGTAGAAAAGTTTATGCTTAAGTGGTAAAAGGAGCTTGTTTTTTACTATGGCCTATGCTTTGTCATGTCATGCTTGATATTGTTTTGGATTTAAGCTTAGTGATTTTTGCTGTAGCATGACATGTTATAAACAATTGAGATTGCTTAATGTGCCTTAAAAGAATCATGCATTGTTTTAGCATATTAAAGAATAGTATTGTGGTATTCTCCGTTGATGCTTTATTTGGGTTGACTTGGCGCATGCTCACACCATATTATGACTATCACAAGTCACCATAGCCTCTATGATCCTTTAGTTTTTGTCTTGTAATATCACTTTATGCTTTAATTAATAATGTTTTGTCGCTTTGCATGATTATGGCTATTATTGCTCTCTGAGTTGGTCGCTCCCAGTCTTTTGCTAGCCTCCATAACCAAGTATGAGTTATACTCATGCATCCAACTCCAAATAGAACCAAGTCATTCCAAAGAGTCCACCATACCTACCTATTAGCATTTGCTATTCCAAGTATATTCATGTTTTTATCTACTGTGGGGCCCCCGGATTAATCCTCCGAGAATCCCTGTTATACATACAACCACGATCCCATGATCAGTTAGTCGTGGCACATAACAAACAAGTATCAAAGTAAACATCCAATACATAAAGAATACCTGTCATACCTTATTTTCCATTATGGCTACATCGATCAATCATCAGCGTACCTTCATTAAGCGTAGAGCCCGAGCCATGCCTTAACCTACACGCAACTGACTAGGAGAACGTCCTAGCTCGCATAGTCATCCACTTCACCTTCTTCTCGATATCTGACCAAGTTAATAGCCAGGGACAATGCCAGTGAGTACTTTGAATGTACTTGCAAACCACCTCAAGAAAATAATAATGACAAGAGGATATGCAATAGGGTTGTGGTAGTAGGAGGGCTTCAAGACAGGTTCTTTTCTCAAATAGTTTCTCTTGTAGATATAGCATCTACATATCTTTGTTGAAAACTTTTGTAAACTATTTTGGAAACCTTTTGAAAAGTTTTGTAAACACTAAGATTAGGGTACACATTTGTTCCCGTCTTTAGGTCGTCCCACGACCAAACTCCTTTCTCCTCCTTCCGACCATCCCATGATCAAAACCTTTCTCATTTACGACCATCCCATGGTCAAAACATTTCCAAAGCCATTTCTTTTCCGAAATCCTTTTTGAAATCAAAACTAGCACCGCTCTACAACAACCTTCCCAACCGTCCATGACCGCGGACATGGCTATTCTAATAGATTTACACTCTGTAGAGGTTGCACACTTTACCCACACCATCCGTGTACACTACCCTGATCTACACCGATCGTGGGTCGAGTAACCGATCAAGACTCTCCAGATGCCCACTCCAATATAAGTGCCTACCCTATGAGTGTTACTCCCCTCAAAACCGGGACGTCGGGTACCGAGGACCAACCGGAGCGCATTTTACACTTCACAGAGTGGGCGCTTTCAATGAGGGGCTCATAGTAACGCCTGGCTGCCAGCAAACAGTTCGTTCCTTCTCCAGGTCGATGTCCCGCATGGACCTTGAAGGGAGAAGGCCCAGCCTCTGGGGATCGTGATCTCGTGTAGTAGTTGCGAGGCAGCTTATACCGGAATAGAGAAACATCAAATCCAGCTATGTCCCATTCCAGAGTAATGTGGTTCCACACGGTTAATTGTTCTAGCAAAACTGCAAAGAACCGGGTGGTTTTTGTAAACCTTTTTCATCCATCTTTCCTTCAGCATTTTGTAAAACAAAACCTTTTTCTTTCTCAACATATCTTGGGAGGTCCCACCTCACCAAGGTTTTATCATAAAACATTTGGTAAAACTTTTTCCGGGGTCTTCCCATCCTCTAGCTTTGCTTCGGCTAAAATGGGGTCTCCAAATGGTATGGTGTATTACACCATCTACCACACTAGGGACAAGTAGGTGTCATCAAGGGGGTTGTACCTAATAGTAAAAAAGTGTAATAGTTCGGAGGAGCCAAACCACTACCATATATACATCAACATATAGTAAACAATGCAGTTTTAATAAACAGTAAGTAAAACATGCATAAGTAAAATAGTAGGACAAGGCTTATGAGCAAGAAGGTGGCTTGCCTGATGATCAGCAATATGGCAATATGTCCCTGGACTTCTTCTTAGAATACCCAATAATACGAATACCAATAATAATAAGATCTCTTCTTATCGGCGTCAATACAAGCGCAACTATCGTCGTCATTGAGTATACATGCAAACAAGCAAGACCATAGTCAAAACAAGGCATACAAGTGGACATTCACACAGAAAGAAAGTGGACAATACAAGTAGAATATTCAGTAGGTTTTGAGTGGTTGAGTTTAGAACCATTGCAAAAACCCTAATTGCAGTTGTGGGATTTCCTTTATTCGGGAAAATGGTCAAAACCACTAATGAAGGGATTTGGGACCAAGGCCTGGGTAAGTATGATATCAAGTGCAACCAGAATACCATCAGGTAGGTTTTGACAAAACAAGACCAACAAAAGTGGTTTCAAGATTTTATCACTTTTCTTTAATTTCTTATGAATTTTCTAGTGAAATAAACTCTAGTTTTAGGAGATAAATCACCAGAAAATTTCTGTAGCTCCAAAGATTATTTCCTTGGATGGTTAGGTAGGGATTGAGGTACTTGTTCACTGATAGTTGAAATCGTGCCAAAATATTTACCAGAATGCCCTCAGGAAATTCCCAAAGACGGTTATGTATACAACTTGTCTTTTTCACCAGATTTAATCTACAATATCTTTTGACAGGAAACCAATTCCACATGGGAGGTCATTTGAATAACTTTCTGTAGGAATTGGATTCACTTTTTTTGGAGTTGACAAACTCCCTTTTCTACTCAGACTACTCTAGGTAGAGATGATTAATTCACACAAAATACCTAGAGCCTCTAGAAAATTTGATCTCCTGGATTTTGGTAGACCTTAGTGTACTACCTCACAGGGAGTTAGAATATGGTCAATACCTCTGTTGGTTTGACCTGGATAATTATCTAAGATAGAAACTAATAGTTTTTGTTATTTTTACTATAGACAAATTACTATTCACCTTGGCATGAGGCCTATGCTATTTTATTGGTATAGCAATTTCATTCCTGGATAACTTTAATTCACCCCAAATGGGTATGTACAACACCAACAGAGATTTCTTTAGTGCAAAAGACAACTTTTAGGGGATTAATTGCCAGAAAATGATAGAAATTAATTTGGGCCTAGGGTTGGTTCTGCATGCTGGACAAAACATGTGGTTACATGTCTACATTTTTATCAGGGAAAAACAAGGCAGTTTTCATTTTATTTGGTACTTAAACCAAACTGCCTAATAAATAGATCTGGGGTTTGAAATAAAAAGAAAAGGGAAGGGGAGGGACATGGGCTAGATCTGCGAGGGAATTGGGACGAGAGAGGGATTTTCAGCCCAATTCGGGGCGAGGCAGAGCGCAGGACGGTGGTTCAAACCACTGACGGCCGGGGCCTAGCAGTCAGTGAGGGTGGAGGAGCGAAGGGGTAAGCACCGTCGTGGACCGTCGGATCAAGTCGCGATTAATGGATAGGGTTCATCTTCCACCTCCGGTCACGCGCGACGCAGGGGAAACCCTAGCTGGCTCGGTCGGTGGCGAGGGAGCTTACTAGAGGGCTCGGGAGGTGACGGGCAGGGTGTTGGGCGATGGAGGACCCCGGGGCGAGTCTAGGGAGGGGCGGCAGTAGTGGGTTTGACACCGGAATGACGCTCGCATGGGAGCCACGGCGATGCCGACCTTCGGTTCTTGCCGAAGCTGCTCCTAGGGTTGCTGCAGGTCAGAAACAAGGGGATGAGAAGATGCGGGAGAGCAAGTGGGGTCTAGTAGGGTGACATGCAGAGGAGGAAAGATGTGGAGGAGGGAGCCTGGCTCGAATCCATGGATGGAGCCGAGATCTCTTTCTCTCCTTCTCTCAGGCAGGACAAGGCAGGGGAGGGAGAGTGGTGCTCGGGGGAGGTGAGTGGGGGAGAAGTGGGGGCGAATGAGGGCGAAGGGAGGCACTGGGGTGGCCTCGGGATATTTATTTGAGGATAGATGGGTTCATGGTGAACCTTGTCCATCTAGACCAAGGGAGGAGAGGGGAGGGCTCTGGTTGGCTAAGGGAACGATGGAGAGGTAGGAGGTGGGGCTCTAAGTCGAGCAATGAGTGGAGGGGAGGCTGGTGGCTGCTGCTGCTTTTGATGTACAAGATCTTTTGCAAGATATACCTCTCCTTCTCTCATACAAGCACATGGGACCCAAGAGGGTAGTGCTACAGTAATCTTGGCCAGGGGAGTGGGAGATGTGTTGTGCAAGCTTGGTTGACCAGTTTGGTGGTGGTTGGGTTGGTTTAGAAGCTTGAGTTTGCAAAAACTCAAATATTGGCTAAAGAGGTGATTGTGAAGCAAGTTTAGGGGTTTCATCCTGGCATGTTGGAACAAGGGTGCTGGTAGATAGGTGTGATCAAGATACATGCTCTGTAAATATTTGGGATTTTTCAGAAGATTAGAAGTCCACTTGAATCCATTTATTCAAAAAGGGCAGAAGTGAAGTATTGGAGCTCATTTGATATTTTTTACATTGGACCTTGTTGGGTTTTCATGTGAGGTGGTTCCAAATGTGAATACACCCTTAGGAGAATTTTCCCAAGATTTAATGTGGCTAAAAAGTATTTAAAACTAGTATTATTCCATTTCTGCCATTTAAGAGAATAGGCAAAAAGAAATAATAAAAGTCTTCCAAAACCAAACTTTCCTTTATGGAGGAAGTTTTAGAGGTTTTTTCTATTAAAGAGATTTATTAGATTTGGAGCCATAATAATTATGGATAAAATTTGATAAATCTTGATGATCAAGGTAGATGATGTATACAAGGGGTAACAAGCATTTGCAACCTTGGGATTGGAGAATCCAAGTTGATTTTGGTGAAAACTAGAGATTTAAGGATCTTGGGTAAGATTGTTTTCATGCCACCAAAACCTTGTTGGATCTTGGAGCTCAGATCTCCCCTTGGGGCATGGGATATATGGATGGATAGACAAGTGATGTAGACCACCATGGTATATAGGTTTGAGCTTGATCCTGCTTGAGCTCACCAAGACAGGCTTTCAAACTTTGAATAAAATAAGCCTGCCAAAGTAGATTATCAACTAGCCTTCAAAACCTTGTGGGATTAAGAAGCACAAAGATCCACTTGGAACAAATGAAGTAGTTATTGATATAACTATATGAGTGGAACACAACCAAGCAAAGAGTTGGTCCATAGAAGGTTGGATGGTGGTGTGAGCTTCTGTCAAAGTAGGCAAGTTGACTAGATTGGCAGGTATAGTTATTTTCTTGCCTGCGAAACTATCAGGAACAAGTAGGTTGGAGGATGATATAACCAAGGGCAAGATTGTGCCTTGGTAGACCTTAGGATGGTTAACAATATGGTTCAAATGCATCTTCAAAAATGCACAAGGGTTGAGAGAAGGAGGCATTCAAAAAGGTGATGTTGGAAATAGTTTTCCAGACTTAGCCAAGTTTGGCCGACATAGGGTTTTTGACTAGAATGCGGGTGGTGATGATTTTGAGGGGTTGAAAGGTACCAAAGCATCATCAAGTGGATGATGTTGAAGTGTAGATTGATAAGGAATGATCCATGCTTGATATTGGTCTTCAGTGACTTGGAAACTTCTAGAATGGATCACTTCAGAATTGATCTGGTTAAAGGTTTTAGATAATCACCTAGTGGCTAGAGATCGGATCCAACTTTGTATACTTGATTAGGGTTTAGTGAATTTAATGTATCTTGATCCTAGTGGATGAGCTCCTAGAGTAGCTCATACTACTTCTAAGCAATCAAGTCAAACAGCAGATCAAGGCAACTCATCTTACAAACAAATCAACTACTACTAGGGTTACCATCAAGCTTAGCTTGAGGTAAGGATGGGGAATTTTCAATGGTTGGGGTTTGAATAAGAGGAGAGTCCTTGGTATCTCTACCAAGAGTAGAATTCAAAAGCTTTAAAAAGAGGTTTTGGGAAACCTAGAGATAAGAATGGTTGAAGGTTATGTCTATAAAACAGAAGGAGATTATAATAGGTTGCTCTCCATAGTTTAGGGAAACAAAAGCTACTAAAATAGTTGGTTAGCAAAGGCTTCTTGGCTCAGGTTTTGAAATGCCAGAACATTTGAGAATATGGAAATTAAGCCAAGACGGTTTTGGGAAGTAGCTTTTGTCAACTGGTGTTGAGGTAAGGAGTATATCTTCTAGTACACAATCCTAATCATAAACATAGTTAAACAACAGGCAACCACTTCATCACTAAACAAGAAAATGTTTTTGTTCCCCTTGATTTTTTCATTCTGGATAACTAATCAGGGTTGCTGAAATTGGGATGTTACAGACCTTTCCTCCTTAAAAGAATCTCGTCTCGAGATTTAGGAGAGTAGGGTTAGGGGATTTTGAGTCGGGTTGATACTAGGTGTCTTACGCGTACTATCTTACGGACTCTGTCTTTGAACGTGACTACTCTATCGATGAAGTTGAGCTTCGGTTTTCTGGGATGCACGGAGAGTTGAGCAGAGTCCAGTTCCGATTGCGAGGGATGACCTTCTTTTCCTTCCGGACTCTATATCTCGAGGGCTTAAACTGGGCAGACTATCTCGATGCTGAACTTCATGGGGTACTCGTCGGAAGATAGAATCTACGGCTTGGTGTACCTTTCTCTGAGGGTTCACAGCTCTACCTTAGGGGCGTAGCGTATCCTATTTAACGATTTTAGGGTCGAAACTCTTGAGTTTGCTTCTGACGAAGAGTTACTCTATTTTTTAGACAAAGACGCAGTCTTTCCCCCTTAGGATTAAATTGGGGTAGATCGGAGAGTGGACATAGCCCTTCCTTCTTGGAGTCATGGATTGATGTTTTGAACACTATCGTCACTCTTTCTCCTAGAGTTGGAATCTTCTGATGACATCTGCGAAGGTAGGTCCTACGGGGCTTATATACTACGATTATTCGTACTTAGTCTGTTGGAGCCGTTGGAGTCTCACGTCCTATAAGAGAATGGAACTGAGCGGTTAGTGATCCGGTGATCCTTCAGACTGGTCTTCAGCTGAGGTAGCGAAGGGATTTTGTAGAATCTTCAATTAGTTTCTCCTAGATTAACTCGCAAGTTGCTATTTGGCTAAAGGACGTTAGATCCTGAAATCTCTTCTGAAGCCTCTTTTGGTAGGCGATCTTTTGGATTTGAGTGGAAAGACGCTGTCTTTCCACCTTAGAGCTTCACTAAGGTGCGTTAGGAGTGGTGCGGATCTTCTGTCTTGAAGCGCTGGCGTGATGCTGAGGGAGGTTGTATCTCCTTGGGTCTTGATATGAGGTCCTTGAGTGAAGTTCTATTGATTTAACCCTTTCGTGGGTGGCTTCCTAACGAAGGTTTGATGGGTTTAGCTTAGGGCAAGTTAGCGGTTAACAACTCTCTTGCTAGTCTTCGGACAAGGTAGGGTAGCTAACGTCATAGAAAACGTCTTCACTTGAACTCTTTGCGTTGCTTTTGCTCAATGATGGAGTGGACTCGTTATCTTCACGCTTCCTTAGCATCTGACTTTAGGGGTGGTTCTGACCTTCTAGGGAGGATCATTCCGTTAGTTTGGGTATGGTCGACTAGATTAGTTAGTCTCCTAAGGCGGTCAGAAGCTCTAATACACTAAAGGTTAGTGTAGTTAGGTCGTCACTCCTTGTCCTGGTTGACTTATTGGGTGGTTTCCTATGGATATTGAGGATCCTTCGGTGATTGACTTCTGGCTTCAACGGGATTCTTACTGTAGTAGACTGAGGAACAAAGGAGTGTGGTGCTGTTGATGAGTCTTGCGAGGTGAGTTTGACGAGGTATGCTGTCCTACTGAGGTGAAATCTTCGAGTTGATTCTGACTTGACGATGTCGAACTCCTGGTTCTTGCGATGCTTTTCCTCTCATATACTCTCGAGGTTAGTCTGGGTCTCATTACCGACAGCTAACACAGGGGTTTCCTGAGTTACTAGGTGGGTTATTGCTCCTCGAGTCACATTTTTAAGGAGGTTGAAGCAAACCAGAGCATACAAGCAAGGCGAACAAAGTGAGGGGATCGCAATGTCCTCGGCAAACAACACACATCAAGCAACACAGGATTCACTTAGGCAAGCAAACACGGTCAACGCTAGGGACCAAGGAGTTAACTACTCGCGATGTAGGGGAATCCTATTCTTAGGACTATTGACCCTAGATATCGTCTTTCTTCAGGTCGGAGTCACTATCTTGCAGATGGAGCCTTCGTCGTATCTTGGACGCTTCTTGATAGTGTAACACCTGATGTCTTCTGATTATGAGGATTCCGCCGGTAGAGCGATATTGTAGTCTCCTTGTGTTTGCTGGTAGTTGCTTGTCTTCACCTTGTTCTCATTGTGTTCACCGGGTTCTAGATCCTAGTTATTTAAAATCCGTAGGTTTGAAGTTTGGACGAGAGTTAGAGAAAACCATTTTCGAAAGCATTTACTTAGAGTAAGAGAAGAAGTAGAACTTTTTGAAACTCATTGAGAAACTAGTTTTCGAAAACCGAGGTTTTCAAAATAAGTTTCATGTCTAACGACCATGCTAACTAAGGTTCTCCTACAGTCAGGATGGCTCTAATACCAAGTCTGTGGGCCCCCGGATTAATCCTCCGAGAATCCCTGTTATGCATACAACCACGATCCCATGATCAGTTGGTCGTGGCACATAACAGACAAGTATCAAAGTAAACATCCAATACATAACGAATACCTGTCATACCTTATTTGCCATTATGGCTACATCGATCAATCATCAGTAGAACTTCATTAAGCGTAGAGCTCGAGCCATGCCTTAACCTACAGGCAACTGACTGGGAGAACATCCTAGCACGCATAGTCATCCACTTCACCTTCTTCTCGATATCTGACCAAGTTAATAGTCAGGGACAATGCCAGTGAGTACTTTAAATGTACTCGCAAATCACCTCAAGAAAATAATAATAACAAGAGGATATGCAATAGGGATGTGGTAGTAGGAGGGCTTTAAGAGAGGTTCTTTTCTCAAATAGTTTCTCTTGTAGATATAGCATCTACATATCTTTGTTGAAAACTTTTGTAAACCATTTTGGAAACCTTTTGAAAAGTTTTGTAAACACTAGGATTGGGGTACCCATTTGTTCCCGTCTTCAGGTCGTCCCACGACCAAACTCCTTTCTCCTCCTTCCGACCATCCCATAGTCAAAACCTTTCTCCTTTACGACCATCCCATGGTTAAAACAATTCCAAAGCCATTTCTTATCCGAAATCCTTTTTGAAATCAAAACCAGCACCGCTCTACAGCAACCTTTCCAACCGTCCAAGACCGCGCACACGGCTATTCGAATAGATTTACACTCTGTAGAGGTTGCACACTTTACCCACACCATCCGGGTACACTACCCTGATCTACACCGATCGTGGGTCGAGTAACCGATCAAGACTCTCCGGATGCCCACTCCAATATAAGTGCCTACCCTATAGTGTTACTCCCCTCAAAACCGGGACGTCGGGTACCGAGGACTAACCGGAGTGCATTTTACACTTCACAGAGTGGGCGCTTTCAATGAGGGGCTCATAGTAACGCCTGGCTGCCAGCAAACAGTTTGTTCCTTCTCCAGGTCGATGTCCCACATGGACCTTTAAGGGAGAAGGCCCAGCCTCCGGGGATCGCGATCTCGTGTAGTAGTTGCGAGACAACTTATACCAGAATAGACAAACATTAAATCCAGCTATGTCCCATTCCAGAGTAATGTGGTTGCACAGGGTTAATTGTTCTAGCAAAACTGCAAAGAACCGGGTGCATTTTCGTAAACCTCCTCCATCTTTTCTTCAGCATTTTGTAAAACAAAACTTTTTTCTTTCTCAACATATCTTGGGAGGTCCCACCTCACCAAGGTTTTATCATAAAACATTTGGTAAAACTTTTTCCGGGGTCTTCCCATCCTCTAGCTTTGCTTCGGCTAAAATGGGGTCTCCAAAGGGCATAGTGTATTACACCATCTACCACACTAGGGACAAGTAGGTGTCATCAAGTGGGTTGTACCTAATAGTACAAAAGTGTAATAGTTCGGAGGAGCCAAACCACTACCATATATACATTAACATATAGTAAACAATGCAGTTTTGATAAACAGTAAGTAAAACATGCATAAGTAAAACAGTAGGACAAAGCTTATGAGCAAGAAGGTGGCTTGCCTGATGATCAGCAATATGGCAATATGTCCCTAGACTTCTTCTTGGAATACCCAATAATACGAATACCAATAATAATAAGATCTCTTCTTATCGGCGTCAATACAAGCGCAAATATCGTCGTCATCGAGTACATGCAAACAAGCAAGACCACAGTTAAAACAAGGCACACAAGTGGACATTCATACAGAAAGAAAATAGACAATCTCTATCTCTACCTCTACTATCTAAATAGTACCTAGGGGTTCCGTTTTGTGCCTCTGACCCACTACGTCGTTTCCTTCGTCGTAGGAATTCCGCAAGTTCACCCAGAGTCCAAGCCAGTAATCCCGGGCGAGCACATCAGCACACGTCCACGCGATTTCCCTCCCCGATCCCTGCTCGCTCTATCGCTTAGGTTAGCGCCGACGATGCCAGTCGCCACCGACGCCGACCGCCACACCGAAGCCGGTCATCGTCACCCGTACCCACCTCGTCCTCCCATGGACACCCCTGCTCCTTCAAGTCCTCACAGAACCATTCCCCTCAGCCGCCGGCCCTCCGCCGCCCTCGTCTGGTCTAGGTGCGGGAACCCCGGATCCACCTCCCCACGCTGCGTCCCCTCCTCCCCCAAACTCGCTGCACCCGATTCGCCCAGCTGACGCGCTTCCGGCCCAATCCCGTCGCGCCTGCTCTGGTGACAGCAGGGAGTGACGCGCATTAGACGCGCCGCCGGCCCAATCTCCTCCATTGTCCGCCATTTGTCGGCACCTTCGTGGTCAGTTCTATTCAAGATCCATCCCTGCGCATCAGTTTCCTTGATCAAGGTACGATTGGTTGGTTCTGCTCCTATCTAATGCATCCCCTTAAATCTCCTCTCTCTCTCATCGCTAGATTTTTCGTTTCTAAATCCAAATCCCCTACTGCAGCTGCCGGCAGGAACGGAGACGACCACCCCTCGCAGGACAGCGGCGGGCGCTAATATAGGTACTGGGAAGTACTTACGATGATGCTGATTATAGTTGTATTCTTGCTCAAGGAATATAGGTACTGGGAAGTACTTACGATGATGCGCTATTCTGCTGATTATAGTTGTATTCTTGCTCGAGGAATATAGGTACTGGGAAGTACTTACTATGATGCGCTATTCTGCTGATTATAGTTGTATTCTTGCTCGAGAAAAAAAAAACAAGTATATATGCATGGACGATATTGGAGAACAGTTCGGAAATTTTTTTCTTGTGATGAAATAGATTTGTAGCATACACACGTTCCAATGCAATCACACTGTTTGGAGCGCAGAACCTTATTGATTTATATATCAATCTTATTTTCAGTTTCATCACTTACTAAAGTTTTATATTGCAGGACAGTCTCCACAAGCTTTGGTCTCTAATCAATTTCTTGCTGCCTGAGATATTTATTTTGCGGAGACCTTTGATGAGTGTTTCCAAATTTCTGGTGAAAATGATCAACATGAGTTGTTCAGCAGCTTCATAAGGTATGGACATAAAACTCTTTGAAAAATAAGTGCCCATATGTTTAAAGCAGAATATAATTTATGCTTGCAATTTTTTGTTGAAAAGGGTTTACCTCGAAAAGAATAAACTATCCTTAAAGTTGGGATGTCTCAGATGCAAAAGCAGTACTATCGAGCTCTGCTTCAGAAAGATTTGAAGCTTATTAATGCCGGTGAGTTCTTCATGTTGCAAATAAGATTGACATCGTCTAAGTGAGAGGATCCTGCAGTTGGCGCTTGTGTCCTGGTTTCTTATGTTATTGGAGTTTTGTAGCTGTTACTTAGCAAAGGGCCTCAACCTTTCTGAGAGTGAACCCATCATATACCAGGCATCCTTGCCGCCATGCTCGTCGCGGACGCGTCCACTCCTCCGCCTCCTCCTGATCGATGCAGCGTGACACGAATGCTATGCCGTCGCCACCCTCGTACCATGCATCCTCGCCGCGTCCGTAACCAGGATCAGGAT
The DNA here is from genome assembly GCA_910589775.1 of Avena eriantha. Classification (NCBI taxonomy): domain Eukaryota; kingdom Viridiplantae; phylum Streptophyta; class Magnoliopsida; order Poales; family Poaceae; genus Avena; species Avena eriantha. Next base: position 93,399,628 of record OU342743.1, read on the forward strand.
TTGTCCGTGTGCAATGCCTTCTAGACACCGCCCACGCAGCCTCCCATGCTGCCTCTGACGCTTGGTTAGCAGTGCACATTCTAACAATCTTGTCTTCCCTCATTTTCTTGTTCTAAATCTCACATTGGAAAATTTCCCATTCCACTATTGTGTTCAGTATATGTACGCATCAAGAAGTGCCTTTTCCAGGGAATTAGGTTTCATCCTTTCATTGGGAGGTTTCTTTCTATCTACAAATATAAAACATTATTCTTATGTTTTACCCTACACCTGGGATGTGGTATTCAGGTTTGCGTTGTTAGAGCTCCTGGTTTTGGCTAGAATAGGAACGTAATTTTACAGGACCTTGCTGTCCTCTGCGGGGGACAAGTTTAGAGTATATTTCTACATTTTTGTGCGAGATTTGGATTTTTTGTCGAAATCTGCATATCTCATCCAGGTCATATCTGAAGACACTGGGATGAATCATGAGAACTTTGATTCTCATATGTTAGCTACCTGCAAAAAGGAATGGCTACTAGAAGCCTGAGCGTTTATTAATATCTTTGCAGGTTAATTTTAAGCATAATGATGTCCGGTTGTTCAAAATATCTTTACATATTGGAGTATAGTTCTCATCCCAAGGTTTTAGTCCTTCGATATTAATAGAAATGTTCAATCAGGTGACGTTTCTAAGGATGACACTATTTTTCTTGATGGAGCTGGGTACAAGAAGAACACTGAAAAAAGAGAAGAACAGGTTGTCGATTTAATGTGCTGGGACTTGTGAATTCCTTTTCATCTTATATGAACTATGTTCACTTACATGAATATTGTGTTACAGATCATATCTGTAATTGAGCAAAGCACTCCTGATTACGACAAGGAAAAGCTGCTGGAGCGGTTGGAAAAGCTTTCTGGAGGTGTTGCTGTTTTAAAGGTGATGTTCCTTGTATGTGATACATGCAAATTCCAGAGAGAACTACTACTTGTTTTATTTGCTATTTTACGGTTATGAATTTTGATACATGTATTAAGATCGCAAATGCTATCTCAGACTAGAATTTCACTGGAAATAGAAGTGTAGTGACAGAACCAATGTATGACCATTATTTGCAGCCATGGATAAGTAGAAGTGCAGCCATGGAACCAATGTATTAGTTTCACCAACAACTAAATGTGAAGTCTATCAAGTGAGTGATTAGTTTACCAGCACATTCCATTATACATAAATAGTTTTGCATGGCCATTGTTGACTGTTAAACATATTTGTCAATTTAAAAGTTGAGTGCATCTCTCAAATTGATGATCTTTGTTTTAGATCAGTAGTTAAAACTATGCTATGACTGTTAGTTATGCTTCATTCCTTGTCAATGAAACAAGTTGAAACTATTCAACTTGGCTCCACTTGTTAATGATCCAACTACCCGGTTGGCTAGAGGAAATTAGCTGATCTTTTCGGTCATCAATAAAGCAAAGCTTTGTGGTCTTTCAGTTTTTTGTGTAGCGCTGCCAAAAAGTGTTGTTGAGTTACTCAACTTTATATATGTATAAAAATTGGTGCATCCATAGTGTGTGTATATATAAGCAAGCCTACAGATTTAAGAAATGTTGCGCAATAACATATATCGGCATGCATTGTTCGGACATGGCTAGGCAAATCTAGACGATGTTATAAAACATGTTCACGTTTAAGACTGTTTGAGACATGATGTATAACTCTCTAAGTAATTTGCACACAATTTAGTTACTCCCTCCGATCCATATTACTTGTCACTGAAATGGATGTATCTAGACATGTTTTAGTGCTAGATACATCCATTTCAACAAGTAATATGTATAGGAGGGAGTATCTTCTTTTTATCGGGGGTTGGTTACAAATCTATGGAGGAGGAAAGGTGCTTATTTTTGTTTTCGGAAGCAAGAGGACTTGAACAAACGACAGAAGCAAAGAGAAGACCAACTGAAGTTGAAAAGACAAAAGGCTTACATATGGTATGTTCTATGCATGCTAGAAAATAGTTAGTCTCTTGCCTTCTCAATGTACTCGGTTGAAATATAGAAACAAAGAGAATGGTATCAGGGAAAAATGGAAATGCCATACAGCCATTGGTGTTAAATCTTAGCTTGCATTTACTGGAATGAGTGAAAGACCTTGCAGAATGCAACAGAGTAACTTTGTTCAGATTTGTGTGTGCTGGTTTAGCCAATTACACGCACCGTGTACATCTCTTAAATAATCTGATGAGTACTTCAAAAATTGACATCCTAGAGTTCGTGGATGATTTTGCTAATCTTATGTTGATCCTTCTCCTCTACCCAGTTTTATATTTCTATGCAGATCCAAGCATCCCAAAGCAGACAACAGAAAGATGTCGACTCCAGCTTCTGGGAATTTTCTAGGTTCACGGGTAGTCTGTATTTATGTTATGCTTAATGTGCCGACTATGAGAACATTTATTTTTCTAAAATTTTCTTGCCAAACACGCCCCTTGGTACATATGACCATTGATTGATTTCTTAGGTTATTATTTTTTATGTATACTACATCTAGGAGCCGAAAAGAAGCAAATTCTGACAACTTAGTTCATGATATTAGAAAATGAACAGACCTCCATGATATCTTCACTTACATCATTCATTTCTACTTCTTTGTTAGAAGCCGGAACAATATTTATCAAATAAATGTTGGAAATAACTCCTTGACTGTAGCTTGAAGTAATTCACATTTAGCTAGATTAACTAACCTTTGCACATTCACTTTATTAACTATCGCTGATGGTACAATGCAAGTGCTATGGCCCAAGAGATAGTTCTACATGTGTAATATCATCGTGAGAAGTGTTTAACATCAGCTAATGGCTGAATTTTATGTCTATTCAGCAATGTCTTTGTATTTTCTGTGGTTTGTATATGTGCTAAAGCTACTAAAAAACTGAGCAATGTAAAGTTAACCCCTGAGATTTTAGTGAGAGCTAAAACAATAAATCTGGTTGCTGATGAGCCATTGGGGGTCTTTTTCTTTATGAGCTATGCATCCTCCATGTGTGCACATAGGCAGATTGTTCAACTTGGATGTTCTTAAGCAGGTGTAATTTGTCCATGAACCGTAATAAGGTTTTATCTTAGAATTTCCACAGTGCAGACTTCGTTCATTTCTCTTAGAATTTGTCCATAAAGCTAAGTTGTTACTGTTTATTTCAGTTGATACCTTCATTCTGGTGGTATTTATTCATTGTTCACATTCTAAAATTAGTGTTTATTTCGATACAGTGCTGCAAAAACTAACGTATAAGCATACTCTGAAGGTTGCTGAATGTATGCAGTTGCCCTGAAGATTACCGACAGTCTCTGCAAGAGGAGAGTACAGAAATACGTTCCAGAAATTGAAGCTTAGATCAGCGACACAGAAATGGGAAAATACTAGAAGGGGTAAAAGGTGGCACAAGATTTATTTAAACGTGTTAAATGTGACACAACTTCTTAAACGTGGTAAGGAGTATGTGGTAAAGTGAGTCATTTAAATCATCGAAGACATTATGTTGCTGGACTAAGGGAGAAATAAGATTGTGACTTCCTGAAAGATTTCTTTGGGTTTTTATTGCTTTCCAAACATAACTGTCGACATGAGTGATTTATGCTTGTCCTTATTAGGAAAAAGAGAACATCTGGCCTGAAAATTTATATTCCTTCCTATTTTAATATACTTTATCCATGATTAAACCAATATACTTGGGTGCATTCACAGAAATTATTGACCGATATTCACTAGCATATAAACTAACCGTGATATTTTCACTAGCATATAAACTAACTGTGACATTTTCTCGACATTAGGCATGCGTGGTTAAGGTTTGTATGCCTATGTGAGCGTGAGAGGTTGTTCCAGATAGGTGACATGTACTCTCCTAATTAACGTGGAACCAACTTAAGGAGAAACAGACTTTGCCTTACAAGTCTTGGATGGAACAGAAGACAAGAAAGCAAGGATGCCCGTGGTGTCACAAAAAACGGCCGAGTTATTATACTTAATTTTTTGTGGCGCGGTATATAACAGCCGCATGATCCTTCTTTTTATAAATTTTTGCTATTCTGTAACAACTAAATGGAGGCATTAGTCTGTTGCCGGGTAGAGCCGAAGCCTGCCTGTAAAGTTTACTTATGCCACTACAATTCATTCGCTCTTGTGTTGAATGTAGTGATACTGTCATATATCACTAAGATTAACTAGGGTTGATAAAATGACATTATGCGACAACGAAATAATGTGTATTGTTTACTATGTTGGCAGTGCAACTGGAGGCAGAAACGTAGGTGTGGAAGGGAGATGTGGACACAAATGTAGGTGTGGAAGTGAGACGGGGGAAGAGCATGTGTGTCTGGAATAACAGAGCCCTGTGGGTCTACATTTAGCAGAGAAATTTCAAATTCTTCAGACATGGTTTAGAAACTAAGTTGAAATTTAATGTACATCTTTATTAAAATTTTGTCCGTAGCATGGGCACCTTCGTAGACTAAAAAATAATGTATACAATAAAAAATTCAAATGTTGCAACAGGCATTTTTTTTATAAATAATATAGAAAACTGATGCATGGGTATTGGTTGTTAGGTATATGAGTGCACAAGAGAGGCATGAACAAGATGAAGTTTGTCACAAAGTAACAAAACAACACTAAAACATTGTGTTCAGAACTCTCTAATTAAATTTTAATATATTTTTATTTTTCGTAGCAACGCACGGGCACCTTACTAGTACAAGTATAATATTCAGTAGGTTTTGAGTGGTTGAGTTTAGAACCATTGCAAAATCCCTAATTGCAGTGGTGGGATTTCCTTTATTCGGGAAAATGGTCAAAACCACTAATGAAGGGGTTTGGGACCAAGGCCTGGGTAAGTATGGTATCAAGTGCAGTCAAAATACCATCATGTCGGTTTTGACAAAACAAGACCAACAAAGGTGGTTTCCAGATTTTATCACTTTTCTTTAATTTCTTATGAATTTTCTAGTGAAATAAACTCTAGTTTTAGGAGATAAATCACCAGAAAAGTTCTGTACCTCCAAAAATAATTTCCTTGGATGGTTAGGTAGGGATTGATGTACTTGTTCACTAAGAGTTGAAATCATGCCAAAATATTTACCAGAATGCCATCAGGAAATTCCCAAAGGCAGTTCTGTATACAACTTGTCTTTTTCACCAGATTTAATCTACAGTAGCTTTTGATAGGAAACCAATGCCACATGGGAGGCCATTGTAATACCTTTCTGTAGGAATTGGATTCACTCGTTTTGGAGTTGTCAAACTCCTTTACTGATTTTTCTACTGAGACTACTCTAGGTAGAGATGATTAATTCACCAAAAATACTCAGAGCCTCCAGAACATTTGATCTCCTGGATTTTGGTAGACCTTAGTGTACCACCTCACAGGGAGTTGGAATAAGGTCAATACCTCTGTTGGTTTGACCTAGAGAATTTATCTAAGGTAGAAACTAATAGATTTTGTTATTTTTACTATAGACAAATTACTATTCACCTTGGCATGAGGCCTATGCTATTTGATTGGTATAGCAATTTCTTTCCTGTAGAACTTTGATTCACCCCAAATGGGTATGTACAACACCAACAGAGATTTCTTTAGTGCAAAAGACAACTTTTAGGGGATTAATTGCCAGAAAATGATAGAAATTAATTTGGGCCTAGGGTTGGTTCTGCATGCTGGACAAAACATGTGGTTACATGTCTATATTTTTATCTGGGCAAAACAAGGCAGTTTTCATTTTATTTCGTAATTAAACCAAACTGCCTAATAAACAGATCTAGGGTTTGAAATAAAAAGAAAAGGGCAGGGGAGGGACATGGGCTAGATCTGCGAGGGAATTGGGCCGGGAGAGGGACTTTTAGCCCAATTCGGGCGAGGCAGAGCGCGGGACGATGGTTCAAACCACTGACAGTCGGGGCCCAGCGGTCAGTGAGGGTGGAGGGGCGAAGGGGTAAGCGTCGTCGCGGACCGTTGGATCAAGTCGCGATTAACGGCCAGGGTTCATCTTCCACCTTCGGTGACACGCGACGCAAGGGAAACCCTAGCTGGCTCGGGCGGCGGCGGGGGAGCTTACCAGAGGGCTCGGGAGGTGCTGGGGAGGGTGCTGGGCGACGGAGGACTCTAGGGCGAGTCTAGGGAGGAGCGGCAGTGGCGGGTTTGACACCGGAATGACACTCGCGCGGGAGCCACGGCGACGCCGACCTTTGGTTCTCGCCGGAGCTGCTCCTGGGGTTGCTGTAGGTCAGAAACAAGGAGATGAGAATATGCGGGAGAGCAAGTGGGGTCTAGTAGGGTGACATGCAGAGGAGGAAATATGGGGAGGAGGGAGCCTAGCTCGAATCCATGGATGGAGCCGAGAGCTCTTTCTCTCCTTTTCTCGAGAAGGACAAGGCAGGGGAGAGGGAGTGGTGCTCGGGGAAGGTGAGTGGGGAGCAGTGGGGGCGAATGAGGGTGAAGGGAGGCGCTGGGGTGGCCTCGGGATATTTATTTGAGGATAGATGGGTTCATGGTGAACCTTGTCCATCTAGAGCAAGGGAGGAGAGGGGAGGGCTCTGGTTGGCTAAGGGAATGGTGGAGAGGTAGGAGGTGGGGCTCTAAGTCGAGCAATGAGTGGAGGGGAGGGTGGTGGCTGCTGCTTTTGATGTACAAGATCTTTTGCAAGATATACCTCTCCTTCTCTCATACAAGCACATGGGACCCAAGAGGGTAGTGCTATAGTAATATCGACCAGGGGAGTGGGAGATGTGTTGTGCAAGCTTGGTTGACCAGTTTGGTGGTGGTTGGGTTGGTTTAGAAGCTTGAGTTTGCAAAAACTCAAATATTGGCTAAAGAGGTGATTGTGAAGCAAGTTTAGGGTTTTGATCCTGGCATGTTGGAACAAGGGTGCTAGTAGATAGGTGTGATCAAGATACATGCTCTGTAATTATTTGGGATTTTTCAGAAGATTAGAAGTCCACTTGAATCCATTTATTCAAAAAGGGCAGAAGTGAAGTATTGGAGCTCATTTGATATTTTTACATTGGGACTTGTTGGGTTTTGATGTTAGGTGGTTCCAAATGTGAATACACCCTTAGGAGAATTTTCCCAAGATTTAATGTGGCTAAAAAGTATTTAAAACTAGTATTATTCCATTTCTGCCATTTAGGAGAATAGGCAAAACGAATAAATAAATGTCTTCCAAAATATTTATTTTTGAGGTGGGAGGATAGAGTAGGATATCAGTTGAGCCAAAAGTTGGGGAAGTGTTTTGGCAAAAACCAAACTTTCCTTTATGGAGGAAGTTTTAGAGGTTTTGTCTATTAAAGACATTTATTAGATTTGGAGCCATAATAATTATGGATAAAATTTGATAAATCTTGATGATCAAGGTAGATGATGTAGACAAGGGGTAACAAGCATTTTCAACCTTGGGATTGGAGAATCCAAGTTGATTTTGGTGAAAACTAGAGATTTAAGGATCTTGGGTAAGATTGTTTTCATGCCACCAAAACCTTGTTGGATCGTGGAGCTCAGATCTCCCCTTGGGGCATGGGATATATGGATGGATAGAACAAGTCATGTAGATCACCATGGTGTATAGTTTTGAGCTTGATCATGCTTGAGCTCACCAAGACAGGCTTTCAAACTTTGAATAAAATAAGCCTGCCAAAGCAGATTATCAACTAGCCTTTAAAACCTTGTGGGTTTAAGAAGCACAGAGATCCACTTGGAACAAGTGAAGTAGTTATTGATAGACCTATATTATTGTAACACAACCAAGCAAAGAGTTCGTCCATAGAAGCTTGATATTGGTCTTCAGTGACTTGGAAACTTCTAGAATGGACCACTTCAGAATTAATCTGGTTAAAGGTTTTAGATGATCACCTAGTGGCTAGAGATCAGATCCAACTTTGTATACTTGCTTAGGGTTTGGTGAATTTAAAGTATCTTGATCCTAGTGGATGAGCTCCTAGAGTAGCTCATACTACTTCTAAGCAATCAAGTCAAACATCAGATCAAAGCAACTCATCTTACAAACAAATCAACTACTACTAGGGTTACCATCAAGCTTAGCTTGAGGTAAGGATGGGAAATTTTGAACAGTTGGGGTTTGAATAAGAGGAGAGTCCTTGGTATCTCTACCAAGAGTAGAATTCAAAAGCTTTAAAAAGAGGTTTTGGGAAACCTAGAGATAAGAATGGTTGAAGGTTCTGTCTATAAAACAGAAGGAGATTATAATAGGTTGCTCTCCATAGTTTCGGGAAACAGAAGCTACTAAAATAGTTGGTTACCAAAGGCTTCTTGGATCAGGTTTTGAAATGCCAGAACATTTGAGAATATGGAAATTAAGCCAAGACGGTTTTGGGAAGTAGCTTTTGTCAACTGGTGTTGAGGTAAGGAGTATATCTTCTAGTACACAATCCTAATCATAAACATAGTCAAACAACAGGCAAACACTTCATCACTAAACAAGAAAAAGTTTTTGTTCCCCCTATTTTTTGCATTCTGGACAACTAATCAGGGTTGCTGAAATTGGGATGTTACATCTACCTTACGAATTAAACTTGTTATGAGAAAACTAGTTATTAAAGCTCTCACGAACTTGATGGCACACTTTACTTTACTTGCCATAATAAACTTTAAGCATTGTGTCATCTATGTTGTATATGCTTGCACTTATATGTTGGGGATTAGCAGAACCATGTTGTCATGGGGAACGCTTTCAACATTGCACTTGTACATTGTACTCTGTTGATATCATGCTATTTTCTTTATGGATGTCGTCGGTGTGAAATGAAAGGGGAGATTGTAAGTCCATGGAGTTATGTATGTGTGTTAGAGAAACGCCTAGGCCACTGGTCTAATCCATGCCTAATCATGGTGGAAACCTGCAGCATAACCATAATGAGCAATCTATGAAGCATTCTTCTTGTAAAAAAGAGATAGAGATTGAAAAAGAAAAGAAAAAAAGGTGAGAAAAGAGGAAAGAGATAAAAACGTACCATTTTCCCATGGTACATAAGAAGATTGCTGAGATGCTCATTGTCTGCTTGCCTTGTCATGTTGATATGGGGATTCTTCCGTATCATCGGGCAAGGGGTACCCCGTTGGCGGTTCTCTATGATACACATGTACTTACTATGCCAAGAACTTACCGGTAACTAAACTTGAGTAGCATGAGGAGCGGCCCTCGTATCCAAGGGACATGATATTCCCGTTGGCATCCCCTTCTTCATCAATAAAAATTCCAGGTTTCTTCCAAACGTTTCATTTTATTGTTTCATGCACAGTTGTGTTGTTCTTGGAGCATCTTCTTTTTCATTTTTGTTTTGTCTTTTCGTTTTCTTTGTTTTCTTAGTTTGATGAATAAATTGGTTGGACCCCCTATTTCATGCATTGGTTTTCAAATAGTTTGGTTTGGATTGGAAAAGAGTAGGAAAGTTCATGCTTAAGTGGTAAAGAGAGCTTGTTTTTGACTGTGGCCTATGCTTTGTCATGCCATGCTTGATATTGATTTGGCTTTATGCTTAGTATTCTTTGATGTAGCATGACTTGTTATAAACAATTGAGATTTCTTAATGTGCCTTGGAAGAATCATGCGTTGTTTTAGCATATTAAAGCATAGTATTATGGTATTCTCCTTTGATGCTTTATTTGGGTTGACTTGGCACATGCTCACACCATGTTATGACTATCCCAAGTCACCATAGGCTTTATGATCCTTTAGTTTTCAACTTGTAGTATCACTTTATGCTTTGATTAATGATGTTTTGTCGCTCTGCATGATTATGACCATTATTGCTCTCTTATTTGGTCGCTCCTAGTCCTTTGCTAGCCGCCGTAACCAAGTATGAGTTCCACTCATGCATCCAACTCCTAAAACCAAGTTATTCCAAAGAGTCCACCATACCTACCTCTTAGCATATGCTATTCCAAGTATATTCATGTTTTTATCTACCTTCCAAATTAAATTTGTTATGAGAAAATTAGTGATTAAAGCTCTCACGAACTTGATGGCACACTTTACTTTCTTGCATTTAATAAACTTGAACCATTGCGTCCATATTTGTTGCGTATATGCTTGCACTTTATAAGTTGAAGTTAACGTAACCATGTATCATGGGGAACGCTTTCAACATTGCACCTGTACTTTGTACCCCGTTGATATCATTTTGTTTTGCTTATGGATCCCCGCGGTGTGAAATAAAAGGGGAACTTGTAAGATCATGGAGTGCGTATGTGTGTTATAGAAACGCCTGGGCCACTAGCCTAAGCCATGCCTAATTATGGTGGAAACTTGCAGCATAACCATAATGAGCACTCTATGAAGCATCCTCAATAAGAACCTATGCAAATAGCAAATAAAAAGATCACTGAGATGCTCATTGTCTGCTTGCCTTGTCATTTTGATTATGGGATAGCTCCTGTATCATGTGCAAGGGGTACCCCGTTGGCGATTCTCTATGATACATATGTACTTACAATGACAAGAGCTTACTTGTGACTAAAGTTGAGTAGCATGACGTTCGGTCTTCGTAAGTAAGGGGCATGAGATTTTGGCATATAACTTGTCAAGCATTTCCTCTTAGTTGTGTCACTTTAACCTTAATCACCTTCAAGATTCTTATGATAGGGGCAATGAGAGCTGAAAGCTAATACGTCCCATAATTTTTGGAAGCTCTTTATGAGACTTGAATCCCTACTTCTTTTTATGAAGGCCCTTTCTTTTACTTTTATGTTGAGTCTCCACTTTCTATGTTTATGAACCTACTTTGAGAGCATAGTGGCCATTCTTAGTTCTATGTGCATTGTCCCAAGACTTGTTGATTGATGGATAGCTTTGATATTGCCTGTTTTAAACTATTTGTATCTAGTCACTCTTATGAACTTTGAAGGTGTCCTATGAATTTATGTTTGCTACTCTATAAGGGACAAGATGAATGCAACTATGCTATGTTTTATTTATGTGAAACAAACAAACATCTAGCAAAGCATTGTTATTAATGAATCTTTTGTTTATGCCTTTTCATATTGCAACTTAGTTGCTTTGCCTTATTGTTATAACTTTGTCTTTCATGTTATGATTGAAGTACTATGATCCTAGCTATCAATGTTTTACAAATACGTTGATCAAGTTTATGATGGTGCACGTCACCTCAAAAATTATTCTTTCTTTTTATCACTTACCTACTCGAGGACGAGCAGGAGTTAAGCTTGGGGATGTTGATACGTTGCTAACGTATCTATAATTTTTTATGTTCCATGCTTGTTTTATATCTACTTTCTTATGTTTTGTCCATACTTTGAAGTATTTTTATACACTTTCTTGGACTAACCTATTAACAAGATGCCACAGTGCCAGTTGCCTATTTTCTGCTGTTTTTGGTGACAGGAAAGTCAGAAAATAAATATTCTCGGAATTGGACGGGACAAAAGCCAAAGTCAATATTTCACCCAGGGGGACACAGACCAGAATATGAGACGGAGAGGGGCCAGAGGCCGGCCACACCACCTGGCCGTGCGGCCAGGCCTGGCCCGCGCCAGGGGGTGGTGTGGCCGCCTAGGGCGCCTCTTCGGTCTCCCCTTTCGCCTATAAGATGCCTCCGATACAGAAACCCTAAGGACCCGATCAAAATTCCATGAAAGAGTTTGTAGCCGCCGCCATCTCCATCCCTAGATCGGGAGGGATCTGAAGCTCTTCCTGGCACCTTGCCGGAGGGGAGAATTCACCCTGGAGGCCTTCTTCATCACCATGCAAGCCTACGGTGTGATGCGTGAGTAGTTCATCCCTGGACTACGGGTCAATGTATTAGCTAGGTGGTTGGTTCTTCTCCTTTGTGCTACCATGTCTAGATCTTGTGAGCTCCGTTCATGATCAAGATCATCTATTTGTAATCTACATGTTGTGTTTGCGGGGATCCAATGGATATTGAGATGCTATTTTAGATTGATTATTGATTCTATCATGTCTTTGTTATTTGTGATCTTGCATGCTCTCCGTTGTTAGTAGCTATCTTGGCCGAGTAGATGCTAGCAACTCCAAGAGGGAGTATTTATGCTCGATAGTGGGTTCATGCCTCTAGGAATCTGGGGAAGTGACATAAATCTCTAAGGTACTAGATGTGGTTTTGCTACTAGGTAGAAAACAACAATCCTTTGTTCATAGAACAATTGTATTGTTTACTTTACACACAATGCTTGATGCAATTATCTATTGCTTGCAACTTAATACTGGAGGGGGTTCGGATGATAACCTAAAGGTGGATTATTAGTCATAGATGCAGTTGGATTATGGTCTATGTATAATGTTGTAATGCCCAATAAAATCTCATAGGAGTCAAGATGATTAGTATATGCATGTATCCTTTCTCGATGTTTGTCAGCTGCCCCGCTGTAATTTGTTCACCCAACGTGTCATCTATGTTAAGGAGAATCACCACTAGTGAACTATGGACCACGGACCTTTCTTTTACTATCAATCTACAATCTACTATTTACTATTTTCTGTTTACTTTCTGCAAGCAATTACTATCTTGCACACAATACATTTAATCCTTTGTTTTCAGCGAAACTAGTGAGATTTACAACCTCACTGTAATTTGGGGGCAAAGTTTTGTGGTTGTGTTGTGCAGGATTCCAAGTTGGCAACAACACCTTGGAGGTGTTTCCTTGCTCCTACTGGTTCGATAACCTTGGTTTCATAACTGAGGGAAAACTTGTTGTTGTGCTCATCATACCTACGTCTTGGGGTTCCCCAATGAGCTCGATATATTTTGGGCCATCACGGAGCAAGACCTAATTTACCTGGTCCACAACGACGCCCTCTCCTGCCGTCTTGCGCATCCCCATGGCAGCCGAGATGTGGCAGCGATGGCAGCGACGATGGTGGAGATGTGATGGCAGCGACGGTGGTTGTGCGGTGTGGTGCGGCGCGGCGCGGTGCGGTGCGGTCTAGTTTGGTGCGGTTGGGGCAACGGCTCATTATGGGGCCACTCGTCAGCTCCAGCGTGGGCCCCACCTATCGTTGGGTATTACGGGTCCCTTCCACACTCACCCAAATCCACTCACCTCCCAGCACTGGGAAAACCCTCTCCAGCGATGGCCGAATCCCCTCCCCGACCCTTCCCGACGACGGATAAACCCCCTTCCCTCCCCGGCAACAGACAAATCCCCTCCCCTCTCGTACCCTCCCCGGAGACAGCCAAATCCCCTCCCCTCCCCTGCAACGGCGAAATCACCTCCCATCCCCTTCCCGGTGATGACCAACCACCCTCCCCTTCCCAACAATGACGGCTACAACGTAAGTGCTCCTCGACCTACTTCCCTTCACCACGTCACCTCCTCGTTCTAGGTTCACCACGTTAGTGATCCATCTAGGTCACCGGTGGTGGATCTTGGCCTCAGTGTCACCGCCTCATTCTAGGGCAGAGTGGCGACGTTGTTGTCTATGTCACTGGATGATCTTGAAGTAGTCACCAAATTAATGCCCCAAATTGTTGTTTTTCATAGCTATATGTTAGTGCTGATGGATAATCTTAGGATATTAACTATTTACAACTAGCCAATGACTAATATGTGGCACTTAGTTTGTCGATGGGATGATCTCCATCTACTTAGTGTCTTTGTACAACCACTATGGCTCTACATCTCCTTGGTAGATACATATTCATCTCATTGACTTGTGTGTGTTATCTTACTATGGAGCCCACATTATATATTGATGTAGGTCATTGTATTCTCTTCACATGCATTTGGCCAATGATTAAAGGGTGGCACTAGCTCTTTCCATGGGATAATGTGCATATAGCATGTGTTCTGTACGAACACATTTGTTGTGCATGCTTCTTGCTATATGTTCGATTATCTCATTGATTTATGTGTGCTTTGTTAGTATGAGCCCAAATTGGTGTTTTCATAGCTATGTTAGTGCCAAGGGATAATCTTATGATTTTCACTGTTTACAACTGGTCAATGATGAAATGTGGCATTTTGATGGTTGATGGGATGATAGGCATCTACTTACTGTATTTGCATGGCCACCATGGTTGTACATGCTCCTTCGTATATACAGATTCATCTCATTGGACGATGATTGTAGTTGTGACCAAACCATATGCTTTTAAATTTTATTTTTGTAGTTCACTGATTATTATTTGATTCTTCTAGTTAGCAAGTCTCCAAATGGCTGCACTGTCAAGGGAAGAATTAGAAAGAGGCGCCTGTAGAAACTATGAATACTGCAAAATGGAAGGGTTGATGTAGAAGGAGCCTACTGTACAACATAGCATCGAAATGCAGGTTTTAAAATTGTTGCTACTGACTCAAAGATAGTAGTTAAACCTACTATGCAGCAGCAAAACAAAACATTAATTCTAATTACTGCAATGTCCATTTAGGTTTCTAACCAACGCTGGCTTAATCATGTCACATCCGATGATGATGATGATTATGATGTGAAGCAACTTGTAGTCAAGAGACCTAAGAAAGCAAGGTTCAAAGCACATTGTGATGTGGTTGTTAGAATCGCCAAAGCTAAGAAAACTAAGATCCCAACTAAGGTGTTTAAATTATAATACATTTAATGTATATATATGAAGGGAATATGCCCGAGAGGCAATAATAACGTGGTTATTATCTTATTCCATGTTTATAATAAATTTTTATTTTGCATGATATAATTGTATTAATTGGAAATATTAATACATGTGTGTTTAATAAACAAAATACAAAGTTCCTAGTACTGCCTCTCATATAAACTAGCTTGTTGATTAACAAGATGATCAAGGTTTCCTAATCATGGACATTGGATGTTATTAATAAAAGGTCACAACATTGGTGGAATGATGTGATGAACATTCATCCGAAGTATAGCATTACAATCAAAGTCATTATGTTTATATTGCTATAACATGATACAAAATAATCTTAGTCCTTAGACCATGAGATCATGTTAATTGCTGACACCGGAAGAGTATCTTGATAACATCAAACGTCACACCGTAACATGGTGACTATAAAGGTGGGTTCAGTGCTACAAAGGTGTTATGTTGAGGCTCATGGATCAAGAGTGGGATTTTTCCATCCCGATGACGGATAGATATACTCTGGGCCCTCTCGGTGATATCACATTAAGATAGCTTGCAAGAAAGTGATGTGATCACTAGAATGTTATATCACGGGAACAAGAAAAGAGTGCATGTCGGCAGCGAGATCAAACTAGGTATGGAGATAACGATGATCGAATCTCGGACGTGTAATATATCGCGAGACAAAGGGATTTAGTTACTAGCGTTAAAGGTTCTCACGATCACAGAAGTAATTGTTGAATGTGTAGGAGTCGTCATGGATCTCTAGGTTCCGCTTCTGATTATTGATCTGAGAGGGGTCTCGATCATGTCTAGATTATTCGCGAACCGTAGGGTGACACACTTAAGGGACACCAACACCATTTGGAGCAAATATGTTGCAGATAAAGATTTAAGAAATCGCTAGAATTATTTCAATAGACACCAAAACTGTTTCGGGTGAAATTGCTGAAATTGGTTCTGCATGTAATATTGAAATGTTGCAGGGGGTTTTATGTGAATGTTTGTTAATTAAAGTAATTAAAAAATTCTGAATAAAATTAATAAAATAGTTTTATTAAATGATAGAGCATTAAATTTGGAGAAATTTAATGCATTTAAAGTGGAGACTTTAAAAGAGAATGTGAAGGGGCAAATTTATGTGGAGGGAGTTAACACCACATGAATGAGAAGGTGAGGGGTCACCCCTTGGGGCACTAGCCATGGGGAGGGGTACCCTCCCCTCCTCCTATAAAAGTCCCCCCTCTCACACCTTCATACTCACACCTCCTCGTGAAGGATCTCTCCCTCCTCTAGTATTATTCCCCATGGTATCTGATTAGCGAGATACATGTTCCCGGTGGCTTTATCTGGAAAGAAGTTGGTGCTTCCGCTGCTTTGCTAGAGCGAGGGACGGAGGTTGTCGGGGTACCGGACGTGTGTGCGATCACGGATACACCGCTGCTTTGTGGTGCTAGACTTGCTGGAGCTGGATCTGAAGGACGTGCTGGAGCCGGACCTGCTGGACTTCATCACGATCTTGAGATCGGCAAGTGTACGACTACATCATCCACGAGTTCCAACTTGTTAACAAAGCTTTGTTGTCTTCGAGGGTAAGTTCTCTATGGATGTATATCCACCCATTGCTTGTATCTAGTAGATAGATCTTGGCGTATAGTTCCCATCGTAGGAAATTTTTGTTTTCTATGCTACGAACCCTTCAGTGGTATCAGAGCCTGATCTATGCGTAGGTGCTTTGCACGGGTAGTACACATATGTTTATATGTGGGCGATGATGATCATGTTATTACATCTTTCATGTATTTTGGATATTGGTGGCATAGTGGGATGAAGCGGCCCAGACCAACCTTACATGTCATCGCACATGAGACCGGTTCCACGACTGACATGCAACTAGTTTTGCATAAGTGGCTAGCGGGTGTCTGCCTCTCCTACTATAGTCAATATCTAATTTACAACGAGTTGCTAATAACTTGGTTATCCTTGTTGTGGTTCCATGTTCGTAGGTAATACCGGTTCTATCTTCGAAAGCCCTAAGCCATGTTAAAACTTGCAATTGATAAATTAGAGGCGTCTAGTTTAGATCGTTGATGGGCTAGTGTCATGATATGGTAATGTTGTAAGTATATGTATAATAGATACTTTTAAAACACACTTAATGTGTAAGTTCCATAGACCTTGGTCTTACACACAAAGGAATGATAGAGATCATACCATGATGCATATGATAGAGATCAAATGCATGGACCATATCATCTCACTTTACACATTAGATGTTTGCATCTTATATTGCTAGTTTGGCGTTTTAGTAGCATTTTAAGATGATCCCTCATTTAAATATCAAGATAAAATGTGTTCTTCCTTAAGTATGCACCGTTCTATGGATCGTGTTTCGAGACATCACGTGATGATTGGGTGTACTCGACTCAACGCTTTCATACAAATGGGTGTAAGACAGTTTTACACATGCGAGTACTAAGGTTCTACTTGGCGAGCCTAGCATGTACAGACATGGCCTCGAAACACGGACCGAAAGGTTAAGCATGAGTCATATAGTTGATGTGATGCCCATATTGATGCTCGCCTTTGAAGCTACACCGACTCACGTGATGATCGCACTTGGTGTAGTGGATTTGGTTCATGTAATCACCAAAAAGGCACGAGGGATGTCGTTTTTGAGTGGGAGTTCATTTCTAATTTGGATTAGTCGAATTCAATTTGTCATAAACTAAATCGAAGTGAATTTGCATAATTTGTTGTAGTCATTGGAGTCTGTTCACTACCTTATGCTTAGTTTTAATTCAGATGATAGAACTATAGAATTCTGGATATTTACTTTACGAACTTGTATTGTATTGTTTTGAATGTCAATTTAAAGTTTATAAGTCCTATTGCAAACTTTCAGAAAACTCTATTTACTCTATGAAGTTTAATAAGTAGTATTAAATCAAGAGTAAGAATTCCAATGTTAGTATCTAAAGTATCATGTTTGCCTCCATGATTCTTGATATTCAATAGTTGTTTTAATATCGAGGTTATCTAGGAGCTGAAAGAATTGTTTCAGAAACCATCATGTGTGGAAGATATTGTGATATCCGAAACAATGTTTTTGGTTGCATTATGATAGAGTATAATTTAGCAAAATACATGTTCTCATATTGTATGAAAATTTGTGAAGAATGGAGATGCTAGGCATCTGAATCTCCCAAAAGGTTTTGGGAACTAAAATTATACTCGTGATTCTACCTTATAGGCTATAGTAGCTTGATCATGAAAGTTGTCATGATAAAGATGAATAGAAGATGTAGGTAAAATGTTTACTACACTAAAAGATTACTAAAGAACGGTTTTTTGAAAGAATGCCAAACATTTGATGATGGTGATCCACTTCAAAGTGCAAGTCCAAAGGTATTAGTATTTGACTATATACAAGCTTTGTACTATGTGTCATGTGAATGACACCACTGTTGATGTTGATAGATTATTTTAAAAGAAAAGTAATTGCTGAAAGAGAATCTATAAAATATTTGGCAGAAAATAAAAGGTTGGAGATGTCCAACTTAGGTATATAGAAGATATACATGTTATGGCTGTATTCCTTGCTTGTTAAACAATGTGGTTCTTAGGTATTGGATACCGGTATTGGATACCGAATTGGTTGGTATGAAGTGTCATACAGGACAACGCAATTCATGAACTACAATGGCCTAAGTAACTGGCAAAAGAATAAGTGATGATGTTCATCGAAAACAAATAAAGTGTTATTGTGTTTTTCGTTGTCATCAAACCTAGCCTTCAAGATTTGTTTTAATAATTGTTATTTTTGTTCCGGTATTACGAGAACAATGGTTGTTCAAATAATTACCATATTCCATAAAGGATGGATGAACTTTTACAAGTCTAGTGGGAGAAATCACATCCATAAACACTATTGCTAAAATGTCGCAAGACAAATAATTGAAAGATCGCTTATGAAGTGACATTGCTGTTTAAATTATATTGGAAAGAAAACATGAAGAAAATCCATGTTGATGGATTTTTTGAGTCTTTGATTTTGATCAATTGACACTTGTGAGACTTTCCTCGAGATAATTGAAACTCCGTCCATAGGCCAAACAGGAACAGATGACTAACTTATTGGATATTATACATATTGATCTATATAGTCCATTATATGTAGCCATATGCGATGGATCTTTTTGCTTCATATGCTTTCTCCAGAAATTTAAGTGAATATATCTATATATTTACTTAATAAGGAAGAAGTATGAAACATTTAAAAATTGTTCAAAGACTTTCAAGATGAAGTGGAAAATCATTGTAACAAGAAAATAAAGAGTTTATGATTCGATCATAAAGGAAGATATTTGAGTTACATGTTTAGCAAAAACACCTAAGATTTGAGGAATTGTTCCATGATTTGTGTTTCCCGATAAACCATAGGAGTATGGCATATTCGAGAGATGAAATCAAACCATGTCTGACATGGTAAGATCAAAGGAGTCATTTATAAAACTGCCATTATGTTTTAAGGATTGAAGCTTTAGAGACTACTGCTTTTACACTGAAAAGAGCACCATCGTGATCCGTTGAAATGACACCATATAAGTTATGGTTTGGGATAAAACCCAAATTGTCTTTTCTTAAATTTTGGTATGCTATGCATAAGTAAAATGTTTACAACCAAAGTTGGATAAGCACGTCTTTGTAGGTTATCCCAAAGAATTTTTTGGGAATTTCTCCATAACACCGAGGACAAAAGAGTTTGTTACTTGGAACGTCAAGTTTCTTGAGAAGGATTTTTTCGCGAATAGTTAAGTGGGAGGACAATAGAACCTTGATAAGGTTGTTGAACTTTAGCTATATGTGCTAAGTAGCGTAGCACCGGAAAGTGTCCCGGTGGCAGCCACAATGCTCATGGCTCCCGTAATTACAAAGGTTGTGATCTCGGAGATTAGAGTTCCTATTGAACCGTGTGGGTCGGTAAGAATCAAATAGTGTGATTTGATAAGCAAGTCGTTATTCTTTTGTTAATGATGAACCGACTACATGCAAAGAAGCGATGATGGGCCCTGACTCCATAAAATGACTAGAAGTCATAGAATCCGTGATAGTATCCATACACGAGAAATCAAGTTTCTGAACTTGAAAGACCCTCCGGAAAGGCGTGAAGCCTATCGGTCGTGTTTGGATCTATAAAGAAATAGACATGGATGTTTAACATCTATGAAATAGTCGATATGTCGGAAAGAAGTTTACGACAATGTTCAAGGAGTTGACTATGACAAGATTTGATCTTTTCTAGCGATATTTTGTCTTGATGGATTAATGTAGCAACCACTACATATAATTTGATGTATGGTAGTTGAACAAACAAAACAATGTTCTTCTAATAGAATGGTTACCTAGGACATGTACAAGACACGGTCCGAAGGGTTTTGTTAATTCAAAGGGTGCTAAAAGGGCATGCAAACTTCAATAGTTGAAGTAAGCATATCGGAGTTGGAATCTTCACCATGATGAAACTGTTAAAAGAGTTTAAATTCATCGGAGATGATGAAGATGCTTGCATTTGCAAGAAATTAAGTGGGAGCGCTGAGACATATTTCTAATACATTATGTAGAGAACATATTGTTGATTGGAAATGATGTATCTTGTATTGACACAAGTTAAGAATTTCATTAAAATAAGATTTCGATGAAAGACTTGGGCAAACCTAGAATATTTGGCATCAATATCTATATGGATAGATTTAGGCGCTAATATGGTTGTGCCAGACATACATATATGAGATATTGAAAGGGTTCAATATGGAAACAATAAGAAAGGTTCTTGCTGCATGGAAAGGATTGTATCAAGATTCAAGTGTTTCAACACTTGGTGAGTAAAATCACATGAAGATTTTGATCGATTATACCATGATATGTATATATCTAGAATGTCCTATGCTCTAAATGTTATGAGCACATACCAGAATGATTCATAAGATGATCATTGGATAATAGTAAAGATATTCTTATGATCTTTGGAAGAACTAAGAATATATCATGTATAAGTGACAATTAGTTAAAGGTAGTTCATTGTAAAGTGTTACATTGATACTAGTTTTGTCACAAGATACAAATTAAATTTATCTCAATTTAGACTATGGGTGGCACAATGTAATGGAAAGGATGTTCCATGATGGATTTGGATAAGTTCCAAAGTTGAAACATTGTGACGGATACTACAACACAAGGCTAAGTATATGACTGCTATAGTAGCAGCAAAGGAGGGCATTTGTGTTAAAAAGTTTGTTATCAAACTAGGTGTGGTTCAAAGTGGGCTAATACTATGAAGATATATTGTATGACAATAATATCAACATATTTTAACCCGAACGAACTAAAGGTCTGACCAAAGGACCAAATTTATACAATGCCATCTCATTTGAGAATGAGTGATGCGTAGACATGCAAAGTCATTATGTTTATATTGCTATAACATCATATGAAGTAATCTTAGTCCTTAGACCATGAGATCATGTTAATTGCTGACACCGGAAGAGTATCTTGATAACATCAAACGTCACACCGTAACAGGGTGACTATAAAGGTAGGTTCAGTGCTACAAAGGTGTTATGCTGAGGCTCATGGATCAAGAGTGGGATTTGTCCATCCCGATGACAGATAGATATACTTTGGGCCCTCTCGGTGATATCACATTAAGATAGCTTGCAAGCAAGTGATGTGATCACTAGAATGTTATATCACGAGAACGAGAAAAGAGTGCATGTCGGCAACGATATCAAACTAGGTATGGAGATATCGATGATCGAATCTCGGACATGTAATATATCGCGAGACAAAGGGATTTAGTTACTAGCGTTAAAGGTTCTCACGATCACAGAAGTCATCGTTGAATGTGTAGGAGTCAGTATGGATATCCAGGTCCCGCTTCTGATTATTGATCTGAGAGGGGTCTCGATCATGTCTGCATTATTCGTGAACTGTAGGGTGACACACTTAAGGGATACCGACACCATTTGGAGCAAATATGTTTCAGATAAATATTTAAGAAAGCGCTGGAATTATTTCAATAGACACCGAAACTGTTTCGGCTGAAATTGCTAAAATTGGTTCTGCATATAATATTGAAATCTTGCAGGGGGTTTTATGTGAATGTTTGTTAATTAAAGTAATTAAAAAAACCTGAATAAAATTAATAAAAGAGTTTTATTAAATGGGAGAGCATTAAATTTGGAGAAATTTAATGCATTTAAAGTGGAGACTTTAAAAGAGAATGTGAAGGGGCAAATTTATGTGGAGGGAGTTACCACCACATGAATGAGAAGGTGAGGGGTCACCCCTTGGGGCGCCGGCCATGGGGAGGGGTATCCTCCCCTCCTCCTATAAAAGGCCCCCTCTCACACCTTCATACTCACACCTCCTCGTGAAGAAACTCTCTCCCCCTCTAGTATTATTCCCCATGGTTTCGGATTAGCGAGATACATGTTCCCGGTGGATTTATCTGGAAAGGAGTTGCTGCTTTTGCTGCTTTGCTGGAGCAAGGGACGGAGGTTGTCGGGGTACCGGACGTGTGTGCGATCACGGATGCACCGCTGCTTTGCGGTGCTGGACTTGGTGGTGCTGGACTTGCTGGAGCTGGATCTGAAGGACGTGCTGGAGCCGGACCTGCTGGACTTCATCACGATCTTGAGATCGGCAAGTGTACGACTACATCATCCACGAGTTCCAACTCGTTAACAAAGCTTTGTTGTCTTCGAGGGTAAGTTCTCTATGGATGTATATCCACCCGTTGCTTGTATCTAGTAGATAGATCTTGGCGTATAGTTCCCATCGTAGGAAATTTTTGTTTTCTATGCTGCAAACCCTTCAATATACACTCTATTTCTTTTGGGAGTTTAGTTCCATATATCATTCAGACATTCATCATTATTTCCTAATAGGATCTAGCGTCGTGTCTAGTATGCAAGAGCAATTGCGAATCCAGGTTATCATCGGGCATGTCCTTTTGTATCTACTTGTCAGAATTAGAGGGGTTCCAGAACTTAGTGGTAACAAGCAATTTTCTTTCAAAATACACTATAAGTCTATAACCGTTTGTTTAATGTCTGATTCTTTTGTTTTTGGTGCACAGACTGTGCCCTGCAATTCAAGGTTCATGTTCAATCTAGCCACAGCTGAATGTGAGAGTGTGCCCTTCAAGGTGCTTGGGTGCACCTACAAGATTGACCTCGAGAAAAGAAAGAACATGACTATCATGGGAGGTGAAGGATGGAAGCAATTCATTACAGAAAACAAACTTACCGGGGAAGAAATGTTATGTTTTCTTTGACAGGACCCGTTCGAGGATAACTGTTCTCTATATCTGTGGTCTTGGTGGCGAGGAAGACGTATATGAATCTATGGTTGTCGCCCAAAGATGCCACCTTACCAATGATGAGAAGGAACACCTCCTAGCTACCGTACCACCAATCAACACCTTCATCGGGGTTCCATTTGCGACCCGTTTGACAAGGAAAAATCTTTTACAACATAAGATGGAATGGCAACTACCTTTTGTTTGTTCCTTGTATGGCTCCATATATAACTTGTGGTGGTCGTCATCTCACATGATTACTTCTTCTTTTTAATCCACGACGCGACATTGCAGAGATTACCTATGAAAGTGGTTTCCTCCATGGGCATCCCTGATGATGGCGTGGCTGGAGTACAGCTAGGAGATTTTGACATCACCCCAATTGCATACAAGACTGACCCAGATGGTCGTGCCGTCTTTAGCAATCAGGGGTGGAAGAAATTCCACGAGAGTGAATATGATCTAAAGGTTGGACAAGCCGTGCTAATCACTAGTAGGAAGACCACATAAGAGATGTTGGACATGACGTTTGTGTTCGAGACCATCTAGAGTGTAGTTGTGGTTGGGAACTGTTAAGCTTAACTAGTACGACGTAATCTGCAACAGTTAATTAGTCGTTCAAAACCTAGTGTATATATATAATATATTTGTCTGTTTAGTCTACTTTTGGAAGATTTTGTCGGGTATGGTTATGATTGTGTGAGCTGGAAGCTACTACAAAGAATTATATGGAAGCTACTAGTACAAAATAATTCTGAAACATTTCCTGTCCACATGCATTCCGGTCGTTTGAGCTACTCGCAAGAGGGTCCCTCATCGCGAGTTTGAGAGATTTCCATGAAACTCTGATCTCCGTTAGATTTTCTGAATCAGTAATTACAACAACTTGAGTACTATGATTGTAAAAGTTGAAAGATAGTACTTGCACATAATTCTGAAAGCTAACACAGAGAATTCTGAAAGAAGCTACTCAAAATAAATACTTTGACTTCTGAAAGTACTAAAATTAAATACATTAAAATTTTATCTGAAAGGTAATACGCATACTGCTGATCGAAATAATATAAATACAATACTCTACTTCGAAATAGACCTAAAAATGCTAGCAAATAACCTAGGATGAATATAGGATTCATCTCCCCAATATTTTTTGTCGTCGTTGGCTCCTGCGTGCTGCAACACATGTTCAAAGAACTCTCTCCGAATGTAGTGTGATGCCAGTATCTCGTTGATGGCTCGTGATTGATGAGCTTGTTGGGGAACCCCAAGAGGAAGGTATGATGAGCACAGAAGTACGTTTCCCTCAGTTATGAAACCAAGGTTATCGAACCAATAGGAGCAAGGAAACACCCCAAAGGTGTTGCTAGGTGAGCCTTGGCAGGGCGCAGTACCGGTGCTAGTAGCAACGTGGAGACCTGCACAACACAACCACAGAACTCCGTCCCCAACTTGCGATGAGGTTGTCAATCTCACCGCTTTTGCTGAAAACAAAGGGTTAAACGTATCGAATGGAAGGAAGTAATAGTTTGTAGAAAGTAAACACAAAGCAATAAACAGTTTGTAGATTGTATGTAAAAGAAAGGACCGGGGTCCATAGTTCACTAGAGGTGCCTCTCCTTAAGATAGATAACATGCTTGGTGAACAAATTACAGTGAGGCAATTGACAAACATCGAGAAAGCAATACATGCATATACTAATCATCTTGACTCCTTTGAGACTTGATTGGGCATTACAACATTATACATAGACTGCCATCCAAATGCATCTATGACTAATAATCCACCTTTAGGTTATTGATACATTGCAAATGTATCTATAATTTTTGATGTTCCATGCTTAGTTTTATCCACTTTCTTGTGTTTTGTTCCAACTTTGGAGTACTTTTCATATGATTTCTTGGACTAACCTATTAACAAGAGCCACAGTGCCAGCTGCCTGTTTTTTGCTATTTTTGGTTCCAGGAAAGTCAGAAAATGAATATTCTCGGAATTGGACGGGACAAAAGCCAAAGTGCCTATTTTTCCGGAAGCGATCAAGTGCCAGAATACGAGACGGAGAGGGGCCAGGGGCCGGCCACACCACTTGGCCACGCGGCCAGGCTTGGCCCGCGCCAGGGGGTGGTCTGGCCGACCCCAGCACCCCGTCGGCCTCTCCTTCCGCCTATAAGTTGCCCTCGGGACGAAAACCCTAGGTACCCGATCAAAAAATCCACGAAAGAGTCTATAGCTGCCGTCGTCTCTGTCCCTAGATCGGGGGGATCTGAAGATCTTCCCGGCATCCTGCCGGAGAAGGGAATTCACCCTGGAGGCCTTCTTCATCACCATGCAACCCTCCGGTGTGATGCGTGAGTAGTTCATCCTTGGACTACGGATCCATGTAGTAGCTAGATGGCTGGTTTCTCCTCCTTTGTGCTTTCATGTTTAGATCTTGTGAGCTCCGTTCATGATCAAGATCATCTATTTTTAATCCATACATGTTGTGTTTGCGGGGATCCGATGGATATTGAGATGCTATTTCAGATTGATTATTGATTCTATCATGTCTTTGTTATTTGAGATCTTGCATGCTTTTCGTTGTTAGTAGCTATCTTGGCCATGTAGATGCTAGCAACTCTAAGAGTTACTATTTATCCTCGATAGTGGGTTCATGCCTCTGGTAATCTGGGGAAGTGACAGAAATCTCTAAGGTACTAGATGTGATGTTGCTACTAGGGAGAAAACAACGATCCTTTGTTCATAGAACAATTGTATTGTTTACTTTACACGCAGTTCGTAAAGCAATAATTTGTTGCTTGCAACTTAATACTGGAAGGGGTTCGGATGAGAACCTGAAGGTGGATTATTAGTCATAGATGCAGTTGGATGGCGGTCTATGTATTATGTTGTGATGCCCAATGAAGTCTCAAAGGAGTCAAGATGATTACTATATTCATGTATTGCTTTCTCGGTGTTTGTCAATTGCCCCGCTGTAATTTGTTCACCCAACATGTTATCTATCTAAGGAGAGCCACCTCTAGTGAACTATGGATCCCGGTCCTTTTACGTTACATACAATCTACAACTGTTTACTGCTTTGTGTTTACTTTCTGCAAACTTTTACTTCTTTCCATTCGATACGTTTAATCCTTTGTTTTCTGCAAAACACGGTGAGATTGACAACCTCATCGCAAGTTGGGGACAAAGTTCTGTGGTTGTGTTGTGCAGGTCTCCACGTTGCTACTAGCACCGGTAGTGTGCCCTGCCAAAGCTCAGCTAGCAACACCTTTGGGGTGTTTCCTTGCTCCTACTGGTTCGATTAATCCTTGGTTTCATAACTGAGGGAAGACTTGCTGCTATATTCATCGTACCTTCCTCTTGGGGTTCCCAACAAGCTCTACGTCGAAAGTCGAGCGCATCAAGATTTTCTGGCGCCGTTGCCGGGGAGTTAAGGACATCTTCACAAGGGGAGTCCCTCATAACCAATCTCTTTACTTTGTTGTTTTTGTTTTGCTTAGTTTTCTTTTTGCTTTGTTTGCTGTTTTGTTCTTTAAAAAACACAAAAAAATTAGTTTTACTAGTTTGCTTTCTTATTTCAAAAACACAAAAAAATTAGTTCCTTTCTTAAGTTGCCTTTATGACTAGCTCTGCTCCAATCACTATTTCATTATGGATAGCTCACTCAGTTTCCTATTTGGGAACAGTATTATGACTAATAAGGTAATAGATGAACCACCGCCTGCTAGAATCTCCATTGAAGAAGAAATTGCTGAACCTGAAAGCTCATTAGATGAAAAATAGGAGGAGAGTGATGATCAAGGGGAGGAAGAATGGATCTACCCATCCCTACCTTCTAATGAAAGTAACTCTTTACCCCTTACATTATTTGATTGTCCCCCATGCTTACCAAAGGAGGACAAATGTCATGTTCCTGAGGATTCTTTTGAAAATGTTTATAATAAAGCTCAAGTGTTTGTAGATCATGAAAATCATGCTTTATGTGATAGCTATATTGTTGAGTTTATTCATAAGGCTACTGAAAATTATTATGAGAGAGGAAAATATGGTTGTAGAAGTTTTCATGGTATTAAAACACCTCTCTATGTGCTAAAAGTTTTGAAGTTACTTTTGATTTATCTTCTTATGCCTGTCAGTTTGTTCTTTGTGCATTTATTTGCATACAAGATTCCTATGCATAGGAAGTGGGTTAGACTTAAATGTATTTTGAATTTGCTTCTTGATGCTCTCTTTTACTTCAATTCATATTTCCAATGAGAGAATATTCTCAAATTTTCATGCCTAACTTAAAGGCGTTAAAGAAAAGTACTTGTTGGGAGATAACCCAAGAGTTTTAGTTGAGTCTTGGAAGTTATTACCTCTGTAATAACCTCTCCTTATCCTTTTTATTTGCTTTTTGTGCCAAGAGTAACCTCTAATGAGAGTGAAGTAATAGTTGGGAAAGTTGCTGTCCCGAAACAGATGTCTGTGCTTCACCGTGAAAATTCCTGAGAGAGATATGTACGTAGGATTGAGCTGTAATTTTGTGTGCTTCTGACCCAGGTTGTTATGTAACTTTCGTTAGTTCAGAACTTTTTAATTTGAGCAACAGAAGGTCTTCGAAAAAATTCGTCTTTACCTGCTGGTCTGTTTTGACAGATTTCTGCCATTTTCTGCATTTGCTTCTTGTTAGTTGCTTCTTGAGTTCCTTTGGGGAATTGAGCTTTTTGAGGGAAGTGCTACAGTAGCTAGTGTCCTAATTGAAGTTTATTTGGTGTTAGAACTGAACCTTGATACTTATTTATCTGAAGTGCACTAATGTTGCTAATGAGATTGTGTGAAGTTTTGTATGAAGGAAAAATTTTAGGTGTATGGAAGGAATGAGTAATGAGATGAAGGATGGACTAAAGCTCAAGCTTGGGGATGCCACGCGTGTCATCCCAAGAAATATCCAAGAAGTACAAGCATCAAATCTTGGGGATGCCCAAGGCATTCCCCTTCTTCATCAATAAAATCTCAGGTTTCTTCCAAACGCTTCATTTTTATTGTTTCATGCATAGTTGTGTTTTTCTTGGAGCGTCTTCTTTTTTCATTTTCGTTTTTGTTTTTAGTTTGCTTGGTGTGCTTAGTTTTCTGAATAAGTTGGTTGGACCCCCTCTTTCATACATTGGGTTGCAAATAGTTTGGTTTGGTTCAGAAAAGAGTAGGAAAAGTTCATGCTTATGTGGTAAAAAGAGCTCGTTTTTTACTGTGGCCTATGCTTTGTCATGCAATGCTTGATATTGTTTTGGCTTTATGCTTAGTATTCTTTGCTGTAGCATGACTTGTTATAAAAAATTGAGATTGCTTAATGTGCCTTGGATGAATCATGCATTGTTTTAGCATATTAAAGCATAGTATAGTGGTATTCTCCTTTGATGCTTTATTTGGGTTGACTTGGCGCATGCTCACACCATGTTATGACTATCCTAAGTCACCATAGACTTTATGATCCTTTAGTTTTCAACTTGTAGTATCACTTTATGCTTTGATCAATGATGTTTTGTCGCTCTACATGATTATGGCCATTATTGCTCTCTTAGTTTGTTGCTCCCAGTCTTTTGCTAGCCTCCACAAGAAGTATGAATTCCACTCATGCATCCAACTCCCTAAACCAAGTTTTTCCAAAGAGTCCACCATACCTACCTATTAGCTTATGCTATTCCAAGTATATTCATGCTTTTGTTTACCTTCCACTTGTTATGAGGAAACTAGTGATTAAAGCTCTCACGAACTTGATGGCACACTTTAGTTTTTGCCTCTAATAAACTTGAACCATTGGGTCCTTCTTTGTTGCATATATGCTTGCGCTTTATAAGTTGAAATTAGCAGAACCATGTTTCATGGGGAACGCTTTCAACATTGCACTTGTACTTTGTACCCCGTTGATATTATGTTCTTTTGCTTACGGATCCCGGCGGTGTGAAATAAAAGTGGAACTGGTAAGATCATGGAGTTTGTATGTGTGTTAGAGAAACGCCTGGGCCGCTAGCCTAAGCCATGCCTAATCATGGTGGAAACTTGCAGCATCACCATAATGAGCACTCTATGAAGCATCCTTAATAAAAACCTATGCAAATAGCAAATAAAAAGATCGCTGGGATGCTCATTGTCTGCTTGCCTTGTAATTTTGATTATGGGAAAGCTCCCGTATCATGTGCAAGGGGTACCCCGTTGGCGGTTCTTAATGATACACATATACTTAAAATGACAAGAGCTTACTCGTGACTGAAGTTGAGTAGCATGAGGATCGGTCTTCGTAAGTAAGGGGCATGAGATTTCGGTTTATAACTTGTCAAGCATATCCTCTTAGTTGTGTCACTTTAACCTTAATCACCTTCAAGATGCTTATGATAGGGGCAATGAGAGCTGAAAACTACAAGTACCATAATTTTTGGAAGCTCTTTATGAGACTTGAATCCCTACTTCCTTTTACAAAAGGCTTTTCTTCCGCCATTATATTGAGTCTCCACCTTCTATCTTTATGCACCTACTTTGAGAGCATAGTGGCCATTCTTAGTTCTATGTGCATTGTCCCAAGACTAGTTGATTGATGCATAACTTGTTATTGCTTGTTTGAAACTATTGTATCTAGTCACTCTTATGAACTTTGAAGGTGTCCCATGCATTTATATTTGCTACTCTATTGAGGGACAAGATGAATACTTTAATGCTATGTTTTCTTTATGTGAAACAAACAAACGTCTTGCAAAGCATTGTTATCCATGAATCTTTTGTTTGTGCATTTTCATGTTGTGTCCTAGTTTCTTTGCTTATTGCTAGAACTTTGTCTTTCATGTTATGATTGAAGTACTATGATCCCAGCTTTGAGTGTTTTGCAAATACTTTGATCAAGTCTTTGATGGTGCATGTCACCTCAAAAATTCTTTTTTTATCACTTACCTACTCGAGGACGAGCATGAGTTAAGCTTGGGGATGTTGATACATTGCAAATGTATCTACAATTTTTGATGTTCCATGCGTAGTTTTATCCACTTTCTTGTGTTTTGTTCCAACTTTGGAGTACTTTTCATATGATTTCTTGGACTAACCTATTAACAAGAGCCACAGTGCCAGCTGCCTGTTTTTTGCTATTTTTGGTTCCAGGAAAGTCAGAAAATGAATATTCTCGGAATTGGACGGGACAAAAGCCAAAGTGCCTATTTTTCCGGAAGGGATCAAGTGCCAGAATACGAGACAGAGAGGGGCCAGGGGCCGGCCACACCACTTGGCCACGCGGCCAGGCTTGGCCCGCGCCAGGGGGTGGTCTGGCCGACCCCAGCACCCCGTCGGCCTCTCCTTCCGCCTATAAGTTGCCCTCGGGACGAAAACCCTAGGTACCCGATCAAAAAATCCACGAAAGAGTCTATAGCTGCCGTCGTCTCTGTCCCTAGATCGGGGGGATCTGAAGATCTTCCCGGCATCCTGCCGGAGAAGGGAATTCACCCTGGAGGCCTTCTTCATCACCATGCAACCCTCCGGTGTGATGCGTGAGTAGTTCATCCTTGGACTACGGATCCATGTAGTAGCTAGATGGCTGGTTTCTCCTCCTTTGTGCTTTCATGTTTAGATCTTGTGAGCTCCGTTCATGATCAAGATCATCTATTTTTAATCCATACATGTTGTGTTTGCGGGGATCCGATGGATATTGAGATGCTATTTCAGATTGATTATTGATTCTATCATGTCTTTGTTATTTGAGATCTTGCATGCTTTTCGTTGTTAGTAGCTATCTTGGCCATGTAGATGCTAGCAACTCTAAGAGTTACTATTTATCCTCGATAGTGGGTTCATGCCTCTGGTAATCTGGGGAAGTGACAGAAATCTCTAAGGTACTAGATGTGATGTTGCTACTAGGGAGAAAACAACGATCCTTTGTTCATAGAACAATTGTATTGTTTACTTTACACGCAGTTCGTAAAGCAATAATTTGTTGCTTGCAACTTAATACTGGAAGGGGTTCGGATGAGAACCTGAAGGTGGATTATTAGTCATAGATGCAGTTGGATGGCGGTCTATGTATTATGTTGTGATGCCCAATGAAGTCTCAAAGGAGTCAAGATGATTACTATATTCATGTATTGCTTTCTCGGTGTTTGTCAATTGCCCCGCTGTAATTTGTTCACCCAACATGTTATCTATCTAAGGAGAGCCACCTCTAGTGAACTATGGATCCCGGTCCTTTTACGTTACATACAATCTACAACTGTTTACTGCTTTGTGTTTACTTTCTGCAAACTTTTACTTCTTTCCATTCGATACGTTTAATCCTTTGTTTTCTGCAAAACACGGTGAGATTGACAACCTCATCGCAAGTTGGGGACAAAGTTCTGTGGTTGTGTTGTGCAGGTCTCCACGTTGCTACTAGCACCGGTAGTGTGCCCTGCCAAAGCTCAGCTAGCAACACCTTTGGGGTGTTTCCTTGCTCCTACTGGTTCGATTAATCCTTGGTTTCATAACTGAGGGAAGACTTGCTGCTATATTCATCGTACCTTCCTCTTGGGGTTCCCAACGAGCTCTACGTCGAAAGTCGAGCGCATCAGTTATCATCCGAACCCCCTCCAGTATTAAGTTGCAAGCAACAGATTATTGCTTTACGAATTGTGTGTAAAGTAAACAATACGATTGTTCTATGAACAAAGGATTGTTTTTTTTCTCCCTAGTAGCAACAGCACATCTAGTACCTTAGAGATTTTTGTCACTTCCCCAGATTACCAGAGGCATGAACCCACTATCGAGCATAAATACTAACTCTTGGAGTTGCTAGCATCTACTTGGCCAAGATAGCTACTAACAACGGAAAGCATGCAAGATCACAAATAACAAAGACATGATAGAATCAATAATCAATCTGAAATAGCATCTCAATATCCATCGGATCCCCGCAAACACAACATGCAGAATTATAAATAGGCGATCTTGATCATGAATGGAGCTCACAAGATCTAAACATGAAAGCACAAAGGAGGAGAACCAGCCATCTAGCTACTACATGGACCCGTAGTCCAGAGATGAACTACTCACGCATCACACCGGAGGCTTGCATGATGATGAAGAAGGCCTCCAGGGTGAATTCCCCTCTCCGGCAGGGTGCCAGGAAGAGCTTCAGATCCCTCCCGATCTAGGGATGAAGATGACGGTGGCTATAGACTCTTTCGTGGATTTTTGATCGGGTATTAGGGTTTTGGTATTGGAGGCAATATATAGGCGGAGGAGAGGCCGAGGGGGTGCCTGGGCTGGCCACACCACCCCCTGGCATGGCCAGGCCTGGCCCGCGCGGCCAGGTGGTGTGGTGGCCCCCTAGATCCTCTCTGTGTCGTATTCTGGCTCTAGATGTCTTCCGATAAAATAGCGACTTCGGCTTTTGTCCCGTCCAATTCCGAGAATATTCATTTTCTGACTTCCTGGAACCAAAAACAGCAGAAAACAGGCAGCTGGCACTGTGGCTCTTGTTAATAGGTTAGTCCAAGAAATCATATTAAAAATACTCCAAAGTGTGGACAAAACACAAGAAAGTAGATAAAACCAAGCATGGAACATCAAAAATTATAGATACGTTTGCAATGTATCACTCGTCCAGAGGGTAAGGCCTCAGTGTACATTCCAGACTTAAGCCATATGTTACCATTGTTGTTTCCTCTTCCCAGGCTTGAACCTCATGATCGTACAGTCTGATATAATTCATGTAGTATATGCAACCGAGTTTGACTGTGGGGTGTAACCTAGTGTCAATGGAGATAGACCGATGGTAATCAACGAAGAGGGCATGACTTCCAATGTAACTGACAGCCTCGAGAGAGCGGTTCTCCATGTCCACCCGGTACAACACCAGTTGCCCTTTGGCGAAATCCCCATTAAACACAAGAATCAGATCACCATCTGACTCCACTAGGTAAAATTTGTAGCTTCCGCATACCTGTTCAAAGACTGGTGCTGAACTAATTGTGGCCATCGTGACAGTGCTCGCGCGCTGCTCTAACTAGATGTTGGTCGACATGATGTCTCCATTCTCAAGTAATGCATATACTTCCCCTCGGAATGTCGTCATGTAGAGAAGAAACATATCAGGTGGTGGCGAATACATTCCTTCCAATGATTCATTGGTTTGCCCCGTTGGGGTGCTCTCATCGGCCCATGCAATAATATCGGGATAATATGTGCAAACGAACACCATCATCGGGGATTTCGTCACGACGAAAGATTGCAGAAGATCAGATGGTATGTGTGCTTGAAACTCAGTGTTAGAATTATGAGTGATTGGATTCAGAAGTCGAATCTTATACGGATCCACCCTCTGAGCAAGCACGATGATGCCACGAGAAACACCGACGAAGTAGGATCTTTTGGAAGAAAAGGACATCAGTTAACACTAACATGTTTACAATGGAAAATACAAATAAATGAATGTTATATATATATATTGGATGTGAATGTGAACCTACGATGGACGTCCATTAGATTCGTCCTGAAGCAACAACCAGTGGCGAGGTTGAGGAAGGTGAACTCGCCAACATCCGGAAGTGTGTGATCTATCATGATCCAGTTGTTGAGATGGAATTTGGTCACCTTTAAAGTGCGATGCAAATCAGTGCAGACTTCCTGACAAGAAACATATATGTCGACGTACTCCTCTTTCTCTAGCAAGTAGTCGGCGATCTTGCGAAGTGGGTCGGCCGGGAGATCGGACCAGTTCCTCTTCATCCGGCTGCTGGCCATGGCTTACGTGCGGGAATGTTTTGATCAAGGAAGAAAGAAGAACTACCACTGCGAGGAGAAGAGACGAGGGAGACAAAGCGAAACTGTCATTGCGAGGAGATGAGGGAGACGAAGCGGAACTGCCACTATGAGGAGACGAGGGAGAAGAAGCGGAAATGCCACTTCAAGTTTGGATCAACGGGCTTTTTTCGGAACTAGCACATGAACTAGCCATGCACTGCATGCAATTTTTGATGAAACAGACTGACATGTGGGACCGGCTAAATATCACCCCTAGATTCCGTGAAGTGCTACCATGCATAGTGCGCTGACAGGTGGGGTTGAAGCACGAAGGAGATGGTCGACGCAAAAAAAGTGTCGAATATGTGTCGTGACGAAATCCACGACGAATTTTGCACCAGACGAAATGGCAAACTAGGCTTCAGGGCCTGGGACGAAATCTGCGACGAATTTGCCACGCCAAAACCAACGAATGTCATGGATAACCGGGCTAGAAGGGCTTGGAGCTTGTTGTGACGAACCGTTCTAGAACGTCAGGGATCTGCGACGTTTTTAGGTCGTGTCATAAAAAACATCACAGATCGTCCAGATTCTTGTAGTGGTGTCTTGCATTTTGCGAGATGGTTATTCATATGAGTTCATGACAAGCCAGTTGTAAAAAATTTATGAATAATCTCTATTATGGTCGCATTACACTTATGAATGAGTTGTTCTTATTTTAATATCGATGTTAATAATTTAAGCATTTATAAAAATAGAGTGCCAAAAGATATCCAAAGTTTAATAATGACATCATTATGAATTCCACTACCATTTTAAGTCATGTTGGTGTTAATTGCATGTAATAATTTTATATTGATGAAAATTGAAGTATTTAGATATTTGATCTTTTGACACATGCAAAACCATACGTCATCATAAAAAATAACTAAAAACTCCGCATTTTGGTAAACAGATTGTGCATGGAATTGTTGAAAATCATACATGATGATGTATTGGATTTCAAAAAATAGTGGATATCATTCTTTCGTAAGCTTCATGATGGACTTAAGTAAATATGTGTATTGACGAAATGAAACCCAAGTCTGAAACCATTTGACATGTTCAAATAATTTTGTAATGGAGATGGGTATTGAATTAACAAGAAATGCAAGTATTTGTGATTTGATCAAAGTGACATGTATTTAAGTTATGTTGTTTTGCATAAGGACTGGTGAAAGATGTTTCACAAATTACGATGTTTGGAACACTTCAATATGTTGACATGTTTAAGCATCATAATCATATTGTATTGGATACATATGGTCTAAGATTATCTCTTATTGGGTTACCATAGTTATTTAGAGTTATAAGTTAAAATAGCAAACGCTCACTTTGAATATAGGAAATCATCAAAGTTCCTGGAAACAACACCATATGAGTTATGCCTTGTTATAGTTTCTAGAGATTTTGAGTTATGTGATAATTCGAATATAAACGGATAAGTAAATCTTTGTAGTGTATTCTTAGAAAACTATGAATTCATTTTCCGCAACTAAAACCAAAAGGGAAAAACTTGTGTTGCTTAAAGTTTGTTATCTCCTCGAGAAGGAGTATTCCCAATGAAGGGTTAGTGGAACAAGTAAATGCTCAAACAAGGTATTTGACCTTACCTCTTAATGTCGAGTAGCACAACGGAATGTGTTCTGGAACCAAAGTCTACAAATAGAGGAGAAGGTAATGATGATAATGATCATGGTGTTTCAACTAAGACTTTTACTAAAAAGTAGGATTTAAGAATACATTCTACCTCTTTGTAGAATAATATCCATGATTCACTTGTCATGTTAATGGAACAAGACATACCTATGAACTACAAAGAAACGATGATGGAACCAAGTACGAGAAATGCCTAAGAGTCATGAAACCCTGTATTAAGTTACATTTAAGATTGCAAAAGTAAATGATTTCTTGATCTTATTAAGTAAAGATGTTACTTAATCTTTCATAATAACTATAAAGTTACAAGGAAGTAATGAAACTTTAAAGAAAGACATAAAACTCGATTTGTCACATAGAGTGTCTTGAAAAATTCAAAATCTAACTATGATGTGTAGCAATGCTTAAAGTCTATTAGGATTACACTAGAAATTACTACAATTTTGATAATTGATAGAAGATTGTCAAAACTGCGTCTTCTTCAATATCTGGATTGAAGAAGGGTTGTAATTGGTACAACAAGTATTATTTTGTAAATCATATGTATGGTAGTGTCTCATAGATGGAAATTCTCGATTTGGTAGATGATCAAGGGATTTTTGGAATTACCAAAATTATTGAGAAGACCTGCACTTGCAAGAAACTGAGTGGGATCTAAATAGCTTTCCTAAATCTTAAATATGTGGATGACATATTTGAGTGGGAGGAAAGTAAGTATCCTAGTATTATATGACGATGACATATTTGAGTGGGAGCGTGACAATATTATTACATAAGTAGATGACATATTATGAAAGGCATAATTAATGGTTATATTTAAGTTGGTAAACATTCTATGGATGAAGTTAAACAAGTATTAAAATATTAAAGTCTCTCGAGATAGATCAATATGTTTAATAAGGTTAAAGTCGAAATGTATGATGAATTAGTCAGAATGTCCTATATCAGATTCTGAAGGAGTTTAGAATGGAACAAGCTAAGAAAAAAGTTCTTACTTGTAAAACTAGGTGAAGCATTGAGTTAAATATTGGTACAAAAACAATGGTTAAGAGATAGAAAAGGGATTTATGGCATCCCCTATGCCTCCGCCATAGGTTCTGTAGTATAAAACCATGTTCTATACTCAACGTAATGTGACCCAAGTTCTTAGTTAGAAGAACATGTGATTCATGAGTAAATTACTGAACAAGGGTTAAGCCTATCCTCTAGTGTCTAGAAAGAACCGAGGATCTACATTGATATAGAAGTATGCTACTACTTCAGAAATAATAAGAATGATATTTGGCTAAGAAAGTACGACTTTCAGTTGAGTGTGTTTCTGATATACATGATTATAGTGAAAGTCCACTTGACTGAACATATGTCACTATAGACACAAGGAAACGAAGTCTCACTCCGCCACCAAACATATACTTTAAGAATATTATGTGATAATATAATAATGATACAGATTGTTAACAGAACATTTTCCATGAGCAATCATAATCAATAACACCATATGGGATACGATGTTATGATTAGTAAAAAGTGCAACTAGATTA
Source organism: Avena eriantha (assembly GCA_910589775.1). NCBI lineage: Eukaryota > Viridiplantae > Streptophyta > Magnoliopsida > Poales > Poaceae > Avena > Avena eriantha. The sequence continues at coordinate 93,436,542 of OU342743.1, forward strand.
TTTGTATTCTAGTGCAAGTGGGAGACTGTTTGAGATATGCCCTAGAGGAAAATAAATAGAGAGTTTATTATCATATCTCATTAGTTCATAATAGGTTTTATACCATGCTATAATTGTGTCAGTCGGAAACATTGGTACACGTGTGATACGTAAACAAACTAAGGCCCTAGTGAGCCTCTATTCAACTAGTTCATTGGTTAACTGATGATCAAGGTTTCCTTATCATGGGCATTTATGTCAACTGACAGTGAGGTCACATCATTAGTTGAATGATGTGATAGACATTATACCCAACATAAAGTGTTGCAACACGATCAAGTCACAAAATTCGTCGTTGCGATAATTAGGAAACGAAGTATCCTACTCCTTAGATCATGAGATCATATTTAATCACTATCACCGAGGCTTCTATGATTGCATCAACTGCCATGGTGATCATAAAGGTGTATCTCAGGTATTTGAAAGGGATAGGTTGAGGCATTTATATCAAGATCGGGATTTGTTCTCCCACGTGATGGGAAGATACGCCGGACCCACTTGGTGAGATTACATCCATAAAGCTACGAAGTGTATGACTAGGTCATGGGGATGAAATGTCATGAGAAAGAGTTAAGCAAGTGCTTGTAGGTAAAGAGATTGAACTAGCTATGGTGAAACCGACAATCAAATCTTGAAAAGTTATGTATCAAAGTAACAAAGTGAATTGGACTTGGCATTTATGGTTCAAACGACATTTAAATCATGGAATTTTTAGGGGTTATTATGGGTATCCAGATCCCGCTGATGATCATTGATCCGAGAGGCGTCTTGATCATGTATGTTGTGTTCCTGAACCGTAGGATAACACACTTAAGGCTTTTATTACGCTTAGAGATAGTTTTGGCTTCATCGGGATCACCGGAAGAATGAGAAGACAATGTCGGAACTGTTCTGTGAAAGTACAAAGGTTGTTCGGAGTAATCAAAAAGGAGTTTTCGACCATGAGATATTAATTAAATATTATTTTAATATTACTTATTGGAATTAACTATTAAAATTTAACATAAATTAAATTTTGGGGCAACCCATCCTTAATGGACCAAACCCCAGAGGGAGAGGCCCATGTGGGGGCTAGCCGCCCCATGAGGCAAGGAGGGGCCATCGTCTGGCCTAGGGCTTATGCACAGGGTGGGGGCCCACCCCTACCACCAGCGCCTCCCACCTGGTTTATGCCTCCCCCTTTAGTCCCACATTGGTCCCTGTCCTTTGGGAGTCCCTCCCCTTCCCCTATACAAGGAGGGGCACGTGGAGAGGGTAGGACACACAATTTCCTGAGCCTCTAGGTTCTCTCCCATGTTGGCTCTCCCTCTCTCTCTCATTGGCTCTCGTGCTCGCGGTTCCAAAAAGAACTGTGCACATGGGAGATGACGTATCTTTGGCTCGCTGTCATGCTGCTAGATCCTCAATCCAAAAGATCTACTTCTGTAATCTCGGCTGGATCAGGAAGAACGAGAGTCATTGTTGAGCATCGAACGTGTGTGAAACCATGAGAGTGATGCCAGTTGTGGCACTTGGATTGTTGTGCGAGGATCAACGTGACCACGGGTTCGGCTACGAGTTCGACTACATGATCCATATTCATCGTGAACATTAACACTTTTGGTCTAAAAGGGTGTGCCACTGAAACCTTCCTCATGTTAGTGTATTTACTCATAGATAGATTTTGGCGTATGCTAGTTAGAAAAATGCTTGTTTTCTACTGCGAACCCCTTCAATCATATCATCCTTGTGATGAACAATAGTATAGAACGCATGATATTGTTTCCGTAGAGTGGCATTACCAAGTCATTTATCCTACTAGAACCGTATCTCAGATCCATCCTTAATTGAAAAGTTTGAAAGCAGAATAATTTTTTCTTCGTCGCCATTAGACCAGCCCAAAAATGATAGTCACCTGGTTTTCAAACCATCTAGAACAACGCTTTTGAGTCAACATATTTTCTTTTAAGGAGAGATTTCCATACCCTATCTTCAGTTAACAACTTGAAGAGCCATTTACTTAGTACGGATGTATTCTTGATCTTGAGATCGTGAATACCCAATCCTCCTGGCCTTTGGGATTGGGTATCACACTCCACTTAGCCAGTCTATACTTCTTTTCACAATGTCTTCTTGCCAAAATAATCTTGATCGAAATAATCCAATCATTTTAAGACTCCTTTTGAAAGTATATATTTGTTTCGAAACAGGAGAGACCTTAGAGTATCAATTATGAGATGTCAAATAAGCCAGAGAATGAACTTAATAGATCGGAAATTTGAAGCCGTAGAGACGTCAGGAGTGAACAATCTATTATATACTAAAAGCAATATAAGGGTGTCTTTCGAGGCACCAGGTTGATCCACATAGGCTAAATTATTTGAGCCATTAATCATATAGTGGGACCAGATTATAACGGCTCAGATTTACCGGACGATATGTTATGTACATGCACCGATTTGTTGTAGACTGACACGTTTTGATTTTGTTAACCAGATGTAGGCCGACACGTTTTATTTTGCTATAAGCTACTCCCTCCGTTTGAAAATATAAGACATTCTAGTTTTATGAAACAAATGTATCTAGACACCTTTTAGTGTATAGGTTCAGTCCGAACCTCTACGAACCTATACACTAAAGGATGTCTAGATACATTCGATTCACAAAGCTAAAACGTCTTATTTTCCGAATGGAGGGAGTACTAGGCACAGCGTACAGGAAGCCAACTCGGCGGATGTCCCGTCAAGAAAAAAAAAGTTGATCCGTGCCCAGAAACATACCATGCGCTAGGATATACTCCCTCCATTCAGAAATATAAGATGTTTTAGTTTTATGAATCGGTTGTATTTAAACGTCATTTAGTGCAAAGCTAAAATGTTATATTTCTGAACGGAGGTGTGTGATATTGGTCCCATGTATACGTACGGCAAGCTGAATCCTGGAAGGATCTCTAATAGTAAAAAAACTCGAAAGCTGATAAACACCTTCACTTTTGATTATTATATCCCTCCATTCAGAAATAACTGACTTAGGTTTATCTAGATTTAATTGTATCTAGATATATTTGTAGATACATTCGAATCTAGACAAATCATAGTCAGTTATTTCTGAACGGAGGGGGTATTACGCATATGGACGAAAAAAAACTGGAAAGCTGATATAGACATTCGGACCTTGCTTATTATTAGGCATATGCGTGTCAGGACATGATTGCATCCTGGTAGGAAAATATTTGGGTTTCTCTAAAGTAGACTTATTTGTCCGTGTATATATAGTATAATCACCAAGTAGATTATAAAAAATAATTAAAGTTGATTTCCGAGAGTAGTAATACCTTATATTTTCGGACCAAGAGACAGATCCTTCGCAAGACATATTGTCTACACGTCGCTCTATCAGCAACATCCCAAAAAAAATGAAAGGACAATCGATGAGGATTACTGGTTCCATGGACCACTGCGCAATACATGTCGCATAAGGAAATATCGAGAATTAGATGGATTCAACATGCATTTATCGGGACATCATCCCAACACCCAAGACGTTGTTGTGAAGAACCAATAGCGTAAGAGACCTAAACTACATTCTCAGAGATTGTTTAGTGCCTCTCTAACCTCCCAGAGATGTCTAACCGTTGTTGAAGGTCAAGGAAAGTGGGTGCAGATTGAAACATGTTCTATTAAATGATAAGTAAAAGGACAGGGAGGAGGTTTGAGGTGACAGGAGTTCCAAAATCAAAGAGGTGTCTAGGCTCCATGGTGGAAGATTCATCTAGCATTATTATTTTTTATGACAAAAGGCATAATGTTAAACGTTACACACTGAAATAAGAAATAAACATCCTTATAAATTCCAATAAAAATATAAACCCATTACAAATATTATCTCGGTTTCAACCTCCTGGCCCATGCACAGTCACACACTCGAGATTTGTATAGATGGACCACGACTCATAAATATTTGCAAGTATAACTAAACAGATCATTGTTATTAATGCATCATTACAATTTGAACTATCCATATCACAAAAAAGAGTCTACTTTAGAGTCAAATTATGGTAGAAAATCACAATGTGCATGGTAGCTAAAGGAGACATGTGAGGAATTCTTAAAGAATGAAAACATGTTTTTGTTAAGGTACCAGACCCTCTTTTTATTCATAGATCACAAATAATTATTGTTCAAAACTATGTGTAAACTATATCAAAGCAATCATATTATCATAATTTTGTTTGAAAAAACATAGCTAATAGATATTCATAGTTGTACTTAAGAAACATAGCTAATAACTATAAGGTCGTCTTCTTAATGTGTATAAAGTTTGATAGTTAATAATATATCTCACAAAAGTGTATCAGGTTTAAAATTAATCACAATATATTCAATTCTTCAAAGCCAAATAATTCATGAGCTAACTTCATGCTATATATAAATATCATCCTCTGATTGTACAGTTTGAATGATTAATGATGACAGGCAATTGATAGAAAATAGATTTCCTTCAATTTTAATATGCAAACAAATGTGTGGTTGTGTCACTTTGCTTTGTAAAGACGATATAACAAAGGTGTAGATGTATTTATACCTATAACCTTACAATTCAGTGTTGGAGGTAAACTAGATTAGAGTTTTGCAATTGGGTTTAAGCTTCCTAATACGATCATTAATAGCCTGTCAAAACTATAGTAGAATAAAATAGTGAAATCAAGAAAAGGTTGAGCATAGAGGGGGAGGATCAATAGTCAGATGTTAAGCATGTAGGAAAAACCTTAAGAGAGACGATGATGCCGCTAGATAGCAATCAACACGTGGGTTGTTATCAAGAGATGTAACTGTGAGTATATATTATCTTCATAATCCGACAAGATATGTAGCCATTTTTATTATAAATAATTTTGAAGTGGTGTTAACATTTAATTATTTGGCAAACTATCGAGCTAGCATGACTACTTGTGAGGACCATAAATCTTAGAAACAATTTCTATAAATAATAGTCCAATGGAAATAAAAGTTGATTTGAATATATCATTTATAATAATAGCCCAACTAAAAACAATCGGTTTGCACATGATGTGATTAAATAAATGATATTTTATGTAAATTTTCATGTATTTGTGACAAAGTTTCTATGGTCTATTAATCTTAAAATTAATTGGGCATGTCATTGAAATTTGCAATCATGTAGAAAGAATAAAGACAAACTGAAATGGCAAAACTATGATATCTATGCCAACCTACAAGTGACCATAACTCATAAATATTCACAAGGGTAACTAGAAAAATCATTGTTAACTCACCATTACAATTTAAACTATCCATACCATTAAAAAAGGTCTACTTCAGAGACAAATTATGGTAGAAAATCACAATACGCATGGTAGTTAAAGGAGACATGTCTCAAAGAATCAAAACATTTTTTAATATAGCAGACCCTCTTTCTATTCATCCATCACAAATAATTGATGTTGACCTATATTTAGAAAATGAAAAATATTTATGCTGGATCATAATGGTCTAAGGATTGTAGCGTCATTACTCAAGTAAATCATAATTATTTTCAATATGAATGCTAGCCTTACCGTACTCATGTAACACCACATACAAACTACCAGCTTGCTAGCTCATATTCTAAACTTTAGTTGAATATACAACACAAATGACTCATATGGTCATTAATGTAGTGTCTTTGTGAATATAATAATCATTCACTTGGGAAATAAAATGAGTAAAGATATTTTCTACAAATGAGATATTTATTTAGCATGAAATGTGGCTAGAATATATAAGTTTTCTCCATTTATATACTTCACTATCTATTATGGATGGAAACACTATAAGATATTGATGTTTCCTAAAAATAAAAATTAAGGTAATGCCCTCGCATTTGCGAGGGCCACCATGCTAGTTGGAAGAGAATAGCAGCAGCCAAGTGGTGGAGCGAGGGGGACAAGCAGGGGCATTGGCCCCCTATGACATTGCACAACATGAATTCTTTTGTATTTAATGCTACTTTGGAGTTGATGTTTAGACAAAGTTAGCCTGATCAAGCCATGGTGGATTAGGAAGAGAAGGCGCTAGGACGTGTAGGAGTGGAGGAACGTGACTAAACTCACCACCAACTCAAGCAATTATAAGTAGGAACGTGTAGTGCATGAATGTTCGATTGGTAGGAAGAATGAATAATGCATCACTTCGTCATATAAAATTTCAGTTCCAATGATCGTACACAGTGTGGTTTATAAATATATATGTCCAGGTAAACAGGAAATGGACAGTAGCTTATCCACAATAAATTAAAACAGCCACATAGCCCTTCAAACCTATTTGCATAAATTGCTTTTATAACACCTGCAGCCAGATAACTCTGTTTATCCAATTATTAACCACCTCCTTTGCGAGCAATGATGTCATCACAACAAATTTGGTTCAATTATTGCTATTCCTCGTTGACACCCAACGATAATCCTGCACAGATTAATGTACCCTTCAATCCTTGACCACTTTCACATTGAAAAATATGCAACATTGTAGTGCACACAGAAAATGCAATTTGAGTGAGGAACCAACTTTTTTTGCTGGTAGAATTAGAGATCAGCAAAGTTTTCACATGGACATATTTCGCCACAAATTATACGTATTTTAACAAGTTGGGATACTATGCATTTTTTTGTTCATCAAATACTGTATAGATGTTCAGAGAAAAAGCTTCATCGCTTCTGGGACATGTGATACTCATCCTAGCCTAGTTGGCTGGGTTGAATCCTAACACGGCTCTCCTCAAATTGATTTTTTTGCTCTCAAATTCTTGTAGTGCATGTTCTGTTTCTTACTATAACTGCCAGCTGTTAGCTATTTTTATGATATGTGTTTATTACACATTCCCGAGTTTTTGTATACCATGACTATAGCGCAGCTGACATAGATGCATTCTTGTGCCAAAATTCACCTAGGTAGCCCATTGAGAATGTCCTACATCCCAAACTGACAATATGCAAAATACTGAACATAAGATTTTAAGAAGATTTTGAAAAGCAAGAAAAATACACTTTTAGGTCTGCTTCCGTAGAGTTTGTGATCAGAAAGTAGAGCTTGCACCCCTCTGGTTTTGGCTATGAGGTTTTAAATCCACCTGTTTTATCACACGTATAAGCAGGGGCTGTAGAAGAAATTCTTATGCATCAGCTTTTTGATTATTTTTTATTTTTATCTCAACATAGTTTAGTTTCTTATTTTACTTTCACTTCTCCGCTTTTTATTAACGCAACTTTCATAGCAAGTAAATATAAGAAAATGCAAAAATTGCTATTACCTTCTTGAGTGTGTTAAATACCCAACATCATGAACTGCGCCAAGGTTGAGACCAGTTATATTCTCAGTCCTGTGAGTTCAAGAAGGTAGCTGTAAATTTCTAAATATATGGTGCTTTAGAAAACTTGCTAAAAAAGAAACTCAAATACAATATGTTAATTCACATTCATTTAAGGATCTTTATCTGAATTACTCTCCTAAATGTATAAAGTCTTAATATTTTGTGAAGTTTGCCAGCACATGTACTCCCTCGCACGTAAAACTGCTAAAAGGAAAGAAACTAGCCTTCCCCCAAGGTAGTCTTTCTCAATATAACTTTGTGAACAAAATTTTCATTTGTAGAAATAGTTCTCTAACAAAACGTCCCTAGGAAGGAAAGTATACGAACATTGTCGCCGTCCGGTCTGACCAAAATGGTCAAAACTTGGGTCTAACATGGTCAAAACCTGGGTCTAACATGGTCAAAAGGTTCTCTCACTGAACTAGGATATCATGCTTATTTAGCCATCTTTGTCATGTGGCGGAAGTGCCATACTCATCTGCATCCATGTTACACCTGCTGCCAAGCTGACTGACTACATCAGCAGTTTAGTGGTCAAGCTTGATTTTTCTTTTACCATTTGTTGCACGAGCTGGTTAATGCTCACTGTCTTCTAATCCCTCTGATAACCAAATGGGTTTGCCAAAATGCCTGATAATATCAATATGCACCAGAGGAGTGCATGCTACTAGTAGATTTTATGTTATAGATTATTCTTCGTTAATCTTGTTTCATACAATTTTTATAGATATGCTTGTCAAAAACTAATTTTATGATGGAATGTTTTGACAAAATCCTTTGGATTATTTTGCATTTTAATTCTAATAGGTTTTTTTCATGTATTTTAGCCAAATAGAGACGGTGCTTGAAACCGATATATCTGGAAGTGGCCTAATTAGTTGTTGGTCTTCGGCAACATTTCTCTACAAGCATTTATAGGTGAACCTTGCTTGGTTCTTTATCCTTCGAATTACAATAAAAAAAAAGCAAGCATTATCATGTACCTGTATGTTATTGGGTTCAATAAACGAACAGTCCCATCAAGTGAACCGCAAACTAATACTGTGAGATCTGAATGTCGGTATAGAGAACCAAGATGGTCTGGATGTCCTTTGGACGTCTGAACGCATTTATGCGTCTCTGAGTCCCAGATCTAAGTCACAGAAATGAAAGCAATGTAACAATGTTGTTGATGGCTCGATGCACATGAGCACATGATCTAGTGACCCATGACCAAAAAAGAGCACATGTGAGTCTATTATCGCATTGGTGATGTTGTACCTTTGTAGTCCCATCTTGAGAATCGCTAATCAAAAACTGACCGATATCTTTTCGGATGCAACGAAGAGACAGCAAACCATCAGCAGACAATGTGATTATGCTATCTGGACTAGAAACGTCCCAAATCTGCAAAGCACACACCACATTGGAACGTTACTGAACAACTAAGTGCATAGTTCTTTTGAAGGGAAAAGGTATTGAAATTCTTAGATAAATGACAAGATATGTTGAAAGGAAAACATATTTTACTTCAATCAATACTAAAATATATGAAGAAACAAACCTTGATTGTGTGATCTAAGGCAGCACTGGCGAACCTGTTGGTGTCCACTGGATTGAAGGTCATGTGTGTCACTGTGTCAGAATGCTCTTTAAATATTCTGGGACCATTCGAGCTACTCTCCCAATTCCAAAGCTCAATATGATGAGCTGATGATGAGAGTATAAAAGGACGACTCGGATGCGCAACCAAAGATTCAATGCGACTATGTTGACCTTTGAAGCTGACAACTTGTTGCCGTGTACCATAACTGTACACATGTATGCCACCATCATCATCGCCAGCTACAATACATTGCTCTCTTTCAATGAATTTTGTTGAATGAACTGCAGTTGGAACAACCGTATTAGTATTATTTATCACGAGGATAGATACAAAAAAAATCATAAAGTAAGCATGCCTGCTTGCTCTGATACTTTGACGGAGAACACGTTTTTCTGCGGATAAATGTGAATTCAAATGAGGCCACCAGTTCAAAGTATTCTAAGCAAAACAATAGTTGAGTATGTAGGACTATACAACAGCAAAAAGAGATAAGAAACGCACCTGTGTATTGTAGTCCCAAATGAAAATTTGACCGTCATGATGGCTCGTCATTATCCTGCATTACACAATGTGGTTTTTCTTTCAATTCAGAAAAAAGTATCAATCACTCTACGATGGTGGGGTTGCGTAGGGAAGACATTACTAGATGAAATAAGACAAATCACTGCGAACCAATACAAGGTAAAAAAACACTTGTACATGGACATCTAGCATGAACTAACCACGGCTCGGTTGAATGGAAGTCCACAGACAACACCGTGGGCAAGTTTGTCCTGGATATAATCTGATTCAACATAATATATACCAACCACTATTAGCAATAAAGGCTCCAAGTCACTACTCTGATCAGTTGAAGCGACAGGAAAGAAAAAAGGAAACTACCTCGATTTTAGGCTGGATTAGCTGCTGCCACACCAAGAAAGCCAGAAAATTAAAGGAAAAGGAAATAAGGACCATAGAAAACATAGGATTGCGCATTTTGTTAAACAGAAGTCTAACAGGCCTCCGTTGACGAGAGATTACCTCATCTTGAGTGCCGCAAATGACCTCCAGTTTCTGGTAATGCACCTTCTTCTTCGTAGATGAGGCACCGGCTTGCTTAAAGAGATTATCAAACTCCCTGTTGGCGGAATAAAGGTCAACATCCTTGAACTTAAGGACCCCCTCACCAATAATAATGGTGCTCTGTAGGGTGAAAAGCTCCCCGCTGTTCGGTAGCTTGCGCACAGTCACTATGAGGGTGTAGGTGGATCTTGGCGGCACAATGCCGCGATTCAAGTACTTTCTATCCCACTGAATCCTAACGGCGACGTGGCCGTCTGTCATGTTAGTTAGGCGGAGCGGATAGCAGTTCGGCCCTTTTGGCTTGCATGGGAAACAAAGCTGCAGAGGATAGATAGTGAGGAGCTCAGTGGGGACGGGGCATATCTAGAACAAGATAAGAAAGAAAAATAGGACCAGTTAATGCTGATAAAAAATGTAGTAGTATCGACTTTGCAAGAAGTACCAGTTTATTTTAAGTATTGATGATGTTCAAAATATGTTAAATTTAGGCATGCAAACTATAAAAATTGAGTGTAGTTGTACGTATTAAAATATATATTCATACCTGGCAAAGTAAACGAAGAACCTCTTCTATGCAAGGCCTTCTCTTGGGACGGATGTCAGCACAATTAAGCCCAAGCTGAATGCATCTCTTTACCTGATTGACACGACCCTCATCTAACTTTGGGTATTTTGACTCAATGTTTGATGTACTTGTCCAGTTTTGACGTACCTATTCAATTGGAATAAGAGTTTAAACCATCTTGTTCAATTAACCAGCAGTTGTCATGAGTATTATACATAATAAATAAAATTTAATGTTTTTAAAGAAAATAATCTTAGTTTTTATGCTCCATCAACGACAACTCATATGGAACGGGGGCAGTATTTACTAGGTAGTACTCCTTGTGCCATATTTACATGGCGTCATCGATTTATGTGATTGTACTTTACCCACTAATTTGACCAATAATACTGTACATGACATATGTGTCATGAGAAAGGTAGCAATAGTACATATTTTGAATAAAAATTCAATAGTATAACTTTTGTGGACATGCTTGAACCTCGAAATATGTAGCCACAATTGAAATAGAGACTGGGGCAGTAGTATACTACATTTTTTTTGAACGGGAGTATACTACATTTGTGTCTTACATTCCGAATGAAGTGCAGGGGAAGTGCAACATCATCACGAAAGCATTTCTCTCTTGTTACGACCTCCATCCGTTTTGAGTTCTGCTTCCCCGCAGTATATATATTCCGGTGCCATGTATACTCTGAATCATTGACATCAACGATGAATCATTAAGGGACTACTGCACAAGAATTTTTGTACAAAAAATAAACAAAAATAATGCGATGTTAAATACTGAGGTTTTTCTTACAATCTTCCTAAATCGTCTTGAGTCCGGCGTGGGGTATGTTCTTGTCCAAATAGACGGTACAAACCGTAATTATCCATCTTCGGCACAACTTTGTCATCCAAAATTATGCTAGTAGGTGTAAGATTGAGATGAACAATTTTCCTGCCTGACTCCACATGTAAGAAATGTAACCCTTCACAGATCTCCTTTATTATTCTAAGGCGTGTGTCCCAGTTAAGTTTTGAAGATTTATCTGCAGAGTTAAAATAAAATATGCATTCAGATACTTGCAGATTTCTCATTTTCTCGTAGAACGATAGTGTACTCATGAGATGTTCCTATATAACAAGCCATACAGAAGCTCACCGGAGTGGAAGAAGCATACTTGGAAACATACATTTCAGTTTTATGTTTTCATGTCTATACATAACTAAAAATGTTAAATGGTTTTCACTATTGCTTTGATGGACCATTTAGGTGGATACACATGAATTTGAAAAGAGGGTGGCCCATTAAAAGATGTTTCATCAATGTATAATATCGAGTATTAATTGTGTAGTTAATCCTTGACAAGTCTGACAATCCGTACGTTATCCAAGTTGTTCATACAAAAGGTGCAACATTTTAGATTTTTTCGTTAACTCTGACACCTAAAAAATACATTCTTGTTGTGTTTAATTGAGTGACGAGAAACAATGGCTAAATTAAGTTCCATATACGGCGTAGGGCTAGAAATATCTAAGGAGGTTGTATTTCGACAAATACGATTAAAGACTAACAAATCAAGAATAAATTTGTGTTAGTCACTGTTAAATATGACAGGACCAGTTGAGTCAGTTGTTGTATTGCCATACTGTAAATGGACCTATCAAGGCTTTCGCCACCTAAATACTCAGAGCATAGATAATAATCTTGCTTGTACGCATGAAGAGAACTTCTTCGAGTCGCTTCTCTTTCTACTCCGTAGCAGAAACCTATTAAGGTTGCTAAATTTTTGTGCTCAAGCGCCAAAAGTTCATCAACACTGTCGCGAAATTCTCTTTTTCCAGCTCCTGTAGTTTTTCCAAGCCTCTTTACAGCAATTATTTTCCCGCTCGGATGCAATCCCTGCTTATCTCACTTTATTAGTCCGAGTAACAAAAAAGGTCATTGTCCGTGAAATTTTTTAAGCTACTATAATAGAACATACCTGATAAACCACTCCACTCATACCTTTGCCAATTTCTAGTTTACTGCAGAAATTATTGGTAATATCTTTTAAAAATTGCAAGCTTAACTCAACTGGTAATAAACCGGAACCTTTTAACTCGTTATCCGATTTATATTGTTCATTGTCTCCATCATATGTTTCTGGCAGTGCATACGTCCACCCAAATAAGATCAAGGACAAGGTTTACGTCATTTGCAAGAAATAAAACAAGTTTATCAAAAAATGTAGCAACATTAACCATTTACTTTTAGAGTAGCTAGAAACAAATTTAAGATTTGGATTACCAAGAAAGAAGATACATTGGCATGTGGGGCATGGCATATATAGAGAGGAACATGATGAGTTTCATGGACTACATAATCAAAAGTTTGAACTATTGAATTGATATGCCAAACAGTTCACCTAAGAGTCTAAACTGTTGGAAAAGAGTTGGTAATATATATTTCAACACACCCTCTCACATCAAGGATGGACATATGGCATTACTGTAGCCATGGAAAGACCTTATAGTAGACGTGGGATCCATGAAAAGCCGCAACTATTATAGATAATAGTGAATTGGCTAGGTCTTGAACTTAAGACATTTTTGCACTTCGTAAGACATGGCTCGAGATTCGATCGAACCTGCTATACCTTATTAACTTAATGAGATAACAAATTCAATCAAAAGTCTGATCTATTGGAGAAGAGCTGGAAATATATATTTTAACACGACCCTCACATCAAGGCTGGACATATGGCAAGACCGTAGCCATGGAAATACCTTAGATATGGGATCAATGAGAGGCCGCAACTATTTTAGATTAATAGTGAATCAGCCAAGACTATGTATTATTTGGCTGGTAACTATTAGTAGCAATCTAGTAGCTATACTACAGTAATCTGCCAACTGGCAATGGAAAAAGAATATCAACAAAACATATCAAGATGGGATCTTATTTTGAAGTACTCGTCGAGATGAACCCAGTGGTGGAAAACGGATCATAAATCGGATCAACGGTTTAAGTGGTATTGTATTTTGAAATTTCAGATCATGGAAAAATTATTTGCATGCAAGCACTCGTCAAGCACTCCACTAGTGGAAACGAGGCCTTTGGTTGAGCCTAGAAATGGGCTTTAACACCGGTTCTTCTACGAATCGGTGTTAAAGGGGGGGGCCTGTACCAGCGTGGCCCGTGCAGCAAAAAGGAGCCCCCCTTTAACACCGGTTCGTGCCACGAACCGGTGTTAAAGGCCCCTGCACCAGTGGCCCGCGCAGCCCCCCCTTTAACACCGGTTCGTGGCTTGAACCGGTGTTAAAGGAGGGGGCTATATAAGACGCCGCAGCCCACACCCCACTCTTCCATTTTTTCACTATCTCATTTTGGAGCCTAGCAAGAGGGTGTGAAGTGTGCTAGTTTGTGTTTTTTTCGTATGCACAAGAGGTGTTCGGTGAAATGCCCGAGAGCTCAAAATAAGTTTTCTCGTTGCTCTTTCCTTCTCGGTCGAGGTCGGCAACTATCCTTTCATGTGTCATTGATGTAGTATATATATAAATGGTCATCTCCCTATTATTTTTTGATATATACTATATATTAATGCAGATGAACCGGCAATGGATGTACGGTGACCGCCGCACTTCCGAGTACATTACGGGCCTCCAAACTTTCATCGTTGTGGCTAATGCAAACCGTGGTCACAATGGTTTTATGTGCTGTCCGTGTGTTCACTGTCAGAACAAGAAAGACTACTCAAATACCAGAACCATTCACGCCCACCTTCTTCGATCCGGTTTCATGCCCAGCTATAATTGTTGGACCAAGCATGGAGAAAAAGGGGTTGTGATGGAAGACAACGAAGAAGAAGAGGATGATGACAACTATCATAATATGTATCCTGAATATGATGATACTGCAACGGGGGTAGATAATGAAGATCAAGAGGCAGCAGATGGGCCTGCTGATGACGATCTTGGTCGGGCCATTACTGATGCAAAGGAAGAATGTGAAACTAAAAAGGAGAAGGAGAAGCTGGAGCAGATGTTAAAGGATCACAAAACATTGTTGTACCCAACTTGCGAAGATGGCCACAAAAAGTTAGGTACCACACTGGATTTGTTGCAATGGAAGGCAGAGAACGGTGTGACTGACAGCGCATTTTCAAAGTTGTTGGTAAAAATGAAGAATCTTCTTCCAAGAAATAATGAGTTGCCCGACAGTACATACCAAGCAAAGAAGGTTGTCTGCCCTCTAGGATTAGACGTGCAGAAGATACATGCCTGCATTAATGACTGCATCCTCTACCGCGGTGAGAAGTACGAGAATTTGGATGCATGCCCGGTATGCACTGCACTGCGGTATAAGATCAGACGAGACGATCCTGGCGATGTTGAGGGCGAGGCCCCTAGGAAGAAGGTTCCTGCCAAGGTTATGTGGTATGCTCCTATAATACCACGGTTAAAACGTCTCTTCAGAAATAAAGAGCATGCCAAGTTGTTGCGATGGCACATGGAAGACCGTAAGAAAGACGCGATGTTGAGACACCCCGCTGATGGGTCATAGTGGAGAAAAGTCGAGCGAGAGTACCCGGACTTCACACGTGACGCAAGGAACTTAAGGTTTGGTCTAAGTACAGATGGCATGAATCCTTTTGGTGAGCAGACCTGCAGTCACAGCACCTGGCCTGTGACTCTATGTATCTATAACCTTCCTCCTTGGTTGTGTATGAAGAGGAAGTTCATTATGATGCCAGTGCTCATCCAAGGCCCGAGGCAACCCGGCAACGACATTGATGTGTACCTAAGGCCATTAGTTGAAAAACTTTTACAGCTGTGGGCCAAACCAGGTGTACGTATGTGGGATGAGCACAAAGGGGAGCCATTTGACCTACGAGCATTGCTTTTCGTAACCATCAATGATTGGCCTGCTCTTAGTAACATTTCAGGGCAGACAAACAAGGGATACAATGCATGCACACACTGTTTAGATGAGACTGAAAGTGTATATTTGGATAAATGTAAGAAGTTTGTGTACCTAGGGTATCGTCGATTTCTTCCGAACCTGCATCCAGTAAGAAAGAAAGGCAAGCATTTCAAATGTCTGGCAGAACCCCGGAGGAAGCCTGTCCTCCGTACCGGTGAGGAGGTATTTGGTATGGTCAAGGACCTAGAAGTAATCTTTGGAAAAGGTCCTGGCAGTCTATCTGTTCCGAATGACGATGCCGGACATGCGCCCATGTGAAAGAAGCAATCTATATTTTGGGACCTACCCTATTGGAAAGTCTTAGAGGTCCGCTCTTCAATCGATGTGATGCACGTGACGAAGAATGTTTGCGTGAACCTACTAGGCTTCCTAGGAGTGTATGGGAAGACAAAAGATACACCGGAAGCACGGCAGGACCAGCAACGTCTGAAAGACCCTGAAGAGCCTATGCATCCTGAGAACGAGAAGGGTAAACGATGCCACTTAACTCCTGCCAGCTACGCTGTTACCAAAGCAGAGAAGGAAATCTTTTTTGAATGCCTGAGCAGTATCAAGGTCCCGTGTGGCTTCTCGTCGAATATAAAGGGAATAATAAATATGGTAGAGAAAAAATTCCAAAACCTAAAGTCTCATGACTGCCACGTGATTATAACACAATTGCTTCCGATTGCATTGAGGGGGCTTCTACCTGAAAATGTTCGAGTACCCATTGTGAAGCTATGTGCATTCCTCAATGCAATATCTCAGAAGGTAATCGATCCAGAAAGCCTACCAGGGTTATAGATAGATGTGGCCCAATGTCTTGTCAGCTTTGAGTTGGTGTTCCCACCATCCTTCTTCAATATTATGACGCATCTCCTAGTTCACCTAGTAGAAGAGATTGCCATTCTCGGTCCTGTATTTCTACACAATATGTTCCCCTTTGAGAGGTACATGGCAGTCTTAAAGAAATATGTTCATAACCGTGCTAGGCCAGAAGGAAGCATCTCCAAGGGCTATGTAACAGAGGAGGTCATTGAGTTCTGTGCTGATTTTATTCCTGACCTTAAGGCGATTGGTGTTCCAGAATCACGACATGAGGGGAGACTGCGTGGAAAAGGCACCCTAGGATGTAAAGAAATGATATGTAGGGACGGGAATTCTCTCAATCAAGCACACTACACGGTTTTACAAAGATCTATCTTGGTTGCCCCGTATATCAATGAACACAAGAATTTAATACGCCTCAAACACCCGGGGCAGTCTGATGAATGGATTATAAGTGAACACATGGCGAGTTTTGGTGGCTGGCTGCAAAGACTTCTCACGAATAACACCACTGTTGGGGATCAGCTGTACTTGTTGGCCAGGACACCATCTTCGACTGTATGTACTTTCCAAGGGTACGAGATAAATGGGAATACATTTTACACGATAGGCCAAGATAAAAAGAGCACCAACCAAAATAGTGGTGCCCGCTTCGATGCAGCAGAAGACAATGGGCAAAAGACCACGTATTATGGGTTCATAGAGGAGATATGGGAACTTGACTATGGACCTAATTTTAAGGTCCCCTTATTTCGATGCAAATGGGTCAAGCTAACAGGAGGGGGGTTGAGGTAGACAAGAAGTACGGAATGACAACGGTGGATCTCAACAATCTTATGAAGGTAGACAAGAACTTAGACGAACCATTCGTCTTAGCCAATGATGTGGCTCAGGTTTTCTATGTGAAGGACATGTCTACCAAACCGAAAAAAAGAAAAAATAAGCAAACAGATACATCACACGATGAGCCAAAGCGTCACATAGTTCTTTTAGGGAAAAGAAACATCGTGGGAGTGGAGGACAAGACAGACATGTCAGAAGATTATAATAAGTTTGATGAAATTCCGCTCTTCAGAGTGAAGACTGACCCAACCATCCTGTTAAACGGTGTTGATACTCCATGGTTACGGCCGACGCGATCATAAGATTGACCATATGTATTAATTGAGCCATTTTTGGCACACATATGTATCTCAACATGGAAATCAATGTCACATTTCTTATGTTAACAGTATATGTATTAAATGAGCCATTTTTCTTCCTTCTATTTCTTCCCTCCATTTTTCTTCCCGCCATTTTTTCCCGCCATTTTTCTTCCCGTCATTTTTCCCGCCATTTTTCCCGCCATTTTTTCCCGTCAGTTCTTCACTATATATATATGTAGGGTTGGCCTCCATTGTCATTGCACATCTCTAGACTCATATCTGCAACCTCATCACTCTTTCCCATGGCTTCCACCGTAGCACTAACCCCCAGGGAGGCGGAGGCGCTTTGCGCCTCGAACTACCCCTGCCCGCTGGGCTACTGTGTCCCCGTCGGCTGGATGCTGAGCGCCGGAGGCGTGCCAGTTCCTCCTGTCCCTCTAGGTGTGGCGCGCCGGATGGCCATCACGAACCACTACTACTTCGAGCTCACGCCGGAGCAGCGGAGGAATCCAAGATGGCATCCCGACTATTTCCCTACTTGGGAAGCCTTCTTCGTGGATCGGCGTGAGAGGGCGCTCTCCAGGCACGAGGAGGACGGCCCACCTCCTCCGAACTTCAACGAGGCCGGCCGTCGGCTATGGTGGCGCGGTTGGACTCTCCAGAGCGTCATGGCCTATGACACTGCCGCCGACTCTAACCCCCGTCTGCGCTACCCTCAAGTCTAGCCCACGCGTACTCAGCCTTCAAGGTTCAATTACGGCGACCCCGACGACGGCAGCGATGACGGCGGCGGCGAGTACGACGACTACAGTGGCGAGTATTACAGGTGTAGGCAGGAGCATGACTGAATCACTCCAACATTCCGAAACAAGTTCGGCCGATTGTTACTTAATCTAGCCATGTATCTTAATTTGCAGTTCTTTTATGTATCTTAATTTTCAGTCGTGCTTTATGTAACTTACTATTAGTTGCATTCTGTATTTTAATTCCAGTTCTATCTCCTTCACAAAATGATACGATGCTCATGATTTTTTACAAAAATCATTTTTAGGTTCACAATATGCTATTTTATCAAAAATCCAATGCAAGTTGAGCGAGGCTTTGTCAGATTCAAGTGTATACAAAAGATGCGACATTTAAATATCCAATCAATTCAAAAATGTTAATACAAAATAAAATATGATTTGCTCTAATAAAATAGGGTTAGATTCCTTTTTAGATGCTTAATATTTCTTATGTTCAAAGTTTTAGGATTTGACAATTTATTTTTGTTTGAATTGAATAATCAAAATTTATATGTAAGTGTTTTAATCATTTTGGAAATTTTCATCTAAAGTAAATATAAAATGTTTTTACATGAATGGATAGATATTATTTTTCTGAAAATTTTGATATATTATTCATATTTTTCTGAGTTGAAATGAATAAGATATGAATTTTCTAAATTCATATCCTATTTTTTGAATTATAAATGCCCCCACCCCTTTAAATAAATGCATGAAATAAATGCCCCCCCTTTAACACCGGTTCCAGCCACGAACCGGTGTTAAAGGGGGGCGCATTTATTTTGTTTCGCGCGCGCACACCCCCCCCTTTAAGACCGGTTTGTGGCTGGAACCGGTGTTAAAGGGGGGGTGCGGGCGCGAAACGAATTCCCCCCCTCTTTAACACCGGTTCCAGCCACGAACCGGTGTTAAGGGGGGGGTGTTATAACGCCCTTACCCTTCCTTCTTCCCCCAGCCAGATCGAAAGCGTCGTCTCCTCCGGCCTCTCCGCCTCCGACGACCATCTCCGTCATCCGCGTCGTCTCTATAGCCCTCCTCCGGCCTCTCCGTCGCGCGCTACATGCTCAAGGTGAGCTTCCGGTTCAAAGGGACCACCTTCTCGTCCTCCTCCCGCTCTGTACCAAGCTCGCGTCGCGCGCCTGCCCTTCGCCGCCGTAGACCACCGTCGTCACTGCTGCTCCAGTGACCAAAAGCTAGTTGCGCCGCTAGTTTCTGGTCCGCTTGGACGCGCTCGCCCGAACGCAGCCCCGCGCGCGCCCTCTGTCGCCGTCACCGGTGATAACACGACGGTGGCCACTGCGATGATGTCACCGCGGCGTCACCCGACGTGGCCCGTGGGCCCGTTGACCGCTGACCGCCACGGTGGCATCCGATGTGGCCTCGGGCCCGTCCGTCTATTGCAGTGGCTAGACCCAGCCCCGGTGAGAAACAACATGTCCCCTCTGGTGACGTCAGTCCTACATCATGCTGACACAATAAAAGGTTTTTAAATGGTTTAATAATTTCAGAAATTGGTTTAAATCTTATAAATTCAATAACTAATTATTTATAAGTTAGAAAAATATGTATAATATATCAAAATGTCCATAAAATTGAGATCTATTTGTTTAAGCTATAATCATGCATTGTTAAGCAACTTAAATGTCAATTTTAATTAGAGAACTAAATCAGCCCCTCATAGGTGTTCCGGGGTTCCCCTGTTCTAGGGTTTGTACCCTTCGGACCCTGTTTAAAATGATCAAGCATGCCCTAGGGTTTCATTTAAGATCTATTTAACTTGTCATATCATCATACTTTCTTGATCATTGCATAGATGCCATGTGTTGATTGTTGTTCTCCCTTTCTTTCCGATGTTTGCTTCTTCCCGGTAGAATATGATACCGACTCCGAGATCGAAGACCGAGATCAACATCATCGAAGCTTGAAGAACAATACTTGATCAACTATAATCAAGTCAAGCACAAGGCTTCCAAAGATCTATATCTGGGTATCAACAAACAAGGCAAGCATAGCCTCACACATAAAAGAATCCTATGATTTTGAAAGTATTTCATTCTTGCCATGATGCATACGATTCTACTATGGTATTTTATCGATAGATAGAGTATCCTATCCGTTGCATTATTCCCTATGAGCTTATATTACCCGATCCACTGCTCCTAGCATAACTAGGTTTGGCTTGTGTGCATTGCTCCCCGCGCGCGTGAGCCGTCGCCGTCGCAGTCGACGCCCCCCGCCACGCCAGCACCGCCCGCCACCGCGCGCGCCCACGTCGGCCGCCACCCCCGTCGCCACCTCTCGGATCCGCCGCGCGCCAACACCGAAGCCTCCGCTGGTATTTAGTTTAGGGTTATTAGTTTAGGGTTTATTTAGTTTAGGGTTATTAGTTTAGGGTTATTTAGTTTAGTGTATTTAGTTTAGGGTTATTTAGTGTATTTTATAGTTAGTATTAGTTTAGGGTCGTCACCTCGCTGCTCTGCAAGCGCCGCCGCTGGCCGTCGTCGTTAACGTCGCTCCGGTGACCCCTAGGTAGTGGCGCCGCCCGTTTTAGGTAGGCCGCATCACGCTGAGGCGAACCCGCTACCTCGTGCGCCCTAGGTCGCTCTCCAGCGCCGCCAGACGCCGCTTTCTGGAGCATCCTCCGGTCAGCCACTATAGCTAGCCCCTCTCATATGCATCCGGGATTTCTCCGAATTAGGGTTTGGACCCCTCGGAACTCGTTTAAAATGATCAAGCATCCTTAGGGTTTTAATTTCATTTGTGTATTTATTTGTGTATTTTTGTATGAATAATATGTATATTTGTGTATGAATCCAAGTCCACTTGAATGTTTACTCTCTTACTCTAGATAATATTATTGTTTTAGAAACTATGGATCCACTTAGTAGAAACCTTGAAGAAGAAGAAATAATGGAGAACATTATCGATAAGGACACCTCACAATATTTGAACTTGGAGAGACATGATGACAGCTCAAGTAGTCATGGAGAAGATGAAGACTCCGGTGAACGCAATTTAGTGATTATAAAGTCCGGCGAGGTATATGCATTGATTAAGCATCTACTGACTTCCACCAACAATCTTCTTCTACATGTATTAATTAACGCTTCTTTCTTCTTTTAGCCCTCTGGATCGACCAGCCAGCAACCATCTTCTTCTATGAAAAAGAGCAAGCGAGGCGCGAGCCATCGGTTGAAAGATCGTGCAAAGTTCATGATCGAAGCAGTCCGTGTTGATGGCAGGCCGATGGAGCCCAAGAAGGCCGCAGACAAATTTGTACGTCAGGCTGGAGTTCTTGTTAGGGACCAAATCCCAATCATAATTAAATATTGGAATAAGCCAAAGAATGGCGACGGTACCTTTGTCGATGAAAGATCCAAAGAAACGCTTTAGAATTCGCTGTTGGTAAATTTCACCCTTCCGCCAGAGGAGGATGAAAACAAACCGGTTATAAAGGAAAAGGTCAAAGAGTGGACTCTAAAGAAGATGGCTGACGCTTTCCGCAACTGGAAGACAAAATTGAACAAATTTTTCAAAGCTCGCGAGACTCCAGATTTCGAAGACGCATATTATGCGAAGATAAGACCTCACTGGTGCGAATTTGTGGCATACAAGAAAGGTGCTATAGCTACAAAGAGGTCAAAAACAAATACGCTAAATGCCCAGAAGAAGGAATATCACCAGAGGACAGGGTCAGGTGGCTACATATCTTAGAGGCCTAAGTGGGAGGAAGCTGAGAAGGCCCTGCGCGACAGAGGGATCACACCCTAGACACATGGGTGGGACCTACGTGCAAAGACTTGGTTCTACAGAATCGGGGCAAGGTTGGACCCAGAAACAGGTTTGTGTATCTTCCCAACCCTCCTTGCCAAACCCGTCACTGAACTCATCACGGCATACGAGGAAACAGCCGCCAGGACCTTCCATCCTGACAGAGAGAATGACCAGCTCACACGAGCGATCGGTAAAAAAGAACACCCTGGACATGCACGAGGCACAGGGGGTACGTGGAAGGATGGGTTTGCCGAGTGGAGCGACTCTTACAGATGGCGCGGCAGAAAAGAAAAAGAGCGTACAGAGCGGATGACACAGATAGAACATGCACTTGTGGCGCTGCATGCGCAAGTGAATGCACAACAGAGCCATCAAGCTACCGGCCCATCTCAGCGGCACGAAGAGCCTGTATTGGAATCTGCCGGCGGCCCAGACTCTGCGCGGAAAAGCAGCGTGGCTTCCACGGAGAACGTGCAGCCCACGCTTGAAATGGCGGGTCCTCGATATCCCGTGGATGAGATCACGGAGAGCGAACACGCTGAGCTGCATGTGAGATTAATGGGCTTATCCATTAAGGTGGCTGTCGGCTATGCCTTACCTCCTGTAGCTGGTGGAACTTACCACTGCCGACCGATTCCAGATGGCTATGCTATTGTCGGGGTGGATGAGGTTGTGAAGGAATATGAGGAAGCACAGCTTGACCATGCTACAGGTGAAGGGGAAACTCAACTCAAATTTGTAGTGAAAACAACCATTCTTTGGAAGAAGGAACACATCGTGCTTCCAAATTGGAGGCCACTGGCACCCCCGCCGTCTCCGCAGCGTCCGCAGTCTGAGCCGCTTCAGCCATCTCCTGCGCGGCAGCCATCTCCGGCGCGCCAGCCATCTCCGGCGCGCCAGCCGTCTCCTGCCCGTCAGCCATCTCCGGCGCTTCAGCCATCTCCTCAGCGTAAGCGGAAGAGCACTGCCACGAAGAGCATCACTAGCACTGCCACAAAGAAATCCGCAGGAAACCGTACGCCAAAGAGTTCAAAAAACTACGTCCCGCAGCCTTCCACCAAGCCATTTCCGGTTTTACCGTGGAATCGCAGCGATGAGGAGACCAATAGGATCTCGGGAGAAGAGGTCAAGAAATTCTTTGCACCTAGACGGGCCGAGCCAAAGGAGAAAATAGATCCGGTGGTGGTGGAGAGGTTTTACAAAAATATTTTGAAACCTGAAACCCCACTTGTGCCGGACTACAAGCGCCAGATTTTGAAGGCGGATGCAAGGCACCGTAGGGAGACTGAAAGTAGCAGTCGTGCGGCACCCCAGAAAACAGTTCCCATGCTCGGAGAGCAGGAAAACCAATCATATGCGCCCCGCTCCAAGTGTTCGACACACGGACGCTCCTCCCGTAAATGATTACGAGGCAGAGCTACAAAGAAAGGCCAATGAGATGGAGATGACTTACATTGCATACTTGAACATCATGGGAGACAACTTGCCCAAATGCGATGCCAACCCCATACAGCCATGGAAGTATGGGAAGAATCTCGTCAAGAAAGAGGAGCTCAAGAATCTACCAACAAAGATGCGAAGATTGCACAAGTGGTACCTTGATTTCTGCAAGACGAGAAAGGAAGAATGGATCAAGGCGCATATAAGAGATGAGATTTTCTTGTGCGGAGACGACGAGATCGACTTCAACATTGAAGACTTGTATTTTCTATTCAATCAGAAGGAACTCGACAAAGCTGCCATCAGCCTTTATTGTGTGTAAGTACTATTTCTGTATTTTCTATCTCATCTCATTCACTTCATTAATTCCATGTATATATATATGCTCACCATATATGTATATACTATTATGCAGGAAAAAGGTTATGGAATGCATGAAAGGAGGACCTTTTGACATTGGGTTCGTTGACCCAAATAGAGTTCATGAAGAAGTGGTAAGAACCAAACCCCGAAAAACAGAAGATTTATTGCTAAGGTCTTTACTGAGACAACAAACCAAAAGAGAAATACTATTACCTTACAACTTCTCGTGAGTACTGTTACCCTCTCTTGTACACATTCTGTTTCGGCTTACTCGATGTTAAGTGTAACTGATGATGAGTTCTGCGTGCGTAGGTTCCACTTTATTCTGCTAGTCATTCAACCTGACTCAGGAAAAGTCCTTGTCATGGACTCGTTACGAAAAGAAAAAGAGCTATGGGCAGACTTTAGAGAGATGCTCCAGAGGTAATTTCAATCATATTATCGCACTAGATCGGCAACTTTCGTGACAACAAGTAATTAATTACTCCTTTATCCATTTTCTTTGCCGGACAGGGTTTGGAAAAGGTTCACGGGCAGGGCCGTGGGTGAATGGTCAGAAGAACTAAAATTTGTAGACCAAAATTTAAGTAATACTAGCTAGCTAGGTCTGCGTATCTCTTTGATTCTGCTTCCAATTCCATTATATCATGCTTTATTGATTATTATTTTGATTGAACTCTCTATTCTCGTAAAGTGCGCGCATCAGGGACACGGCAATAACTTATGTGGGTACTATGTTTGCGAGTTCATTCGCAACACGATATGTGCGACGGGCCAAGCCGCACTAGAACAACTTAGAGTAAGTAAACAACGTACACAACATTATTTTATTACCATCAATTGCGTTGAGTTTTATTCTTATATATATATATTGACTCCATTCTTCATATATATTCAGATCGGATGCGGGACCAACTCCTACCATTTGACCGCATACGAGCCATTCAAGAGGAATTGGCGGGGTTCATACTTGATGAGGTCGTCACGCCTGGCGGAGAACTCTTTAGATATCCACCAAAATGAACGTTGTATATATGCTTGAACGTGTTTTTCTTGTACTTGATGCTTCAACGTTTACGGAGAATACCACATAATGACGATGTTGTGTATAATACTAGTTGCTTAATTATTCATGTACTCGTATGTATCGATGACGATGTATGTGTATACCGCTCCCGATCGATTCCCCCTCCCCCCCCTCCCCGTCCCCGCCGCGCCGCAGAAATACGCCTAGAATGGGGCTGGGGCAGAACTCTGTCGCGGCAGAGATTTAGGCCGTTTTCCTGCCGCGGCACAGAACCTTTACGAACCGGGGCTGAGCCCTGCGGCAGCCCCACGTGCGCCACCCTTTAACACCGGTTCTTAGAACCGGTGTTAAAGGGGGGGCCCCTCTAACACCGAACCCTCAACAGCGGTTCTACAACCGCTGTTAGAGGGCCCTCCAAACCGGTGTTAGAGGGGGGTGTGCACTAGTGCTCCTATGTTCCTGTAGGGCCCGAACTAACTCACTGGACCGCCGTACGAAACTGATTCCTGAAACACGTTAGCTTAGTAGATTAACTGTTTTAACATTTACCTTAACAACTCTGATGACAAGGTCAAATGTTATTTCTTCAACGAAAGTGTGCATGGGACAATACTTTTGTTTTTGGAGGTAGTGTGGCTATATAAATCAATGATGATGTCCCAATCAAAATACTTGAACATTGTTTTCTGTGTGCTCAATCAAGATGGACAACATGTAAGCCACAACGTTAAATAACATTGATGATAAGGGTAAAGTCGTTTCTTGTTTGGGGGGATTTTTATGGCCTGGTACCCTGGTACTCCATAAAAGGAAGAGTACTAGTCAGATCTAACAGTCCACTAAATGGGTATATTAGTCTTTCCGTGAACCATTGCCATGTTTTCCTGATCTGAGCGCACAGCCCTCTTCCTCATGATCGGAATACCACGCGTCCCCGCCGCCGTCTTCGTTGTGGGAAGAAATACTCTAATAGGTTTCAACTTGATTGATCGCTGATACAGTCAAGAACGATGATCCATATCGATCCATATCGACGGGTGTTTCCGTTGGACTACCCGGGCAAATAACGAAAGCACCAGGCTGGATATTTGAGCGGTAGTAAAGCTTTTCTCAAACAATGACAGCTGCCTCGCCGGGAGGTGGCCGAAATAGCACCAATAATCATTTCAACAGTTCAAGGTTGCAACCCGACCACATGGTCCAGGTCAGGACAAAGAGGTGGTTTTGGGAGTCCAAGCTTAGCACACATTTTCCAAATGAAATAAGGGTTTTTGATAGCTACAGCCATGCAAAGCATTCATGAAAAAAACATTTGGAAATGAAATAGCACTAACCGCCAGAAGACATTGCCGAGGTGTTCAGAGGAAGGATGGATTTTTCGCTATGTAACTGTCAAGAAAGTAAGGCGTGAGTCTCCTTTGCATGATTCTTGACTTCAGCAATATGTAAGCAAAAGTAATATTACACTGAAACCGGGAAAACATCATTCTTAAAAACCCTATTTTTTGTACATTTCCCCCACTTTCTTATGTTCATTGTCTTTGTGCACGGTTGGTTGTTCTGACCAATATCCGAAAATTGTTTACCTCACAACAAGCTTTCTCTAGAAATAAAAAAAATGGGAGAGGAAATATCAACTAAATCCAGACTTGATGGTTTTTAGTGTTACTACTGTTGAGAATATGATATAATATTTAACCCTTCCATCCATTCAAACTTTTGGTTAAGTTAGCTAGTGTATCAATCCAATATAGTATGAGAGCCAAGAGGTCTCAAGTTGAAGACCATGCTCAGGCAACATAAAAAAAGATTGTGCGGCCTTCACTAAACCCATGTTAAGGACTAAAATAGTCTAGACGTGGAGGAGAGTGTTGAGTATATAATATAATGTTTAGTCCTAAGAGAGAGATGCATATAAATTAGTAGAAACATAATTTACGTATATTATTTTATCATCATCGACAAAGAGCAAGATATATGGCCAGCTATGCGTCACAAAAAGGAGGTTATCGGTGACACGAATAATCATACCTTGAAGTTTTTAGGTTTATTAAGAGTCTGAATTATATATCATGTAGTTGGCCTTTTTCGCGGGTCTGTGTCCATGCATTCCATAGCTAATATGATGCATGTATGCAACTGTGATATGTTCTCTTCCGTTGATCCTTCTCTCTCCAACCTTGGTTGCCAATTTGCAAGTATCTACAGTCCAAATAGATAGGCAAAATGATACAATGTCTCAAGATGGATTATGCAATCTAAAACTCTTAAAAACAAAATTCCTTGTAACCTCAGAAAACTCATCATTATCTGTCCCGATGTTGTCGCCGTAAATTTTTCTTCCGCATATTATCTGTATGATAATTACTCCCAAACTGAACACATCTAACTCTTTGGAGATTCTGCCTTCTACTTTAAATTCTGGTGACAAATAAGGCCTGCATCAAGACATCAATGTTTAGGAAGCAGCGAATTTGAACATAACTTCACAAGAAACTGTTGGAGATATGCCCAAGAGGCAATAATAAAAGTGATTATTATTATATCTTTGTATTTATGATGAATGTTTACATCACATGCTATAATTCTATTATTAGAAAACACTAATACTTGTGTGTTTTGTAAACATAAGAGAGTCCCTAATAAGCCTCTTGTTAAACTAGCTTGTTGATTAATTGATGATCATGGTTTCCTGATCATGGACATTAGGATGTGATTAATAACAAGATTATATCATTAGGAGAATGATGTGATGGACACACACCCATAGTAAGCGTAGCATAAGATCAAGTCATTAAGTTCGTATTGCTGTAAGCTTTCAAATACATAGTAACATATTCCTTCGACCATGAGGTTATGTTAATCACCATCACCGGATGGATACTTTGATGACATCAAACGCCGTTTCGTAACTGGGTGGTTATAAAAGTGTCATTGGGTATTCTGAAAGTATGTGTTGAAGCGCATGAACCAAGATTGGAATTTGTCCATCCATATGACGGATAGATATGCTTTGGGCCCTCTCGGTGGAATGTCATCTAGTTAGCTTGCAAGCATGTGACTGGGTCACAAGGGATGACATATCACGGAACGAGTAAAGAGTACTTATCAGTAACGAGGTAGAACTAGGTATGGAGATACCGACGATCAAACCTCGGATAAGTATAGTATCGATCGCGAAGTGGTTCAATCGATCGCGAAGTCATCGTTGAGTATATGGGAGCCATTATGGATCTCCAGGTCCCGCTGATGGTTATTGATAGGAGATGTGTCTCTATCATGTCTACATATTCACGAACCGTAGGGTGACACACTTAAGGTTCGAAGTTGTTTTAAGTAGATATGGAATGTGCGTTGGAGATAGAATGTTGTTCGGAGTCTCGGATTGGATTCGGGACATCACGAGGAGATCCGGAATGGTCCGGAGAATAAGATTCATATATAGGGGATCATTTTCTAAGTTAGGAAATGTTCCGAAGTGTTTGTATGAGGATTCTAGAAGGTTTTGGAATGTTCCGGAAGGTTCTAGAAGATATTCTGGAGTTTGCTTGAAAATCAAGATAGGGATCAAGGAGTCCTGGTGGGTCAAGATACGGAGTCGTGGGGGAGGAGGACTCCTCCCCCCACCTCCAATCCGCCGGCCTACAAGGGAGGGGAGTCCTACAAGGACTTCCCCTCCCTAGGCGCCTCCTTTCTTTAAATAGAGGGGCAGGGGCGCCACCTCCTCCTGAGCTCTCATAACACCCAATCTCTGCCGCCTCTCTCCTCCACCATCTTCTGCATAGGCATAGGCGAAACCCTGCAGAATTCTCTACTCCACCACCACCACCACGCCGTCGTGCTGCTGGGATTCCGTGGAGAAGATCTACTACCTCCGCTGCTCGCTGGAACGGGGAGAGGAGGTCTACTTCGACTTCGCACGTGTGACCGACTGCGGAAGCGCTGCCGAAACGCGGCGCCGGAAGGATCGTCTACTTGACCGACGGCGGAAGCGCTGCTAGAACGCGACGCCGGAAGGATCGTCCACACGATCTTGAGATCGGCAAGTGATCGACTACATCAACCACGAGATCTAATCTCGTTAATGCTTTCGGATCTACGAGGGTTAGTTCCTATCTATCTCGTTGCTCATGTCTAATAGATTAGATCTTGGCTTTTATCTGGATTAGATCTAGGTTTTGTTCGTTCTTGCGGTAGAAATTTTTTGTTTTCCATGCTACGAACCTATCAGTGGTATCATAGCCCTATCTATGCGTAGATCTGTTGCACGAGTAGAACACAATGTTTTTGTGGGCGTTGATGCTTTTGTTGTCGGTGACTTAGCGTGTACTT
Organism: Avena eriantha; assembly: GCA_910589775.1. Taxonomy (NCBI): domain Eukaryota; kingdom Viridiplantae; phylum Streptophyta; class Magnoliopsida; order Poales; family Poaceae; genus Avena; species Avena eriantha. The sequence goes on from OU342743.1 coordinate 93,465,767, forward strand.
TGCATCTTGTGGCATGGTGGGATGAAGCGGCTCGGGCTAACATTACATGTCATCGCACATGAGACTTGCTCCACGCTTGACGTGCAACTTGCTTTGCACAAGTGGCTTTGCGGGTGTCTGTCTCTCCTACCATAGTTAAGATTCAATTTACAATGAGCATCTTGACAACACTTGTATCAACGTTGTGGTTCTTGTTCGTAGGTAAGATCGGTCTTATGCGAAAGCCCCAAACCACGTAAAACTTGCAAAGAAAATTAGAGGCGTCTAACTTGTTTTTGCAGGGGTTCTGTGATGTGATATGGCCATCATGTGATTGTGATTGTATTTGATGTATGCAATGATCCTTGTTGTAATATGGCAACCGGCAGGAGCCTAATGGTTGTCTTTAATTCTGTTAAGACCTGCGTGTCTATTCATCTTGTAATAGCTTTATTCCAATTAGTTGTAATAGTTGCTGGTGATGATGGACAACCATGAAGCGGCGCCACTGACCTTGATGCAATGCTGGTGATGATGGAGATCATGTTCGTGCTTTGGAGATGGAGATCAAAGGCGCAAGAAGAAAAGGCCATATCATATCACACTAATTACGAATTGCCTGTGATGTTAATCCTTTATGCATCTTGTATTGCTTAGATCGCGACGGTAGCATTATAAGATGATCCCTCTCACTAAATATCAAGTAATAAAGTGTTCACCCTTAGTTGGCACCGTTGCTAAGACTCGTCGTTTCGAAGCATCTCGTGATGATCAGATGTGATAGATTCTACGTGTGCATACAACGGGTGCAAGCCAGATTTGCACATGCGGAAACTAAGGTTGTCTTGACGAGCCTAGCATGTACAGACATGGTCTCGGAACACGGAATAGCAAAAGGTAGAGCATGAGTCATATAATTGATATGATGAACATGAAGATTGTTCGCCGATGAAACTACATCTTCTCTCGTGAAGATCGGACTTGGTGTAGTGGACTTGGTTCCTGTAATCACTAAGACAACGTGAGGGGTGTTGTTTTGAGTGGGAGTTCACCTAGTTAGTTTAATAATTAAATTTGAACTCAATTTGTCATAAACTTAGTCTAAACTACTTGCAAATTGTTGTAGATTATGGCGACCCACTCCATCAATTTCAGTGCGTTCCTAGAGAAAGAAAAGCTTAAGAACAATGGAAGCAATTTCATGGACTGGTTCCGTGGACTGAAGATCGTCCTCAGGGCTGGTCAGTTGACCTATGTGCTCAATGCACCGCTAGGTGACCCACCTGCAGATAATGCCACCGATGATGAAAAGAATGTTTTCGCCACTCGGAAGAATCATTACTCCACAGTTCAGTGTGTCATCCTGTACGGTTTAGAAGCGGAGCTCCAACAGCGTTTTGAGCACCACGACCCGTTCGAGATCATTAGGGAGCTCAGGCTAATTTTTGAGACTCGCGCGGCCATGGAGAGCTATGAGGCCTCCGAGAAATTCTTTAACTGTAAGATGGAAGAGGGAAGCTCCGTTAGCGAGCACGTGCTCACCATGTCTGGGTACGCTAAGAAGCTCCAAGAGTTGGGAATATCGATTCCTAATGAATTGGGGATTCACCGTCTCCTTCAATCACTGCCACCAAGTTACAAGAACTTTGTGATGAACTACAACATGCACTGCATGAACAAGACGTTGCCTGAACTGTCGTCCATGCTGAAAACTGCTGAAGTGGAGATCAAGAAGGAGCAACAAGTGTTGATGGTCAATAAGACCACCAATTTCAAGAAACGGGGCAAGCCTAAGAACAAGGGCAACTTCAAGAAGGACGGCAAGAAAGCTGCCGCACCTGCTAAGAAGCCCAAGGCTGGTCCTAATCCTGAAACTGAGTGCTTCTACTGCAAGGATGCTGGTCACTGGAAGCGCAACTGCCCCAAGTACCTGGCGGATCTGAAGAACGGCAACATCAAGAAGAAAGGTATATTTGATATATGTGTTATAGATGTGTATCTTACTAGTAATCGTAGTAGTGCCTAGGTATTTGATACTGGTTCGGTTGCTCATATTTATAACTCAAAACAGGAGCTGCGGAATAAACGAAGACCGGCAAGAGACGAGGTGACGATGCGCGTTGGAAATGGCTCCAAGGTTGATGTGATCGCCGTCGGCACGCTCCCTCTACATCTATCTTCGGGATTAGTTTTAAATTTAAATAATTGTTATTTGGTGCCTGCGTTAAGCATGAACATTATATCTGGATCATGTTTATTGCGAGACGGTTACTCTTTTAAGTCCGAGAATAAAGGTTATTCGATTTATATGAGTAATATATTTTATGGTAATGCACCTGAGATGAATGGTTTATTCTTACTGAATCTCGATAGTATTGATACAAATGTTCACAACATAGATGCTAAACGAATTAAATTGAATGATAATTCTACATACATGTGGCACTGTCGTCTTGGTCACATTGGAGTGAAGCGTATGAAGAAACTCCATTCAGATGGACTTCTTGAATCACTTGATTTTGAATCACTTGAAAGATGCGAAGCATGTCTAATGGGAAAAATGACTAAGACTCCATTCTCTAGTACAATGGAGCGAGCTACAGACTTATTGGAAATAATACATACCGATGTGTGCGGTCCAATGAGTGTAGCATCGTGTGGTGGATATCGTTATGTTCTCACTTTCACGGATGACTTGAGTTGATATGGGTATGTCTACTTTATGAAACATAAGTCCGAAACTTTCGAGAAGTTTAAGGAATTTCAAAGTGAAGTGGAAAATCATCGTAACAAGAAGATTAAGTTTCTGCGTTCTGATCACGGGGGTGAATATCTGAGTTACGAGTTTGGCATGCATTTAAAGAAATGTGGAATACTTTCACAGTTGACACCGCCGGGAACACCACAGCGTAATGGTGTGTCCGAACGTCCTAATCGAACTCTCTTAGATATGGTTCGGTCTATGATGTCCTTACAGATTTACCGTTATCATTTTGGGGCTATGCATTAGAGACGGCCGCATTCACTTTAAATAGGGCACCATCTAAATCCGTCGAAACGACACCGTACGAATTGTGGTTCGGTAAGAAACCTAAGTTGTCGTTCCTTAAAGTTTGGGGTTGCGAAGCATATGTAAAGAAGTTACAACCTGATAACCTAGAACCCAAAGCGGAGAAATGCGTCTTCATAGGATACCCTAAAGAAACAATTGGGTATACCTTCTATCATAGATCCGAAGGCAAAGTTTTCATTGCAAAGAATGGATCCTTTCTTGAGAAGGAGTTTCTCTCGAAAGAGGTGACTGGAAGGAAAGTAGAACTCGATGAGGTTATTGAACCTTCTCTCGGATTTGAGAGTAGCGCAGCACCGGAAGATGTTTTTGTGCCGCCTGCACCAATTGGAGAGGAAGCTAATGATAATGATCATGAAACTTCAAACAAAGTTTCTACTGAACCTCGCAGGTCAATGAAGGTTCGTACCACTCCTGATTGGTATGACTCTGCCTTGAACGTCATGTTGGTGGACAACGCTGATGACCTTGCGACGTATGAAGAAGCTATGGTGAGCCCAGATTCCGACAAATGGCTAGAAGCCATGAAATCCGAAATGGGATCCATGTACGAAAACCAAGTGTGGACTTTGGTGGACTTACCGGATGGCCGTAAGGCTGTCGAGAACAAATGTATTTTCAAGAGAAAAACAGATGTTGATGGTAATGTTACCGTCTATAAAGCTCGACTTGTCGCGAAAGGGTTCCGAAAAATTCAAGGAGTTGACTATGATGAGACTTTCTCACCAGTAGCGAAGCTAAAGTCTATGAGGATTTTGTTAGCAATTGCCGCACATTGTGATTATGAGATTTGGCAGATGGATGTCAAAACGGCGTTCCTTAATGGTGACATTGAGGAAGAGTTGTATATGGTACAACCCAAGGGTTTTGTCAATCCTAAAGATGCTGACAAGGTATGCAAACTTCAGCGCTCCATTTATGGACTGAAGCAAGCATCCCGTAGTTGGAATCAACGTTTTGATAAAGTAATCAAAAACTTTGGATTTATTCAAACTTATGGAGAAGCTTGTATTTACAAGAAAGTGAGTGGGAGCTCTGTAGCATTCCTAATACTGTATGTAGATGACATATTGTTGATTGGGAATGATATAGAACTTCTTAATAGCGTCAAAACCTATTTGAATATTAGTTTTTCAATGAAGGATCTTGGCGAAGCGGCATATATTCTAGGCATCAAGATTTATAGAGATAGATCAAGACGCCTAATAGGGCTTTCACAAAGTACATACTTGGACAAAGTTCTAAAGAAGTTTAGAATGGAAGATAGCAAGAAAGGGTTCGTGCCCATGTTGTCAGGTAAGACCTTGAGTAAAACTCAAAGTCTAGCTACGGAAGAAGATAGAGAGAAAATGAATAAAATTCCCTATGCCTCGGCCATAGGTTCTATCATGTATGCCATGCTGTGTACAAGACCGGATATAGCACATGCTGTTAGTTTGACTAGCAGATATCAAAGTGACCCTGGAGTGGAACACTGGACAGCGGTCAAGAATATCCTAAAGTACCTAAATAGGACTAAGGATATGGTTCTTTCTTATGGAGGTGATGAACAGCTTGTTGTAAACGGTTACACCGATGCTAGTTGGAACACCGATCCGGATGACTCGAAGTCATAATCGGGATACGTATTTATTTTGAATGGTGCTGCAGTGAGCTGGAGGAGTGCGAAGCAAAGCGTTGTGGCGAAATCTTCATCTGAATCGGAATACATAGCTGCTTCGGAGGCTGCACAAGAAGCCGTTTGGATGAAGGAATTCATTACTGAACTCGGCGTGGTTCCCAGTGCGTTGGACCCGATGGCCATCTACTTTGACAACACAGGTGCCATAGCTAATGCGCAGGAGCCAAGGTCACATAGCAAGCTGAAGCACATCAAGCTACGTTTCCACGCTATTCGCGAGTATGTCCGAGATGGTGACATAAAGATTTGCAAAGTACACACTGATCTGAATGTGGCAGATCCGTTGACTAAACCTCTCCCTAGGGCAAAGCATGACCAACACCAAAACGCGATGGGTGTTCGGTATATTACCATGTAATCTAGATTATTGACTCTAGTGCAAGTGGGAGACTGTTGGAGATATGCCCAAGAGGCAATAATAAAAGTGATTATTATTATATCTTTGTGTTTATGATGAATGTTTACATCACACGCTATAATTGTATTATTAGGAAACACTAATACTTGTGTATTTTGTAAACATAAGAGAGTCCCTAGTAAGCCTCTTGTTAAACTAGCTTGTTGATTAATTGATGATCATGGTTTCCTGATCATGGACATTAGGATGTGATTAATAACAAGATTATATCATTAGGAGAATGATGTGATGGACACACACCCATAGTAAGCGTAGCATAAGATCAAGTCATTAAGTTCATATTGCTGTAAGCTTTCAAATACATAGTAACCTATTCCTTCGACCATGAGGTTATGTTAATCACCATCACCGGATGGATACTTTGATGACATCAAACGCCGCTTCGTAACTGGGTGGTTATAAAAGTGTCATTGGGTATTCTGAAAGTATGTGTTGAAGCGCATGAACTAAGATTGGGATTTGTCCATCCATATGACGGATAGATATGCTCTGGGCCCTCTCGGTGGAATGTCATCTAGTTAGCTTGCAAGCATGTGACTGGGTCACAAGGGATGACATATCACGGAACGAGTAAAGAGTACTTATCAGTAACGAGGTAGAACTAGGTATGGAGATACCGACGATCAAACCTCGGATAAGTATAGTATCGCGAGACAAAGGGAATTAGTTTCATATGTAAGTGGTTTAATCGATCGTGAAGTCATCGTTGAGTATGTGGGAGCCATTATGGATCTCCAGGTCCCGCTGATGGTTATTGATAGGAGATGTGTCTCTATCATGTCTACATATTCACGAACCGTAGGGTGACACACTTAAGGTTCGAAGTTGTTTTAAGTAGATATGGAATGTGCGTTGGAGACCGAATGTTGTTCGGAGTCTCAGATTGGATTCGGGACATCACGAGGAGATCCGGAATGGTCCGGAGAATAAGATTCATATATAGGGGATCATTTTCTAAGTTAGGAAATGTTCCGGAGTGTTTGTATGAGGATTCTAGAAGGTTTCGGAATGTTCCGGAAGGTTCTAGAAGATATCTTGGAGTTTGCTTGAAAATCAAGATAGGGATCAAGGAGTCCTGGTGGGTCAAGATACGGAGTCGTGGGGGAGGAGGACTCCTCCCCCCACCTCCAATCCGCCGGCCTACAAGGGAGGGGAGTCCTACAAGGACTTCCCCTCCCTAGGCGCCTCCCTTCTTTAAATAGAGGGGCAGGGGCACTCCCTCCTCCTGAGCTCTCATAACACCCAATCTCTGCCGCCTCTCTCCTCCACCATATTCTGCATAGGCATAGGCGAAGCCCTGCAGAATTTTCTACTCCACCACCACCACCACGCCGTCGTGCTGCTGGGATTACGTGGAGAAGATCTACTACCTCCGCTGCTCGCTGGAACGGGGAGAGGAAGGTCTACTTCGACTCCGCACGTGTGACCGACTACGGAAGCGCTGCCGAAACGCGGCGCCGGAAGGATCGTCTACTTGACCGACGGCGGAAGCGCTGCTAGAACGCGACGCCGGAAGGATCGTCCACACGATCTTGAGATCGGCAAGTGATCGACTACATCAACCACGAGATCTAATCTCGTTAACGCTTTCGGATCTACGAGGGTTAGTTCCTATCTATCTCGTTGCTCATGTCTAATAGATTAGATCTTGGCTTTTATCTGGATTAGATCTAGGTTTTGTTCGTTCTTGCGGTAGAAATTTTTTGTTTTCCATGCTACGAACCCATCAGAAACACAGTGGAGTTCTCATCTCCTATAGCTTACCATGTACCCCTGATGATATATGTGCTTGTACTGGTTTTGTTTTCACCAATGAGTCCGGAAATATCGAAGTCCGCGATCTTTGGTATCATGTTATCATCCAATAGTATGTTGCTAGGTTTGAGATCCCTATGGATAAGAGGAGAACCTTTATTTCCCTCGTGAAGGTAATGCAAACCATGGCAAATCCCCTCGATAATTGAGTAACGTTGTGACCAATTATGTCCAACAGTTTCATCTGCATTCATTAATAACGCTTGTCTTTATCGGGGTAGTTTGAAGACGCTCAAACAAACCTCTCTAGAGGTAAGAAAAAGGTTAAATTTGAGATAACAATTAGTCAATGTTAGCACTAGAAAGCTTGTTAAGTAAACTACCCACCCACTAAGAGGTTTGATTCGGTGCCCCCCCCCCCCCCTCAAACTTAAGTTTACATGTGGCAGCTTTATTTTGACCCCGTCGAAACCCATATCCAGGACATGTATACCTCCAATAGGTGTACTCGGTCGAGCTGGATATAATCCACGTTCCCACCGCCTGATCCCACCTCCCGATTTCTGCCTCCCACAGACACGTGAGTATACGTGTACAGTGAGAATACATCTAAGAGGATCATACGGGCTTCAGGTGGGTTCGTACGGTCTTCGAAATGAATCGGTATCAAGTTTTTGTTTTTCAAAGTTTGAAGAAGAGGAGGACACCGAAGCAAAATTGACCCACTAATTGTGATCACCAAAAGTAGGAAAGTTTCAGTCTAGCCCACCCATCCTTCTGTACGCTCATACGGAAATGTTTCAACCCTTCCACATGTTGCCTTGCAAAAATGTATCATATATATATGATTGAATCAAGTAACATGGCTACTTGGTAAACATAAAAACATAAATAAAGTAAAGAAAATAATTTTCTTCAAATAAACGCTATAAACTTATGGAAATGATTCTGGTATTTCTTGATTACATGCTAGTGAGAACCCCAAAATTCATATCTAGAGATAATGATAAGGTCAAAAATTATATCTCAGAAAAAAATGTTGGATTCACGCTACAAACAAGACCTTTGGTTACTGACAATTAGTTCTAATGAGTTTCCAATCAATACCATAATAAGATAAATAGTTTTATCAAGTTTCCAAACAATACTGTAATAATTTAGTATCACTAAAACTGAAAAGTTCGAGAGATGTGTATTAAACTTTGATAAAAAGTTCAAGAACACATTCAACAGTTTAAACATTCCCTAACATGATCTGTACCAATGCGTATTACTAACTCAACTTTTCTTACTTCCTGCTCTACACAATTTCTTACCATTATGCTTTTTCCAATTGATAGCAGGTATTTTTTGCAAAAACATCAATTTTCCCTGAGAAAGACGGTCTTATGTCTTACCCTTGACAAAGTAATAGACCCCCCTAGTCGTTATATCAAAGTGAATGAATGATCCTAAATTTATTGGGAGCGAAATTAAACTTCTTATGTTACGGAAATGTGGAGTCTTTGAAACCGCATATGCTAACTTTTTTTTGTAAGGAGGCACTTTATTTGTACAATTTCCTATAATTATTATTGTATAAACATCGTTCAGATGATGTAAGTTTATCAAGAAATTGTCTCAAAAGTTACTAAGGTGCTATATCTGCAGATAGATAAGATCCAAAGATACCAAGCTATATTACAAGATCCAAAGATAGCATCTGTGTTAGATATCACAACCATACTTGATAGATAATTGTCAAGGCTTCCATTGGGCATGTACTCGATGCATAGAAACATGTATATCTTAGCTGCCGTAGTAGCACGCCCGTCCTCCTGAAATACACTCATTTCTTCATGATAACAGTAACCTTCAAGAGTTACTATGTTTGGGTGCGTAAGAGTTGAAAGATGTTGAGCCTCATTCTTAAACTGTATTAAATTAGCTATTCCCTCAATAGAAAATGCCTTGACAGCAAGAATTCTCCCACCTTCGACTTCTCCCTATTGTCATGGTTCTCAGATTTCTGTTAATGCCCTAGAGTCAATTGTGATTAATATTAGATAACTAAGAAATCCTAGTGACATGCAAGTGTACCTTGTAAACAGTCGAGCACCCTCCTTTTCCAAGTATTTTCTTTGTAGAGAAATTGTTTGTAATCTTTTTAAGAAAGTCGAATTGAAACCTTCGAGCCACCAATCCTGGATATCCTGAGTCGTGCTCGTACATATCGTTGTTAATTTCCTGCAGAAGTTGTTCTAGTCACTACATAGAGAAACGGAACGATTTTTTTAAGATGCTCCAACTTATAGTATAGGATGTAAATCAACCTGAACCATCCACTCTTAATTGACGTAAACATGTGATTATTTTGCTAATTTCTATATATGGCTTCCTTCTTTTAGACAAAGACAAAAGCTTTTCCTTAGCTCATTAATCAATAATAAATTTGTAAAATCATTTAGGGGAAAACTGGTTAAAACCAAATTACATGATGCTGATAGCCTGCTAATGAAACAAAGGCCCAAACCAACACCGAAGGGGAAATGAGAAAGGTTCATGCTGGTGCTAAATGAAGGCACACGACGACCAGGAGGAGACTCATTGCCGTTCGTACCGTGCATTTAGAAAACACAAAATCTTTAAATATGCAAAAGTATAAAGGTTCACACCACCTGTGTCGCCCATGGGACGTAATCATCACCTCCTAGATGATGATGTGGCTGCTCTGTCTTTGCCACAACATAGCAGAACAAAGAGACCTCGTGGACACACCGAAAAAGCCGACTATCGCTATCCTTGCTCTTTTTGATGCAACAATGAAGCTAAGACATTTAACTTCCTAAAATACTAGCTATTTTTTGCACATGTTCTCCAAGAAATAGAAGATATTCTTTTTCCTTGGGCTACTGATTTAGTTTTCATGTCATTGATAACAAATGCATTGATCATATTTTATGTTGTTACACTGCATAGGTACAAAATCTGCCGCATCTCAATTTACTTGCTTAACTTATTTCATTAAGATGATGTTTGTTTCTAGGTTTGTCAAGTGGAGCCTTCAGCACTTAATTACTTATAGTCACTAAGTTATAGTGACACTATACAATGGTAAAAATCGTAGACCTCATCCAAGTACCCTAAGCTCTAGTCATGCAAGCTTACAGAAGAGTTATCAACATAGTGGTGATGTATTTATGGCAACATTCAATAAAATTCACCACCATGGCAACATTTAGTTACTAACATTGGGTGATGTACTTACAAGATTGTCTAGTACGAGTTACAACCATGGTGGTATTATACTTATCAAACATAAAAAATAGAGTGATTGAAACTACTCACAATGTCTAGAAAACCGTACCACAGTCCTAATTGTGGATTTAGCATGATGAAGAGGCATGTACCATGCTATGTGGTAATAATTTTCTAGGTAATTTAGTAACCAGGGTGGTTAGACTTGGCTAATTCCATAGTGCGGATGTACTTAATAAGTCAGACGCGGAGAATGGCAGGGAAGCCAGAAACTAAAGACTGGCAATGGGAGTTTGAGTCCTGTTGGTGTAGGGATTCTGGCTTGGCGTTTTGTGACTTGGAGCAGCAGAATTGGCAAGTGGGGGCGACAATACAGGAGGAATTCAGTGTCTAAACCTGCAGGGTGAAAACCCAAGGTCTGCCTTTAACTGGTTGTGCCTGGCAATGACCTTGTTGAAGGCATTGTTTTGTGAGTGCGGACTTTCTCCAGGGTGAAAACCTATGGTCTTTGATCAGGACGATGACGGTGCTTGAGCACTGTTTCCTTCTTGGAGGCATCGCTTTTGGAGTTCTTGGATTTCTGGTGTTGTTTTGGTGGTGTTTGGTCCGCGATTTTAAGGAACTAATCACTGTAGCGGGACTTTTCTTTTATGTAATTCTTCTTTTTTTTTGGCTGTGTGCATCCGTAATGCCAATAGGACGTTGTTGCAGAGGCTGGGTGTAATTGGTATCTCCTAATATTAATATATGCTCCTTTCCAAAAAAAGCTTAATAGTGGTGATGGAAAGAGATCGACCACCACCAACTAGAGGGGTACAAATAGGGGATTCGAAAATTAATCAAAGATATGGTTGTTTTAGAAAATTGTTTTCTACTTACGGCGTACAACACCCTAAGCATGCATACTGCAAAGATATATTATGGACAAATATATTGCATGAAGGTAAGGAGTATGGTTATTGGATCTTAAACTAGATATTTAACCCCTAGATTCTGAGATATTGCACTACAATACGTGATTTTGGGAGGAGGATCAGAAACAAAGTCCCGGTCACCATGAAAGGCCCACCTATAGCTCCTTGAACTGTGACACTAATATCATTAGCAATTACTAGGATTATATCTTCACACAAAGTAGACGATATCTAGCCTCACAAACTTGTTGGCTCCTTCACAACAACCATGAAATTATGTTTCGAAGTGACAACCTAGCATCCTTGGAGGCAAAACCTCCAAAAGGTAATAACATCTTTACTAACACTTGCATCTTGATCACTTCAAAGAGATATCTCGAAGGGGATGTCTTGAAGCATAAAATTAAGTATCAAAACTAGGTACAAAGGATAGGAGTGTAAGACTCTCTGTTCAAGCAAGGTTTCCTATCTCTTACTTTATCAAGCTAAAAAATCATGGCTGGCTGTCAGGAGCAATAACGAAATAGAACATATTTTGAGAAGAATGACAGGGTTAGGGAGATGAACTTACTTAACACACAATACCAGTTGACAGAGCCGGGCCAAGGGGAGTGCAAACGTGCGGTCGCACAAGGCCCAAATTTTCTTGGGGGGGCAGTTTTTCGTATAGGCATAGGGATTGGCGGTCAAAAATTTCGTTGAAAAGGAGCAGCGCCATTAGCATAGCTCTGTTTATGTCGAACAATTACGCTCGTGAGGAGGAACAAAGAAAAATGGGCCTAGACTAGCGGGCTCATGTGAATTGGGAAAGGCCCATTTTTCTGTTCACTCGCATATAGCTTTCCTAAAAGAAAAAACATGCGCATGTACCCCGTAAGCACAATCGACTAGGTCGATTCAATCGTAAAAAAACCTGCACGTCAGAGCCTTCCCATCCATAGCTCATCTCCATGCCCTGGGAAGCATAAGCAACAGATGACACCGCGCCTCGGTTAGGGAACAGGAAGTCTAGCTCTTGGGACGCAAGCAAGACGATAACTGTCGAGGGCTCAAGGCGATGGGCCAAGCCACTATGAGGCACCGTGCCGGTTCAGCTCGCCGATCTTCCCAAAATGTTGGTCTTTTGTCTTACTATAATCCTGATCAGCTTCGGCAGGGATTGCTCTATGATGTGAGACGAGTTTCGTGGTCTGCTTAATCATCCAACAAAAAATAGCAATTTTGTTAATACTCCGATTGTTTGATGATATCAAGTCCTTTTGACCGTTTTTAATATTTTGTATCCACAATTGCTTATTGGTTCAATTTTACCAACGAGAGAGGGCTCATTTTACAGTTCTGCACAGCGCCTCGGATTTTGCTGGTCCAGCCTTGCCAGTTGAAATCGAGTTCCATGAGAACCAAACACGTTAGGTACGAAACCTCAATAGAATTCCAGGATTCTGGCATGGGGGCCGAACGATCTCTAAACGATACCATGGGAATGGATGAAGGTGCTAAGTTTGTCAAGGCCACGCCGTCCATACCACCGTTCATGGCCCACGCTAGAAGTCTGCCGGGCAGATATTTTGGTGACCGGACATCTTAGCATCCGCCGCGTGATTTTGTGGTCAGATCATTTGTATGTTTAGCTTATACTTGTGTGATTTCTGTCAACAGCAAAGCGCTCGCCTTATTCTACACTCGCTGGTATCTCCTTTGTTTAACTTACTCTGGCATACGGAAGGTGCAAAAGAAGAGAGCCAACAACGTGCACGGTGCAAACTTAATGATCGCAACTTCAAAAAACAATTTTTTTTGGAAAGTAGCATATATTAATATCAAAAGATATCAATTACATTCAGCCTCTGCAATAACGCATTGCCCTAACGGTCATACGGATGCACACAGCCAAAAAAGAAAGACGAATTATAAAAAAGAAAAATCCCGCTACAGTGACCTATACATTGAAACAAAAGTACTACCACCACCATGACAGAACCAGAAGTCCATCTTCTCTAAAAGACGTCTCCGAGAAGGAAACAGTGCACAAACACCGTCATCGTCCGATCATAGATCTTAGGTTTTCACCCTGATGAAAGTTCATGCTCTCAAAACAATACCTTCAACAAGACCATTGCCGGGCACAATCAATTAAGGTCACATCTTGGGTTTTCACCCTGAAAAGTGGGACTGTGAACCTCTCATGGGCTGTCGCCCCCACTCGCATGCCACTGCTCCAAAGCGCGAGTCACCAAGTCAATTCTTCATCATCACCCAGACTCAAATCACCATAGTCAGTCCTCAGATCTCGGTCTTCGTGACATTCTTCGTCAGCACCATGGAACGAGAACATGCCACATGATATTAACAGACAACAGAGCTTCGAAGCGCACCCTCTGAACCCAAACGGTCAAAAAAAACATGGGTATGCACGACGTAGCTTTCCGGAACTAGACACTCTGACCAGATCAATGGAGACACGCATCAAGTAGATCTTCATCTTGGTGTGAGAGGAATCCGAGGACCACCACCTTTATTCATACCGAGTCGACAACCCCCTCGCCACCCGCCGGTAACCAGCAAGATCCGCCGCACCAACCGTACTAGCAGCCCTGCGGCTAGGCCAGTAATGAGAGAGATGGCAGCAGAGCAGGGTCGACCCCCACCAGATCCGGCCTTACCAGCAGCGAATAGTACCGGGGAGGTAGCATTAGAGCCCCGGATCGGAAGATCTAGGGTTTCCAACACCAGCCGGCTTGGCCCTAGATTTCCAACATCGGCCATGGCGCCCCCGAGAGGGACGTCCTCCACCACCCCAACCAGGGACGCCACCCTGGTTGCCAGCCGTCGTCGATCAGACCACATCTGCACCAGCAGCCATGGTGGCTAACTCCGGCCTCCATCCACCTCGGACCACCTTCGGCGCCTGGGCCCGCCGCCACCGCAGCGAGGCTAGAGCCAGCAGCGGCGCGAGGAGCAGCGGCGGCAGGGGAGCTTTGGCGTCGTGCGGCGGCGACCCCGGTGTCGCCCTGGGGTGCGACACACGGGGGGTCTATTTTCCACGCCCAAGAGCAAAAAAATATTTGATATATAGTTTAGTGAGCACTTTTCAATAAGAAAATCTTACTCCCCCTGTTTCATAATATAAGATGTTTTAGTTTTGTGAAATGAATGTGTCTAAACTTCTTTTAGTGTGTGGTTCACTCTGAATCTACACACTGACAGATATCTAGATACATTTCTTTCTTAAAGCTAAAACATCTTATATTTTAAAATGGAGGGAGTATATTGTGATGTTCAATTTCAAGTTTAGTGAGTACATGATGCAATTTTCTCTTATGGAGAATTTGTGATGCGTATCTTGAATCAGTGGTAATGAGCTTGATATATTAAGTTCATACATTTTTAATTTGTTGGTTCCTTAATTAACTTTTGCATGACGTTGAATCTCTCTCTCTCTATCTGAGAAGTCATGGCTCATCGCAATAGAGAGCAGGTGGTGCACGATGCCCACGGATCTGTGATAAGGGAGATGAGCCTTGTCACCGCCAAGGCACCGATGGAGGAGGTGGCCCGTGAAGCCGTTGCTGACATGGTGGGCACGATGCGCAACGTCGCGGCCAAGGCGGCTGCTGAGAATACAACGAGTGATGTCGTCTCTGCGGCAGTAAGCAGGCTGAGATACGACCAGCGAGGGTCGCGCGACCGTGCAACGGCCGACACAGCCGAGGTGCACTGTGTTGCATAGGCGGCTGCCGCTACAATGACGATGTCAATGGACATGGAGAAGGAGGAGGACGGCGACGCCTTCCTCGCCCACTTCGACAACAATCCCGAGGAAGCCTTGTTGTAGAGGAGCGACAAGCAGCGGGCCATCGTCGAGTCCTACGACACCGCGCACGCAAAGACATCCATGTGGGTTGTGGCAGATGCCGAGCGGGTGCCACAGGAGTGCAGGGACCACTGGGCTGCAGAGCTTGAGGCGGCGTTGGCACGTCGAGCCAATGCGCTAGACTTGCCGCTGATGTCGGCGGAGAACCGCCGCCGAGTGGACGGCATGCTCCGCGTGCGTCGCCGGAGGGCGCGCAAGGCGATCGGTGGCAGATCCTGCGGTGACGCCGACGGAGCTGGGCCCTCGGGTCACGCAGGAGGCGAGGCCTTGGCTAGGGCGCAGCCGCTATCGTAGTTTAGGTCAAGTAGACGTACTTGTTCATGTAACCGGCTATCAAACTAATAGAAAAAATTTATGAAATTAATGTGCCACTTGCAAACGGACCACGTCAACTGAGGCCGACACGAACTTGGTCCGTGTGTTCTCCGGCCCGACGCTTTTATAGCCTGAGGGGTCGCGCCGAATGTGCCGGTCCACTTAGGTCACGCCGCTGGAGCGTGCAAGAGTGAGTCTCGTGTCCGCGCAAACCGTCTCGGACACGGCAGGACTGTTTAGGTCGTGCCGCCAGAGATGCCCTAAAATAAAGAGATGGTGTGGAGAAGGGCACTCCTACTCTGGTAGGAATCGGCGTCCAACACCTGCTTCCAATTAATCGGACCAGTCCTTGGTCCTTGGATTGGAAGCGAGGGGGGTTGGCTTAGACTGAAGAGGCAGGAGTATGTTCGTTGGCTCGGGGGATTGTAATCTTTGCTTCCTGGGCTCATGTTTCTCTTTTCTGCTCGCAAGTGATACGGTGTATAAAACATGCTGCACTCCCTCCATCTAAAAAAGATTTCACAGATTTAAATTCGTATATATCTAAGCTTTTTTCAAAAAAAAACCAAACGGTGGGATAGTATTCCTCCCTTAGGAAATAATTGACTTGGATTTATGTAGATTTACATGTATCTAGACGTATGTAATGTATATGTATCTAGACGTATGTAATGTATATATACGTACGGATCTATAAAAATCCAAATCCCTGTGTTTACGTACAGGGGAAGTAAGTATAGTTTGTCTTTTTGTTTTTCTTAAGCTTTTTTTGGCACAAAAACTAAAGAATGGACAATGGAGGATAAGATAAACAAGTTTTGGACAAGATTACGTCTCAATAATTGGCATGAGAAAATAAAGGAGCTTGCTTGAGATGAGAAAATACAATCAAATCCCTAAACATATTATCCAAACAAGTGTTTCAATGCAATACACGTTAGATTTCGGATTTCTTTTAAAAAAAAATATACACCTTATATTAAGGAACGAACGGAAAGAGTATAATATATTACTTTTAGGATAGAGAGAGTAAAAACTAGCGTAGCGTAGCATAGCTGCAAACTGCGTTGTGTTCTAGTGGTTAGGTTCCGTGTGGTGCAACCAGTCCACCCAGGTTGACTTGGGTGTTTGCATTATCTGGATTTATTCCAGAATTTAACTGGCGATGTTCTTTCGGTGGTACGTGGCATGCCCGTAAACAGCAAGGCATCCGTGGTGACTTTATCAATCTCAAGTATGTCGGCTCGGTCTCTCGGAGGTACTCTTAGGGGTAGGGTTGCATGCGTGCGTTTATAGAGGTGAGTATGCGTGCGTGTATGTGAGCGTCTTCGATGTACTGTGTTTCTCGAAAAAAAAACTAGCGTAGCTAAACGTATTTAATATATATATGCGTAGAAATCTGCAAATACAAATCCCCTGTGTTTAGGATAGACGAAGTAGTATAGTTTTTTTTTTTGGTTTTTCTTAGGCTTTCTTTTTTACCTCAAACAAACAAATTAAAAAAACTTTCTTGTGGTACCGTGAAGACACCAACCACTCGTGCAAGCACGTGCGTACACCCAAAACGAAAAAAAGAGAGGACTAGATCTAGCATAGTAGCATTCGCTCCCTGCCAACCATGGCGTTGGATCTTGCGTGGGTGAGGTGGACATGACCGGCGCCGACCTTGAGAATCAAGGTGAGAATGGTGCGGGTAAAACTGGGCCGTTTGGTGCGGGTTTTGCTTCGGCATAGATTGGTCTGGGCTGAAATGAGTGCAACAAAATATCGGACCGGATTGGTGCGGGTTGACATGAAAAGCGGACTGGAGCGGTATGGTTTAGGACTGAAATCGCGAATCTAGAAACGGGCTGAACCCGTGGGTTCAACCCGCAGCGGCCGTTCGGGGCCACGCGGCCACGCCTCAAGCCCCGACTCCCTTGCTTCGTTCGTTCATCCCCAGTTCCCATGGCCGCCTAGGTTCCCAGTCCCAGCCCCTCTGTCGCCGCCTCACCGCATCACTACGGCCGCCCCTACACTGCCGCCTCCGCCGTCGACCATTAGAACCCCCTACCGTTGTCCTCCCTCAGCCTCTCGGCCTCTATCCCTGCAATGCCAAGAAATCCCCGCGGCCCTGCCCTCGGCATCTTCTTGGTCGCTGCCTCGCGCTGGGGCGCTCCGGGCTGGTTTCGAGGCCAAGCAGGAGAGGATCCTCGTCTCGAATACTACATCGACGGGCGACGGCAACCTCTTCTCCTTCATCCAGGGTGAGCCCCCATTGCCGGGTGAATTCATTGTGATCTCCCTTCTTAGTTTCCTTTTACAAAAGAACATCAGGGTAGAGAAAAAATAGAACAAGATGGACTGTGCATCGATTAGATTCTATTTGATTTGATTTGGGAACCATGTGGTGTAAAAATAATTTTGGGCAAATGTACAAGATGCTATTGTCAGTGTTATGGATCTATGGGGACTGGCACTGTTAATTCTAGCATTTCAGTTTTTAGTGTCATTGTTATCAATCTATGGGAAGGTGGTTTAGCACTTTTGATTGCACCGAGTCACTGACCAGCGGGACTGCTGCCTGGTTATCCTGGAGAATCCAGTACAGTTATCCTGGACAAAAGGCGACATTGCAATTGTGGGTAACTTGTGTGTGCCATGCTGCAAACACAAGCCAGTTTCAGGCTTGTGCTCAGTGCTATCTAGGACAGTTCTAGTTTTTTTCAATGTCTAAAAAGCTTGGGATTTACTGATATATGAAAATACTCTCTTAGATGAGTATGTATAGTTTGAAGGTAACAAGTTTGACTTATTATTTCCTAGTCGTACATGTGCACAGACTTTGCTTAATATATTTTTGATTGATTATTTCACGGAAGAGTGTTATTTTTGGTAAATATTTCATGTATATCTCTATATTCATGATTTATTTTTGTGGCGTCATAAATTATTTGGATGAACATGAAGAGTCTGTTATGTTTTAGTCTCGCTAGCTACTCTCTCCGACCTAAATTAGCTGACTTGGTTTTGTCTAGATTTAGGTGTATCTAATACTAAAATAAGTCTAGATACATTCGAATCTAGACAAATCTAAGTCAACTAATTTGGATCGGAGAGAGTATAAGTTAAAAAGGAGGTTTCATGAAAGGAGTCTAGATATATTTTTGTGGCATTATAATTCATCTGGACGTACTAGTACAAGCAAATGAACAATTGCTAGCTGATCAAAGCTAGCTTTGTGGCATTATAATTCATGAAAGTAGTGTGGCAGACTGTGTCCCATGCAAACTCACGGGTTGAACCCGCGGGTTCAGTCCCCAGTGGTCACGTGGTGTGGGGTGGGTGCGGCCGGAGATTTCAAGCGGAGCAGTGCGGTGCGGTTAGACCAATTAATGATTTGGATTGGTGCGGGTTGTCAAATTAGGTTAACATCATTCGGTGTGGTCTGGATTTGGTGCGGGCTCTGCCCCATTCTCAGCTTGACTTGAGAAGGTGTGCATGTACAAGTCGAGACCGGAGGGAGAAGCAGAGAGAAGAGTAGTTTTATTTATGCTACGTCTATTTATGAAATAGAATAACAGTAACATGACATGGCATTTGAATGTTAATTTACATATTGATCAGTTCAAAGAGGTCTCAATTATTGGCCAGTTGAAAGAGGACTTTATTATGTATGGAGCTAAGTAGTATACACCATGAAGGACATGCCAAAAACAAATCGTAATAGAATGTTTGAAGCACAAGCACTGATGCAAATGAGTGTCTAAACCTGAATACATCAATATAAAGTGCAACACTTAGCCTACATATGTCCCGAGTTAAGAAGGTTTATCTAATGCCAAGTTGTGTGGTTGTATAGTAACATATTCAGAATCTGCATGGTGCAAAGAATCTTGTTGCAGTGATACATCAGATGAAAAATCAAGCAAGTGCAGTTTCTTATTTTTGTAACATATTCAGAATCTGCATGGTGCAAAGAATCTTGTTGCAGTGCTACACCGGATGAAAAATCAAGCAAGTGCAGTTTCTTATTTTTGATTCTGCAATAGATGAAAGAAACACTCAATAATCGATATGTCAAATGGGGGCTCAGTTCTTAGAGAGGAAGAAAACATTGTAACAAGTCATATAGTTTGATGGGAAATAGACGATGTAATTTAGGAACTAACCTAGTCAGCAGCCATTGTTAATACGAGTGTGAAAGCCATCTGACAAAAATTGACCATTCACCGATATTTAACAGAAACAAAGGAGCTGAATCAGGATGAACACAACCTATCGTACAAAGAATTTGATATCTAGTTTAGAAAGGGTCAAAATTGGTATGTAAATAAAATGGGATTTCATAGAACAAAGAATCTACCTGGCAGAGCACCTTTGGACCTAAAATTTTTTATCTGGTAGAAGTAGTATGGAGAGGAACTAAGACAAAAGATTTTATAGGACAGGCTAGTACCGTACAATCATCATTCGCCGTTAATTTATGCATGAGGGCTGTCATTAGGGGATAGCAAGAACTAAAAATTGGGACGGTCTACAATCGGGGGCATGGACATCAATGACGAACAGACACAGGCTAACTGCCGAATTCGCATCGGAGATCGATGTCCCGCTCCAGGTACTAGCTCGTGCTCGATCGAATCGGTCGGACCGTCGCATCACCATATCAAATCGTGTCGGTAGAAGCACCCAGTATTCCGCGTTCGCTGGGATCCAACGCATGGTCAAATGGATTGCATTGACCGCCATCTTTCCTGCCAAATCGTGTCAGTCTATGCCCCAATCCTCCACGCTCGATCGGATCGGCCGCACTATCAAATTTCCTGTGTCCTCCCCCGCTGAATCGTGTCGGCAAAAGTCTCCAATCCTCTCTGTTTTTGTTTCGCTTTGGTATCAGGTAAATAAAATCGATTGGAACTAACGGGCTGCATTCGGAGCCCAGTTAACCGGAAGAAGGCTACTTGATACGTAGAGGAGCGTCCTCAAGGGATACTCGGCCCAGGCGGGACGTGAAGAAAATCCAACGACCAGAAAGAGGCAGATGACATGATCCGATGGCCACAAACACAAAGATCATGAGATTGCTCCCTCTTGTTCCGGTTATAATATCCCTAATATGTACAGCAAGCAGAGTACCTGCCGCACTTGATGGGCATCACTAGTGTGAATCTGCTTGTCTTTCTCTTCCACAGGATGTCCGCGGAACAAGTGAACAACTCCTACAGGCAGGCAGACAGGCAGGGGGTGAGAATAGCTCTGCAGTCGTCCAACAATTCAGGGAAGAAACGCTTACGTACCTCTGCAGGCAGTCTTCACGCAGCTTAAGAGGTAGCCCATCGCACCTACTAGGCAGACTCGATGAGAGAGAGAGAGACTCGCTCGCTAGCTAGCTCCTCTTGGGCGGACTATATAAAGCACTACTAGTGAGTCCAAATAGCCACTAGTGCGTTATGTTTAAGGAATTTGCTTGACCTAGTGAATTAGTGCTGGCCATGCCCACGAGCTAGCAGACAATACGCATCATGCTAGGGATAGCTTGGTCAGCGGTAACACTTGGATCTCGGAAGTATATACTCCATGTGGCCGGTGCTGGTCGCACCAGGCGTCCTACTACCAGCTCTTGTTTCAGATCGGATCAGGCACACGGAAGACTTATAATATACAGGGATTCCCGCACTTTAGGGCCTGTTTGCTTGCTCTTGCTTTGTCTAGAATTTCTCGTTTTTGCTAGCTGGTCCATCCGATGCTGCATGTAGAGAGATTGGGTGTCTGCGTTTTGTTTGGTATATAGCCCGTGTTTTTGTTTTACATGAGGGCAGCATATATGACCACTTTGTTTGGTTCTTCCAGAATGGGCTTGACCAGGGCTGGTCCTGAGATTTTAGGGGCCTGGGGCGAGACCAAAACTTGGGATCCCTTATTATAAGTATCACAATAATATTAATTGAATATTATATGTGTAAAAACTATGTCGACAATAGCACTTGAATGCATCCAAAAAGTAGCAGGCATATCGAACAATTTATACATATTACCTTAAAGTTTTCTTCTAACATTTCTCGATGCAAAGTCACTTATGACGGGCTCAATGTCGATGTCGTCCAATAATTTCTTCTCAATTCATAATGTTGCAAAACCATTTAACCTCTGTTGAGTCATTGTTGATCTCAGATAGTTCTTCAATAATTTCAACCTTGAAAACCTTCTTTTAGCCGATGCGACAATCATAAGGACAGTAAATAAGATGCGATAAGCAATGGATATATTAGGATAACAATCCACTTCTCTGACATGCTCAAAATTCTCCATACTAGACATCACACCATCTGGCAAGGTGAATCTCATCATCTTTAAGTCAGCAATAAGATCATATACCTCAACATCACATGGACGATCCTTGTGAGAGAAAGTTTTTGCAAATTTTCTGCAACCCTCTTCAAGTTCATTATCATTGAGCGTCTTTAGAGTGACCGAGCTCAATAAAAAACCAAAGATATCTTTAAACACCATGAGTTCTTTAAATCTATCATTCAAAGAAGTGATTGCCATATCAACCACAACAAAGAAATATTTAACTTGAAAAGCCTTCTCCGCTTCTAGAATTTCTTCTTGGCAATTACTTTTATCAAACTGAATTTTCCTAGTAGCATGACGTTTTACTGGAAAAATGCCTCTACACCCATTTAGTTGCAATATCTTTGGCGGCGATCAAACTAGAAGAAAACCCATCATCCCTATACATCTGAAAAAATTGTAGTATACCTTGTATTTGCTTCAAAGTAGAATCAATACGCATGGCTGGCGATCGCAACATCGTGCTAACTTTATTTACTGCAAACAGAATATCATACCATATAATCATACCAACTAGAAACTCAAAGTGACCAAGTGCATCAAATAATTTTTTTGCATCACTTTTATCCTTAGGCTCAACTTCAGAAGAACGGCGTAACTCAAACAAAGCTGATCTTAACTCAATAGCTTCATTTCTTATTGCTGCAACACTCTTGATTCGACTCTCCCAACAAGTATTGGACAATGATTTTATAGTTAAACCAGGAACATGTTTAAGCAAGACACTCCACTTTTTTTTAGAACCAGCAAATAAGACATATATGCGTTGAACAATACCAAAAAAATGAAACAGCTTTCCCGCATGATTTTGCCATATCACAAAGAGTGAGATGGAGACTATGGCAAGCACATGGCATATACAATGCTCTTTGATTCATCTGAAGTAACCTAGATTGTACCCCTTTCTCTTTACCTTTCATATTGGAACCATTGTCATAGCCTTGACCCCGTATAGGATTCCATTGATTCAAGCAATACTTCAAATAATCCTAGGCCAGAAGTGTCATCCAACTTTAAGAACCCCAAAAAGTATTCCTCAATTTTTATCTTGCCATTAGATAAATTGATACATCGAACTAATAAAGTCATTTGTTCTTGACGGTACAATCTAGGATAATAGAAAAATACTTGGCATCTTTCACAACCTTTATGATAGAACATGTGATGTTAAAACCCAAAAAAGATATCAACTCATTCTAAATTTTATGACTGAGATAATGATAATGAATTTCATTGTTCTGAATATGCCTAAGGTGGTCTTACAGTACCATGTCAAATTCTGCAACCATCTCAACACAAGCTAAGAAATTACCATTGTCATCACTTTAAAGCTGCTCACTCTTTTCACGAAAAGCAAAATTACGTTTACCAAGATATTTCACAATGGCTATTATTCTTAACAAAACTTGTCTCAATCGTTCTGTCTCCTTTGTGATTTCATGCTGCAATTCTTTATCAATAGTTTCCCCTTCCATAGTCGAATCCTCAATTCATTCCACTTGTTCATGTTATCAATATGCTCAACACTATTTTCATGTTCTTTAAGTTTCTCACTAATATGCCTCCAATTGCTGAATCCACCATGTGCTAAGGAACTAGGACTCCTGCTAGTGCTAGACTTGAAGATCTTACAACAAAAGCAAAAAACTTTATCAATTTCCCTTGAATAAACTAGCCATTTTCTATCATGTTGCTTAACTTCCTATAATAATGAACATATGAAAAATGTCTCGAGTCCTCATCTAGAGGGTACTCCATATTTTCCTCCCTCATAGGTCCTTTCTCAACTAAGATGTCTCTTGCTTTATTATCAAGATTATTCCAATTCCTTGGATCATATATACCAGAAGGATAAACGCATGTTCATCAACACTATAGACTTTCTATGTGCATCAGATGAATCAGGTACATTCTCAGAGCCACTTACATTGTTATCGCCAATGTTGGTGTCGATATTTTCATTAGTTGGTTGCTCTTCCTCCATAACAACTATCGCCAACTCGTCATTTGGATTTATCGAAGCACCACGATTAGCCTTGAAAATTTCATGAATATCTCCTCGTTGTGATTATACCAATGGAGCCACCTCTTTCGCTCTTTTCCTTTTAGCATAACCTCAGCTGGATATTTTCTCGATGAGGACGACATGATTACACGCAATCCTGGAAAAAAAATTACGTCAAATATTGAATAGTGCAAATTGTGCATCATGTATGTTCAGTATACCTTGATTTGTATTCCCGTGATCAGGTCCCGGAAATTGAAGCAGGCAATATGATGATTCGATGAACTGGTTATGATAAATCAAAATTAGGCAAAAATTTGGAGTAAATAAGAACACTAAATCGATCCTGAATCAAGTAGATTGGATTTTTACCATACCCTGGTTGTGGTTTAATTCCTGTTCAAAGCCTAATTGCTGTCTCGCTGAACACCGCCCACCTCGCTCCTGGCCGATCACGGCCTGGCTGCGTGGCCGCTAGCGCTCTGTCCTCGATAGGTCGCTCCGCTCCGCCTGTTCCTCAATCTCTATCGCTAGCAAGCAGGGCCAGGGAGTTACGGAGCAACGATGGATCGACTTGATGGTTCGTTTCCTGAGCGGTTCTTTTCCCGAGTGTCCTCACCGCTAGAGGCCCATTAGGCCAATTTTTTTCAACAAGTTGTACTGTAGTATATACGTATATGTAGTACTAGTGTAACATATATAGTACGGGGACCTGGGCGGCCGCACACCCTGCCCACCTCCAGGGCCGGCCCTGGGCTCAGACGATGCAAAGGTGCATGTTTAGGAGCCCGTATAAGGCTCGATATGGTTACCTCGCACGGCAAATGGTGAGCTTACCAGCAGCAATGGTTTAAGTGTTCAAGCAACTACTCATGATCAGGGTTTAATGGTTTAAGGTCTTACATCATCGATCACACGAATCGGAACAATCGGTAGTACACAATGCACATGATAAGTGATACGTCGTAAACTTATCTATAATTTTTGATGTTACATACTTGTTTTATATCAACTATCTTATATTTTGTCTACATTTTGAGATACTTTTATGCATTTTCTGGAACTAACCTATTGACAAGATGTCGCAGTGCCAGTTGTATGTTTTCTGCTGTTTTTGGTTTCAAAAAAGCTAGAAAAGACATATTCTCGGAATTGGACGAAACGAAAGCCAAACCTCCTATTTTTCCCGACACGAAGACAGAGTCCAAAGCAGAGACGAAGGAGGGCCAGGGGCTGGCCACACCACCTGGTGGCGCGGGCTAGGCCATGCCGCGCCAGGGGGTGGTGTGGGCCCCTCAGGCCTCCACCGACCTTACCCCTTCGCCTATATATTCCTCCCGGGACGAAAACCCTAAGTACTAGATCTGAATTCCACGAAAAGTTCCATAGCGCTGCCGCCACCGAAGAGGAGATTCGGGGGACAGAAGTCCCTGTTCCGGCACCCTGCCGGGACAAGGAAGTGCCCCCGGAGCCATCTCCATCGACTCCACCGCCATCTCCATCGTCGTTGCTGATTCCCATGATGAGGAGGGAGTAGTTCTCTCTCGAGTCTAAGGGCTCTACAAGTAGCTATATGTTCATCTCTCTCTATGCGTGATCTTATTGAGATCATGAGCTTTGTAATCTATAGATCTATTCTGCTACTCAAGTGCTTTAATTAATCTCTGCTTATCCCCACGTGTGTGAAGTTGGCAGTGTGCACACCGTGTGGCACTTTGGCTAAGGTTACATAAATACTTATCATGAGTATAATTTGATTTGGATGTTTCTATGAGATTGTGGTGTTTGTTGGAACCATCTAGCGCTCAAGGTGATAGTGAGGGGTTATCTAGATGGGGAATGCGAACTTTAAGGTGTGCTGTTATATCCCTGCATCGTCCAACCGGAGAGTAGTTCAGGGTAGCATCATGAAGAGAGGATAATTATATAAGAGTGTCCACTAGTAAAAGTATGATCCCTAGGCCTTGTTTCTAAGCATTGAAACACTGTTTACAATCATTCGGTTACATGTTTGCTTGCTGCCACTCTTATTTCAGATTGCAATTACCACTTATAATCATCCACATTACCTGTATTTCACTATCTCTTCGCCGAACTAGTGCACTTATACACCTGACAAGTGTATTGGGTGTGTTGGGGACACAAGAGACTTCTTGTATCTTGATTGCAGGGTTGCTTAAGAGGGATACCTTTGACCACTTCCTCCCTGAGTTCGATAAACCTTGGGTGATCCACTTAAGGGAAACTTGTTGTTGTTCTACAAACTTCTACACTTGGAGGCCCAACACTGTCTACAAGAATAGAAGCGTTCGTAGACATCAAGCTACTTTCTGGCGCCGTTGCCAGGGAGGTAAGGTAAAAGGTACTCACATCCTCTGGCTACTAAGCTATCTTCTATTATTGTTGCTGGTGTGTGAGTGCTCGAAGTTATTTCCTTTAGATTCTACAATTATATCTTTTTGTTTCTTGTTTTTATTTTCACTAGTTAGGCTTATTGGAAAACAATAACAAAATTAGAGAGCTTTTTAGTATTTTTCCCGAGGTAGAACATAAATGGTTTGAAAAGGAAATTAAAAAACCCATGGAACTCTCTTTGTATGCTAATAGCAATGATATTTGTGTGAATCTTTTGAACACCTTTGTTACTAATGCTATGGAAAAGTATAAGCTTGGGGAAGCTAGTTTTAATGAAAATGATATTTTTAGTCCCCCAAGCATGGAGGAGAAAATTTATTTTGATGATATTATGCCTCCAATATATTATGATTA
Source organism: Avena eriantha (assembly GCA_910589775.1). Classification (NCBI taxonomy): domain Eukaryota; kingdom Viridiplantae; phylum Streptophyta; class Magnoliopsida; order Poales; family Poaceae; genus Avena; species Avena eriantha. Next base: position 93,492,120 of record OU342743.1, read on the forward strand.
CAATGATGAATATGATATTTTCAGTCCACCTACTATTGAGGAGAAAATTAATTATTACTACAATATGCCTCCTATATTTGATGATTATGGTGATGAGAATAATAATGATAGCTATTTTCTTGAATTTGCTCCCACTTCAATTAATAAGAATAACTATGCTTATATGGAGAGTAATAATGATTATATGCATCTGGCTCATGATAAGAATGTTTTATGTGATAATTATATTGTTAATTTTATTCATGATGCTAATGAAAGTTATTATGAGAGAGGGAAACATGATTTTATGCATGTCAATAATATTAAGTTTTCCCTCTTTATGTTGAAAGTCTTGAAGTTGCACTTGTTTTGCTTTCCTATGCTTGTTGCTTTGTGCTTTCATGACTTGTTTCTTTACAAGATTCCTATGCATAGGAAGTGGGTTAGACTTAAATGTGCTTTGAATTTTCTTCTTGATGCTCTCTTTTACTTCAATTCATATTTCTTATGTGAGCATCTTCTCAAACTATCATGCCTAACTTAAAAGCGTTAAAGAAAAGTACTTCTTGGGAGATAACCCAATAGTTTTCTCGAGTCTTGGAAGTTATTACTTCTGTAATAACCTCTCCTTATCCTTTTTATTTGATTTTTGTGCCAAGAATAACCTCTAATGAGAGGGAAGTAAGATTTGGGGAAGTGATGTCCCAAAACAGGTTTTTGTGCTTCACTATACAAATTCGTGAAAAATCTCTGTATGTCGGATTGATCTGTAATTGTCTGAATAAATCCCCCAGGTTGTTAGCTAACTTTAGTTAGTTCAACATTTTTGATTTGAGCAACAGAAGGTCTTCGAAAAAATCGGTCTTCACCTGCTGGTCTGTTTTGACAGATTTCTGCCATTATTTGCATTTGCCTCTTTATCATTTTCTTTTTGGGTTCTTTTTTGTGAATTGATCTTTTTGAGGGAATTGCTACAATAGCTTGTGTTTTTAATGAAAGTTTTGTTGTTTTAAAACTAAACCCCAAAGGTTTATTATCTTTTGAATGCACTAATGTTGCTAATGAAGATTGTGTGAAGTTTTGTCTGAAGGAAATTTTCAAGTGTAGGGAAAGAATAATGTGATAAGATGAAGTATGGACAAAAGCTCAAGCTTGGGGATGCCACCCGTGTCACCCCAATAAATATTCAAAAAATACAATCGTCAAATCTTGGGGATGCCCAAGGCATCCCCTTCTTGATCAATAAAATCTCAGGTTTTCTTCCAAAACACTTCATTTTATTGTTTTATGCACAATTGTGCTTTTCTTGGAGCGTCTTCGTTTTTTGCTTTTAGTTTTATTTTGTTTGGTTTGCTTAAATAGGTTGGTTGGATCCCAACACACTTTTTTTGGAGAGAGACACACCCCGTTATTCATTGCCTAGAACACTCTAGTTTTCACTCTTATTGTTCTGTGAGTGTTCTCCTTTGATAGCACTGCGTTTAGCTTTAGTTTTTGATTGGTGTTGGAAAAGAGTATGAAGTTTCATATTTATAAGTGGTACAAAAGGAGTTTTGTTTTGACGGTGGCCTAGACTTTATCATGTCATGTTTGATATTGCTTTGACTTTATGCTTAGTGATTATTGTTGTAGCATGACTTGTTACAAATAATTGAGATTGCTTAATGTGCCTTGAAAAAATCATACGTTGTTTTACCATATAAAAGCATAATATTGTGGTATTTTCCTTTGATGCTTTATTTGGGTTGACTTGGCGCATGCTCACACCATGTTAAGACTATACCAAGTCACCATAGCCTCTATGATCATTTAGTTTTCGACTTGTAATATCACTTTATGCTTTAATTAATAATGTTTTGTCGCTTTGCATGATTATGGCCATTATTCCTCTCTTAGTTGGTTGCTCCCAGTCTTTTGCTAGCCTCCATACCAAGTATGACTTCCACTCATGCATCCAACTCCAAATAAAACCAAGTTATTCCAAGGAGTCCACCATACCTACCTATTAGCATTTAATATTTCAAGTATATTCATGTTTTTATCTACCTTCCAAATTAAACTTGTTATGTGAAAATTAGTGATTAAAGCTCTCATGAACTTGATGGCACACTTTACTTTTCTTGCACTTAATAAACTTGAACCATTGTGTCCATCTATGTTGCGTATATGCTTGCGTTTTGTAAGTTGTGAATTAGCAGAACCATGTTACCATGGGGAACACTTTCAACATTGCACTTTATTTAGTTGATATCATGTTCTTTTGCTTATGGATCCCAGCGGTGTGAAATGAAAGGGGATCTTGTAAGGCTCATAGAGTTCGTATATGTGTTAGAGAAACGCATGGGTGGTTGGTCTAAGTCATGCCTAATCATGGTAGAAACCTGCAACATAACCATAGTGAACAATCTATGAAGAATCCTCTATAAAAAACCTATGCAAATAGGAAAGGAAAAAAGGAAGAGAAAAAAGAAGCCTATGCAAATAGGAAATAAAAGGATCATTGAGATGCTCATTATCTACTTGCCTTGTCATTTTGATATGGGGATTCTTCCGTCATCGGGCAAGGGGTACCCCGTTGGCGGTTCTCTATGATACACATGTACTTACAATGACAAAAACTTACTTGTGACTAAAGTTGAGTAGCATGAGGTCTGGTACTCATAAGCAAGGGGCATGAGATTTTCAACTTATAACTTGTCAGGCATATCCTCATATTTGTTCACTTTAACCATAATCACCTAAAGATGCTTATGATAGGGGCAATGAGAGCTGAAAGCTAATAAGTACCATAATTTTTGGAAGCTCTTTATGAAACTTGAATCCCTGCTTCCTTCTATGAAGGGCCTTTCTTTTACTTTTATGCTGAGTCTCCATCTTCTATCTTTATGCACCTATTGAGAGAGCATAGCGGTCATTCTTAGTTTCATGTGCATTGTCCCAAAACTTGTTGATTGATTCATAACTTTGATATTGCTTGTTCTTAAACTATTTGTATCTAGTCACCGTTATGAACTTTGAAGGTGTCTTATGCATTTATGTTTTGCTACACCATGAGGGACAAGCTGAATACCATTCTCATTATGTTTATGTGAAACAAACAAAGCATTGTTATTCATGAATCTTTTGTTTGTATCTTTTCATGTTACAACATAGTTGCTATGTCTTATTGTTAGAACTATATCTTTCATGCTATGTTAAAGTACTATGATCCCAGCTATCAATGTTTTACAAACACCTTGATCAAGATTATGATGGTGCATATCACCACAAAAATTATTCTTTTTATCACTTACCTACTCGAGGACGAGCAGGAGTTAAGCTTGTGGATGTTGATACGTCGTAAACGTATCTATAATTTTTGATGTTACATGCTTGTTTTATATCAACTATCTTATGTTTTGTCTACATTTTGAGATACTTTTATGCATTTTCTAGAACTAACCTATTGACAAGATGCCGCAGTGCCAGTTGCATATTTTCTGCTATTTTTGGTTTCAGAAAAGCTAGAAAAGATATATTTTTGGAATTGGACGAAACGAAAGCCAAACCTCCTATTTTTTCTGACACGAAGACGGAGTCCAAAGCAGAGATGGAGGAGGGCTAGGGGCTGGCCACACCTGGTGGAGAGATCCAGGCCAGGCCGCGCCAGGGGGTGGTGTGGGCCCCTCAGACCTCCACCGACCTTGCCCCTTCGCCTATATATTCCTCCCGTGACGAAAACCCTAAGTACCATATCAGAATTCCACGAAAAGTTCTGCAGCACCGCCGCCACCGAAGAGGAGATTCGGGGGACAGAAGTCTCTGTTCCTGCACCCTGCTAGGACAGGGAAGTGCCCCCAGAGCAATCTCCATCGACTCCACCGCCATCTCCATCACCGTTGTTGATTCCCATGATGAGGAGGGAGTAGTTCTCTCTCTAGGCTAAGGGCTCTACAAGTAGCTATGTGTTCATCTCTCTCTATGCGTGATCTTATTGAGATCATGATCTATGGATCTATTCTACTACTCAAGTGCTTTAATTAATCTCTGCTTATCCCCACGTGTGTGAAGTTGACAATGTGCACACTGTGTGGCACTTTGGCTAAGGTTACATAAATACTTACCATGAGTATAATTTGAGTTGGATGTCTCTATGAGATAGTGGTGTTTGTTGGAACCATCTAGCGCTCAAGGTGATAGTGAGAGGTTATCTAGATGGGGAATGCGAACTTTAAGGTGTGCTGTTATAGCCCTACATCGTCCAACCGGAGAGTAGTTCAGGGTAGCATCATGAAGAGAGGATAATTATATGAGAGTGTCCACTAGTGAAAGTATGATCCCTGGACCTTATTTCTAAGCATTGAAACACCGTTTACAATCAGTTCTCTTACATGTTTGCTTGTTGCCACTCTTATTTCAGATTGCAATTACCACTTATAATCATCCATATTACTTGTATTTCACCATCTCTTTGCCGAACTAGTGCACCTATACACCTGACAAGTGTATTGGGTGTGTTGGGGACATAAGAGACTTCTTGTATCTTGATTGCAGGGTTGCTTGAGAGGGATACCTTTGACTACTTCCTCCCTGAGTTTGATAAACCATGGGTGATCCACTTAAGGGAAACTTGCTGCTGTTCTACAAACCTCTGCACTTGGAGGCCCAACACTGTCTACAAGAATAGAAGTGTTCGTAGACATCAATAAGGCCGGCGATGATGATGTATTTGATCATACTTTCACCTTGTATAGGTGCAAGCTAATATTGTGGATGAACCTGTTAAGCTGTAGGCTGTGGAGCGACATTGTTGTTCATAAATTCTGGCAATTATGCCTCTTGTAGACCCTATGCTAAGAACTCAGAGTATGCTATTTGTGCCTGCCCTAGAGTCTTAAATCTCTTATAGTGTTTGTGTTGGTAACCCGTCACTTGTTGGCTGCACTCCTTTCATGTCTTGTGGATTCCTAGTTTCTTGCCGTAGTACACCACATACCAGTTGTATTACTATGAGACATAACATATGCAGCATAAGGATCACAACTAAAGCACGCAAATCAAGTTCAGAAACACAAGGTATTCAACATAAGCAAGTTATGCATGCATGATCATATGGGAAAAAGTATCAGCAATTCAATCTACCAAGCTAGTGTGATCGTAGCGATCGCCACCAACTTTTATGGAGTCATCCTACCACCACATCAAAAGGGGTGTAATCCTACCACGGCAAGTTATCCATAATGTGAGGGGTTAGTATATGCTACCTTACAATAAAGAGGCATTGGAATAAGTTTTCGTGAAGTCCCTAGCTACTTCAAAATATACAACCAACAACTTCTTCTTCATCATGCATGCACCACCCCACCATCTCCATGATCAGTGAACAAGCACGACACGCAGTAGTGCTTGGTCAGGAAGGTCCTAAGACAGAGCTCCATGTGATCCTCCGCCACCTGAACAAAGTCATTGCCCTGGCCCTCTTGTTGAAGAGCTGGCTGGGCGCCACCATCAGATCCTTAGGGTTGAAGCCGTTGGCACTCATGACGGCGTCGTAGAGAGCTAGGTGCACATCGGGAGGTGAAGCAATGGTGATGGCATCCGCCACCGCTTTCACGGCCTCGGTCATGCACATGATGCCAACGACGTCCTCCTCTCCCAGCAACGACCTCTTCATCTTCTTGGAAGGCTCGAAGCCACCACAAACGAAGGCATTTGTGATGCCGATAGGACCGCCGTCATGAGCACCAAGGTGGAGGTAGACCTCAAGGTGCCTGGGAACCGGCAGAGGGAGATGGGGCTCGTTAGGTTCCCCACGTGGCGGGGTGCGAGCGCGACGGGGGGAGGCCGGGCGGGGATCCACCGGCGAGCTGCGGCCACGTTGAGCCATGAGGACCGTCAAGTAGGACGGTCGCGGCGGATGGACGGAGGTGGTGGCGGGAGGGGTGGCGGCTGTCGGGTGGCTGGGAGAACGGCTTGATGCGAACAGGTGACCAGAGGCACCCGCTAGGGCTTCCTGGGACGGAAAAGACTCCTGCGAGATGGGCCACTAGTGGGCAGACACCAGCCCATCGCAGTCCGCGCGCTACGTGGGAAGGGCAGGCCACAGGAGGGCCGACCGGTCCAGGCTACTAGCGGGCCTTGCTCCGCGAGCAGCCCGACCAGCCTTCCCCGCTGCAACCCCAGACACCGGCCCTTACCCCACCCCACCCACCCCCTGATGCAGCACCGCCGAAGCGAGCCCTGCCGTAGTCACTCCTCGCCGACAAGGTCACCTTGCAACGGCCCTGGCTAGCGGGAGAAACTCCCCCAGGGAGGGAAGCACGAGATGGGAAGGGCAACGTGGCGTCACAACTCCCTGTTCGCCGGCGGTGAGGTCCCAGGACTCGGTCGTCACCGTTGCCGGTGCCATCTCCTCTGCTGGCACGCCGTCCTCGCACACCTCCTCCTCAACGTCACCCCAGGCCAGCCCGTGCAGGTCCGCCAGCTCCGCTACCCTCTCCGGCGACAGCGACCGAGGTGGTGGAGGTGTTGGCACCCGAACAGGAGGCGTCGAGGCGACCTTGGGTGGCGGCGGCAAGACACGGCGCCCCGTCTTCACCTTGTCCACCGGGAAGAGAACCGTTGGCCCCTGCTGGATGAACTCGTCGCGCCGGCGGTCGCGTGCGTCAATCACCACTTCCTCCGCGCTCAGGAGCACTAGGCAGCCCTCCTACTGTTGGAGGAGCACCGAGGCGGCCGACCACCCCGGGCGGCAGCCTACGAACAGTGAGGCCGCCGACGCCGTCCACCGAAGCAGGGGCGAATCAGGGCGGGCGGGCCACCCCATGGCGCGACGCGGCGAGGACACCGAACGGTGGAAGGCGACGGACGCGGGCCGGTGATCCATCGGCGGTGGGTTCAAATTTTGAACCTCATCCCCTGCAGGCCCTTCTTTTGTCTATCGAGCTTGTCCTCTTTCTCCGTCTCTCTCTCTTTGTCTTCCTGTATCGGATTGTGAGTGTTTGGTTCTGCGTTTTGTTTTTCGATGCCACCAAAACATAGAACCATTCTATTCCTCGATTTTTTTCTGAACTGAACATGGGATCAGAACCGTCCCACAACGTCGGAATGGAACGATTCCGTTCCGTCCCCTCGGATTCTAAAACCGAACAAGTCTCCAGAGAATGAAAAACCCTGAGAAACTTAAATGTACGGTTGTGTGGGAACGCCCAACACTTGGGCATGGTCGGAACGACTCACTGCTTGGTCGTCCACGCGCAGCACATCCATGCACTAGGTGCACTGTCAATCAGTGTCACACAGTACTCAGCTGGGCCAACTACATTAATCTTTGCACCCCACATTGCAACTATATCAACGTACTATTCAATTATATTATACTCCCTCCGATTCAGAAATAAAAGATATTTTAAAATTGTGAAACGAATGTATTTTAGATGTTTTCTAGTGAATAGGTTCATATCGAATCTATACACAAAAGTAGTCTTACACACAAAGCTAATTATATTTCTAGACGAACGTACTACCTGTCACAAACTCACATGGAACTCCAACGTGAATTTCTGGCAGATACTGAGGTCAATCTATTTAAGCAAGCCACAGATTTGATCAACGGGTCATCGGGTCCTAGATGGCTCTTTGCGATATCGCACATTTGAAGAAAACTTTTAACCACTAATTAATGGTCAATTTTAGTCCTACCAGCTGGCTTGTTTTGGTCACTAGTTACGACAATAATAGAAGTGGATGAACTCGAGATTACCTTGGACCCTCTCAAAAGACTTATTTTAAGGTACCTTTTACTGGTAGGCTAAGTGGCAAAAGTATGATTTGCACCGATAGCTCAGATCAACCGCTCACAGATTAGGCCCAGCAGGCCCAATATTCAGTAAGTTTGAGGCCCTGTAAAAAAAATCAGAAAAAGAACTAAGAGCGAATGGAACTCTGCTATGACTTCCTGACAGACGCCGCCGCCGCGACCTCCATGCCGTCGGCGTCTTCACCTGGCAGACCCCGCTGCCACGAACTCCAGTTGAACCACGTTGATCGGTTCCACATGGACACGAGGCCCTCACCTCAATGACGACGACGCCGTCTCCACCTCGGACGTGGAGATCGTGTGTACCCATTAGTGCTGAACAGCTCCGCCCTAATCTGCGGCATCAGAAATCGGTATGTGCTCCCCTCCATCCTCCCTGCTCTCGCCCTCTCTCACATAGGAACACCATGGCACTTGTCGGTGGTATGATTTCCCCCTTTTGGTTGTTACTTTGTGTGTATTACGCATGAACACGGGCAGTTTTGATGGTGCTATGCGTAGCATTAAATCCATGATGCTTCTCTTCTATTTTGTTGATTTTAACTGTATAGTCGATAAAATAGAGCAGCTAATCTTCCAATTGGATCTCGGATTGTCACAATCATGCTTCTTGTTTGGTTAACAAAGGAGAAAATAAAATTCCAATGTGGTTAGCCTAGAAAACATGTAGCATACAGAACTATTCCGAATTGCATAACATGTTCAGTAAAAGATGTTTGATTGAGAGCACACGGGTTTCAGAATCCTCTTAAACTGCATTGTGTGTGATTTGTCACTAACTTGTTGCATAAAAGAAAACAAACCTCTAAACATGGTTAGTTTAAAAAAACCTGTGTGTGTTTGCAGACACTTGAATTACATAAAAGTTAAGTAAATAAAGTTGGTGGTTGGTATCAGGTTGTCATTTGTGCCACCTCAAGTAGCTTTTGGTATCAGGTTGTCCAGAATGATGTGAAATGATATGCATTCATAATAGTTCTAGCAATCATGCCACCTCTTTACATCCGGTGACCATAGGATATTTCCTTAATATCTGCCAATTTGGGTGCATGTCCATGGAGGGTGTGCTTGTACTGGTTAATTTATACATAGAAGAAATGCAAAAATGATTGACATTGGTGACAATGAATAAGCTGTACATGCCCCAAAATAACCAGTGCTTGCTAATTGCAGTGGAGGATGTGCTTGTACTAATTTTTTTCTTTGATGATGGCAGTTTTCATACATGGGGCATGAGGAGCATGATGAGCATCTCAGCTTTCTTAGCAAGACCTTCAGAACTAAGGAGGAAGGATACTCGTTCTATAACGAGTATGCTAAGATCAGAGGGGCACAGTGTTACAAAGGAACATGTGAAATACTTGCCAGACAACATGACGCGGTTCAGGCGGCTTTAGACGTGCTTTAAAGGACACCGTACGTTGGCAAACTTCGAAAGACCTGACTCGAAAAGAACCCCAAAGGTTCTTACTCTTTGTGGATGCTTAGCTCATTTAGAGATCGAGCTGACTGTGGCTACTGGCGAATGGTTTGCGAAGGATTTTGTGGACGACCATAACCATCAACTCGCTAAGAAAGGCGATGCTGCTTACTTGTATTCTCACGAATGATAGATGGTCAAAAGGCTTATGTAGTTGGATATGGGATTCGTGGCCTCCGCACGCGCCAAATAATGAATGTTGATTCTTTTGTCTTCTCCTTGGATATTCTACTCCAATGGGTTGCTTGTTTTAATTTCTTCTCTCCGACGTGTGTTCCAGTGGTATGATTGCCTCCTAATTGGTACATGTTGTCTAGATCTTATGAAACAGCAGATGTGTCAGGATGACATTACATGGTCAAGTTTGTCAACCACCTATGGTTGTCACGGAACCTCACATCTTACCGTGTTCTTAACTTTTAATACAAACCATATTAATATATAGCCTGGGCATATTTGACTGAAGCACAAAACCAGACTGATCAAGGAGACAACCTGTCATGTGCATACACTAAAAGGGAGTGAATATTGCACACTTCAGTACATAAAATTGATCCATTCTATTCAATTACTCTTGAAGTACAGATATTGTTTACAAAATGGGAACATTACTTGAGTTACATACAACACTAACATGAACCAGAAAAGTTTATACTAGTATTTTCTATATTTGCAATTTTCTTCTTCCAATCTTTTGCCTTGTGATGATGCTCCAGGAGGAGTTATCTGCTTCTTGTACAGAGTCAAGTTTGTTCTCCAATTGTATAATTTTGTGTTCCTTTTCATTCACAAGGTAGACTGATGAAGCAAGTGCATCTTGCAGACTATTGTTTGAAACCATTGTTCAGTACTTGACCAGCTTTTCAGCATATTTGTTGTCACGGATTGATAAACTACAACCCTGCATACAACAGGCCAAAGAAAAGTTAATGCAATATAATTCAGGAAAAACGAGTTAACAATAAATATCACTTTCGGCACATTGCACTTTAGAACTTTAGAAAGCATATACGTTCTCAATTTTCTGTGTAGTACATGTCTCGTACTGCCGGTTCATGGCAAAGCATATACCAGAGTTTGTCGCATCCATATTATATGTGTATAATCCATTGCCTTGTTGAGCCTGAAACTATTGCAAACAGAGTGCACACTTTGAGATCCCACTACATGCTTGCCTGTTTCTTGTTCTATAACTGTTTGGTTGTTGCAACTATATGTATCAATTTTCATTAGTCCCAAGAGCCCTGGAGCTCTTGTTCCAATGGGGCTATAGTATTACACATTCCGGTAAATTGGGCTGGTTCGTCATCTCTAACTTCAAAACAATCAAGAAACCATCGCAATCAACCTGAAGTCTGCAACTTAGACGTGCTAAAATCCTATGCGTCAAAATACTTATTCATTCAACAAAAAATGACAGAATTCTACTAAGAAATTCTCAATTTTATGGAGTGCAAATTCAGTATTCATTTCAAAATGTCGTAGCAAAGCACTTACTTGGAGCCGGTCAGTAGACTAGTATTTGAAGCCGTTCTGCAGTAGTTGACCATCTGTGCAGCATAATTGTTAAGAAGGTCTTCCCTAATTGTCAAACCACAACTCTGCATATAGTAGCATCAAACGAATTAAAAGTTAGTGCATTGTTAATGATAGAGATTTTTTGTTACAGAATACTAAAGAAAGTTCACCTATGCCAGATTGCATTTTAGAAAGTACAGACGTCCTGAGAATGCATGGATATCATTTTCTTGTTAATAAAACCTGGGTATCTTTTTCCTTACACCTTTCTTCTCCAACCGTGCAGGGCACCCAGAAATGCTCACAGCAGGCCTATTATAAATTAATCAAGGCGTTGACACGAGATCAGAGAGCATTCATAATAGTTGCTGATCTGGGGCACCTACTTAAGATGCAGCCAGTTAACATCCGGCGCCACATGTGCCGGTGGCTGACAAACGCGTATGATATAAAATCTAAATCATTTATCATCAGAAAAGGCAAATCAGTTAAAATTACTCTACAGGAGGTAGATAATATTATGGGGCTGCCCTCACAGGGGATTGATTTTCATCGGATCATGTCCCAGAGAACATCTGCACTATATGCGCACCTGAAAGATAAAAGGGAATGTAAGGATAAAAAGGAAAGCGGAATCACATATAGTTCCCTGTTAGAAAAAATGAGTAACCCCAGTTTTCCATCAGAAGAATTCCTGCAGTGTTTTGTGTTGTACACAGTAGGCAAAATATTGTGCCCAACAATTGGTGTAACTGTAAATTCAAAATATCTGAGCTTAGTCGATGCTGTCCAAAAGGTCAGACCGATTAACTGGGCGAAGCTCACACTAGACCATTTGGTAGACAGCATCGCAAGCATCAAGCTTGGCAAAGCAAATCTTGGGGGAAACATCCCACTGCTTCAGGTAATTCGAACTAATTTTCTTTGTTATACTTTTTCTCACTACAAACTTTTCTAGGTTTGGTACTGGGAGAAATTCCGGTTCACCAATATGGATGCAACTCTAGACTGTAGTGAACGTGAGATATACCTTTGATAACAATCAACAAGGAACCATTGCAATCATCTCGAAGGCTGTAACTTTCACGTGCTAAAATAGTTGTTCATTCAACCAAAAATGACAGAATGATACTAAGAAATTCTGAATTTTATGGAGTGCAAATTCAGTATTCATTTAAAAATGTCGTAGCACAACACTTACATGGAGCCAGTCAGTGTCCTGCTCATGGAGCTGAGACTATCTGATTGACCCAGTGTAGCACGGAAGGGCTCCTACCACGGCGAGCGTGCAGAGGAACACGGGGAGCCACTAGGCCGTGTAGGGCGCGACGGTGGCGATGGCGAACCATGCGTGGAGGTTGGGGATGTCAGCGAGCGACACGGCGTCCATCGCCAGGTCGAGCATGGCGATGGCGCCTTCTTCCTGCCGTGCCGGGTCACGGTGGAACAGGACACAGTAGGTGAGGATGGCCTCCCCGCCGATGACGATGAAGCCGACGACCATGAGCGGCACCCTAGAATATCAAATTGGGGGCGAGTCGACCGGCGTCGCGGGCGAGTAGGACGGCACCGTCGAGTCCTGGACCGGGGACACGTCGGAGGAGGACGGAGCCGTCGGGTCCTGCGTCAGAGGCGAGGCGACGGGCGTCGCGGACGAGTAGGGCGGCGTCGTCGGGTCATGGAACGGGGCCGGGGCGAAGGGCACCGCGGCGGAGTAGGGCGGCGCAATCGGGCCCTGCATCGGGTAGAGGCGGAGGGCGCCGCGGGCGTGTAGGTCGGCGCTGTGGGATCCTCGATCTTTACCGGGAGGAGGGCGCCGTGACGGAGGTGGGTGGCACCGTGTCCTCTTGGATCGGGGCGAGGGGCGAGGGCGACGACGACGTGGGCGAGGGCGGCGGTTGGGGTAGGGTAGGATTACGGGCCGAAGCAGCAGGTGGATGGGGATATTGTGCAGGCGGCGGGGCGCCGGAGTTCACCGGGAGATCGGCGGCGGCTCCGTTCAACTGGCTCGAAGGAGGAGAGGTCTAACTGATTGTTTTTTTTTTTCAGACCGCACCGGCACCTTGCGACACTCTAGTTGGACTCTGCTAGGCTTTCGGCCGGGGCCCGTCTACAGCCTTTTTGGGGTTTGGTGGCAAAAATAGACAGAAGTATGATTAGTACTTGTCCCATATTTGACACAAGTATGATTTATTGTACTTCATTAGATAGACGAAAATAAATGGCTATAATTCACTTGGAAGTACTACGAAACACCTCCAAAAGGCTTATTTTAGCTAAGACGCGTCACTCGGTGTGGGCGGACCTTGATAAACTAGGCACCTCAAATGGGTGTTACATACTTGTTGAGACAAGCCAAACCAAGTAGCACGAGCACGACAAGAGGTCACCAGTGGTTGAAAGTTTTACTAAAGCTAGCCATAGCGAGAATATCATAGGTAATATTATACATATCACTTTGCTAAAAATCTGACAACAATTAATCAAGAGACATATATACCGTATCATAGCATGTAAAACTAAAAATATCAATCTTGTTCATAATTTTATATTAAAATTTTACAACGTGATACAATGAGAATTGCATCGGAGCTCATGGGTGCGACACCTCCCCACGTCTATGCTCCCCACCTGTCCCCGGGCAAGATACATCAGAAAACAGTACACTTAGGCCCACCGACTTGAAGTCTCTATACCTTTGGCCAGGCCCCGTGCCCAGTACTAGTGATCACCGAGCACTATTCTTCCTTCCTCGTTCGTACCTTCATCTGTCCACCTCGCGCAGCCATGCCCCCGACCTTCTCTGTCCAGGCCTTCCCCATTCTCCCCGCCCCCAGCCTAGGACCTGCGAGAAGCTCAGGCCGCAGGAGCCGGTCTAGGAGTCAAGCTTGCCTCTTCTTTTTGGGTTTAGTCTTTGGACGACTCCGTTGCCTTAGCAGGATACTGCTTTATTTATGAAGAAATCTATCCCAAACGTGCAGCTCAGCGCCGCCACCCAGCCTCCGCGTGTGCTGCTCTGGGACGGCGTAGCTACCGCCAGGCTGTTCCTGGGAAGCCGCAGTGATTTGACACTCCTGTTGGATTTATTGACAAACGACGGAGGGTGGCGGTGGGCGCCAGGTGAGATGAATCGAAACGGAGGAATCCGTTGGAAAAGATAACCAGCACCAGGGGCATTGGGGAAACGGCCTGGACCAAAAACGATGAAAAGAAGTTCAGGAAACGTCGGAGGAGTCTACTTGTCAGGAACCTCGCGCGCGTCCAGCGTCATGGCCTGCTACTAGCACCCGTCATGCTAGGGAAGCCGGTCAGCGACGGCTGCAGCCTCCCGGCGACACACGGCAGCGAACCGCCGGGCATGGTGGGAGTCGACGCGACGATGGCGTAAGCCTACTCAGAGCATTTCCACCGGTCGCTGTATATTTTGGCACTGTAATAGTGGTATGCGATGTGCAGCGCCGACGCGACCTTCACCGAAAGCTATAAAATAGAGCACTCGCCTAGCACCAAAAACCTGCCCTCCATCGGAAGCTGTAAAATAGATCTCTATAAAGTTATTTCTTCAACATATGTATTACAACCAGATCCTAAATTTTTACAAGAAAGGTCCTATAATGTTTTTGGAAAAGCAATCAAGTCCTCCACCATGTCTATCTTCCACGCGCTGGAGGAATCCATCGAGCTCCCGTCCCTCGAGCGCGGCCGTGGAGCAAGCCGGCTAGCGCGACAGAGGGAGCAAGCCGGCCAGGGCGGCTGAGGGAGCAGGCGGCCGGGTGGTGGATGGCCGAGCACGGGCGGCGCTCCAGGCGCGGTGGTAGGAGCGGGCCGAGCGTGGGCGTGGGAGCGGCCGGGAGCGGGCGGCGCTCCAGGCGCGGCTACCTCTTCTGAAGGACCTGGGAGTGGGTGGCAGGGGCGGCGGAGCTCCATACGCGGCGGACGGTCCAGGCAGGGGTGGCGGGCGGTCCAGGCAGGGACGGCGGGTGGCTAGGCGGGGTAGCTGGGCGCGAGCCAAATCGGAAGTTTCATGGTAGTTTCTCTTGCCCGAGTTCGTCCAGACTTTACAGCGCGCTACTCGGAGCGGTAGATGTACCGCTTTGGATAGTGCAAATCGTTGTAGGCTGCAATTTTTAGCGCGCGCACAATTTTATAGCCCCTGCTGGAGGACTTTTTTTTGTTGTCTCCAGCGCTGCATATCGGCATTTTTTAGCACAACGCCGATATCCAGCGACGGGTGGAGATGCTCTCATGCCACGAGGTACCAGGTACTCGTGCGATGTGGAGGATGTGCCCTGACTTGAGGTTTTCATGGAGGGTCGGAGTGACTCGTCTCTGTGGCCTTTAGGCCATGAAGGCTCGGTGGATCTCGATCCTCGTCGTTGGGAGGGCTCCGCTACTGTTTTGAGGGCTTCGTTCTCCATTTTTAGGGTCAAGGTTTGTAGGGGCGGCGTTCAGGTGGTGGTGGCGGTGCCTCGTGCAATAAGGTCTTCCCAGCTTCAACCCCATCTTGGTGACAACGTCGAGAGGCTTGTGGGAGTGGTGTGGTCTTCTAGGATTTCATCTGGCTGTGAGGATCTTCAGATCGTCAACGAGCTTCATCGGCAGTTCTTCCTTCTTCGTCTCTGGGACGGATGTGGTCTTCTTGACCCGTTCGGCGACTTTCCGTCCGCAACCAACAACGTTAGGCCGACTCAGCGAGGAGCGGCAGCGGCGTCGCGCCGTCGACACGGTCTAGAGGTTGAAGATGAAGGGCTTCTCAAGGATCTCGTTATAATTTTCGTTTTTGTTGAGGTGCGCTGTACTTTTTGTTATTTCTTTTAATGCGAGAGTTCTATTCGCAAAAACAAAAAGGTATCCACTATTATGTGAGGTACTGGAACAGATATTCCAAAGTGTTCGCAATAGAAGTAAAACTCAGCAAAATGTATAGCTCTGGTTTCGATCCATCTCCAAGCAAATACTAACGGCGGATACTTTCCAGGGGGAGCACCCGAGAGCCAAAAGTGTGGGTTAATGACAATGCACTAAAAACAATAGTATCATATACTCCATCCGTCTCAAAATAAATGTCGAAATAATTTAGACAAAATTTCAATATCTATTTTGAGATGGAGTGAGTAGTAATATCTATATATTATACTACTACATGATAGTCCCTACTATGGTTAAGAGCCATTTAGGAAAAAGAGATCCATATTATGGACAAACTTTGATGCCTCTGCTACACACTGGTCCATCTCTAGAGGACCATCTATTTCGTGGGAAATTGTCGGCAAACATTGAAACCTCATGGAGCCTGCTCCACGCGTATCACCGAACGTCAAACACTAGCACAACCTTGTGATCGTGAACCCCAGTGTTCAATTCCTACCCACTTCTGTCTCGCAGCAGCGTAGCATAGGGCCTGCCGGAGACAGACGATTCAGCTCAACCACACTGCAACATTCATTCCCGAGAAACCCTCAACTACCCGTCGTGACATCACCTTCCTCACACTCGACAGTCTGCTGCCTGCTCCACTGCTCCCTCGTCCATGCCGCGCCACGCCCTCGCCCTCACGCTCGAGCCCGCGCTGTGCAGCTCCCCTAGCCTCCTCCGACCCACTCCCCTGCGCAGCTCCC
Source organism: Avena eriantha (assembly GCA_910589775.1). Taxonomy (NCBI): domain Eukaryota; kingdom Viridiplantae; phylum Streptophyta; class Magnoliopsida; order Poales; family Poaceae; genus Avena; species Avena eriantha. Next base: position 93,508,513 of record OU342743.1, read on the forward strand.
CTCCCCCGAGTCTCCATCCGGTCCCCCAAATTCACGCCAAAATTCGATTCTTGGCGACGGCGGCGATTCCCCTATGGCAGCTCAGTGGGTGCAGATGGCCCCCAACGGTGTGGCCTTCTTTATAATCCCCTTCGATGATGCAACCCCTGGATCTGATAGGTGGACCTCTCCCGGTGCCTCCTCACATGGTGTTTGCGAAGATACCACGGGAGGCTCTGATGGTGGACGACGCTCCGGTGCTCAGGGTCGTCCCGCTACCGCCGGGCAAGGAGCTCAAGTGCAGGGAAGCTTGGGGATCGCTCGACACAGCGGTGGCAAGCTGTGGTATACAAGCTCTCTGCTCAGGTAAGTCTACTCTACCTTCTCTGTAGATTCTTGTTGCTTATTTAGTGACTGGGAATGGTGTGGTTCTGTGAAATATTGTGAGAGACCAAAGATGCACCTTTGCGAAAATTTAGCTTGTAGGAAGAGTCATGTGGTTTGTCGCTCAACCTAGAATGTGCATTCAGGGATGAAAGATGTTGAGGTTCTGATAGCATATTTTGCATAGCAAAGTTGCCCATGGTTATGGCATCCCAAGAATGTGTTGATGTCCTCAAAGGAAACTAAACTGGTTTTCATGAGAGGAATTTGGAGCCCTATATCAGTAGCTGTGGATTTTGTGACGATCAAATAGAACTAGTGGTGTGCTGGTGACATTGTGTCTAGGCTGCGCTGTGTCATTGTGCCTTGATGTATTGATCTTACAGCTGTACATCACATCATATCTCCTACTGACCTAGGCAAAGATGGAGATATAGAAACTTAATATATGCCAACAAAATTAAATGCTGCTGTTCTCTACTCAGATTGTAGAAAATGACCTAGGTGATTGTTTGGTATTTCACCAAACATTGTTCTTGAACGGAAAATGACCTAGGTGAAATAATCTATTGTTTCACATGTATTTATGTTAAGAAATAAAATAAATCTAAAACAAATTCAATGGTTTTCAAGATTTGGTGCCACGATAATTATGTGATTCCTAATTAAATCGTAAGCGTATATTGCCATTGTACTGTTTAGGTTATTTATATGAGGTGGATCAACATGGTGTCTCGAGAAATCACATATATATTATTTTTAGTATATAATAGACAGACTTGTTTGCTGGCTTGTCGCATCAGTGTTATTCTTGCAAATATTTCCACCATGATTCACTCATTTGGAATGGTTCAGCTACTATACGAGTTATGGAATGGAGGGAGTAGTTTTCTTCTGCTACTATACGAACTAGATTAAGCTACTTTCATCTGAATTAATAATCTGTTGGATTAAGCAATTGTACAAAGGTGGAACTTATTGGCAGCTTTGCTGCATTGCAACTTCTTAAGACTGAATATGTTCATATATCAGAATATGCCAGTTAGTAATATTCTCTCTCTCGAAATAGGCTTTCGCCCCGCTTTATAAATAAAACACATAGGTGAGCCGCTGCTGGGCCAGACAACACAACGCCTAAAGGAACACACACCACGATACACGATGCTGGGGCAGCAGCACACACACACACGCCCGGACTAAAAACAAGAGACACAAAAAGGAATGGAGACGGAGGCGGATCGACTAGATGATGAAGACCGCAACCACTGCGCCCACCGAAGAATCTCCACCCCACTCCTAACCCCGACTCATCAAGCACCAAGCAGCACCCTCAAGAGGGAAAGCGATCGCTGCTGCCCGGACCAGAATTGGCCCTAGGGTTTCCCCCGGCACACAGAGGGAAGTGTGAGAAGGGTAGCCACGACGCCCTTCAGGAAGGGAGGTGCCACCCACAGGCGGCACCGCGTCGGTGTCGGTCGCGCCGACAAGGATTTCTCCCGAAGACCCTATCCACAAGCCTTGGACGAGCCGTTGCACAGGAGACCCGCGAGGGCGAGGCCTCGCCACCACCAAACTTGCCGCCCACGAGCACGCGCCACGCCAGTCCTGACTCCACCATCATCGTCTCACCGAGATTACTGACGCGAGGTCTACAAGATGAGGCACACGTAGTTTGAGGCAGGGCCAACAGAGCCGCGTCCATGCGGGAGGGAACTACCTCCACCGCCAAGGACGGTAGTCGACCGAACACGACCACGGGCAAACCAGTCCCCGTTAGGTCCGGCCAGGTCCAACAGACCCGTAAAGCCCCCTCAGGGGCACACCAGTCCCACGAGAGTCCGGCCAGGCCCAGAAGGGCTCGTAAAGCCCGTAGTCACGCTGCAACAGGCCGAACGCGGACACCGTTGGACCTACACAAACCTACAACGCCACCATCCGCAGAGCAAGCGTGGAGGAGGGCAAACCGGCCCGCACCGGCCCAGATGGAGCCCTAAGGGCCTAGATCTGGGCCAAGGAAACCCGGCCAGATCCGCCTGCCACCGCCTGCCGCGCTGCCCCGCCGCCAGTAGCTGCGCCGCCGCGTCGTCCTCGCCCGGCCGCCGCCGAACCTCCACCGCCCAGTACGCACCGCCGCTGGAGGGGAGAGGCCCCGACCCCGCCGCCTCAGCGCGGGAAGAGAAGCACCGCCGCCGCCGGAGCCACCTAGGCCGCGCCCGGCAGGCCCTGCCGGCGGCGGCGACAGGGGAGAGGTGGAGAGGGGGGGAGGCCTAGCGGGGAGGTCGATGGGGATGATCCCGTCACCCTCGGGGGGGCGAGAGGGGTCGGGGATCACCTTCTCTGACTCCTCAACCCTTTCGAGGGCACCTCGTGCGTTGTGTTCACGCGATATGCTTGCTAGAAAAGCGCCGATCGAATTAATATTGACAGTAACACAATATTCAGTTGAGAACTTCAGATGGAGTAGTGAATAAACACTATGCTTGTCAACTTACTCTTGATAGTTATTTATTTCAGTACTGTGCTGTAGAGGTTGATGATAGATATAATAAACTTAGTATATCTGTATTTTGATTATAAATAGCTCCACTCATGCTCACTTATTTTGCCTGCCACTACTCACTTTTCCTTTATTTGTCTATCTCTTTATGTGATCATCCGGCTCTCTTGGATTTATTTTGAACCCAACAAACTGAATGTGCAGTATCCATCAGTGTGGTGATTTTTTGTCTACTCTTGGTTCATATGCACTTGTACAACATAAGATAGTCATTTTCTTGAGTATCCCGCACATCCATGGTGAAATCCAGATGTTCATAATTTTCAGCTGGCTTATACAATTTCAAATCTCTTGTGGATTGCTTAATAACTATTGTAACCGTAGGTGCTTTTTGCTGAAGAATAACTATTCTATCTGAACTGTTCTGAACTTCTGATGAACTGAATTTCTGTCTCGGCACTGGAACGAGAGCAGGCGAAGATGAGCAGCAGCGACGAGGACGTCCGCGAGGAGTCAGGGATGCGCGCGATGGCCAACCGGCGACGGCGCTGGGGGCGGGACAGATACTGGGACTAAGCAGAGGGGTGCTGGGAACCAAGGGCCCTCCCGGTCGCGGGAAGCTGCGCCTGTCGCTGGGGCCGCGTGGGGAGAGATGGAGGCGGCGCTCTGCTGGAAGCGGATGAGCTTGGGTGCTCTGCTGGCATGCTCGAGGAGGAAGAGGAGGCGGATGGCGAGCACGATTGCGGGGACAGGAACGTGGACAGGAGGACGGTAACAGCCCTCCGTCGGCGTGACCTTGCTCAAGCGGCGCAACCGGAGGAGCGAGCTACTCATGCGCGGAGCACAGCGACCCCCGCGAGAGGCCTCTGACAGCGAGCAAGGTCAGGTTGGGCGACCACCGCAGGATCCCTACGGCGGCGAGCGGAGCGCGGCGGACGGCGGGGAGGACGGAGAAGATCTGAGTTTTAGATTTCAACTTTCAGGATAAATCTGAAACGAGTTGTATGTATTCGGGACTCGTTTGCAAAATGTACAGTATACTACACGTGCGACAGGTATTTCGGGCCGGAGGGAGGATTATATCTAACTGCAACATATGTTTTTTTTATTATAGTAACGACAATATCATTAGAAACTCATGCAAATATAGCCTTAGCTCAATGGGTAGGCATGGGTACTCTGAACCTGATTATACTCCCTCCTTTCTAAGAATACGTTGCATATAATTTTTTTTGTCGAAGTCAAACTTTTTAGAGTGGTGATGGCAGGCATGGTGGTTAGTATTCCAATAAGGATCGTACACCACCAGTATCATGATGGTACCTTATTCTAGTAGTATCTTACTCGTATCATGATATACATCATAGTATCTTTAGTATCCCGATATAAAATCGATATCATACGATCCCATGGTTTAGTAAAATGTAAGGACATAATGACTTGGCAAGCTAAAAGGATAAAATTGGTTTGTATTCGTAAAGTGAACTAGGTATTTGAATAGTAAAACTTTCATTGTTTTTAGAATATTGAGTATAAAACATGAATTTGTTGGTTGAAACAAAGAAGTTAACTTACCATATTTGTGTAATAACTTTGAAGTATAATATGGTGGTCTTAGTCTGTGGTTTGTGGATGCCTCTACAAAATACATGAAATATGCTTAAAATTAAAATTAATAATTAAAATTAATAATTAAATTTAAATGTTTTTGAGGTATTTTTTAATATATGCTTCTATTTTATTTAAAAATAAAAATCTTCTTAGTATCATGATACTACGATATGATTCTAAGATATGAGCTGCTGACAAGAAAACGATACTACGTAGTATCCCGATACTGAAAACCTCGGTGACAGGATGGCGCAACCGCGAGGCACTGTGGTAGGTTGGGATGGCTGCCATAGCATGATGTTTTTTTTGAACGGGGCCATATGATGGTGGAGCATCTGTGGCGACATGAAAGGGAGAAATGGCCACCTTCCTTTTCTTCAATCTTCGCAAGGTATATCACCGTCATGGGGACCTAACTAAGATAAACTGAATATTATTCTCTTCTTTTGTGTATCTTTCTCACTTTTATAGCTACCAATTGAAACTACGTTGCAGTGCATATATCTATACCACTATATAGTAGGCCAGTTTTTAGATTTGGATTTATCACTCCTCCCTACAGCCAATGCCCATATTGACTGATCAGAGCCATTCATTGGCAAGTGAGCCCAGCTATCTACCCCTCATCATATCATGAGTTGCTGGATCGTACGGCTGAGGATGCTGGGATTCGCCACCCAGCTTCTCCACACGCGGACTTGAGCTTACGAAGCCGCTGGAAACTTCAAGAGAAAGCCAGCCAACAAGCTCCAACTTCTTCTATAGGGTAGCCTGTACATGCAGGCCCACGTGACACGATCAATCCCAATTAATACCTGGTTTGTTATGGAAACATGTAGACTTCTTTCAAAGAAAAGAAAACAGGGAGCTTTACTACTACCCGACATGACCGATTTAGCGTACGAAGAGTCAATCTCTACTCCAAATCATCATCTACTAGATGGACCTTGCGCGCGTTGCTGCGCCATTTTTTGTTGTTGTCATTTTCCTTTTTCTATGGCTTAAGTGTTGTGGTCTTATTCATACATCTTGTCGACGGGGGATGCAGGAACTTTTTCTCTATAAATGGTGCCAGGGTCCAGAGTGGCGGGCTTTGGTCAGACGTATCGCTGACTGGGGAAGTGGGAACGTTTCCACATCTATAAACAGAGGCATAGTCGATGAAGTTGGCTTCTTCTAGCTTGTGCACCTGTACGAATTGTGTCCACCCGTCAACCAGGTACACGGTGTTTTTGCACTCCATGAGGTAATGGTGATCTTCCAAGGGAAGTTTCCAGCGATGTGGTGGCAAAACGTAGTTGGTACCATCAGCTGGGAGAAGACCTTGCAATGGAGGTGGAAGCCAGCCTCACCACCCTGGCATTAAAACCATGTTTCCTTGGGCATCAAAACCGTTAGAGTGAAGGCATTATGCCAAGCCATTTGTCATCAACTCTATGAGGTTGTATGTTCCAATCACTACTTTTCAGCTGTCAATCACCGGTTCCTTTTTCCTAGTATGCCCCAGCAGGTAACCAACACCCCCATGATCTAGGCTTTGTTTGCAGCATGTTCTCAAATAGTGAGGTTGCTAAGCATACAAAGTCAAGTCATTCTCGGCAGATTAAACACCTGAGAATTGTAAGGTCGAGAATTGAGTAACAAAGAATCTGCACCCAATATTTTTTTTAAAGAATGTAACTACATACATATTTAGATAAAGAGAAGTGAAACAAAAGACATACATTAACTGAATACAATCATGAAGTATTGTCTAGATAACAAGGTTCTATGAGAAGCAATGTTCACCTGACCTGATATAGAATGAAAATAAATTAAAAACACTCCGAATTCCCATGATCTCAAGTTTGCCGCTTCATATCATGAAGCACCGATTGGTTGTCTATATCACAATTTTTCTTAGATGTCATGCTCCTAGAAAAAGATCCTTTCTATAGAAGAATCGAATTTTTTCCTACCAACTCTTACAACCCATAAATCACAATAATTTAATGGTATACTCTTCCTCCTTCAATCCTATAAAATCAAAATGAAGATATTTACCTAATAGGCTAATGTCAATGAGAACTTTTGCATGAAGAATATCACAATGATAATAGTGGAATTGTTCCCAAATCCACCTTGTTGCACTTATCGGCCCGTGATCGGCAACATTACAAACAAGATAGCACATGCATACTCCCGACAACTAATAGAAATATAGTTGATCTTTGCCACCAATTCCCCTATCACTGCCAGTAACATTATGGATAATCATCACTGGCAGCAACCGCTCTCTCACCACCAACAACAAATCGACCGCCTCTGCAGGGGTTGTGGGTCTCGCTTGCCACGATGCAAGCAAGAGACCTCGATATTACCCTAATCACTCTGCAATAATCACCGGAGATGGTAAAAACAATATTCATCATGGGTATTCCTATTATAGCTCTAATACCAATACAGAAAAACATAATTAACACATGATATGTATACATAGAGTTAGGAATATACCAGGTCTCACTGGCCCATAACCTTCCAAGTGACTACTCGTAGCACTGTTTTCAAGAGAAATATCGTAACCATAAGAATTTAGAAAAACCATAAGAAAGTATCAATAATGTAGTACATGCTAATTTTGAACACCTCACCTGATGACTGAAACCATGCAGTATTTGACAATGTAAACTTCATCTTAGAGTTTAGAAAGCGACATTTTCACATCATACATATCACAATCAGTTTTCCTCAAAAAGAAAAGGACAAAATAGGACACCTAATAGGATCTAGGACTAAAATGGTAATCAAATGCACTGGTTTATATAAAACTATGCAATCCTTCTTCTAGTGAAACATATTTCACCTCATTAATATGTACTGCACCTGTGGCAACTGCAATGGATCCAGTTCTATGTTTGTTCACAACATTCCTGGACACATTATAAATTAATATACAAGGCAACAAAAACAAAATAAATATATTTTTTATTGCACAATGTCATTACGCATGAGAATACCATACAAGTTGTGGTTCCCTGGAAATATAATTGGCTAGAAAACAACAAACTTAACAACTCATTAGGATAATCCTATACTACTTATCTAACACAATGCGACAATGTACACATTTACCATGGAAGAATTATTTTTTATCAGCTATAAAAGGCAAGGCAGTGTACATGACTTCTACAGAAGGAAAATGAAGATCACAAAACTGGCTACATATCTATATGCTTGTGATGGAAAAAAATTAAGACCGTGTAAATGCATTGACATATCTTTCTATCTATATATATAGTTGGTGGAAAATAGAGAACCTACATTATGCCCATGAAATATAAATTCATTTAAATAGAGTCAGAAATGCTAGACAAATAGTCATTCAGGTATGTGGTTGTTGTGATTGTATGATAGCATCTGTTACCAATTACTTCAAATAATATATTGTCAAATCATAATTCAAGTTAAGATATAGTCCGTGCACCCACACAATGATTGACTCTTAATGAAAAATTGTCTCTAGATGCAATAAGTGGAGCTCTAGAATCTATAATCTGAACAACACATGAGGAAAACAAAAACTAAAGTGGTACATTACCAACGATAAATAATGTACATCCAAAAATAACGTAGTGTAGTCCTAAAATTGCAGAACACGGATTCTCCTTAGTCTTCTATAGTGCTTACCGCCACCTCTTCATAGAGGAACACGAAGACCACGTCGTCGATGGCGTGGTCCAGACTGCCATTGCGCAAGGTGAACAACTTCTTACACTATCGCTGTAGAGAAGACGCGTCCTCCATGCTGATCTGAGCGAGACATGAGGAAAATGACACAATAATAATTGTTCAATCAAATATTGATCTCCCTATTCTTCGAATATACAAGTCCTTGAGTCTTACTGATGTTAGGAGAACATGCTAATTACTATTCTAATACCATACTAATTTTATCAACCACATCACTATATTCTTCCAATAAATAACAAATTCTTCAAGCTTAGTGATGTTAGGAGCACAGGAGAAATACTATTCTAATACCAGATAACCAGATTAGTTATATCAACACTATATCACTCTATTCTTCCAACATACATTTAAAATTGACATTACAGCTTTCACATTTATATTAAACGGGAATACTTAGTAAGCCATTCACCTAACTGCGCATCTAACCAAAAAAGTAACCATCAAACAGTCTATGAATTTTGTTACCCCAACTTAAGTTTGAGGGTGAAACAATCCTATACAGTAAAATAATTTCTCCGCAAACTGGAGGTTGCATAAATGATCGATGGATGTTATTGGTGCTTGCCGAATAATACTTACCAGATGATCTCACCATCTCTCGGACATGATGATCATGCCTTGGTACCACTGAATGCAAACAATTTCCTCCTACCAAAAAAATTATCATGAAACCTAAGGTGCGTCCACAGATTCTCATCAACCTATAGCTTGTATCTTTAGAAGTACACAACAGGTTGCTGCTCTGAAAGGGCATTCCATCTAAAACCCAAAGAATAAATAAAAAATACTAAGAGAACTGCCTTTAGGTGAAGCTGCAAGGGAACCGAGACACCATAAAAAGTGCAAGGTTATCTAAGAAATTTGCGAGCTACGACAACATGAAAAACGTGGAGCACCATTCCAGAAAAAAGATGTGCATAACCGCTTCCTTCCCTAAAGTGGTGTTGGCCGTTTTAAGATCATTTACCTTATTCTATGACTCTCCGTGGATTCTATGAGAATTTGTTTATGTTCCATTTATTTACTTACAGGTTTAGGCCTAGTTTGGCAACAAAGTATTTCTAAAACTGAAGTATTTACAAAACCATAGTATCTAACTGCTCGCGTAGGCAATACTTCAGTTTCAGAAAAATTCAGGAATACTGAAGTTTTTAGTCACCTTCAAAATTACCACAGTTTTTAGTCACTGCCAAACACATCAAAGTATTCAAAACTTTAGTTTTTTGAGAAACTTTAGTATTTCTGAAATACTACAAAAATATTTTGCTACCAAACACAGCCTTATTCCCCCAACTATGTCCTGCCCCCAACCAAATGATGTTCAGATGAAATGGACATGGATCTCAGGTACTTACTACTCCTATACAATTCATAATCCTTTCATGATATTATAGAAATCACCTATATAATTTGGACCGAGTAATCCCATTCGTACCCTGTCTGTCTATGATTATAGCAGTACCATTGGTTTCCTCCAATTTTTCAATAGCAATGCAGATGTTCACACTTTGGTACATGTTCTGAAGTACTGACTATGTGTTTATGACCAGGCAAAGTTGGGTTGGATGAATTGATCCCCATGACTCGGATTTTCTAGCGATTGCCATTGCAGAGCAGCAGCTGTTGCACGCTGAATTTGATGAATGGACAGTGATCAATCACCATGTACACCTTGTATACCTACATGGGAGAGGTGGACGGAACTCAAACCTTGTCTGCTTTGGCGGGGTCGAGGTAAACGACCCAGCCCTAGGACCCGTCCAGCGCCGCTGCAGCACGTCCTTGTAAGGCGCGGCACATCGCGCGGATCGTGGCCGCCTCCTCCATCTCCTGCGCCACCTTCTCCTCCAAGCTCCGGCGCGCCTACATCTCCGGCCATGGCCTCGCCACGGGAGACGAATACCCAGCCGGGGAGGTGGTGAACGGGACGTCCACCGCCATCGAAGCGCGTCCTCATCCATGGGGCGGGCGCACGGCGAGGTCTGTGGCAACTTCCTACAGCTCCCTTGCCTCCTGTTCCATGAGCCTCCAGTGCGTTGCCATCGCAGGCCATTGGCTTGCCGCGAGAGAGGGATGGAGAAGTGGAGATCAAGATTTTGGTTCTCCGAAATAAAAATTTCCCGAGGGGGCTCGGGATTCCCGGTTACCGCGGTAACCGAGAAATCCCGAGTGGTTACCGGACAAACTCAAAAATCAAATTTTGAATTTAATTTTTTTAGAAAAGTATTTATAGCTTTGTGGACTCCAGTTTAACACACGGTTGGTGGTATCGTAGCGGTCAGTGCATGCGTTTTTCATGCACCTCCGTCAGGTCACAGGGTCGATTTCGCTTGCAAGTATTTTTTTTTGCAATTATTAGGTCTTTGCATTGTTAATTATCGTCAAAATTAAAATATACTGCAGTGGCGACCGAATTTACCGACCGGTAACCAAATTTACCGACCGGTAACCAAATCCTTGGTGGAGATATGGGATTGGAAGGGGTGTGGCGACAACGTACGCGTGGAGACAGGTAGTGGAGAGGAAGGAATCGAGTCCATCGAGACCCAGACCTGCACCAAGCTACCAACACGGAGACGTTTGGCCCAACCGAACCGAATTCGGGCGTAGACGTCTAGCCCAAGCGAACCGACTTCGGGCCGAGTAAGGAGAGAGCTCTAATTCTAGGGAGCTTAGTACTTTTTAAAGATGGGCAAATCAGTTGTGTTTTTAATTTCAGGTGTGAGGTGTCTACTTTTGTCCTACCACACACCAAAAATGTTTTAGCGACAAAGCCGTAGAACCACAAGAGCGCTGCTTAGAGGCAAGTAAAAAACATTCAGTCGATGTATTTTTTTTATTTTAACTATAATTTGTTCAACCTTGCATGTAACATTTTTTTATCCAGAAATGATAGGAGCGCGCCTTTCCAATTAGATGCAAGTACGAATATTCAGTCATAGACTTATATTTGGTGAAGAATCTCTTACAAAACAAGCAGAAAGTGATAGAGCCGTCATATACATTACAGATAGTACATTAGTTCCTAAATGCATGTCTTTTTACATGTGTACGGTGACTAATGTGCATATTTGAAGGCTAAATTGAATAAAAATATGCAACGAAAGTACAAAATACATCCCATGATGAATCATTGTTTGTGTTTTCATAACATAACACATTCATGCATTTTCATGGAGGAATGAAGCTGTCAAACTTCCTAACCATGCTGCAGGTATCGGACGCAGTGCTCACCTCGAGCTCCTTGATGATCAGGCGACGGACGACGATCATGTACAGGACGTCGATCCCGTGCATGCGCCATGTACGCTGGGTCCAGCCCGCCATCCTACTGCTACCTCGCCCGCGGCAGCTACGCCCGCTGCAGCCCCCGCATGCGGCCGCCTCGCCCGGCCTAGTGCCCGCGTCGGCCGCCTCTACTCCAGCTCCTAGCAGACCGTCTTCGATCAGCCCGACACCACCTGGATCCCCATCGCCAGGGGCCTCCTCGTTCGGCCCAGCATCCCCGACCTTAGCGTCACCTGCGCCCGACTCGGCGTCACCTGCGTCTGGCTCGTCACCACTAGCACCACCTGCTGCTGAGGCTATTTGCCCTCGCACAGGCAGTTAGGCTGGAATTTTTCGTCCGAAGAAGCGCACAGATGGGACCATTGCATGAATTGTTGCTTGCCTGGCCCATGATGTTGCTGATCCCACAGCCGAGCCCCAACACTTTCAGGCTACTCCTGGTATTCCTCACTGGCGTGCTATGATGGAGAAGGAATTTTAGGCACTTCTGAAAAATGATACTTGGCAACTCGTTCCTCCTATTTCTGCTGTCAATATTATTGATTCCATGTGGGTCTTCAAGGTTAAGAAGCATGTTGATGGTTCTATTGAATGCTACAAGGCACAGTTAGTTGCTAAAGGCTTCAAACAGAGGTATGGTCTTGATTATGAACACACGGTCAACCCAGTTGTTAAGCCTACTACCATTCGTTTCCTGCTCTCTTTGGTTGTTACTCGAGGATGGTCTCTTCATCAGCTTAATGTGCAGAATGCCTTTCTGCATGGAGTTCTGGAGGAGGAGGTTTATATACGTTAGCCCCGAGGTTTTGTTGATCCTTCACGTTCTTAGTATCTCTGCCACCTTGTTAAGACTCTCTATGGACTTAAGAAGGCTCCTCGTGCATGGTATGTACGTCTTGGCTCTGTCCTTCGGGCTCATGGGTTTGTTCCATCCACTGATGACACGTCCTTGTTCCTCCTTCAGCACCCTGAGGTCACGATGTATCTGCTGGTTTATGTTGACGATATCATCCTCATCAGCTCCTCTGATGCTGCTGCTGATCATCTCTTGTCTGTACTAAGTGGTGATTTTGTTGTCAAGGACTTGGGTGCCCTACGCTACTTCCTTGGTCTGGAGTGAAGGGTTTCGTAGCAAAAAACAAAAAATTCCTACGTTGGAACTCCCTAACGCCCAAGATCTATCTATGTAGTAATACAGTAATGACTGGAGCGTATAGAATACATACCCTTGTAGACCGTACGGGTTAACATTCCGTGGAGAACGTGGTTGAAGTAGTTGAACTCGTAGCCGACCTCAAGGTCGTGAAACTCTTTGTAGGTCACCCCTTGATCCATCTTCATCGTGTAGCAGCTGCAGCTCACGACATCTATGATGCCCTCGTATGAGGCACCCTCGAGGTTTAGTACACATACGGTGTACGATGACGACCTCAGACCCCCTTGATCCCTGCCGGGAGTGTGGAAGTAGATCTCTGGCTTGGAATCTCTGCATCACAATGGTGCACTGTAGTGAAGCCTTATTCACACAGCCCATACACGTGGGCCATGGTCACAAGGGAGAGAGAGATAAGAGAGAAAGTCAACCAAAGGACTTTTCTATTTAGTGTGTATCCAATCCCAACCATGGGCACCCCTTTATATAGGGGGCGGTGAAGGAGATATGCCTTAGAGGCAAATAATAAATAGGTTTTAATTATCATATCTCAATTAGTCAATAATATTTTCATATTGTGCGATAACTTATCAAGTGGAAACATTGGTATAGGTGTGGTATGAAACAAACCAAGTCCCTAGTAGCCTCTATTCATACTAGTTCGTTGGGCAATCGATGATCAAGGTTTCCTAATCATGTGGAATTTATGCCAATTGACAACAAGGTCATATCATTGGTGAATAATGTGATGGACATCATCCGAAGATTGTGACACAATCAAGTCACAGAGTTCATTGTTGCAATAGTTAGAAACATAGTCTCCTTCTCCTCAAACCGTGAGACCATATCAATTACTGTCACCTGAGGATACTTAGATAGCATCAAACGTCACTTGGTGATACAGTGATCATAAAGGTGTGATCAGGTATTCGGAGGGGCATGTAGAGGAATTATGTGTCAATGATACGTCTGAAGGAAATATGCCCTGAGAGGCAATAATAAAGTTGTTATTATGTATTCCTTGTATATGATAGATTTTTATTTTGCATGCTATAATTGTATTGATAGGAAACATCAATACATGTGTGTTTAATAAACAAAAAAGGGTTCCTAGTTATGCCTCTCTTATAGACTAGCTTGTTGATTAACAAGATGATCAAGGTTTCCTGATCATGGACATTGGATGTTGTTAATAACAAGGTCACATCATTTGTGAAATGATGTGATGAACATTCATCCGAAGTATAGCATTACGATCAAGTTATTATGTTTATATTGCTATAACATTATACAAAGTAGTCTTAGTCCTTAGACCATGATATCATGTTAATTGCTAACACCGGAAGAGTATCTTGATAACATCAAACGTCACACCGTAACAGGGTGACCATAAAGGTGGGTTCAGTGCTATGAAGGTGTTATGTTGAGGCTCATGGATCAAGAGTGGAATTTGTCAATCCCGATGACGGATAGATATACTCTGGGCCCTCTCGGTGATATCACATTAAGATAGCTTGCAAGCAATTGATGTGATCACTAGAATGTTATATCACGGGAACGAGAAAAGAGTGCATGTCTGTAACGAGATCAAACTAGGTATTTGGATACCGATGATCGAATCTCGGACATGTATTATATCATGAGACAAAGGGATTATATTGCTGACATTAAAGGTTCTCACGATCACAGAAGTCATCGTTGAATATGCAGGAGTCAGTATGGATCTCCAGGTCCCGCTTCTGATTATTGATCTGAGAGGAGTCTCAATCATGTCTGCATTATTCGTGAACCGTAGGGTGACACACTTAAGGGTTGCCGGACACCATTTAGGAGCACATATGTTCCAGACAAAAGGTTTGCAAAGCGCAGGAAATGTTTCGATAGAAACAGGAATTGTTTCGATAGAAACCGGAATTGTTTCGGGTGAAATTGCAGAAAGTGGTTCTGCATGTGATATTGAAATGTTGCAAGGGGTTTTATGTGAATGTTTGTTAATTAAAGTAATTAACAAAATTCTGAATAAAATAAATAAAAGAGTTTTATTAATTGAGAGTTGCATTTAATTTGGTGGAAATTAAATACATGTGAGTGGGATTTTGGGTGGAGGCCATGTTTATGTGAGTGGAGGTTCACCACATGAATGAAGGAGGGGAGGAGTCCCCCCCTCATGAGCCGGCTATGGGAGGGGAGGGGTCTCCCTCCCTCCTATATAAAGCCCCCCTCTCCCCTCTCACAAACCACACGTCCTCGTGAAGGATCTCTCTCCCCCTCTAGATATTCCCCCATGGTCTCGGATTAGCGAGATACATGTTCCCGGTGGCCTTGCGTCTGGAAGGAGTTGCTGCTTCCGCTGATTCGCTGAAGCGAGGAGGTGGAGGTTTTCCGGTGGCTTGAACGTGTGTGCGAGGACGGATGCGCTGCTGATTTGCGGCGCTCGGACTTCCACACGATCTTGAGATCGGCAAGCGTACGACTACATCAACCACGAGTTCCTACTCGTTAACAAAACTCGTTGTCTTCGAGGGTAAGTTCTCCATGGATGTATGTCCACCCGTTGCTCTGTATCTAGTAGATAGATCTTGGTGTATAGTTCTCATCGTAGGAATTTTTTTGTTTTCTATGCTGCGGACCCAACAACGTCCAGAACGTATCTATATTTTTTGATGGTTTTATGCTAATAATATGCTTTTGACACACCTTATTGTATAAAGTTTATGATTTATTTGGACTAATCTACTAATAGTTGCAAAAGTGCACTTACACTTTGATGTGTAGGAATTACCAAGAATACAAGTGGAAACCTTGTTGGAGTCAAATGGGATTTTTCCAGAAATCTGTCTCAGAACTCTTTTTGAAGATGGTCATGTTTCGTCTCGAAGAAGGCGTTAAACAGAAAACTCTTCAACTACAAAGTTGTTGGAAATTTCTCCGCAAACGTTCTGGACATAAAATTTAGCTGATTCCAAATCCGGACGGGCCTTTTAGGCCCGATTTACTGCACCCTAAGATGGGGTGACTGAAATCCGAGAAGCTATATAAAGCGAAGAAACCTAATTCGCCTAGGGCATCTCCACCCACGAATTTGCAGCCACCAAAGTCACGGTTTTGCCTCCCCCATGGATCCCATCTCTATGGGAGAGGGCTCCCAATAATCCATGAAGGAAGGGAGCTAAGGGGCGGTGCTCCCCCATGATACCGGCGACTGGGAAGGAGTCCCCCGTGCCGCCGCCGCCCTCTTCACCGCCATCTCCATCATCTAATCCTCCTAGTATGCAGTGTTTCATCCTCCCACACACCTCTGTACCGTCCTATGTAAACATGGTGTTTGATGCTATAAGTTATAATCCTATGATCTATGTCATGTTTGCGTAGTTTTTTTGTTCTTAGATTGAATGGTTGAACGTCTTTGGTTCATTAGAGTTGTATGTTGATATGGTACAGTCCTTTGGTGTCCGTTATATTTGTGCGCGCATGGATTAAACATCATAGGGTTTGTAGTATGTGTAAAAGGAAGGAGGGAGTTCTGCCGGAGTGATAGAAACCTGAGGATGCGAACCGGAATGTTGCACGTATGGGAGTAAGAGGACCATTAAACTTAAGGCTATGGCTGGGGAATGTTGCACGTATGGGAGTACTTACGAATGTTTGCTAACAATCCAATCATATAGTACATGTAATTCCAAGTAGTGAAGCGCATTTATATTTAGCCTCTCCCACATAGAAAACTGCATCGAAGACAATGAACCCGATCTATTCGCTATTTAAACTTAGACAAAGCCACCACAATTACCACCACTATTCCACACTCATGGTTTGGTTAGTTTAGTGTATTTTATTGCTGCAGCAACTAGCTTTACTTTCTTGTTATTTATTATCATGCAAAGCTATCTCTATTACTCGTATTGTTGCTCTAGTTTTATTTCCTAGATAATGCAAATGTTTAGTGTGCGTACAGTTGTATCTGTGGTTGATAGAACTTGAGAGAATATTTATCCTACCTTTAGGTCCTCGTTGGGTTCGACACTCTTACTTATCGAAAAGGCTACACACGATCTCCTATACTTGTGGGTTATCAAGACCTTTTCTGGCGCCGTTACCGGGGAGCAATACCATGTGGATGAATATTCTTGTGTGCACTTGTTTGCTTTATCTCTAAGTAGGTTTTACTTTCAGTTTTAAGTTGTTCTCTATCTTAGTATGGATAGGGAATGCGAATTACAAAAAAATTAGTTGTACTTGTTACCTTAAAACATTTAAAAAAAGGAAAGTGATTGGAAAGATGAGTAATGGTTAAGTGGGGGTCGACCTTGAACACCTGTGCTCATGCCTATGAAACAAAATCAAATATTTTCATGGAAGATTTTCAGTTAAAAACTTATAGGAATGCATGAAGCCTTGAAAAAGAAAGATATTTCTGGTATTGATCTTAATGCTTATTCATTCGAAAATACTTGAATCTTGATCCTATGCCTAACTTAAAGGCATTAAAGAAAAGTACTTATTGGGAGATATAACCCAAAAGTTTTAGTTGAGTCTTGGAAGTTATTGCTTCAGTAATAACCTCTCCTTATCTTTTTTATTTGCTTTTTGTGCCAAGAGTAACCTCTAATGAGAGAGAAGTAATGCTTGGGAAAGTTGATGTCCCGAAACAGATTTTTGTGCTTCACTATAAAAATTCGTGTAAAATCTCTGTACGTCGGTTTAAGCTTTAATTTTTTATGCTTCTGCCCCAGGTTGTTATCCAACTTTCGTTAGTTCAACACTTTTCGATTTGAGCAATAGAAGATCTTTGAAAAATTTGGTTTCTCTCTGCTGGTTTGTTTTGAGAGATTTCTGCCATTATTTGTATTTGCTTCTTGTTGATTCCTTTGTGGGTTCTCTTTGGGGAATTGAGCTTTTTAAGGGAAGTGCTACAATATCTTGTGTTTTAATAGAAGTTTTATTGGTGTTGAAACTGAACCCAAAGACTTATTATCTTGAGTACACTAATGTTGCCAATGAAGATTATGTGAAGTTTTGTATGAAAGAAAAATTTCAGGTGTTAAGGAAAGAATGATGTAATGAGATGAAGAATGAACTAAAGATCAAGCTTGGGCATGCCACCCCGTGTCACCCCAAGAAATATCCAAGAAGTACAAGCGTCAAAGCTTGGGGATGCCCAAGGCATCCCCTTCTTCATCAATAAAAATCTCAGGTTCTTCCAAACACTTCATTTTTATTCTTTCATGCACAGTTGTGTTGATCTTGGAGCGTATTCGTTTTCGTTTTTGGTTTTAGTTTGCTTGAATAAATTGGTTGGACCCCTCTTTCATACAAATAAGTGTGGTTTGGATTGGAAAAGAGTAGGAAAAGTTCATGCTTAAGTGGTAAAAGGAGCTCGTTTTTTACGGTGACCTATGATTTGTCATGTCATGCTTGATATTGTTTTGGCTTTATGCTTAGTGATTTTTCTGTAGCATGACATGTTATAAACAATTGAGATTGCTTAATGTGCCTTGAAAGAATCATGCGTTGTTTCAGCATATTAAAGCATAGTATTGTGGTATTCTCCTTTGATGCTTTATTTGGGTTGACTTGACGCATGCTCACACCATGTTATGACTATCCCAAGTCACCTTAGCCTTTATGATCCTTTAGTTTTCGACTTGTAATATCACTTTATGCTTTAATTAATGATGTTTTGTCACTTTGCATGATTATGACCATTATTGCTCTTTTAGTTGGTCGCTCCTAGTCTTTTGTTATCCTCCATAACCAAGTATGAGTTCCACTCATGCATCCAACTCCAAATAAAACCAAGTTATCCCAAAGAGTCCACCATACCTACCTATTAGCATTTGCTATTCCAAGTATATTCATGCTTTTATCTACCTTCCGAATTAAACTTGTTATGAGAAAACTAGTGATTAAAGCTCTCACGAACTTGATGGCACACTTTACTTTTTTTGCCCTTAATAAACTTGAACCATTGTGTCATCTATGTTGTATATGCTTGCACTTATATGTTGGAGATTAGCAGAACCATGCTGTCATGGGGAACGCTTTCAACATTGCACTTGTACATTGTACCTAGCTGATATCATGCTCTTTTGTCTATGGATGTCGTCGGTGTGAAATGAAAGGGGAGCTTGTAAGTCCATGGAGTTGTGTATGTGTGTTAGAGAAACGCCTGGGCCGCCGGTCTAATCCATGCCCAATCATGGTGGAAACCTGCAGCATAACCATAATGAGCAATCTATGAAGCATTCTTCTTATAAAAAAAGAGATAGAGATTGAGAAAAAATAAAAAAAATATGAGAAAAGAGGAAAGAGAGAAAAAATCACCATTTTCCCATGGTAAATAAGAAGATTGCTGAGATGCTCGTTGAAAGGGAAATGGATGTCGCCTAGAGGGGGGTGAATTGGCGTTTTAAAATTATTATGGTTTAGGCTCTAATAAATGTGGAATAAAACTTAACGTCTAATTTATCAACCCAAAACCTATATCAACTAGGTTCACTAAGCGCACTAACAACCTATGCTAAGAAATATAAGCAACAAGGTGATAGCAAGATATAATACGTCAAGCACGAAGGCTATCACAATGTAAATTGCATAAGTAAAGGGCTCGGTTGAGTGATAACCGATGGACGTGGATACGATGATTTGTTTCCCGAAGTTCACTTCCAAAGAAGCTACGTCTCCGTTGGAGAGGTGCGGGGGCACAATGTACTTCGAACGCGACAAGTGGCTCACCTCGAGGTGTGGTGGCTCGATGCTCACCCAACGCCACACAAGGCCTCACCCCAAGATGCGAAGGCATGCAACCTACTGACGCCACAAAAGGCTCACCCTATTCTCCCGTGACCTTGCCACAAAGGCCTACTCACGATCCACTATGGGACAGTTGAGGGTGGTCACCGAACCCGTACAAGGCTTGGGGCAATCTCCACAACTCAATTGGAGGGCTACCAAGAAATGCCACAAAGGCTCCACAATGCCACAAAAGGCCAACAAGTTTGGGGAACCTCCACAACTCAATTGGAGCCCCAAAAACACACCACAACTCCACACAACCGTCTAGGGTTCCAAGAACCCAAGAGAAACAAGCCTAAGAGCTTGAACTCGCCGAATCTCCGAGGAGAACTCAAACCTATGCACCAAATGCAAGAGGCAAGTTCTTCACTCTCAAATTCCACCAAAGCTACAAAAGCTATTGGGGGAATAAGGGAGGAAGAACACAAAAACTCTCCAAGATCTAGATCCCAAGGATTTCTTCACAAAGAAGGGATTTGATTTGGTGGAGATTGTAGATCTGGATCTCCTCTCTCAAATCCCTCAAAGAGATGCAAGAATCATGGGAGGGAGAAGGGAAGAGGGCAAGCTTTTGAAGGTCAACAATGGAGGAGAGAGAGTGGAAGAGCTAGCAAGAATGACCTCCAAAGTTGGGGAATCTTTTGGGAAGAGGGGGCCCTTAAATAGGACAAGAGAAATCTGCCCGTTTGGGCCAGATTCGTGCCCCACCGGAACTACCAGTGCCCCACCGGTACTACCTCTAAATAGAAGCACAAGATACAGAAGAAAAACGAGATTTACCGGAACTTTGGCCAGAACTTGGACCGGTACTACCGCTCAAGCAAAAAACGTTGTACAACATTGCACGAAAACTTCAATAACTTTTGACTTCGGACTCCGATTTCGATGATCTTGGGCTCGTTTTGAAGAGAAAAAAATCTCTAAAATATTATGAAAAGAAACATCATAGTCCAACAAGAGAGGATAAAATAAAATGGAGAAAGTTATGACCTCTCAGAAGCGACGAACCGGTAAAACCTTCAGAATCCAAAACGCAAGAAGTTGAGCTTGGAAACTCTAAATGGGATGAAACCAATTTTGTTGGAAAGATAATAAAGAGTAGAATCCAAAGGTGAAATATTAGGTATCACCAAGGGAGAAAATACCATGAATATATATGTAAGATACCTCCCAAGGTGTGGAGCCGGAAAAACCCGCAAGATCAAAAACGCAATAAGATATGCAAGGAAAATCCGTTTTTGACGAACTAGAGCTTGTTATGGAGATAACCACAAGTTCTAGATCCTCACATGGACAAGAACCAAACAACAACCAAGAAAGATGATGCTATGTATGCAAAGGTTTGAGCTCTCTTCGAAAGATACAAACGAGTCACCCACTCGAGAGCCCCTCTTGATAGTACGGCTATCTATCCTAAACCCGGTCTCCCAACACTACAAGAACACTACAAGAGACCGGTAAAATAGAAACCCTATCACGATCATACCTTTGCCTTGAGCATACCACTTGAGCTTGATGTAGACGATCTTGTCACCTTCAAGATGGAACACCTTTCTTGATTGCACTTGCTTGATGAAGTCTTGAGAAATGCTCCCCCACACTCCATGGGGAAGCCTCTTCTTCGAACTTGTCTTCATCATTCCATGATTGCCGAGGATGGCAAGCTTCTAGAATGATATATTCTAGAGATGACGCATCTTGAGCTTGCACTTCAATTCTTGATGATGTCTTGAAGATTGCCATGGGGAACTCCATATTCTTCTTCCTCTTATTCTTCTTAAAGATATACTTGATCTTCTTCTTCTACTTGATTCCAATAGGCACAAAGTCCTTGGACATTGCTTCTTCTTTTTCATCCTTGAAACCAGCACATGGTCCAAGCGATGCCAATGGACAAACGTACAAGTGAAACTCAATTTGCACATTAGTCCGTATGGATTGTCATTAATTACCAAAACCACACATGAGGGCATACATGCCCTTTCAATCTCCCCCATTTTGGTAATTGATGACAATCCCTTTGAGAGGGTTTAAATATGTTAACGAACAAAATGTTTGCCCCAATATCAAATACTACACAAGTATGTGATGTTGGTACAACCACAATATATAGAGCAAACTCCCCCACAATCTATGCATGTGTGGTGAACTTGAATTTCATTGCATAGATTGCCAACCATTACGGGTGGTTGAGTTTCCTCTATATATTAAACATGCAAAGAAACAACAAAGATGCAAGAACATGCAAGGCTAATGCTTAAGAACCAACTCAAAGCATAAACCAAATTTCCTTAAACCCTCCAAAACTTCTCCCCCATTGGCATCGATTGCCAAAATGGGTGAAAAGTTCTAGACGGCCAATATAGTGAGAATTCCTCCAAAGGTGTGCATATGCACATATCCAATGATAGATCATTGGGAGGAAGTAAAACTATATTGAGGACCCAAAGATTGCAAAAAAAATATAAAAGAAAATGAAAGAAGCTTCAACAAATGAAGCAAGCAAACAAAAGATCCAAAAATACCAATTGACAACATCAATTGATACCAAAAGAAAAACACAAGACATAATGATATGAACAAATGAGTGTTTAGATGTAATAGGGAAGCTTCCCAATATATGTGCACAAATTAGAATCATTGATTTGAATACATCATGCACAAGTAAGGAATCCTCACTCCCCCATAGACATTTAAACCTCAAACAAAGAGAAAGGCAAATTAGCATTCTTAAGTGAGTTAGAGAAGCTCCCCAAGGATTATGCACCAATTATAATAATTATATTTGGAAACAAAGTGCACAATCATGGAATCCTAACCTCTACAAACTCATTTAACAATACACGGCAAGAGAGATCAAAATTATGAGTGCTCGGAGATGCAAGCAAATGGGACAAGCACTCATAGGCAAATAAATTTGGAAGCCACCAAAGAGTCACAAAGAGATAAAAGGTGGTATCCAAGAGAAAAAAACATAACCAAAGATTTATCTTCTCTTGTGTGTATAAGTTTCTAGGTGGAAAATATCACAAAGACATATGCCCACAAAGAAACATGCACACACAAAATAGATACACAAGAAGGCACATGAACAACAAAGGAAGTCATGGAATATACCAATAAGATTTTTGCTTGAAAGCATGGCCAAAGTCTCAATTATATCTTATTGTACATTGATGTCTACGCACTTCTATTCTTGTAGACAATTGTTGGTCCTCCAAGTGCAGAGGTTTGTAGAACAGTAGCAAGTTTTCCCTTAAGTGGATCACCCAAGGTTTATCAAACTCAGGGAGGAAGTGGTCAAAGGTATTCCCTCTCAAGCAACCCTGCAATCAAGATACAAGAAGTATCTTGTGTCCCCAACACACCCAATACACTTGTCAGGTGTATAGGTGCACTAGTTCGGCGAAGAGAAAGTAAAATACAAGTGGTATAGATAATTATAAGTGGTAATGGTGATAGAAAATAACTTGAGGGCGTGGAAGAGACTAAAGGCAAACTGAAATAAAGATGGAAGCAAGGAAACATGTAATAGATCTAATAGCAAACGGTGTTTCAATGATTAGAAACAAGGCCTAGGGATCATACTTTCACTAGTGAACACTCTCATATAAATATATCATCTTCATGATATTACGCTGAACTACTCTCCGGTTGGACACTCTAATCGATGGTAGGGCTATAACAACACACCTCAAAGTAAGTCTTTTCCATCTAGAAAACCCCACACTGTCACCTTGAGTACTAGATGAGTCCAACAAACACCACAATTTCATAAAGACATCCAACTCCAAATATAACTCATAACAAGTATTTGTAATCTCTAGCCTAAGTGCCACCATGGTGAGCATGCTGTCACTTTCACACACATGGGGAGAGTAGAGATTCATTAAAGCACTTGAGTAGCAGAATAGATCTATAGATTACAAGCTCATGATCTCAATAAGATCATGCATAGAGAGAGAGATGAACACATAGCTACCGGTAGAACACTTAGCCTCGAGAGAGAACTACTCCCTCCTCATCATGGGAATCAGCAATGGTGATGGAGATGGTGGTGGAGATCGATGGAGATGGCTCCAAGGGCACTTCCTCGTCCCGGCAGGGTGCCGGAATAGAGACTTTCTGTCCCCCGAATCTCCCCTTCGGTGGCGGTGGCACTGCAGAACTTTTCGTGGCTGGAGGCTTGACTATTTAGGGTTTATGCCTCGGGAGGCTTCTTATAGGCCAGAGGGCAAGGTCGGTGGGTGGCCAGGGGGCCCACACCATGCCCTGGCGTGGCCTGGGGGGACCCACGCCATGGGGTGGTGTGGCCACCCTGTGGCCCCTCTCCGACTCTCCTTCTGGCTCCGTGAGTCTTCCGAGAAAATATCAACTTTGGCTTTTGTCTGGTCCAATTCCGAGAATATTGATTTTCTGACTTTCCTGGAACCAAAAATAGCAGAAAAAAGGCAACTGGCATTGTGGCTCTTGTTAATAGGTTAGTCCAAGAAATCATATGAAAAGTACTTCAAAGGGTGGACAAAACATAAGAAAGTAGATACAACCAAGCATGGAACATCAAAAATTATAGATACATTTGCAATGTATCAACATCCCCAAGCTTAACTCCTGCTTGTCCTCGAGTAGGTAAGTGATAAAAAGAAAGAATAATTTTTGAGGTGACATGCACCATCAAAGACTTGATCAGAGTATTTGTAAAACATTGATGTCAACACCCGGAATTTTTAATCCTAGATGCCCGTTATGCGATACCTCGCAATCCCAGGATTACCATTTTTGCGAGACATAACGGATTGGATATCACAGTACATCATCCATTACAAACCATACATAAGGTCTTACACAAATAAGGATCTCATGATCCAGTCTTAATACAACAAGCAGCGGAAACAAAAGATAGCGTAGCGGTGGGTTCCATTTTCAGGGGCACAGGCAATACTGACGAAGGCAGATAGTCCTAGTTATCATAGCCGTCCTGTTGGCCATCATCTTGATAGTCTCCTTTATAGTCTGGCCATGATAATAGCCAGGGACAAAAGCCATGAGTACTCTTTAAGTACTCGCAAACTACCACTAACAAGTAGTAGAAATCTAAGTTAAAGTACTAGATCTAAGTTAGACTATAAACATAAGTTGGAAACCTAAGCTGAGTTCTGAAGCAAAGAAAGATAAAGTAAAGCTCTAGAATCACTTAAGTTGGGAAAAACTATTGTCATAAACACAACCCTGTTGTGGTCAAGTCAAGATTCATCATTCATTTCAAAGTATTTAGAAAACATCTGACAACGAAACAGTATGGCCATTCCAACTGTCCATCACCGCGGACGCGGCTATTCGAATAGTTTGACACTCTGCAGAGGTAGTACACTTTCACCACAAGATTCGATACATCTGTCAGGGATAACCCTGAATCATCATACTTAGTATGCAGATAATCAAACATAACCTTCCCTTTACACACCCTAGTATAAGCACCTCTCCTATGAGCATGGCCTCCCAACCATGACCATCAGTCATCTTGGGCACTGCATAGGTGGACAACATTGAGAGGTAGCCTCAGCTCAAACCTCTCCCGTGAGGGAACTAATACTAATGCATATAAATTTCCAGCTAAGCCTTACCCAATTCAGGTAATGTGGTTGTACGGTAAATTTGGAATGGTATCGCATCCGAATCCAACCATCAGTTTTATAAAAAGGTTAAGGCTCATGCCTCAACATTTTCCTCATCATCAACCATTTGTATTTCTCAGCACATGTCAAAACATCTCAATAGAATGACTCATCATTCCAAGGTTTTCTCAAGTCATTTTCACCAAGTGTTCCCATCTAAAGTGACTCAAGTTTTTGATCTACTCTAAACTACTTAGTTAAGAGTGTTCACTAAAGTGGAACAGATGGGTTCAATCTCCTGCCATAGAATGGCATCTAAAGGGTTCTAAATAGGTCAAGTTTTATACTTTTTATGCTACCTTCAAATCAAGTAAAGGACTTTGTATAACCTAAGAAGGGTAAAACTTGTAACTAAGACTTGGGGTATTAATAGTCAAAAGGGAGTGTGATCAAAGCATGCTTAGGGCATCTTTGCTAAACCATCTAGTTTGATTCTAGTTTGTTAACTACTACACTTGCAAGTACTAATTAGCAAGGGTTAATCTTGGATAGTGCTAGCTTGCTAATAGTAGCTTGCCTTGGTTGGTGCAGTGGTTGAAGTTTTCTTCTTCTTCTTCTTCTTGGTAGAACTCCTCCTCCTCGAGAGCTTGGTCGGTACTAGCGTCTATAAATACATAGGGATCGCACAATCACCAAACAATACTTAACTAGGCTAAATAGTATTCTAAAACACACATTTGATGATCTATTATCATCACAACATCATAAATTTAAATTTCAATAGCTTCATCCTTATTATTTTAGAAAAGTAATTTCTACTCATTGAAATATTAACTACAATTTAATCTTCACCACCAAAATATGGGATCATGTGGACACATGTCCTCACCACATATTCTAACATGTGGGAATGAAGGTTGGATCAACCTTACTTTGGTTCAAGTTCATTAGTAAATGATTTAAAGTGACTAGAAATGCCTATATAGCATTGTTTTGGTAATAGCCCATAGTCACTGCATGTAAACCTTAATATTATTACATATTTGGATAAATATGGTGAAATGTGATTTTTGAGAGTTGGAATCAACTCAAAAGCCAACTTGGTTGATTTTATAAAAATGTTGCAAGTTGCAAATGCTTCTGTCTTCTTATTTTTATTAGGAGAGATCTATAACTTTAATTGAATTAAATCCAACGGGCTTGGATAGATCATCTTAATACTTTTCAAAAAAAATTCGTTTCATACAATTTGGATTTGTCAAACTCACATAATTGATTTTTGAAATACTGGATAGAAACTAGATTCAAATAAAAAGAAAAATCTAGATTTGAATGTGTGGGCTAGCGCGAGAAAAGGAATGGGCCGGCCCAGTGGCGCTCCGCGGTGCGGGGCTCAGCTGACAGGGTGGTCCCGCTTGTCAGCGGCACTTAACACGTGAAACGGTACGCGCGCTGTGGGCCGTAGGATTAGAAGCTAGATCCACGACTAAGGGTCATCGTCGACGACGAACAGGTCGCCGGCGAGCTCGAACCCTAGCGGCTCGGTAGGGGTCTGCTGGGGGCGTACCAGGGCTCCAGCGGGGTCGGCGAGGCGGGCAAATGACGTGGAAGACGATGGCGAGGCGAGGCATGGTCGCGACGGAGCTTGGGGTGGTCGGAATCAACGGCGCCCTTCTCCTCCTGCCGCGGCTGCTCCGGCTCCAATTCCGGCGAGGCAAAGCTCGCCTTGCTCCGGCTAGAGGTGGGGAAGGTTTAGAGAGGTGAGGGGAGTGGGATGGTGTGGAGTGGAGAGGCTGGGGAGGGCTCCTTTTATAGGCCCGGCGGTGAGACCAAGCGGGATGGGCAGTCGACGATGGCGACATGGCTACGGCGAGGTAGAGGCATGGCTAAGGGTGGCGATCGACGTACTGTCCCTTGGCGGTGCTCTAGGCATTGAATGCAGCCGTAGGGGCGGTGGCACGCGGTCTGGGCAAGGTGGCGCTCTGCGCGGCAGAGGCGGCGGTGGCCACGGCGAGCGGTGGCTGTGAGGCGTTGGGTGGCGAGCGGGGGTGTCTGGGGTGTTCTCCAAGTCGAGGCGGAGCGGTGGGCGCGGGCTGGTGCCAAGGGGCGGTCTGGGCGAGCGGGGACAGGGCATGCTCTAGGGGCGGCGTCGGCATGCTCGACCAGCTCCGGGCGCGGCGGTTCCTGGCCGCTCTGCCCTCTGTCTCTGTCCTGGGGCTGGTTGGGCGGTGGAGGTGAACCACAAGCAAGTTGCTAGACATGAGGAGAGAGGCTGGAGAGGGCAGCTGCTGCGAGTGCACTGTCGGCCGACGAGGTGGTTCTCGGCATGGCATGGCAGTGCAGCTAGGGGGTAGGGCAGATGCTGGTTAGGCTCTGGTTAGATCAAGAGGGGACAAGGGGATTAAATGGGGATCAATTGGGGGAAAAACTATTGGATATATGCCCAAGAGGCAATAATAAAGTGGTTATTATTATATCTTTATGTTTATGATAAATGTTTACATCCCATGCTATAATTGTATTATTAGGAAACACTAATACATGTGTGTTTTGTAAACATAAAACAGTCCCTAGTAAGCCTCTTGTTGAACTAGCTTATTGATTAATTTATGATCATGGTTTCCTGATCATGGACATTGGATGTGATTAATAACAAGGTTATATCATTAGGAGAATGATGTAATGGACACACACCCATAGTAAGCGTAGCATAAAGATCAAGTCATTAAGTTCGTATTGCTATAAGCTTTCAAATGCATAGTAACCTAATCCTTCGACCATGAGGTTATGTTAATCACCATCACCGGATGGATACTTTGATGACATCAAACACCGCTTTGTAACTGGGTGGTCATAAAGGTGTCATTGGGTATTCTGAAAGTATGTGTTGAAGCGCATGGACCAAGATTGGGATTTGTCAATCCATATGACGGATAGATATGCTCTGGGCCCTCTCGGTGGAATGTCATCTAATTAGCTTGCAAGCATGTGACTAGGTCACAAGGGATGACATATCACGAAACGAGTAAAGAGTACTTATCAGTAATGAGGTAGAACTAGGTATAGAGATACCGACGATCAAACCTCGGATAAGTATAGTATCGCGAGACAAAGGGAGTTGGTTTAGTATGTAAATGGTTCAATCGATCACGAAGTCATCGTTGAGTATGTGGGAGCCATTATGGATCTCTAGGTCCGGCTGATGGTTATTGATAGGAGATGTGTCTCTGTCATGTCTGCATATTCACGAACCGTAGGGTGACACACTTAAGGTTCGAAGTTGTTTTAAGTATATATGGAATATGCGTTGGAGACCGAATGTTGTTCGGAGTCTCGGATTGGATTCGGGACATCACGAGGAGATCCGCAATGGTCCGGAGAATAAGATTCATATATTGGGGATCATTTTCTGAGTTAGGAAATGTTCCAGAGTATTTGTATGAGGGTTCTAGAAGGTTTCGGAATGTTCCGGAAGGGATCAAGGAGTCCTGGTGGGTCAAGACTAGGAGTCGTGGGGGAGGAGGACTCCTCCCCCCACTTCCAATCCGCCGGCCTAGAGGAAGGGGAGTCCTACGAGGACTCCCCCTCCCATGGCGCCTCACCCCCCTTAAATAGAGGGGCAGGGGCGCCCCCTCCACCCCTGCTCAATACTCACAATCTCTGCCGGCTCTCTCCTCCTCCTTTCTTCTGCACAGGCATAGGCGAAGCCCTGCAGAATTCTCTACTCCACCACCACCACCACGCCGTCGTCCTGCTGGGATTCCGTGGAGAAGATCTACTACCTCCGCTGCTCGCTGGAACAAGGAGAGGAAGGTCTGCTTCGACTCCGCACATGTGACCGACTGCGGAAGCGCTGCCAAAACACGGCGCCGGAAGGATCGTACACTTGACCGACTGCGGAAGCGCTGCCGGAACGCGACGCCGGAAGGATCGTCCACACGATCTTGAGATCGGCAAGTGATCGACTACATCAACCACGAGATCTAATCTCGTTAACGCTTTCGGATCTACGAGGGTTAGTTCCTATCTATCTCGTTGCACATGTCTAATAGATTAGATCTTGGCTTTTATCTAGATTAGATCTGGGTTTTGTTCGTTCTTGCGGTAGAAATTTTATGTTTTCCATGCTACAAATCCATCAAAAACCCTGTAGTAAACAGTGAGCTAGGATTAGAGGAGAGATTATGCATGCCAAGTGTTTGATTAAATGGCCGCATGAAAGAAAGTTTTTAATTTTGGTTTCAAAATTTTTGAGTGATCTCCACTAGTGATAGGTAGTCTCTGGTTGCAAGGGTTTTGAAAATGGAGCTAAAAAGATGGGTTTTGAAATAGGGGTGATCTATGCATATGCATTAGATTCAATTTTAAACTGTCTTTTAAAATAGTTAACAGAATGTTTTTAGCAGATTAAAAGGTGGGCCTTGGTACCTCATTATGTGTACTAGCAAGGGGTGCAAAGATCATGAATTGTTTCTGTTAAGTTTTGAGTACTAGGAATAGCCAAAGTAGGCATGAGAGTTAAATTTGCAAAAATGGCCATTCCTCCTTTTTAATTCTTTTTGAATTGATTTTATTTAGGCAAAGTTTGGGAATGATGTAGATGATGTTTAAATCACCTAAGAAACATTTTACAAGCATTGGACCACTCAATCATGGCAATTCAAACAACTCCTATTTTAAATGCACACATATATGGATGCTTTCATATTAAATTTGGAAAAGTTTTTGTTAACCCTATTTTTGGTTGATTTGATCTTTGATAAACTTGGATTGAAGTTTTGGGATGTTACAAACCTTCCCCCCTTGAACAAAATCTCATCCCGAGATTTACAAGGAAAACTAGGAACTAAAGAGATCTGGGAACTCTGTCCTAATGTAATCTTCTCTCTCGCAAGTAGCTTCCTCTTCGGTATGGTTGCTCCACTGAATCTTGAGAAACTTGATACTCCTGGTCCTGGTGGTTCTGTAGGCTTCTTCCAAGATACGGATGGGCACTTCCCGATAGGTCAGGTCATTGTTGATTTCCACAACTCTGTGATCGATGTTCTCGAAAACTTTAGTCTTCTCTGGCACTTCCAGACATTTGCGAAGTAACGAGATATGGAACACATTGTGGATGGCTGACATCTCTTCAGGCAGTTCCAGTTGATACGATACTTCTCCTCGACGGTTCAGAATCTTGAAAGGTTCGATATATCTGGGGCTAACTTTCCCTTCAGATTAAAGCCATGAGTTCCTTTCAAGGGTGAAACCTTGAGATATACAAAATCTCCGACATTGAAAGTCAGGTCTCTCCTTCTTTTGTTAGCATAGCTCTTCTGTCTAGATTGGGCGGTCTTGAGGTGCTCCCGGACTTTGTGAACTTTCTCTTCTGCTTCTAGGAGAATGTCGGGTCCGAAGATCTGAATCTCTCCTCCTTGTGACCAATTCAAAGGGGTACGACACTTTCTTCCATATAGGAATTCAAATGGTGCCATCTGCAAACTAGCTTGATAACTGTTGTTATATGAGAATTCTGCGAAAGGCAGGCAGTCTTTCCATTTTGATCCATATTCCAACACACAAGCTCTAAGCATATCTTCTAGGATTTGGTTGACTCTCTCAGTCTGTCCATCTGTTTGCGGGTGATACGTGGTACTGAAGTTCAATTTGGTTCCTAAACCTTCCTGCACTTTCTGCCAAAATCTTGAGGTAAACTGGGTTCCTAGATCTGATACGATGGTCTTGGGGGTTCCATGTAGACTAACAATCCTAGAAATGTATAGCTCTGCTAACTTTGCACTCTGGTAAGTGGTCTTGACAGGCATAAAATGGGCTACCTTGGACAGTCTATCAACTATGACCCAGATTGAGTCATTCCCCTACTAGAAGTAGGTAAACCGGTGATAAAGTCCATTCCGACGGAATCCCATTTCCATTCCGGAATCTACAATGGTTGCAACAGTCCTGCAGGTCTTTGATGCTTTGCCTTGAATCTTTGACAGATGTCACATTTGGCGATGTAGTTTCCGATCTCTCTCTTCATCTTGTGCCACCAAAATTGCTTTTTCACATCCTGATACATCTTTGTTCCTCCGGGGTGGATAGAATAAAGAGTATCATGAGCTTCCTTCATGATAACTTCCTTCAGCTTCGAATCTGCTGGAACACAGATACATCCTTTGTACCATAGTACTCCTTCTTCGTCTTTAGTAAATCTAGGTACCTTTCCTGTACCAATACGATGTTTGATTCCGTCGATACTTTCATTTCCCTTCTGGGCTTCCTTGGTTTGGCTAATCAAAGTGGGTTGAAGTTCAATGCCTGTTAAGAATCCTCGGCTAACTAGTTCAATCCTGAACTGCTCCAACTCCTCATACAAACTGGGTTGCTTCTCCTTGATCATGGTGTTAAGCCTACACGACAATCTGCTAAGAGCATCCGCTACCACATTGGCTTTGCCGGGGTGATAGTGAATGTCAAGGTCATAATCCTTGATTAACTCTATCCATCTTCTCTGCCTCATATTCAGCTCCTTCCGAGTGAAGATATACTTCAAGCTCTTATGATCTGAGTAAATCTCACAGCGATTACCCATCAAATAATGACGCCATGTCTTCAATGCTAGAACTACAGCTGCTAGCTCAAGATCGTGGGTCGGATAGTTCTGCTCATGCTGCTTCAGTTGTCGAGACAGATACGCGATGACTTTGCCTTCTTGCATCAATACACATCCTAGACCAATCTTGGATGCGTCACAATACACATCAAAGGGCTTCTTGATGTCTGGCATGACTAAAATTGGGGCTGATATCAATCTCTTCTTCAGCTCCTGGAAACTGGCTTCACATTTGTCTGTCCATTCAAACTTCTTGTCCTTCTTCAACAATTGGGTCATTGGTCGGGCTATGCTCGAGAATCCTTCTACGAACTTGCGGTAATATCCCGCTAATCCGAGAAATGCACGGACTTGGGTTTGAGTGGTTGGGGCTTCCCATTCTTCGACATCTTTGATCTTGGCGGGGTTAACAGAGACTCCTCCGGCAGACACAATACGTCATAGGAATCCTACTTCTTTCAGCCAAAACTCACACTTGCTGAACTTGGCATATAGCTGATGCTCTCTTAGGGTTTCTAGGATGATTCTCAAATGTTGCTCATGCTCTTCTTCTGACTTGGAGTAGATAAGGATGTCGTCGATAAACACAACTACAAACTTATCTAGGAAATTCATAAAGATCTTATTCATGAGATTCATGAAATAAGAAGGGGCATTGGTTAATCCAAAAGACATAACCGTATACTCGTATAAACCGTAGCGAGTAGTAAAGGCAGTCTTCAGAATATCCGTTGCACGAATCTTAAGCTGGTGATAACCAGTCCTAAGATCAATCTTTGAGAATACCTGAGCTCCAGTCAACTGATCAAATAGATCCTTTATCTTTGGCAAAGGGTACTTGTTCTTGATGGTAACATCATTCAACTTTCGGTAATCTGTGCATAGACGGTTGCCTCCATCCTTCTTGT
The DNA here is from genome assembly GCA_910589775.1 of Avena eriantha. Lineage (NCBI taxonomy): Eukaryota > Viridiplantae > Streptophyta > Magnoliopsida > Poales > Poaceae > Avena > Avena eriantha. The sequence continues at coordinate 93,541,070 of OU342743.1, forward strand.
CGATGAATAACATTGGTGATCTCCATGGCGATGCACTTGGTTGAATTAAACCTTTGGCTAGCATAGCATCCAACTGCTTCTTCAGTTCCACTAACTCTGATGGGTTCATGCTATAGGGTCTCTGGGCTATAGGTCCGGTTCCGGGGATTAGTTCGATAATGAACGCAATATCCCTATCCGGGGGCATACCTGGCAATTCATCTGGGAATACGTCGGGGTATTCACAGACTACTCTGACTTGGTCAATGGTGGGCAAGGCTACACTCTGGTTGCACTTGAATTGACGGGGTAAGGTTTCAGAGATATGCTCTACTGTGACTCCAGAACTACTGGTCATGGTGATGGCTTTCTTAGCATAGTCTATAAATCCTTTATGCCTTGACATCCAGTCCATACCTAGTACTACTTCCAATCCTTTGGTTCCAAGTACAATTAGGTTGGCACAAAAATCTATCCCATGTATTCTGATAGGTACAGCTTTGCAAATTTTTTCTAGCTTTTGTTGTTGAACCGGGGATTTGAAATATCATGACATGCTTCAGGTTGGTTGGACGAATCTTACTAGTGCATGCAAATTCTTCGGTGACAAATGAATGCGATGCTCCCGAATCAAACAATACTCTTGCTAAAACTGAGTTGACAGAAAACATACCCAGCACTACGTCTGGCGCTTCCTGGGCTTCTTCTGCATTCATGTGGAAGAGACGGCCGTTGCGGTTGTGAGGGTTCCCTGGGGCAAATCTCCTTCCTGGCTGAACACGACGCTGCTGCTGAGCTGGGGCATTCACATTGGCTGCAGTCTTTTTGGGACACTCATTGGTGTAGTGACCCTTCACTCCACACTCAAAACAAGTGATCCGGGACTTGTCCTTGACTGCGACAGGCACAACATTGCTGCCAGTTCTGGGTGCAGTGTTGTTGTTGTTGTGGTTCTTGGGAGGTGCACGGTTGAAATTGTTGGCATTACCGGAGTTGTGATTGTTTCCTCTGGACTTCACATTGCTTCCGCTACAGTTGGGGGTAGCTTGGGCGAGAATTTGGGGGTCGGTTGTTCCTTGGTGCATATCCTGGTGAAGGGTTGGGACGGTACTTCTAGTGACTGTTGGATCCAGACTGCTGCATCATACGACGCTTGCGATTATCGTTTGCCTGGTTAATCTTCCCTTCCATCTGGATGGCAGAGTCGACTAGCTCTTCGAGATCATCGAAACGGATGTTGACTAGGACAGTCTGCATCTCATCATGCAGTCCGTTCAAGAATCTTTCCTTCTTCTTGGCCTCTGTGTTGATCTCATCAGGTGCATATCTGGCAAGTGACAGGAATCTGTCATGGTACTCTACCACAGTCATTCTTCCTTGCTTCAATTCGCGGAATTCATCTCTCATCCGGTTGACTAGACCCTACGGCACATGGGTGCGGCTGAACTTGACTTTGAATGCTTCCCATGTCATCACTTGACCATGGTTAATATTGCGGATGCTATTCCATCAAGCTCTGGCATCTCCCGCCAGATAGTGGGTGGCGAAGAGAACCTTCTCATTGTCTTCAACTCCTACAACTTCGAGGTTGTTTTCCATGGTTTGCAACCAGTCATCAGCATCTAGTGGGTTCTCCGATTGGTTGAAGATTGGGGGATTAGTGTTCTGAAATTTTTTGAGTTTGGATCCATGGTGGTCCTGATTTCCATGTCCTTGGTTGTTGAGAGCCATCTGGGCGATCTGTTGAAGTGTTGCTAAGTTGGCTTGGCGTTCTGCCCTGCTTGCTTCACGGTCCGCGATGAGATTCTACAAGATCTGCAGCATTGGGTCCTGCGATGAGCTGCTCCCTCCTTGGGTTCCACGAGTCATCTAAGGATTGAGATAGATATATGGGTAAGAGGGAATTTCTAAGGTTCATGGGTTTGGGGTTTTCAACGCTAAAACTTTGAGTTAAACTCAGGTTTTTCAACTAACTTCATTTTCATTCATGCAAGCAAGCACACGATACAACACAAACCACAGCAATCAAAGGGAAAATAGATGGTTTGAAGAACCATTCTGCAAGCTATGATTCAACGAGATGATACATCTCAGGCTACGATAGTGCTCTAGTGCATCTACTCATCGTTGATGAAGTCGGAGTCCTCATCATCCGTGTAGAAGTCCACGGCATCCTCCTCCAGAAAATCATCATCGTTGTTGAGGTAAGAATCCATGTCTCCCTGGATGTCTTCACCCTCATCTTCTTCTTCTTTTGCTACAAGCTGAGCTTCCTGCTCCTTGATGGTCTTCTCGAGGTCGGCCACCTTCTTGCAAAGACGGGCGATGGTGCGATCCTTCTTGGCACGCTGGCGGCGAAAAGACTGACGGTCTTGGACAAGCAATGCAAAAGTCTGGGCCTTCTGGTCGGCAATGGCACGGTTCTGGTTAGTTAACTCTCTAGCATTGTCCAGTTCCTGCTGTCTGTCGTGAACCAAGAAGTCAAGGTTCTCAACTTGACGCCTCAACTCGGGGTGGCCCGGCATTTCCATTGGCAGTCCCATGAAGTCACGTCTTGCATAGTGAGCAAAACGGGTTCCTTGGGTCTTGTTGACGCTGAGGGCACATAGACGTGCGAGAGCTTCATGCATTGCCCTGGCTAATCCATCTAGCCAGTTGTTCTCTCTCACGGAGAACTGAATCCTTCCAGAAGTTGGTGCTTCAATGCTTCCTCTAAGATCTGCGGTGACTAGCCACTGTAGGTCTCCTCCTGGGGGTCCTGGAAGTTGAGCTCCAAGAAACTCCGGGTGCGGGCGTCCTAGTAACTCCGACAGGGAATCCAGATCCCTCTCAAAGATTAGCTGACCTCCGTTTCCCAACTGGTAAAACTTGCTGAACTGAGTCTCCATCTACAAGAATTAAGGATGAGGAAGTTAGTGCAGTGATCAAGTGTGTCAAATTTTAAGTAGTAGCGGAAGAATTTTGAGTAACATGAATTTTTGAGAAGGAAGAATTTCCAAGGGTAAGAAAGGAGATAGTTTTTCATAAATACTCACTTTGGTTTTGAAACTAAGTTTTTGTTTGACGTCCATTCTAACTAGGGTCTCCTATGGTCAGGATGGCCCTGATACCAACTTGTCAACACCCGGAATTTTTAATCCCAGATGCCCGTTATGCCATACCTCGCAATCCTAGGATTACCATTTTTGCGAGACATAACGGATTGGATATCACAGTACATCATCCATTACAAACCATACATAAGGTCTTACACAAATAAGGATCTCATGATCCAGTCTTAATACAACAAGCAGCGGAAATAAAAGATAGCGTAGTGGTGGGTTCCATCTTCAGGGGCACAGACAATGCTAATGAAGGCAGATAGTCCTAGTTATCATAGCCGTCCTGTTGGACATCATCTTGATAGTCTCCTTCATAGTCTGGCCATGATAATAGCCAGGGACAAAAGCCATGAGTACTCTTTAAGTACTCGCAAACTACCACTAACAAGTAGTAGAAATCTAAGTTAAAGTACTAGATCTAAGTTAGACTATAAAGATAAGTTGGAAACCTAAGCTGAGTTCTGAAGCAAAGAAAGATAAAGTAAAGCTCTAGAATCACTTAAGTTGGGAAAAACTATTGTCATAAACACAACCCTGTTGTGGTCAAGTCAAGATTCATCATTCATTTCAAAGTATTTAGAAAACATTTGACAACGAAACAGTATGGCCATTCCAACTGTCCATCACCGCGGACGCGGCTATTCGAATAGTTTGACACTCTGCAGAGGTAGTACACTTTCACCACAAGATTCGATACATCTGTCAGGGATAACCCTGAATCATCATACTTAGTATGCAGATAATCAAACATAACCTTCCCTTTACACACCCTAGTATAAGCACCTCTCCTATGAGCATGGCCTCCCAACCATGACCATCAGTCATCTTCGGCACTGCATAGGTGGACAACATTGAGAGGTAGCCTCAGCTCAAACCTCTCTCATGAGGGAACTAATACTAATGCATATAAATTTCCAGCTAAGCCTTACCCAATTCAGGTAATGTGGTTGTACGATAAATTTGGAATGGTATCGCATCCGAATCCAACCATCAGTTTTATAAAAAGGTTAAGGCTCATGCCTCAACATTTTCCTCATCATCAACCATTTGTATTTCTCAACACATGTCAAAACATCTCAATAGAATGACTCATCATTCCAAGGTTTTCTCAAGTCATTTTCACCAAGTGTTCCATCTAAAGTGACTCAAGTTTTTGATCTACTCTAAACTACTTAGTTAAGAGTGTTCACTAAAGTGGAACAGATGGGTTCAATCTCCTGCCATAGAATGACATCTAAAGGGTTCTAAATAGGTCAAGTTTTATACTTTTTATGCTACCTTCAAATCAAGTAAAGGACTTTGTATAACCTAAGAAGGGTAAAACTTGTAACTAAGACTTGGGGTATTAATAGTCAAAAGGGAGTGTGATCAAAGCATGCTTAGGGCATCTTTGCTAAACCATCTAGTTTGATTCTAGTTTGTTAAGTACTACACTTGCAAGTACTAATTCGCAAGGGTTAATCTTGGATAGTGCTAGCTTGCTAATAGTAGCTTGCCTTGGTTGGTGCAGCGGTTGAAGTTTTCTTCTTCTTCTTCTTCTTGGTAGAACTCCTCCTCCTCGAGAGCTTGGTCGGTACTAGCGTCTATAAATACATAGGGATCGCACAATCACCAAACAATACTTAACTAGGCTAAATAGTATTCTAAAACACACATTTGATGATCTATTATCATCACAACATCACAAGTTTAAATTTCAATAGCTTCATCCTTATTATTTTAGAAAAGTAATTTCTACTCATTGAAATATTAACTACAATTTAATCTTCACCACCAAAATATGGGATCATGAGGACACATGTCCTCACCACATATTCTAACATGTGGGAATGAAATTTAAAGTTTGGATCAACCTTACTTTGGTTCAAGTTCATTAGTAAATGATTTAAAGTGACTAGAAATGCCTATATAGCATTGTTTTGGTACTAGCCCATAGTCACTGCATGTAAACCTTAATATTATTACATATTTGGATAAATATGGTGAAATGTGATTTTTGAGAGTTGGAATCAACTCAAAAGACAACTTGGTTGATTTTATAAAAATGTTGCAAGTTGCAAATGCTTCTGTCTTCTTATTTTTATTAGGAGAGATCTATAACTCTAATTGAATTAAATCCAACGGGCTTGGATAGATCATCTTAATACTTTTCAGAAAAAATTCGTTTCATACAATTTGGATTTGTCAAACTCACATAATTGATTTTTGAAATACTGGACAGAAACTAGATTCAAATAAAAAGAAAAGCCTTGATTTGAATGTGTGGGCTAGCGCGGGAAAAGGAATGGGCCGGCCCAGTGGCGCTCCACGGCATGGGGATCAGTTGATAGGGGGTCCCGCTTGTCAGCGGCACTTAACATGCGAAACGGTACGCGTGCTGTGGGCTGTAGGATTAGAAGCTAGATCTACGGCTGAGGGTCGTCGTCGACGACGAACAGGTCGCCGGCGAGCTCGAACCCTAGTGGCTCGGTGGTGGTCTGCTGGGGGCGTACCAGGGCTCCAGCGGGGTCGGCGAGGCGGGCAAACGATGTGGAAGACGACGACGAGGCGAGGCGTGGTCGCGGCGGAGCTTGGGGTGGTCGGAATCAACGACGCCCTTCTCCTCCTGCCGCGGCTGCTCCGGCTCCAATTCCGGCAAGGCAGAGCTCGTCTTGCTCCGGCTAAAGGTGGGGAAGGTTCAGAGAGGTGAGGGGAGTGGGATGGTGTGGAGTGGAGAGGCTGGGGAGGGCTCCTTTTATAGCCCCGACGGTGAGACCGAGCGGGATGGGCAGTCGACGGTGGCGACATGTCTACGGCGAGGTAGAGGCATGGCTGAGGGTGGCGATCAACGTGCTGTCCCTTGGCGGTGCTCTAGGCATTGAATGTAGCCGTAGGGGCAGTGGCACGTGGTCTAGGCGAGGTGGCGCTCTGCGCGGCAGAGGCGGCGGGGGCCACGGCGAGCGGTGGTTGTGTGGCGTTGGGCGGCCAGCGGGGGTGTCTGGGGTGTTCTCCAGGTCGAGGCGGAGCGGTGGGCGCGGGCTGGTGCCAAGGGGCGGTCTGGGCGAGCGGGGACAGGGCGTGCTCTGGGGGCGGCGTCGGCATGCTCGACCAGCTCCGGGCGTGGCGGTTCCTGGCCGCTCTGCCCTCTGTCTCTGTCCTGGGGCTGGTTGGGCGGTGGAGGTGGACCACAAGCAAGTTTCTAGACATGAGGAGAGAGGCTGGAGAGGGTTGGTGCTGCGAGTGCACTGTCGGCCGGCGAGGTGGTGCTCGGCATGGCATGGCAGTGTAGCTAGGGGGTAGGGGAGATGCTGGTTAGGCTCTGGTTAGATCAAGAGGGGACAAGGGGATTAAATGGGGGATCAATTGGGGGCAAAACCATATAGTAAATAGTGAGCTAGGATTAGAGGAGAGATTATGCATGCCAAGTGTTTGATTAAATGGCCGCATGAAAGAAAGTTTTAAATTTGGTTTCAAAATTTTTGAGTGATCTCCACTAGTGATAGGTAGTCTCTGGTTGCAAGGGTTTTGAAAATGGAGCTCAAAAAGATGGGTTTTGAAATAGGGGTGATCTATGCATATGCATTAGATTCAATTTTAAACTGTCATTTAAAATAGTTAACAGAATGTTTTTAGCAGATCAAAAGGTGTGCCTTGGTACCTCATTATGTGTACTAGCAAGGGGTGCAAAGATCAAGAATTGTTTCTGTTAAGTTTTGAGTACTAGGAATACCCAAAGTAGGCATGAGAGTTAAATTTGCAAAAATGACCATTCCTCCTTTTTAATTCTTTTTGAATTGATTTTCTTTAGGCAAAGTTTGGGAATGATGTAGATGATGTTTAAATCACCTAAGAAACATTTTACAAGCATTGGATCACTCAATCATGGCAATTCAAACAACTCCTATTTTAAATGCACACATATATGGATGCTTTCATATTAAATTTGGAAAAGTTTTTGTTAACCCTATTTTTGGTTGATTTGATCTTTGATAAACTTGGATTGAAGTTTTGGGATGTTACAATTGACAACTTGGATCATAGTAATTCAATCATAACATGAAAGACAAAGTTCTAACAATAAGACAAAGCAACTAAGTTGCAACATGAAAAGGCATAAACAAAAGATTCATGAATAACAATGCTTTGCAAGACGTTTGTTTGTTTCACATAAAGAAAACATAGCATAATGGCATTCAGCTTGTCCCTCATAGAGTAGCAAACATAAATGCATAGGACACCTTCAAAGTTCATAAGAGTGACTAGATACAAATAGTTTAAAACAAGCAATATCAAGATATGCATCAATCAACTAGTCTTGGGACAATGCACATAGAACTAAGAATGGCCTCTATGCTCTCAAAGTAGGTGCATAAAGATAGTAGGTGGAGACTCAATATATTGGTGGAAGAAAGGCCTTTTTATAAAAGGAAGTAGGGATTCAAGTCTCATAAAGAGCTTACAAAAATTATGGTACTTATAGCTTTCAGCTCTCATTGCCCCTATCATAAGCATCTTGAAGTGATTAAGGTTAAAGTGAACAAACTATGGTATACATGCTTGACGAAGTATAAGTCAGAAATCTCATGTCCCTTGTATATGAGGGCCGCTCCTCATGCTACTCAAGTTTAGTCACCAGTAAGTTCTTGTCATCGTAAGTACATGTGTATCATAGAGAACTGCCAACGGGGTACCCCTTTCCCGATGATACGGAAGAATCCCCATATCAAAATGACAAGGCAAGCAGACAACGAGCATCTCAGCATTCTTCTTATTTACCATGGGAATATGGTGCTTTTTTCTCTCTTTCCTCTTTTCATAGTATCTCTTTTTTCTCAATGTAGGACTCCTTTTTTTTGTAAGAAGAATGCTTCATAGACAGCTCATTATGGTTACGATGCAGGTTTCCACCATGTCAGCATGGATTAGACCAGTGGCCCAGACGTTTCTCTAACACATATACATAACTCCATGGACTTACAAGCTCCCCTTTCATTTCACACCGACGACATCCATATAGAAAAGAGCATGATATCAACTAGGTACAAGTACCAAGTGCAATGTTGAAAGCGTTCCCCATGAAAGCATGGTTCTGCTAATTCCCGACAAATAAGTGCAAGCATATACAACATAGAAGACACAATGGTTCAAGTTTATTAAGGGCAAGAAAAGTAAGGTGTGCCATCAAGTTCGTGAGAGCTTTAATCACTAGTTTTCTCATAACAAGTTTAATTTGGAAGGTAAACAAAAGCATGAATATACTTGGAATAGCATAATCTACTAGGTAGTTATGGTGGACTCTTTGAAATAACTTGGTTTAGGGAGTTGGATGAATGAGTGGAACTCATACTTGGTGGTCGAGGCTAGCAAAAGACTGGGAGCGACAAACTAAGTGAGCAATAATGGCCATAATCATGCAGAGCGACAAAACATCATTGATCAAAGCATAAAGTGATAATACAAGTTGAAAACTAAAGGATCATAAAGTCTATGGTGACTTTGGATAGTCATAACATGGTGTGAGCATGCGCCAAGTCAACCCAAATAAAGCATCAAAGGAGAATACCACTATACTATGCTTTAATATGCTAAACCAACGCATGATTCATCCAAGGCACATTAAGCAATCTCAATTGTTTATAACAAGTCATGCTACAGCAAATAATACTAAGCATAAAGCAAAAACAATATCAAACATGGCATGACAAAGCATAGGCCACAGTCAAACACAAGCTGTTTTTACCACATAAGCATGAACTTTCCTACTCTTTTCCAAACCAAACCAAACTATTTGCAACCAATGAATGAAAGAGGGGGTCCAAACAATTTATTCAGAAAACTAAGCAAGCAAAAGCAAACGAAAAACCAAAAAGAAAACGAAAAATACGACGCTCCAAGAAAAATACAACTGTGCATGAAACAATAAAAATAAAGCGTCTGGAAGAAACCTGGATTTTTATTGATGAAGAAGGGGGATGCCTTGGGCATCCCCAAGCTTTGATGCTTTTACTTATTGGATGTTTCTTGGGGTGACACGCGTGGCATCCCCAAGCTTGAGCTTTAGTCCATCCTTTATCTCATTACTCATTCCTTCCATACACCTGAAATTTTTCCTTCATACAAAACTTCACACAATCTTTATTAGCAACATTAGTGCACTCAAGATAAATAAGTCTTAAGGTTCAGTTCTAACACCAAATAAACTTCCATTAGAACACTAGATACTGTAGCACTTACCTCAAAAAGCTCAATGCCCCAATAGAACTCAAAAAGGAACCAACAAGAAGCAAATGCAAATAATGGCAGAAATCTGTCAAAACAGACCAGCAGGTAAAGACGAATTTTTTCGAACACCTTCTGTTGCTCAAATCGAAAAGTGTTGAACTAACAAAAGTTAGATAACAACCTGGGGCAGAAGCACAAAAATTCATGCCTCAAAAGGACATACAGAGATTTTACACGAATGTTTATGGTGAAGCACATAAATCTGTTTCATGACAGCAACTTTCCCTATCATTACTTCTCTCTCATTAGAGGTTACTCTTGGCACAAAAAGCAAATAAAAAGGATAAGAAGCGGTTATTACATAGGTAATAACTTCCAAGACTCATCTAAAACTTTTGGGTTATCTCCCAATAAGTACTTTTCTTTAACGCCTTTAAGTTAGGCATGATAGTGTGAGAAGATGCTCACATAAGAAATATGAATTGAAGTAAAAGAGAGCATCAAGAAGAAAATTCAAAGAACATTTAAGTCTAACCCACTTCCTATGCATAGGAATCTTGTAAAGAAACAAGTCATGAAAGCACAAATCAACAAGCATAGTAAAGAAAAACAAGTGCAACTTCAAAACTTTCAACATAAAGAGGGGAAACTTAATATTATTGAGACACATAAAACCATGCTTCCCTCTCTCATAATAACTTTCAGTAGCATCATGAATAAAATTAACAATATAACTATCACAAGAAACATTCTTATCATGAGCCACATGCATATAATAATTATTACTCTCCACATAAGCATAGTTATTCTTATTAATTGTAGTAGGAGCAAATTCAACAAAATAGCTATCATAATTATTCTCATCACCATAATCATCAAATATAGGAGGCATATTGTAGTCATAATTAATTTCCTCCTCAATAGTAGGTGGATTGAGAATATCATATTCATCATTGTAATCATCATATATTGGAGGCATAGTATCATCAAAGTAAATTTTCTCTTCCATGCTTGGGGGACTAAAAAGATCATTTTCATAAAAACTAGCTGCCCGAAGCTTAGACTTTTCCATAGCATTAGCAATAATGGTGTCCAAAGAATTCATACTAACAACATTGCTGTTAGCATGCAAATAAAGTTTCATAGGTTTTTTAATTTTCTCTTCAAACACTTCATGTCCTAACTCAAGATAAATACTATAAAGCTCTCCAATTTTGTTGTTGTTTTCCATTAAGCCTAACTAGTGAAAACAAGAAACAAAAAGACAAAATTGAAGAATCTAAAGGAAATAACTTCGAGCACTCACACCAGAAAATAGGCGTTTGCCATGGGAGGTTCTTCTTCTTTAATCCTCCGGCGTGAATACCTTTTACCTTACCTCCCCGGCAACGGCGCTAGAAAATAGCTTGATGTCTACGCACTTCTATTCTTGTAGACAGTTGTTGGGCCTCCAAGTGCAGAGGTTTGTAGAACAGCAGCAAGTTTTCCCTTAAGTGGATCACCCAAGGTTTATCGAACTCAGGGAGGAAGTGGTCAAAGGTATTCCCTCTCAAGCAACCCTACAATCAAGATACAAGAAGTGTCTTGTGTCCCCAACACACCCAATACACTTGTCAGGTGTATAGGTGCACTAGTTCGGCGAAGAGATAGTAAAATACAAGTGGTATAGATAATTATAAGTGGTAATGGTGATAGAAAATAACTTGATGGCGTGGAAGAGACTAAAGGCAAACTGAAATAAAGATGGAAGCAAGCAAACATGTAACAGATCTAATAGCAAACGGTGTTTAAATGCTTAGAAACAAGGCCAAGGGATCATACTTTCACTAGTGAACACTCTCATATAAATATATCATCTTCATGATACTACGCTGAACTACACTAGAGAGAGAGAGATGAACACATAGCTACCGGTAGAACCCTTAGCCTCGAGAGAGAACTACTCCCTCCTCATCATGGGAATCAGCAATGGTGATGGAGATGGTGGTGGAGATCGATGGAGATGGCTCCGGGGGCACTTCCCCGTCCCGGCAGGGTGCCAGAACAGAGGCTTTCTGTCCCCTGAATCTCCCCTTCGGTGGCGTTGGCACTGCGGAACTTTTCGTGGCTGGAGGCTTGACTATCTAGGGTTTATGCCTCGGGAGCCTTCTTATAGGCCAGAGGGCAAGGTCGGTGGGTGGCCAGGGGGGCCACACCATGCCCTGGCGCGGCTTGGGAGACCCGTGACATGGGGTGGTGTCGCCACCCTGTGGCCCCTCTCCAACTCTCCTTCTGGCTCCGTGTGTCTTCCGGGAAAATATCAACTTTGGCTTTTGTCCGGTCCAATTCCGAGAATATTGATTTTCTGGCTTTCCTGGAACCAAAAACAGCAGAAAACGGGCAACTGGCACTGTGGCTCTTGTTAATAGGTTAGTCCAAGAAATCATATGAAAAGTACTCCAAAGTGTGGACAAAACATAAGAAAGTAGATAAAACCAAGCATGGAACATCAAAAATTATAGATACATTTGCAATGTATCATACATCAAGGAACTTCAAAATACCAACACACTACATATATTACAACTATTTCCAAGGGAAAAGGGAATAGTTGGAATATATGGAGAAAGGAAAGAAGAATCATAAAATAAAATCAACTTTGCAAAATACTCCCTATTGCACATGAGAGTGAATGAGGAAAAGATATGCAATAAAATTGCTAGATTGACATATTTGGGATTGGTGAATCATGATCATGATTTTCTATAGCCCACTTATATGCACTCATCTCACCATACTCACATTTGTAAAATAGGAGAATTTGCAAAAATTAAAATAAGAACCACAAAATTTGTACAAACACAAATTCATGCCAACAAGCAACCTACAAAAGGTTGGAAACAACATAAGTATGCATGAGATAGATACTTGTTACCGAGATATAATTGGTAGGATGTAGAGGATAAGAATTTGTTGATCATCCTAGCTTGCCTCCAATTGACATGTAGGAACCACTTCTTCCTAATGGATGAGACAAGCATCCAATATATCTCCAATGTACCTACACACAAGTAAGTACACTATGGTCCCCAAACAAATTGGGTCCAAAGTAGTTAGTGCAACTACAATATATAGGAGAAGCTCCACATAAATATGTGCATATTAATATGAAAATGAATTTCATGCACATCTTAGCCAATAGGATTTGGTGGAGTTTCCCCTATACATTGGATCATAGAAAGAAAGAATGCCATATTATATACAAGAAGTAAATGCATGCACTAGACTTTCAAGGACCAAAAATGCAATACAACACTAGTGGAAAACGGGCCTCCAGTCCCGGCCCGTAAGGGGCTTTAGTCCCGGTCCTGGTAACCGGGACTGGAGGGGCGGGACTAAAGGCCCACCCATTAGTCCTGGCCCTCTTACCAGCCGGGACCAATGGGCATCCACGTGGTTGTCTCTGTGGGCGCTGGGTGCCCCCCCATTAGTCCCGGTTCGTATTACGAACCAGGAAAATGGTTCTCTGCCGCGGCAGAATTTTAGGCACTTTCTCTGCCGCGGCAGAGAATTCAATTTGTATTCTTTTTTTCATTTCAAAATAGTTTTCTACGCTACCACATACCATACATGTTCGTGCATACATAAGATAACTTCTCTTAAGATCGAGCATACAAATATATACATGATAGTTACACATGGAGATCACAATTATCGAGACTAGAGCCCGTCTATTCAATTACACGGTCGGGGATCATCGGCGCCTATTCACACTAAATTCTCCGGTGTCATCTATCATCTCGTTCATCAAGAATCCTGCCAGTTCTTCAGCAATTGCTACTACGCGTTGCTGTGGTATGAGCTGATCCCGCATTTTCTCGAACTATATAAGAAAAGGAGATCAATATGAATATCAATCATGATAACAAAAAGTGACGGTAATAAAAATAATGTTATGAATGCATTGCTTACATCGACTCTATAATCATTCAGCTCACTGGTAAACGTGCGAATGAACTCGCAAACGTAGAATCCACATAGATTCGTCCCCTGTGGCTGCCTCGCGCACTTTACGAGAATAGAATTCAATCAAAATAATAATCCAGCATCATAATTGTATTGAAACTAGAAGTAAAGAGATGCGTCTACTACTTACCGAGACTGGCTTAAACGTCAGCTTCTCAGTAAAGTCACCCGTAACCGCACTCTTGAACTGGTTCCAAACCCTACCCGGTAAAGAAAATGAATGAGTTATTTATTATGTGATATCTCAGGAAATCAACGAAAGAGACCGCTGTAGCGCGAAAATTACCTCTGGAGCATGTCCTGCATGTCACTAAACTGTTCCAGGGGTCTCTTTAATGGGTCCATGACTTCAACTCTTCCCTTATCAAGTTGAATGTCCATGAGAATCCAGTGGAAACTGTACACGTTTATATATACATCAGTAACTCATCAACTACACTTAACATCGAGTAAGCAAAAGAGAATGTGTACAATAGAGTAAGACTCTCACGCGAAATTGCAAGGAAACAGTATGTGGTCACAGAAATTTTGCTCCGTTAGAAACCTTAGAAGGTTTTCCTGTGTGTCCTCGGGTTTATCCTTTAGCGTCCGACAATGTATTTTATCTGGGTCAATGAACCCAACACTGAAGATTGACCTTCTTTTACATTCCATGATATTCATTCTGCATAATAATAGAGTACAAAAGAATATAATTAGGATAATTACATGCAATGAACTGAATAACTGAAAAAAGTGAACAGCTTATATATAGACAATGAATTCAACAACTTATAGACAATAGCAACTCATGAGACTTTTGTCGAGGGCGTTGAAAGTGTATAACTAGAAGAGTTCTGGAAACTCAACATGGACCTCTTCTTCTCGGAAGTAGTAGTCATGTGGGACTTTCGCCATGATCATTATTCTCTCCTCCTTTACGGCTTTCAAGTACCATTTATGTAAACTCTGCATTTGTGTTGGCAATTATTGGAACTAATATACTACATTAACATATTATATAATAAACTAATTAACATACTACACTAATATATACTACTAAAAAAATAAAAAATACACTTTATATTACACTACTATATACTACTAAAAAATAAAAAATATACTACACTAATTAACATACTACACTAATATATACTACTAAAAAAATAAAAAATACACTTTATATTACACTACTATATACTACTAAAAATTAGAAAAATCTACTACACTAATTAACATACTACACTAATATATACTACTAAAAAAATAAAAAATACACTTTATATTACACTACTATATAGTACTCAAAAATAAAAAAATATACTACACTAATTAACATACTACACTAATATATCTTACTAAAAAAATAAAAAATACACTTTATATTACACTACTATATACTACTAAAAAATAAAAAAATATACTACAGTAATTAACATACTACACTAATATATACTACTAAAAAAATAAAAAATACACTTTATATTACACTACTATATACTACTAAAAAATAAAAATATACTACACTAATTAACATACTACACTAATATATACTACTAAAAAAAATAAAAAAACACTTTATATTACACTACTATATAGTACTAAAAAATAAAAAAATATACTACATTAATATATACTACTATATATTAAAAAAATACACTTTATATTACACTACTATATACTACTAAAAAATTAAAAAAATATAATTAACTAGCTAGTAGCTAGAAGTGGCCGGGGGTGCCGCCCCGGCCTGCTCGCCCGCACCGCCGCCGGCGTGCACGGCTGCCTCCCCGGCCGGCCTGCTCGCACACAGTGGCCGGCGCCGCCGCGCGCCGGCGTGCACGTACAGCTGCCGCGCCGCCGATGCCGGATGGGAGAAAGGGGAGGGGCGCGATACCTGCTGGCCAGGGGCACACGCGCGGCGGCTGGATCTGGCTAGCTGGTGGCGGCGTTGGAGTGGGGGGACAACGCGCTGGTGGCGGCCGGATCTAGCGGTGGAGTGGTCGGGCAGCCCGCCGACGTCCTGTGCGTCGTCGTCCTCGCGCGCTTTGTCCCTGCAGCAGAGTGTGGTGGTTTGAGGAGAAGAAGGGGCACAAGAATATAAAAGAGATGTACCCCTTTAGTCCCGGTGCGTGATACGAACCGGAACTAAAGGTTCCTTTAGTTCCGGTTCGTATCACGCACCGGGACTAAAGGGTTTTCGGCCCAGCCCAACAGGCGCGCGCCAACGCCACACCTTGAGTCCCGGTGTGTAGCACACACCGGGATTAAAGGTCCCTTTTTAAAAAAAAATCACCCTGGGGCGCGCGTGTTTAAAAAAAATCAATTAGCATATTATTTAAACATTTAAATTTTACAGTTTTTGCATACTTATGAATTTGAGAAAAATTTCAACATGAAAAGTTCTTGAATTTGAATAAGTAATCCAAATCTATTTTCTGTTTTATAAAATAATGATTCTAACTAGTGAAACTAATAACCATTTTGCCATTTTCAATTTAAAAATGCATTAAATATTATATTTTGCATATTTTTAAATAAGTGATTCAAATCAATTTTCTGTTTTATAAAATAATTGTTCTAACTAGTCAAACTATTAACCATTTTGCCATTTTCATGTAATTCCGACGCTACGGTGGTCTTCCTCCGGTGAAACCCTAGACCGGGGCCCCGGATCGTCTACCCTGCCTTATTTTTTCCCGCCCGTTCTCTTCCGGATCGTAGCCCCTTTAGGGTTTAGGGTTTTTGGTTTAGGGTTTAGGGTTTAGGGTTTTTGGTTTAGGGTTTTTGGTTTAGGGTTTTGGTTTAGGGTTTAGGGTTTTTAGTTTAGGGTTTAGGGTTTAGGGTTTTAGTTTAGGGTTTTTAGTTTAGGGTTTAGGGTTTAGGGTTCCCTCCTCTGACTTAGGGTTTAGGGTTTAGACTCATATCTGCCGCCTCTCTCCACTCTATCCCATGGCTTCCACCATACCTCTAACCCCAGGGAGGCGGAGATGGAGTCTTTCACAGGCTAGCAGGAAAATATTTTCCGAGGCGGAACTTCCGAAGATGCCATAGGGCGTGTGCACCAAGGGCATCTTCGAGAAGTTCCGCCACGGGAGATTTCCCAACCCTTTCCTCCATCCATGGGGATGAAACTCTCCATCCATGTTGGCTTGGTCGTTGCCATAGCACATCTAGACTCATATCTGCCACCTCTCTCCACTCTATCCCATGGCTTCCACCATACCTCTAACCCCAGGGAGGCGGAGATGGAGTCTTTCACGGGCTAGCAGGAAAATATTTTCCGAGGAAAAACTTCCGAAGATGCCATAGGGCGTGTGCACCAAGGGCATCTTCGAGAAGTTCCGCCACGGGAGATTTCCCAACCCTTTCCTCCATCCATGGGGATGAAACTCTCCATTCATGTTGGCTTGTTGAGTTGCTTGCCATGGCGTATCGATGCTCCTTTTATAGGCACGACACCGCTTCTATTTTGTCTTCTTCCTCCGACAGGGCATCGTGCGCTACATGCTTTATCTCATCGAGCAGTGCGTCCACCCACGCGTCCTTATCCTACCGACAGCTTTAGTCCCGGTTTGAGCCCCCACACGGTACTAAAGGTTACCCACGCGTCCTTATCCCACCAACAGTTTTTTTAGATGACACAAAAACCACCTTTAGTCCCTTTTGCACCCACCAGCCGGTACTAAAGGTTAGCCACCCCCTAGATAAGGCCCTCCCAGATAAGCCTCCCCCAGATAAGGCCCCCCATCTTTTGTCCCGGTTTGAGCCCCCACCCGGGATGAAAGTTTCCCGCGCCACTGCGTTCCCACGCTTTCCACCGGTTCCCACCTCTGTCTTCCCGCCATTTTTTAAGTATATATATGTACGCTTGGCCTCCATTTACATATCACATCTAGACTCACCATTCTCTTCCCATGGCTTCCATCGTATCTCTAACTACCCGGGAGGCGGAGGCGCTTTGCGCCTCGAACTACCCCTGCCCACCGGGCTACCGCGTCCCCACCGGCTGGATGCTGAGCGCCGGAGGCGTGCCGGTCCCTCCTGTCCCTCTAGGTGTGGAGCGACGGATGGCCATCACGAACCACTACTACCTCGAGCTCACGCTAGAGCAGCGGAGGAATCCCAACTGGCATCCCGACTATTTCCCGACTTGGGAAGCCTTCTTCATCAATCGGCGTGAGAGGGCGCTCGCCAGGCACGAGGAGGACGGCCCACCTCCTTCGAACTTCAACGAGGCCGACCGTCAGCTATGGTGGCGCGGCCGGACTCTCCAGAGTGTCATGGCCTACAACACGACCGGCAATAACCCCCACCTGCGGTACCCTCAAATCCAGCCCACGCGTGCCCAACCTTCAAGGTTCGACTACGACGACCCCGACGATGACAGCAACGACGGCGCCGGCGACTACGACGACTATAGTGGCGCGTATTACAGGGCTAGGCAGGAGCATGACTGAATCACTCCAACCATTAGGCATGTTTCTTAATTTTCAGTTGTGCTATGTATCCTTAGTGTTTGTGGTTCCTTCTCTTGTGATGGTTCCTTCTCTTTGTGTGATCACCTACCGCGGCTCAGAACGTCTAGTTTGATTGAGCAAGATGTATTACATGAAAGGGGACCTTTATGTCTCAAATAAAAGGTTTAATACATTACATAGATTTATGTCTCAAATAAAAGGTTTAATTACATAGATTTATGTCTCAAATAAAAGGTTTAATTACATAGATTTATGTCTCAAATAAAAGGTTTAATACATTATTACACATCACCAACATCTAGTGTTGTGGTTTTCTTCTGCACCGTAGCCATGGAGAATCTTCATCATTTAACAGGATGCTTGGGTCAGTTTTCACTTTGAAGGGCGGAATTTCATGAAACTTATTGTAATCTTCTGACATGTCTGTCTTGTCATCCACTCCCACGATGTTTCTTTTCCCTGAAAGAACTATGTGGCGCTTTGGCTCATCGTATTATGTACTATTTTGCTTATCTTTCCTTTTTCTCGGTTTGGTAGATATGTCCTTCACATAGAAAACCTGAGCCACATCGTTAGCTAGGACGAATGGTTCATCCATGTACGCAAGATTGTTGAGATCCACTGTTGTCATGCCGTACTTTTCGTCTACATGTACCCCGCCTCCTGTCAGCTTGACCCATTTGCACTGAAACAAAGGGACCTTAAAAGTAGGTCCATAGTCAAGTTCCCATATCTCCTCTATGTACCCATAATATGTGTCAATCTGCCCATTGTCATCTGTTGCATCAAAGCGGACACCACTGTTTTGGTTGGTGCTCTTTTTATCTTGGGCGATCGTGTAAAATGTATTCCCATTTATCTCGTACCCTTGTAAAGTACATATAGTCGAAGATGGTAACCTGGCCAACGAGTAAAACTCATCTCCAACAGTGGTGTTATTCATGAGATGTGTCTGCAACCAATTGCCAAAATTCTTCTCGTGTTCTCATTTAATCAAGGTTTTAGGCTTCCCCGGGTTTTCAGAGCGTAGAATATTCTTGTGTTTCTCGATATACGGAGCCACCACGGTGGAATTGTGTAGAACTATGTAGTGTTCTTGAGTGAAAGAATGCCCGTCCCTACATACCATTGATTTCCTTCCTAGTGTGCCTTTTCCAGTCATCCTCCCCTCATACCGAGATTCAGGAACACCAATCGGCTTAAGGTCAGGAAGAAAGTCAACACAAAACTCAATGACCTCCTCTGTTCCATAGCCCTTGGAGATGCTTCCTTCTGGCCTAGCACGGTTATGAACATATTTGTTTAAGACTCCCATGAACCTCTCGAAGGGGAACATATTGTGTAGAAACACAGGACCGAGAATTCTAATCTCTTCGACTAGGTGAACTAGGAGGTGCGTCATAATATTGAAGAAGGATGGCAGGAACAACAACTCGAAGCTGACCAGACATTGGACCACATCAATCTGTAACCCTGATAGACTTTCTCGATCGATTACCTTCTGAGAAATTGCATTGAGAAATGCACATACCTTCACAATGGCTAGTCGAACATTTTCTGGTAGAATTCCCCTCAATGCAACCGGAAGCAATTGCGTCATAAGCACATGGCAGTCATAAGACTTTAGGTTTTGAAATTTTTTCTCTTTCATATTTACTATTCCCTTTATATTCGACGAGAAGACAGACGGGACCTTGATACTGAAAAGGACTTCAAAAAAGATTTCCTTCTCTTCTTTGGTAAGAGCGTAGCTGGCAAGCCCTTGAAACTGCCGTGGATGCTTGTTGTCTCGTCCTTTATGATGTTGCTAGTCCTCCCGTGCTGCCGGGGTATCTTTTGATTTCCCATACAAGCCCAGGAAGCCTAGAAATATTCACGCAAAGATTCTTCGTCAGGTGCATCATGTTGATTGCAGAGCGGACCTCATGCACTTTCCAATAGGGTAGCTCCCAAAATATAAATTTCTTCTTCCACATGGGTGCGTGTCCGGTAATGGGGTCTTTCGGAATAGGTTGTCCTCCAGGACCCTTTCCAAAGATTACATCCAAATCCTTGACCATACCAAATACATCAGCACCACTACGGGGGACAGGCTTTGTCCGGGTTTCTGCCTTGCCATTGAAATGCTTGCCTTTCTTCTTTAAGGGATGACTGGGCGGAAGAAAACGATGATTGTACGGGTACACATTCTTTCTACATTTATCTAGATATATACTTTCAGTCTCATCTAAACAGTGCATGCATGCATTGTATCCTTTGTTCGTCTGTCCTGAAATGTTACTAAGAGCAGGCCAATCATTGATGGTTACGAACAACAACGCTTGTAGGTCAAATTCCTGCTGTTTGTGCTCATCCCACACACGTACACCTAGTTTGGCCCACAACTGTAGAAGTTCATCAACTAATGGCCTTAGGTACACATCAATGTCGTTGCCGGGTTGCTTCGGGCCTTGGATGAGCACTGGCATCATAATGAACTTCCGCTTCATGCACAACCAAGGAGGAAGGTTGTAGATACATAGAGTCACGGGCCAGGTGATGTGACTGCAGTTCTGCTCCCATAAGGATTCATGCCATCGGTACTTAGACCAAACCATAAGTTCCTTGCGTCACCAGCAAAGTCTGGGAAGTCTCTCTCGATTTTTCTCCACTGCCGACCATCAGCAGGGTGCCTCAACATCCCGTCTTTCTTACGGTCTTCCATGTGCCATCGCAACAACTTGGCATGCTCTTTATTTCTGAACAAACGTTTCAACCGTGGTATTATAGGAGCATACCACATCACCTTGGCAGGAGCCCTCTTCCTGGGTTGCTCGCCCTCAACATCACCAGGGTCATCTTTTCTTATCTTATACCGCAATGAAGTGCATACCGGGCATTTATCCATATTCTCGTACTTCTCACCGCGGTAGAAGATGCAGTCATTAGGGCATGCATGTATCTTCTGCACGTCTAATCCTAGAGGGCAGACAAGTTTATTTGCTTCGTACGTACTGGAGGGCAATTGGTTATTTCTTGGAAGCAGCTTCTTCATTATTACCAGCAACTTTTCAAATCCCGAGTCAGTTATACCGGTCTCTGCCTTCCACTTCAACAATTCCAGTGTGCTACCCAGCTTCTTCTGGCCATCTTCACAAGTTGGATACAGCAATGTGTTGTGGTCCTGTAACATCTACTCGAACTGCAACCTCTCCTTTTCTGTGTCGCAGTCTCGCCTTGCATCACTAATGACCCGACCAAAATCATCAACGGGCTCATCTGGTTCCCATTCTTCACCCCCCTTCTTCTTCATTATCTTCATTCCGACGTTCAACACATGGACAACACATAAAACCATCCCGCCGCTTGTTCGCCTCGGCCACAAGGCGAAAAGAATGCATGCCTTCTCTGTAAGCGTCAGAGCGTCGGTCACCGTACATCCATGGGTGGCTCATCTACATCATACAACCATGCATATATATCAAACACAATCACGATGCTTAAATTAGTACCGCGCAGTCAAAACGAGAAAATAGTTGCTAACCATTTAGGACACTTCAAAACAAAGAGGAGAAACCTTAAGTGTCGCTCTGGCACCTCATATCATATTTTGTCTTGTGTGAACTCAAGTGGCATCGCTCTAATAGGCATTTCACCGAACACCTCTAGTGCATATGAAGAAAAAAAGTTAGCACAAAGTTATACCCACCTCTCACATAGGAAAAAAACAGGAGGGAGTGGAGGGCTGGGTGCATATATATATATGGCCAGGTCATTAGTCCCGGTTTGAGATACAAACCGGGACTAAAGGTTCTGCCAGGAGCACGCGCGCCGGCCCTGGCCCATTTGTCCCGGTTTGTATCTCAAACCGGGACTAATGGTTCCTTACGGACCGGGACAAAGTGCCTCGGCCTCCTCGGGCCGTCTGGTTCGGACCATTAGTCCCGGCCACAGCCACGGCCTGGACTAATGGCCCGAACCAAAGGCCCATTTTCTACTAGTGCAATTTGAACTAAAACACCAAGTAAACCAAGAAGTAGCACACAAGAGTGTGACATGACAAAAGGTGTCCAAATTGTATCAAAGAGCCAAATCAACACATGAAAGGACACCAATTCAACAAAGGAACACGGCAAAAGCCAAAGAACAAAAGATGCACAAAACACACAATGCTCAAGGATTTATCTCATCCTAAAAGGTCACACAAGTAAAGAGGATGAGACAAAACCAACTCCCAAATAGAGCAAGGTTCCAACACACAAACCCACACTCTCTACACTTTTCATGATGGCACAAAGTACCAAGAGAAAAGGTCAAGCTTCCAAGCACAAGAAACACTATATGGAACAAAATAAGAAGCATAAAAGGAGTGTTCTAGATAATACAGGAGAGCTCCCCCAAGAATGGTGCATTATATAGAATTTTGCTTTTGAATGCAAAATGCACACAAATGAGATCATCACTACTACCTACATTAAATAAAACACAAGTGAATACTAATAAACTAAAAGATCCACAAGAGGCAAGGAAGACATGGGAGTAAAAGGAACCAATCTCATGGCCAAAGATGGGACAAAGAAAAGCAAAGGCCAAAGTGAATATGATCAACAAATTCTACCACATGTGGAGTATTGTCCAATGACAATAGTTATAGGGAAAAAATTCCGAGGTAGTTTGCAAGGAAATCATGATCATATTCACACAAAGAAGCATGTAACACGATATAAAAATTATGCTTGATGCTTCGAGGGAGATTCTTGATAGCTCCAAATAGTCACACAATCATCAAAGATTAAAGTAACTTGAGGCGAATGGTTTCCAAGGAGGATATGAAGGTCCAAATATGAGGAAACACATATCAAGACAAACTCTCACAAACAAGATCCAAAAGATGAGCAATAAAATCAATCCAAAGTAATTGGAACTTGTTTGAGCTAAATGTGCCACTTAGGAGCTAGATAAATATCAATATCAATTCTAAGTGACACTACCTCAAATGTCCACATTTTCTAGGCTTGTAATATGCACAAAGCATATGACTCCCCCATAATGTGAAAAAACAAGAAAACTCAACGAGAGGTAAAAACATCCAAATAGAGATGATTAATGGACATTATGGAACTTAAATTTATCATGAGAAAGACATACCACATAGAGACTAGATAAAATTGTAATATGCATACTAAGTGGTATTCCTCATGTACACACATTTTAGGATTGTGGAACGCCCAAGCATAACACTCCCCCAAAATGGAGTAGTCCATTAATCGCTCCCAAGAGCCAAGAAGGATACCAAATAGATTCAACAAAGGCTCAAACATAAGAACACAAATACATGATGTGCCAACCAATATACACAAATATACTAGACAACACAATATAGGTATGAGGGAAGAACAACATGTACAAACACATATAATGGTACAAAACCAACACATGCACAAGGGAGCAAGTAACTTTCAATGTAAAGGAGTTGAGCACATGTTACTGCAAGGAGAAACATTGGATATGAGATAGAGGCAAGATAATCCAATTGGCTTGACTTGACAAAATAAATGATGAAGATCCCTCAATTCTTCATATTGTAGCCAAGCCTCCAATGCCCTCCAACAACACCTATTGATCATGTTTTAGCTTGTTGGTCCCCAACCAAGTTGGGTCCTAAGAAGTTAGTCACAATAGGCTTGGCCACCCAAATGGTTCTTTTCTTGACACCACTTTGGGCACCAACATATTTGGCAAACACATTGCCCACCTCATCCTTACCAAGAGAATATGCATCATATATCAAGATAGGATTGGATGAGGAGTTACCCTAGGTGCATGAGGAAGAAAGGTTCCCCTTCTCGCGGCAAATGTAGCAAGTTCTTCTCTTGCTATCTTTCTTCTTAGAAGATGCCACCCCTTGAGGAAGAGCTTGAGTCTTGGGAAGGGGTCCGCTTCTAGCTTGAGGTGGAGCTTGACGTGGAGCTTGAGGCCGCTTCCCTTGTTGCTTCTTATTCAATGGGCAACATCTCACATGATGGCCTTCTTCCTTGCACTTGAAGCACACAATGTTGGCCGGATTCTTCACTTGACCTTGGCCATTCTTCTTGTTGCCCTTGTGCGTCAACAAGTTGGTGGGCTTGTTCTTGATGTTGGAGTTATATCCAAGCCCACTCTTGCCATTTGGGGATCTTCGCACACCCAAGATGTTCTTGAGTGTGGTCTTCCCTTCATGACACTTGTTCAAGTCATTCTTCAAAGAATTGACTTGAGCCTTGAGCTTCTTGTTTTCCTCTACATGGTTAGTATCAACAACAATACTAGAGGAAGTAGATGCTACGTTGTTAGAGCAACAAGGCAAGGGATGCAATTCATCACAAGATATAGCAATAGCATGAGTGGATGGATTACAAGGACTAGCACATGGCAATATGATACTAGGACTAGATGTAGTGCTAATGTCCACATGAGGCTCACTAGATGTTACCTTTGACATAGTAGCCTCATGAGCCAACTTTAGCCTACCATGGGAAACTAGAAGATCCTCATGCAAGCTTGAGAGCTTAGCATGACTCTCTTCCAATTTCCCATAGTTGCTAGTTAGCAAAGCAAGTTGAGCACGTAGCTCAACATTCTCCTTCACAATAGATGCTTCACAAGAGATAGAGTTAGTAGCACAAGCATCATCAATAGTAGTAAGAGGTGAGGACAACTTGGAAAGCTATTTAGTGTATGAGGCTTTAAGTTGCTCATGTGACTCAGTGAGTTTGATGAGCTCCCCCTTGATGACCCTAGAGCCATTGTTGAGGTGCTCAAAATCCTCAAGGAGTTTGGCATAAGCAACTTCAAGCTCATCATTCTTAATTTGGAGGGCACTTGCCACCTCAAATTCTCCATCGTGAGATTTCTTCACTCTAGATAGCTCTAGAGCAAAGGTCTCCTCAAGAGATTCCTTGGTGGTTTATTCCTCTTCTAGAGCTTCATTTAGGTTTGCAATGTCATTAGCATACTCACGCTCAAGACTACTCATTTTTTTAATTGTGTCCTCTAATGCACTCGACGATCGACGTAGAGCTCGTTGGGAACCCAAGAGGAAGGTATGATGAGCACAACAGAAAGTTTTCCCTCAATTATGAAACCAAGGTTTAATCGAACCAGTAGGAGCAAGGAAACACCCCAAAGGTGTTACTAGCTGAGCTTTGGCAGGGCGCACTACCGGTGCTAGTAGCAACGTGGAGACCTGCACAACACAACCACAGAACTTTGTCCCCAACTTGTGATGAGGTTGTCAATCTCACCGTGTTTTGCGGAAAACAAAGGATTAAACGTATCGAAAGGAAAGAAGTAAAAGTTTGCAGAAAGTAAACACAAAGCAGTAAACAGTTGTAGATTGTATGTAAAGTAAAAGGACCGGCATCCATAGTTCACTAGAGGTGGCTCTCCTTAGATAGATAACTGTTGGAGATATGCCCAAGAGGCAATAATAAAGTGGTTATTATTATATCTTTATGTTTATGATAAATGTTTACATCCCATGCTATAATTGTATTATTAGGAAACACTAATACATGTGTGTTTTGTAAACATAAAAGAGTCCCTAGTAAGCCTCTTGTTGAACTAGCTTGTTGATTAATTGATGATCATGGTTTCCTGATCATGGACATTGGATGTGATTAATAACAAGGTTATATCATTAGGAGAATGATGTAATGGACACACACCCATAGTAAGCGTAGCATAAAGATCAAGTCATTAAGTTCGTATTGCTATAAGCTTTCAAATGCATAGTAACCTAATCCTTCGACCATGAGGTTATGTTAATCACCATCACCGGATGGATACTTTGATGACATCAAACACCGCTTCGTAACTGGGTGGTCATAAAGGTGTCATTGGGTATTCTGAAAGTATGTGTTGAAGCGCATGAACCAAGATTGGGATTTGTCCATCCATATGACGGATAGATATGCTCTGGGCCCTCTCGGTGGAATGTCATCTAGTTAGATTTCAAGCATGTGACTAGGTCACAAGGGATGACATATCACGGAACGAGTAAAGAGTACTTATCAGTAACGAGGTAGAACTAGGTATGGAGATACCGACGATCAAACCTCGGATAAGTATAGTATCGCGTGACAAAGGGAATTGGTTTCGTATGTTAATGGTTCTATCGATCACGAAGTCATCGTTGAGTATGTGGGAGCCGTTATGGATCTCCAGATCCCACTGATGGTTATTGATAGGAGATGTGTCTCTGTCATGTCTACATATTCACGAACCGTAGGGTGACACACTTAAGGTTCAAAGTTGTTTTAAGTAGATATGAAATGTGCGTTGGAGACCGAATGTTGTTCGGAGTCTCGGATTGGATCCGGGACATCATGAGGAGATCCGGAATTGTCCGGAGAATAAGATTCATATATTGGGGATCATTTTCTAAGTTAGGAGATGTTCCGGAGTGTTTGTATGGAGATTCTAGAAGGTTTCAGAATGTTCTGGAAGGTTCTAGAGGATTTCTTGGAGTTTGCTTGAAAACCAAGAAAGGGTCAAAGGAAACCTAGTGGGGCAAGACACGGATTCGTGGGGGAGGAGGACTCCTCCCCCTTTCCCACCACCGGCCAAAGGAGGGGAGTCCTACTAGGACTCCCCCTCCCCAGGCGCGCCTCCCCCCCTTAAATAGAAGGGCAGGGGCGCCCCCTCCTAGCCCTCTCCCATAACTCCCAATCTCTGCCGCCTCTCTCCTCCACCTTTCTTCTGCACAGGCATAGGCGAAGCCCTGCAGAATTCTCTACTCCACCACCACCACCACACCGTCGTGCTGCTGGGATTCCGTGGAGAAGATCTACTACCTCCGCTGCTCGCTGGAACGGGGAGAGGAAGGTCTGCTTCGACTCCGCACGTGTGACCGACTGCGGAAGCGCTGCCGAAACGCGGCGTCGGAAGGATCGTCCACTTGACTGACTGCGGAAGCGCTGCCGGAACACGACGCCGGAAGGATCGTCCACACGATCTTGAGATCGGCAAGTAATCGACTACATCAACCACGAGATCTAATCTCGTTAACGCTTTCGGATCTACGAGGGTTAGTTCCTTCTATCTCGTTGCACATGTCTAATAGATTAGATCTTGGCTTTTATCTTGATTAGATCTGGGTTTTGTTCGTTCTTGCGGTAGAAATTTTTTGTTTTCCATGCTACGAACCCATCAATAACATGCTGGGTGAACAAATTACAGCGGGGCAATTGACAAACACTGAGAAAGCAATACATGCATATACTAATCATCTTGACTCCTTTGAGACTTGATTGGGCATTACAACATAATACATAGACCGCCATCCAACTGCATCTATGACTAATAATCCACCTTTAGGTTATCATCCGAACCCCCTCCAGTATTAAGTTGCAAGCAACAGATTATTGCTTTACGAGATGCGTGTAAAGTAAACAATACAATTGTTCTACGAACAAAGGATCGTTGTTTTCTCCCTAGTAGCAACAACACATCTAGTACCTTAGAGATTTCTGTCACTTCCCCAGATTACTAGAGGCATGAACCCACTATCGAGCATAAATACTAACTCTTGGAGTTGCTAGCATCTACTTGGCCAAGATAGTACTAACAACGTAAAGCATGCAAGATCTCAAATAACAAAGACATGATAGAATCAATAATCACTCTGAAATAGCATCGCAATATCAATCGGATCCCCGCAAACACAACATGTATGGATTACAAATAGATGATCTTAATCATGAACGGAGCTCACAAGATCTAAACATGAAAGCACAAAGGAGGAGAAACCAGCCATCTAGCTACTACATGGATCCGTAGTCCAAGGATGAACTACTCACGCATCACACCGGAGGCTTGCATGGTGATGAAGAAGGCCTCCAGGGTGAATTCCCCTCTCCGGCAGGGTGCCGGGAAGAGCTTCAGATCCCCCCGATCTAGGGACAGAGACGACGACGGCTACAGACTCTTTCGTGGATTTTTGATCGGGTACTTAGGGTTTTCGTCCCAAGGGCAACTTATAGGCAGAAGGAGAGGCCGAGGGGGTGCTGGGGTCGGCCAGACCACCCCCTAGTGCGGGCCAAGCCTGGCCGCGCGGCCAGGTGGTGTGGCCGGCCCCTGGCCCCTCTCCGTCTCGTATTCTGGCACTTGATCCCTTCCGGAAAAATAGGCACTTTGGCTTTTGTCCCGTCCAATTCCGAGAATATTCATTTTCTGACTTTCCTGGAACCAAAAACAGCAGAACATAGGCAGCTGGCACTGTGGCTCTTATTAATAGGTTAGTCCAAGAAATCATAATAGAAGTACTCCAAAGTTGGAACAAAACACAAGAAAGTGGATAAAACTAAGCATGGAACATCAAAAATTATAGATACATTTGCAATGTATCAACATCCCCAAGCCTAACTCCTGCTCATCCTCGAGTAGGTAAGTGATAAAAAGAAAGAATTTTTGAGGTGACATGCACCATCAAAGACTTGATCAAAGTATTTGCAAAACATTCAAAGCTGGGATCATAGTACTTCAATCATAACATGAAAGAAAAAGTTCTAGCAATAAGCAAAGAGACTATGATGCAACATGAAAAGGCACAAACAAAAGATTCATGAATAACAATGCTTTGCAAGACGTTTGTTTGTTTCACATAAAGAAAACATAGCATAAAAGTATTCAGCTTTTCCCTCAATAGAGTAGCAGATATAAATGCATAGGACACCTTCAAAGTTCATAAGAGTGACTAGATACAATAGTTTTAAACAAGCAATAACAAGTTATGCATCAATCAACTAGTCTTGGAACAATGCACATAGAACTAAGAATGGCCACTATGCTCTCAAAGTAGTGCATAAAGATAGAAGGTGGAGACTCAATATAATGGTGGAAGAAAGGCCTTTTGTAAAAGGAAGTAGGGATTCAAGTCTCATAAAGAGCTTCCAAAAATTATGATACTTAAACATTTCAGCTCTCATTGCCCCTATCATAAGCATCTTGAAGGTGATTAAGGTTAAAGTGACACAACTAAGAGGATATGCTTGACAAGTTATAAACCGAAATCTCATGCCCCTTACTTACGAAGACCGATCCTCATGCTACTCAACTTTAGTCACGAGTAACCTCTTGTCATTGTAAGTATATGTGTATCATTAAGAACCGCCAACGGGGTACCCCTTGCACATGATACGGGAGCTTTCCCATAATCAAAATGACAAGGCAAGTAGACAATGAGCATCTCAGCGATCTTTTTATTTGCTATTTGCATAGGTTTTTATTAAGGATGCTTCATAGAGTGCTCATTATGGTGATGCCGCAAGTTTCCACCATGATTAGGCATGGCTTAGTCTAGCGGCCCAGGCGTTTCTCTAACACACATACAAACTCCATGATCTTACAAGTTCCACTTTTATTTCACACCGTCGGGATCCGTAAGCAAAAGAACATAATATCAACGGGGTACAAAGTACAAGTGCAATGTTGAAAGCGTTCCCCATGAAACATGGTTCTGCTAATTTAAACTTATAAAGCGCAAGCATATACGCAACAAAGAAGGACCCAATGGTTCAGGTTTATTAGAGGCAATAAAGTAAAGTGTGCCATCAAGTTCGTGAGAGCTTTAATCACTAGTTTTCTCATAACAAGTGGAAGGTAAACAAAAGAATGAATATACTTGGAATAGAATAAGCTAGTAGGTAGGTATGGTGTACTCTTTGGAAAAACTTGGTTTAGGGATTTGGATGCATGAGTGGAACTCATACTTTGTTGTGGAGGCTAGAAAAAGACTGGGAGCGACAAACTAAGAGAGCAATAATGGCCATAATCATGCAGAGCGACAAAACATCATTGATCAAAGCATAAAGTGATACTACAAGTTGAAAACTAAAGGATCATAAAGGCTATGGTGACTTTGGATAGTCATAACATGGTGTGAGCATGCGCCAAGTCAACCCAAATAAAGCATCAAAGGAGAATACCACTATACTATGCTTTAATATGCTAAAACAACGCATGATTCATCCAAGGCACATTAAGCAATCTCAATTGTTTATAACAAGTCATGCTAGAGAAAATAATACTAAGCATAAAGCCAAAACAGTATCGAGCATGGCATGACAAAGCATGGTCGCAGTCAAAAACGAGCTCTTTTTACCACATAAGTATGAACTTTCCTACTCTTTTCCAAACCAAACCAAACTATTTGCAAACCAAAGTGTGAAAGAGGGGGTCCAACCAATTTATTCAGAAAACTAAGCAAACAAAAGCAAACGAAAACGAAAACGAAAAAGAAGACGCTCCAAGAAAAACACAACTGTGCATGAAACAATAAAAATAAAGCGTTTGGAAGAAACCTGGATTTTTATTGATGAAGAAGGAGGATGCCTTGGGCCTCCCCAAGCTTTGACGCTTGTACTTATTGGATGTTTCTTGGGGTGACAAGCGTGGCATCCCCAAGCTTGAGCTTTAGTCCGTCCTTCATCTCATTACTCATTCCTTCCATACACCTGAAATTTTTCCTTCATACAAAACTTCACACAATCTTATTAGCAACATTAGTGCACTTAAGATAAATAAGTCTCAAGGTTCAGTTATAACACCAAATAAACTTCCATTAGAACACTAGCTACTGTAGCACTTCCCTCAAAAAGCTCAATTCCCCAAAGGAACTCAAGAAGGAACTAACAAGAAGTAAATGCAGAAAATGGCAGAAATCTGTCAAAACAGACCAGCAGTTAAAGACGAATTTTTTCTAAGACCTTATATTGCTCAAATTGAAAAGTGTTGAACTAACGAAAGTTAGATAACAAACTGGGGCAGAAGCATAAACAATTACAGCTCAATCCGACGTACAGAGCTCTCTCAGGAATGTTTACGGTGAAGCACAGAAATCTGTTTCGGGACAGCAACTTTCCCAATCATTACTTCACTCTCATTAGAGGTTACTCTTGGCACAAAAAACAAATAAAAAGTATAAGGAGAGGTTATTACAGAGGTAATAACTTCCAAGACTCAACTAAAATTCTTGGGTTATCTCCCAACAAGTACTTTTCTTTAACGCCTTTAAGTTAGGCATAAGAAGCAAAGAAAGAATCAAGTGTTCTCAAATGAAGAAGCATTAAGACCAAATTTTGTTTTCATAGGAGAAGCAAAAGAAATCTTTTCTCTCTTTTTAGGGAAGTTTTATATACCTTTATTGAGTGGGAGTTGATATTTAATGGTGCCTTCTTTCATATCAATGATGGCACCAATAGTTCTAAGAAAAGGTCTTCCCAAAGTAATAGGACAAGAAGCATTGTATTCAACATCCAAAACATAGAAATCAATGGGGACATAGGAATCATTAACCATAATAAGAACATAAAGTTTATTTTTAGCATTAGCATCAAGTGGGACATTCAAATAACAATCTTCAAGAGGAGGCAAATCAAGCATATCATAAATCCTTCTAGGCATAATAGAAACACTACTATCAAGATCACACAAAGCTTTGAAATCAAATCATTCACTTTCATATTAATGATGGGTTCCCAACCATCTTCTTGTTTTATAGGAATATAAGCTTTATGTTTCATCTTTTCTTCTTTAATCTTTATGAGAGCATCAGTATTGTGTTTTGTAAAAGCCATGTTCATAGCACTAGCATTAGGACTTTTAGCAAGCTTTTTTAGGAACTTAATAACTTCAGAGATGTTGCAACCATCAAGATCAAAATCAACTTTATCATCTAAAGTAGTAGAACTATTGCTAGCCTCAACACTAGTAGAAACACTAATGTTCCTAGCAATTTCATCTTCTCTTTCCCACTTAGCATGTAATTCAGCTAATAGTCTAACATTTTCATCAATTCTTACTTGTATAGCATTAGTAGCTGCAAAGGGATTATCATTAATTTCAGGTTTAGCAACCATTTTATTAATCAATGAAGATTGAGCTTCAGACAAAGATGATATATTTCTTTCAGCATTAGAGAGTTTCGATTGTAAACTAGGAATTTCCCTATTTAGACTCTCAAGTTGATGGCTAATGTTCTTCAAAATGATAGATTGTTCCTCCATAGTTTTAGTAAATAGTTTATTTTGCTCATATTGCATTTGCATGAAGTTTTTAGTGGCTCTTTCAACTTCTAAAATTCTTCCTTCACTAGGTAATTCAGGTTTACCATTGTAGCCATAAGTATTACTAGGAGGGTAGGGCCTATAATTGTTGTTACCAAAATTGTTCCTATAAGCATTATTACCATAAGCATTGTTGCCAAAATTATTATTTCTTATGAAGTTCAGATCAACTTGCTCTTCTTGAGAAACCAAAGAGGCTAAAGGAACATTATTTGGATCAATATGGGCTTTCCCATTAACAAGCATAGACATAATAATATCAATCTTATCACTCAAGGAGGAGGTTTCTTCAATAGAATTTACCTTCTTACCTTGTGGAGCTCTCTCAGTATGCCATTCAGAATAATTAACCATCATATTATCCAAAAGTTTGTTGCAGCACCCAAAGTGATGGTCATAAAGGTACCTCCAGCAGCAGAATCCAATAGGTTCCTTGAAGAATAGTTCAATCCTGCATAAAAAGTTTGGATGATCATCCAAGCGGTCAGTCCATGAGTGGGACAATTCTTAACCAAAGATTTCATTCTTTCCCAAGCTTGAGGAACATGCTCATTATCAAGTTGTTTAAACTTCATTATTTCACTTCTCATGGATATAATCTTAGTAGGAGGATAGTATTTTCCAATAAAAGCATCTTTGCACTTAGTCCAAGAATCAATACTATTCGTAGTTAAGGAATTCAACCATTCTTTAGATTTTCCTCTCAAAGAGAAAGGAAACAATTTCAGTTTAATAATATCACCATCTATATCCCTATGCTTTTGCATCTCACAAAGTTCAACAAAGTTATTTAGATGGGAAGCAGCATCTTCATTACCAATACCAGAAAATTGTTCTCTCATAACAAGATTGAGCAAAGCAGGTTTTATCACAAAGAAAGTATTTTCAGCCACAAGTGGAGCAATAGGTGTGCTCATAAAACCATTGTTGTTGGTGCTAGTGAAGTCACACAACTTAGTGTTTTCAAGAGTAGTCATTTTTTTTGGGTTTTCAAATAAGAAAGCAAAACAAGTAAAACTAATTTTTTTGTGTTTTTGAAGAACAAATCAAGCAAACTAAGCAAAACAAAAACAACAAAGTAAAGAGATTGGTTATGAGGGACTCCCCTTGTGAAGATGTCCTTGACTCCCCGGCAACGGCGCCAGAAAAGATCTTGATGCACTCGACAATCAACCTAGAGCTCGTTGGGAACCCCAAGAGGAAGGTATGATGAGCACAGCAGAAAGTTCTCCCTCAATTATGAAACCAAGGTTTAATCGAACCAGTAGGAGCAAGGAAACACCCCAAAGGTGTTACTAGCTGAGCTTTGGCAGGGCGCACTACCGGTGCGAGTAGCAACCTGGAGACCTGCACAACACAACCACAAAACTTTGTCCCCAACTTGCGATGAGGTTGTCAATCTCACCGTGTTTTGCGGAAAACAAAGGATTAAACGTATCGAAAGGAAAGAAGTAAAAGTTTGCAGAAAGTAAACACAAAGCAGTAAACAGTTGTAGATTGTATGTAAAGTAAAAGGACCGAGATCCATAGTTCACTAGAGGTGGCTCTCCTTAGATAGATAACATGCTGGGTGAACAAATTACAGCGGGGCAATTGACGAACACCGAGAAAGCAATACATGCATATACTAATCATCTTGACTCCTTTGAGACTTGATTAGGCATTACAACATAATACATAGACCGCCATCCAACTGCATCTATGACTAATAATCCACCTACAGGTTATCATCCGAAACCCCTCTAGTATTAAGTTGCAAGCAACAGATTATTGCTTTACGAACTGCGTGTAAAGTAAACAATTCAATTGTTCTACGAATAAAGGATCGTTGTTTTCTCCCTAGTAGCAACATCACATCTACTACCTTAGAGATTTCTGTCACTTCCCCAGATTACCAGAGGCATGAACCCACTATCGAGCATAAATACTAACTCTTGGAGTTGCTAGCATCTACTTGGCCAAGATAGCTACTAACAACGGAAAGCATGCAAGATCTCAAATAACAAATACATAATAGAATCAATAATCAATCTGAAATAGCATCTCAATATCCATCGGATCCCCGCAAACACAACATGTATGGATTACAAATAGATGATCTTGATCATGAACGGAGCTCACAAGATCTAAACATGAAAGCACAAAGGAAGAGAAACCAGCCATCTAGCTACTACATGGATCCGTAGTCCAAGGATGAACTACTCACGCATCACACCGGAGGCTTGCATGGTGATGAAGAAGGCCTCCAGGGTGAATTCCCCTCTCCGGCAGGGTGCCGAGAAGAGCTTCAGATTCCCCCCGATCTAGGGACAGAGACGACGGCGGCTATAGACTCTTTCGTGGATTTTTGATCAGGTACTTAGGGTTTTCGTCCCGAGGGCAACTTATAGGCGGAAGGAGAGGCCGAGGGGGTGCTGGGGTCGGCCAGACCACCCCCTGGCGCAGGCCAAGCCTGGCCGCGTGGCCAGGTGGTGTGGCCGGCCCCTGGCCCCTCTCCGTCTCGTATTCTGGCACTTGATCCCTTCCGGAAAAATAGGCACTTTGGCTTTTGTCCCGTCCAATTCCGAGAATATTCATTTTCTGACTTTCCTGGAACCAAAAACAGCAGAAAACAGGCAGCTGGCACTGTGGCTCTTGTTAATAGGTTAGTCCAAGAAATCATAATAGAAGTACTCCAAAGTTGGAACAAAACACAAGAAAGTGGATAAAACTAAGCATGGAACATCAAAAATTATAGATACATTTGAAATGTATCAACATCCCCAAGCCTAAATCCTGCTCGTCCTCGAGTAGGTAAGTGATAAAAAGAAAGAATTTTTGAGGTGACATGCACCATCAAAGACTTGATCAAAGTATTTGCAAAACATTCAAAGCTGGGATCATAGTACTTCAATCATAACATGAAAGACAAAGTTCTAGCAATAAGCAAAGAGACTATGATGCAACATGAAAAGGCACAAACAAAAGATTCATGAATAACAATGCTTTGCAAGACGTTTGTTTGTTTCAGATAAAGAAAACATAGCATAAAAGTATTCAGCTTTTCCCTCAATAGAGTAGCAGATATAAATGCATAGAACACCTTCAAAGTTCATAAGAGTGACTAGATACAATAGTTTAAAACAAGCAATAACAAGTTATGCATCAATCAACTGTTCTTGGGACAATGCACATAGAACTAAGAATGGCCACTATGCTCTCAAAGTACTGCATAAAGATAGAAGGTGGAGACTCAATATAATGGTGGAAGAAAGGCCTTTTGTAAAAGGAAGTAGGGATTCAAGTCTCATAAAGAGCTTCCAAAAATTATGATACTTAAAGATTTCAGCTCTCATTGCCCCTATCATAAGCATCTTGAAGGTGATTAAGGTTAAAGTGACACAACTAAGAGGATATGCTTGACAAGTTATAAACCGAAATCTCATGCCCCTTACTTACGAAGACCGATCCTCATGCTACTCAAATTTAGTCACGAGTAACCTCTTGTCATTGTAAGTATATGTGTATCATTAAGAACCGCCAACGGGGTACCCCTTGCACATGATACGGGAGCTTTCCCATAATCAAAATGACAAGGCAAGCAGACAATGAGCATCTCAATGATCTTTTTATTTGCTATTTGCATAGGTTTTTATTGAGGATGCTTCATAGAGTGCTCATTATGGTGATGCTGCAAGTTTCCACCATGATTAGGCATGGCTTAGGCTAGCGGCCCAGGCGTTTCTCTAACACACATACAAACTCCATGATCTTACAAGTTCCACTTTTATTTCACACCGCCGGGATCCGTAAGCAAAAGAACATAATATCAACGGGGTACAAAGTACAAGTGCAATGTTGAAAGCGTTCCCCGTGAAACATGGTTCTGCTAATTTCAACTTATAAAGCGCAAGCATATACGCAACAAAGAAGGACCCAATGGTTCAGGTTTATTAGAGGCAATAAAGTAAAGTGTGCCATCAAGTTCGTGAGAGCTTTAATCACTAGTTTTCTCATAACAAGTGGAAGGTAAACAAAAGCATGTATATACTTGGAATAGCATAATCTAGTAGGTATGGTGTACTCTTTGGAAAAACTTGGTTTAGGGATTTGGATGCATGAGTGGAACTCATACTTTGTTGTGGAGGCTAGCAAAAGACTGGGAGCGACAAACTAAGAGAGCAATAATGGCCATAATCATGCAGAGCGACAAAACATCATTGATCAAAGCATAAAGTGATACTACAAGTTGAAAACTAAAGGATCATAAAGGCTATGGTGACTTTGGATAGTCATAACATGGTGTGAGCATGCGCCAAGTCAACCCAAATAAAGCATCAAAGGAGAATACCACTATACTATGCTTTAATATGCTAAAACAACACATGATTCATCCAAGGCACATTAAGCAATGTCAATTGTTTATAACAAGTCATGCTACAGAAAATAATACTAAGCATAAAGCCAAAACAGTATCAAGCTTTATTGATAAAGAAACCTGGATTTTTATTGATGAAGAAGGGGGATGCCTTGGGCATCCCCAAGCTTTGACGCTTGTACTTATTGGATGTTTCTTGGGGTGACAAGCGTGTCATCCCCAAGCTTGAGCTTTAGTCTGTCCTTCATCTCATTACTCATTCCTTCCATACACCTGAAATTTTTCCTTCATACAAAACTTCACACAATCTTATTAGCAACATTAGTGCACTTAAGATAAATAAGTCTCAAGGTTCAGTTCTAAAACCAAATAAACTTCCATTAGAACACTAGATACTGTAGCACTTCCCTAAAAAATCTCAATTCCCCAAAGGAACTCAAGAAGGAACTAACAAGAAGCAAATGCAGAAAATGGCAGAAATCTGTCAAAACAGACCAGCAGGTAAAGACGAATTTTTTTTAAGACCTTCTGTTGCTCAAATTGAAAAGTATTGAACTAACGAAAGTTAGATAACAACCTGGGGCAGAAGGATAAACAATTACAGCTCAATCCGACATACAGAGCTCTCTCAAGAACGTTTACGGTGAAGCACAGAAATCTGTTTCGCGACAGCAACTTTCCCAATCATTACTTCACTCTCATTAGAGGTTACTCTTGGCACAAAAAGCAAATAAAAAGGATAAGGAGAGGTTATTACAGAGTTAATAACTTCCAAGACTCAACTAAAATTCTTGGGTTATCTCCGAACAAGTACTTTTCTTTAACGCCTTTAAGTTAGGCATAAGAAGCAAAGAAAGAATCAAGTGTTCTCAAATGAAGAAGCATTAAGACCAAATTTTGTTTTCATAAGAGAAGCAAAAGAAATCTTTTCTCTCTTTTTAGGGAAGTGTTCTATACCTTTATTGAGTGGGAGTTGATATTTAATGGTGCCTTCTTTCATATCAATGATGGCACCAACAGTTCTAAGAAAAGGTCTTCCCAAAGTAATAGGACAAGAAGCATTGTATTCAACAATTAAGATTGCTTAATGTGGTCTGTTTGATATTTAATGCCATGCTTGATATTTTTTTGGCTTTATGCTTAGTATTATTTTCTGTAGCATGACTTGTTATAAACAATTGAGATTGCTTAATGTGCCTTGGATGAATCATGCGTTGTTTTAGCATATTAAAGCATAGTATAGTGGTATTCTCCTTTGATGCTTTATTTGGGTTGACTTGGCGCATGCTCACACCATGTTATGACTATCCAAAGTCACCATAGCCTTTATGATCCTTTAGTTTTCAACTTGTAGTATCACTTTATGCTTTGATCAATGATGTTTTGTCGCTCTGCATGATTATGGCCATTATTGCTCTCTTAGTTTGTCGCTCCCAGTCTTTTGCTAGCCTCCACAACAAAGTATGAGTTCCACTCATGCATCCAAATCCCTAAACCAAGTTTTTCCAAGAGTACACCATACCTACCTACTAGCTTATGCTATTCCAAGTATATTCATGCTTTTGTTTACCTTCCACTTGTTATGAGAAAACTAGTGATTAAAGCTCTCACGAACTTGATGGCACACTTTACTTTATTGCCCCTAATAAACCTGAACCATTGGGTCCTTCTTTGTTGCGTATATGCTTGCTCTTTATAAGTTGAAATTAGCAGAACCATGTTTCATGGGGAACGCTTTCAACATTGCACTTGTGCTTTGTACCCCGTTGATATTATGTTCTTTTGCTTACGGATCCCGACGGTGTGAAATAAAAGTGGAACTTGTAAGATCATGGAGTTTGTATGTGTGTTAGAGAAACGCCTGGGACGCTAGCCTAAGCCATTCCTAATCATGGTGGAAACTTGCAGCATCACCATAATGAGCACTCTATGAAGAATCCTCAATAAAAACCTATGCAAATAGCAAATAAAAAGATCGCTGAGATGCTCATTGTCTGCTTGCCTTGTCATTTTGATTATGGGAAAGCTCCCGTATCATGTGCAAGGGGTACCCCGTTGGCGGTTCTTAATGATACACATATACTTACAATGACAAGAGGTTACTCGTGACTAAAGTTGAGTAGCATGAGGATCGGTCTTCGTAAGTAAGGGGCATGAGCTTTCGGTTTATAACTTGTCAAGCATATCCTCTTAGTTGTGTCACTTTAACCTTAATCACCTTCAAGATGCTTATGATAGGGGCAATGAGAGCTAAAAGCTTTAAGTATCATAATTTTTGGAAGCTCTTTATCAGACTTGAATCCCTACTTCCTTTTACAAAAGGCCTTTCTTCCACCATTATATTGAGTCTCCACCTTCTATCTTTATGCACGACTTTGAGAGCATAGTGGCCATTCTTAGTTCTATGTGCATTGTCCCAAGACTAGTTGATTGATGCATAACTTGTTATTGCTTGTTTTAAACTATTGTATCTAGTCACTCTTATGAACTTTGAAGGTGTCCTATGCATTTATATTTGCTACTCTATTGAGGGACAAGCTGAATACTTTTATGCTATGTTTGCTTTATGTGAAACAAACAAACGTCTTGCAAAGCATTGTTATTCATGAATCTTTTGTTTGTGCCTTTTCATGTTAGAACATAGTTGTTATGTCTTATTGTTAGAACTCTATCTTTCATGATTCATGTTTAGAGTACCTTAATCCAAGCTATCTATGCTTTGACAATAATGATGATCAAGATTGTGGTATCTGCATGTCACCTTAAAAATTATATTGTTTTGATCTTTTACCTACTCGAGGATGAGCAGGAACTAAGCTTGGGGATGTTGATACGTCCATAACGTATATATAATTTTTGATGGTTTTATGCTAATAATATGCTTTTGACACTCCGTTTGTATAAAGTTTATAATTTATTTGGACTAACCTACTAATAGTTGCAAAAGTGCATAATGTTCTTGTTTTACACTTTGATGTGTAGGAATTACCAAGAATACAAGTGGAAATCTTGTTGGAGTCAAATTGAGATTTTTCCAGCAATCTGTCTCAGAACTCTTTTTGAAGATGGTCACGTTTCGGGTCGAAGACAGCGTCAAACAGAAAACTATTCAACTACAAAGTTTTTGCAAATTTCACCGCAAACATTCTGGACATAAAATTTAGCTGATTTCGATTCCAGACGGGCCTTTTAGGCCCGATTTACTGCACCTCAAGATAGGGTGACGGGAATCCGATAAGCTATATAAAGGGAGGAAACCTAATTCGCGCAGGGCATCTCCACCCACGAATTTGCAGCCACCAAAGCCACGTTTTTGCCTCCCCCATGGATCCCATCTCCATGGGGGAGGGCTCCCAAGAAGCCATGAAGGAAGGGGGCTAAGGGGCGGTGCTCCCCCATGATACCGACGGCGGGGAAGGAGTCCCCCGCGCCGCCGTCGGCACCGCCGCCGCCCTCTTCACCATCTTCACCATCTTCACCGCCATCTCCATCACCTAATCCTCCTAGTATGAAGTGTTTCATCCTCCCACACACCTCTGTACCGTCCTATGTAAACATGGTGTTTGATGATATAAGTTATAATCCTATGATCTATGTCATGTTTACGTAGTTTCTTTGTTCTTAGATTGAATGGTTGAACGTCTTTGGTTCATTAGAGTTGTATGTTGATATGGTACAGTCCTTTGGTGTCCATTATATTTGTGTGCGCACGGATTAAACATCATAGGGTTTGTAGTATGTGTAAAAGGAAGGAGGGAGTTCTGCCGGAGTGACAGAAACATGAGGACGCGAATCGGAACGTTGCACGTATGGGAGTAAGAGGACCATTAAACTTAAGGCTATGGCTGGGGGAACCTTAATGCATTGATTAGTAATTACGGATGTTTGCTAACAATCCAATCATATATTACATGTAATTCCAAGTAGTGAAGTGCATTTATATTTAGCCTCTCCCACATAGAAAACTGCATCGAAGACAATGAACCCGATCTATTTGCTATTTAAATTTGGACAAAGCCACCACAATTACCACCACTATTCCACACTCATGGTTCTGTTAGTTTAGTATATTTTATTGCTGCAGCAACTAGCTTTACTTTCTTGTTATTTATTATCATGCATAGCTATCTCTATTACTCGTATTGTTGCTCTAGTTTTATTTCCTAGATAATGCAAATGTTTAGTGTGCGTACAGTTGTATCTGTGGTTGATAGAACTTGAGAGAATATTTATCCTACCTTTAGCTCCTCGTTGGGTTCGACACTCTTACTTATCGAAAAGTCTACACACGATCCCGTATACTTGTGGGTTATCAGTCAAGAGCGGGATTTGTTCACCCACGTGATGGGTAAGATACATACGACCGGATTGGTGAGATTACATCCATAAAATGTTGCAACATGTGACTGGGTCACAGGGATGTAATATCGCGGTAATAAGTAAGACAGAGCTTATCGGATACGAGATTGAACAAGGTATACGATACCAATGATCGGATCTCAGACAAGTCGTATCAAAGAAACAAAGAGAATTGGACTCGACAT
This sequence comes from Avena eriantha, assembly GCA_910589775.1. Taxonomy (NCBI): domain Eukaryota; kingdom Viridiplantae; phylum Streptophyta; class Magnoliopsida; order Poales; family Poaceae; genus Avena; species Avena eriantha. Next base: position 93,581,801 of record OU342743.1, read on the forward strand.
TTTACGGTTCAAACGACATTATCATCGTGGAATGCATAGGGGTCATGTGGGCATCCCGGTCCCTCTATTGATCATTAATGGAGATCATGTCTATGCCATTCCCGAGCCGTGGGGAAATACATTTAAGGGTACGATGATCTAGAGATCCTCTGTAAGTTGGAATCACCATATGAAAGAGAAAAGGAAACCGGAAAATTTCCGTGAGAGAATCGGAATCGTTCTAGGAAAGTTCCGAAGTTGTTCGGAGGAAATTGAAAGGGAACCGAAAGGTGCTTCGAGTCAACTCGGATTTTGTAATATATATTTACATGTTAATTAATGTAATTAATATTAATAGAATATTAAAATCTAATTTGAAAGCGTATTCCACTAATGGGCCAAATTCGTAGGAAAAAGGGCCCATGAGGGAAAACCGCAAAAGGGAAAGGCCAAGGACCAAAAGGGCAAGCCCAGCCGCCACATGTGGCCCACCCGGCCAGCCTTGGGCAATACGCGGGGTGGGACCTGATGGATCTGAAATATAGCCATCTACGTCCACATTAAAACTTGATATTACTCATATTCTTGATAAAATATATCTCTAAAACCTGCCACTAATGCTAATATTCAGAGGGGTATGCAATCCTTTCTTTTATATTTTTCTTCGCAGATAATGTTTAAAGGAGGGAATCACTATATTAAAGTCAAAGATACGACATTTCCAACAACCAGAAGAAACCAGGAGCCGTACAACAGAGGCAGACACTTTAACGACCAACTATATGACCGGAGCAAAAATTCCGGCCGTATAGCTCCGGTCGTATAGGTGGCATCGCCACCGTTAGGTCAAACAGAACAACTTTCATGAAGCGACCCTAACATGGGTATACCCTACAGGTACTCGAGTTTGGTATATACGGTCCAGTACGGCAGAAGCCCACAGCGTTGCCAAGGCCCAATGCTGAATTCGGGTGACCCACGGACTCTCCGATTACTTGTGGTGCAAGAAGAAGCTTAAGATATAAAGTTCAAAGGACGAGCCCTAATCTGTAACCGACTCGACCTGCTACCCGAGACCTAGCCTATCTATATAAAGGCTGGGAGGGGCGGCGAGGAGGACAATCACAACCCTAGTTTCCACAACCATTGCCAGATTGCATCTGCACACCCCCTGTAACTTTCAACTCCCTCGATAATTCCAAGAGTAGACAAGAAGGAGTAGGGACCTCTACGAGGCATGAACCCGGGTAAACCTTGCGTCCATGTGTGCTTTTTTGCTAGCCGATTGATGCCTCCAGCGCTCCCTCCTTCTCTAAAACCCAAGTCCATAACAATGGGCATTGACGAGTTAAACCCTTGTCAATTGGCGCCGTCTGTGGGAACTGGGAGTGCTGATGTCACGGCTTCTTCGGCCCCGTCAACCACGATCTACAACTCCGCAACAGCGGAGATTCGCCAGCTCTTCGGCACTTTCGACTTTACCACACGCCTGCCACTCGCCCGACCATCGAGTCCGTGGCAATGGGATCAACCTGGCGATCGGGAGCTTCCGCTTCCAGGTCGGTCAACTGGGCACGCTTCGCATGCCTAACCATACGACGGCACCCGGGATTGCTCCAGCATCGTGGTTCCTGCTACCAATCGGCACCCTCAGCGAGCTCAACGCCTCGGTAATAGCTGGGAGCACGGACAGCGACAGTAGTCGCGAATCCGATCTGGTTGGCCTGGCCATAGAAGATGGAGCCTACGGTTCCTGATCTGAAAGTTGTGGGAGCAGCAGCTTCCCCAACCACTTCATGTGTGCCGTCATCAACACGGGTGACACCGGCGTCAATCGCGAAAACTCCAGCACCAGCACTGGACCGACCAACGGCGGCACACCAGTCACAAATGGTGGCCCTACTAATGGCGCGCCCACCAATAATGGGACATGAGGAGAATCGTTGCTCACAGCGAATGAGAACACCGAAGAGCGCATGCTGATGAAGCTCAACGACAACGAGTGGGCCCGCTGTCGAGAAGCTCTACGGGGCAATCCTCTACCCCCAACACCTCGCAGGACATGCTGATGGGCTACCATTGGCTGCTGAAGGAGGAATTCAAATGTTAGCAGCAAGTAATCGGGCAACTTGAGGCGCGTAGAAAAGCAGCGGACGAGTCAAGCCTCTGGCGAGATGGGCTCTCCTCTCGCGGAGGATCCTCCTCCAAAGGCAACAAGTACCTGGCCAACAAAAGGCGATCTCAACTGGCCCACCTCACCGACCAGGAACGCGTAGAAGCCACAAAAGTCCTCGACTTCGGCTCTATGATGGTGGATATGTGGGGCAACGTGCTCCCGAAGACACCGCAAGTTGCGGTGATAGCGGCCATCATGTACCTCCTAAATAACCAGCCATTGGCTGGAGATCCGCGAGCTGCCATACACCGATCTACGATCGCGGGCCTGGAGCTAATCGAGGTCGCCCTCAACAAGGCACCAATGCCAGAGCCTAAGAAAAGCAAGGCTCTGGCCAAACGCTACTCCTCGCCCTCGTCCAGCGATGATAGCCACGACTTATCTCGACGTCGCTGCTCACGCCGACACGATCGTGACTATGACCCGCATGAGGACATCACACAGCGGAAAGTCGACAAGATGCGGGCAAGGCGTGCTCGATTGACTGACTCAGAGGAAGATGAGACGGAACTCTGTAGCGCCGGATGCTTCAGTAGGGCCATCAGGCAGAAGCGAATGCCTAAAGGGTTCAAACTCCCATCAGAGAACCCGAAATTTGATGGCTTGCAGGACCCGAAGATCTGGTTGGAAGATCACTTCTCCTCCATCAGGCTCCATGGCGGGATTCGAAGCACGACCATGCAATGCCTGCAGCTGCAGCTACAGGGCGCCGCTCGTTCATGGCTCAACAATCTCCCTCGCGGATCCATCCGTAGCTAGGAAGACTAGCTTTGTGCGCAACTTTAAGGGCACTTACAAAAGGCCCGCGTCAATCGAAGAACTGCGAGGCTGCCACCAAAGGTATGGTGAGTCGTTGTGCTCGTACATCCAGAGGTGTTCCATCATCAAGAATTCTGCAGAAAACATCTCGGAGGACCGTGCAATCGACGCGTTCAATAGTGGCGTTCGTCGTATAGAGCTCAGGGAGGAGCTGGGCCGCTCGAAGCCCAAAACGATCGACCACCTAATGGAAATTGCGAATCAATGGGCGGACGGATAAGATTCGGTAAAAAACCGAACCTACTCTGACAATGACGATGACATTCGGTGCAGACACGGCCGCCGAGGAAAACGTCGAATGCGCGTCTATGAGGACTGCGAAGAGGTCAACATGGTTGCGGCTGGCTACACCGACAAACGCGACGACAGCCGCAACAGCGGATATCGTAGTGGGGCATACCGCGATGCTGGAAAAATCACGCAAGTGTGGCAATGCTGCACTCACAAAGAGGCACCTACCACCTCCATCCATGACAAACTGTCCGGACCCTGCAACCTGCACTTCTATATCGACAAGCACGACGGTAAGAAAAAGTTCAGTCACCTCCTAAAGGAATGTCGCGAGTTCCTCAAGCTCCACAAAGGCCTGGCTCAGATGAATCACGGCACGATCAATCGAGGCTACGGAGCCTCCCCAGGCGATGTGGCACATGGAGCTCCTCCACCACCACCCAGAAATCCACCACCTGCGGCTGCGCCAGTCCAGCAGCATGGAGGCGAACCGTACCCACGAGCTGTGGGCAACATGGGGATGATCTAAATACGGTGCCCCTCCAATCGCATGCAGAAGGCAATCACTTGCCAAGTCAATTTTGCGGTAAATTATCCACCTTCCACCACTAAGTACCTCAGTGGAAGCGAGTCCTGCATCACCTTCGACAAGCGCGACCACCCACGCTAGGTTCCTTGTCTAGGCCACTATCCCCTCATACTCGAGTCGCGTCTTCATGGATGGCGGAAGCAGCATCAACCTGATGTTCGCAAGTACCTTGCGGGCGATGAGGATCCCTCTGACTTTTCTGGAAGTTTCAGACACGATGTTCCATGGCATTGTCCTAGGGAAGGGCGTATACCCACTGGGAAAAATCAACCTCGACGTCATCTTTGGCACGCCGCAAAACTTTCGGCGAGAACGCATCGACTGGCCTTCATAGTACCACTGCATGCATGGACGTGTCGTGTTCGCGAGGTTCATGGCAGTGCCACACTATGCCTATCTGCAAATGAAGATGCCAGGACCAAATGGCGTCATCACGATCAACGGAAACTTCGAGAAGACCGACAGCTGTGACAGGGAGTTCAACATAATCTCCTAGTCCTTTGGCATGCAAGAAGAACTCGCAAAACTGAAGGAGTCGACAGACAACAGTCTGTCTCCCCTGAGCAGGCCAAGTTCACCTGACCTGTCCTTCAACTCGTCCGTGCACACAAAGAAAGTCTAGGTCCACCCAAAGGACCCGACCAAGACGGCCCTTATCGCCAACAACTTGAGTTCCGCATAGGAACTCGCGCTCATCGAATTCCTCTATGAGCACTGGGAAATCTTCGCCTGGTGTCCAGTGGACATGCCAGAGTTTCCTAGGGAATTCGCCGAGCACTCACTCAACGTGAACCCAGATGCAAGGCTAGTCAAGAAGACAATACGACGACTGTCTGAACCAAGAGTAGAAGTAGTCGGTATGGAGATCAACAGACTCCTCGACGCAAATTTCATACGCAAGATCAAGGAAAGCACCTGGCTCGCTAACAAAGTGCTTCTGCCCAAAAAAGACACGGATATCCTGCGGATGTGCATGGACTTCACCTCCTTGAATAAGCACTGCCCAAAGGATCACTTTTCGTTACCACGGATCGATCAAATCATCGACTCCACCGCGGGATGCGAGCGCTTCTGTTTCATCGACGCCTACTCAGGCTACAATCAGATTCAAATGAAGGAGGAAGACCAGGAGAAAACGGCGTGTACAACGCCCTTTGGTGTGTTCTGCTACAACACAATGCCTTTCGGGATAAAAAATGCAGGAGCCACCTATCAGCGGTGCATGCAGGCTTGCCTCAAGAACCAACTTGGTCGCAATATCCAAGACTACGTTGACGATATCGTCATCAAAACCAAGGACGAAGCCACGTTAATCGACAATCTCCGCGAGACCTTCGCTAACCTTGACCGCTACCGGATCAAGCTCAATCCGGACAAATGCGCCTTTGGCGTGCCATCTTGGCAATTACTCGGTATCTCGTCTCTGTGAGGTGGATCGAGGCAAACCCGAAGAAAATAAAGGCCATACTGGCCATGGAGAAGCCGAAGAACATAAAGGGCATCCAGTAGCTGGCTGGGCGAATCGCGACGCTCAGTCGATTCATCAGTCGAATGGGTGAAAAGGCACTGCCCTACTACCAACTCCTCCGCAAAGCTGACAAGTTCGAGTGGACAGACGAGGCGCAAGAAGCATTCGAAGATCTCAAGCGTCTACTATGCACCTCGCCAGTACTGGTGACGCCTCGCGAAAAGGAACCACTGCTGCTCTACATCTCCGCCACCAACCAGGTGGTCAGCACGGTGCTCGTGGTGGAACGAGCTGAAGAAAATAAGGTCCACGAGGTCCAGCACCCAGTATACTACCTCAGCAAGGTGCTCACACCCACAAAGCAGCGGTACCCACACTACCAAAAGGTTGCGTATGGCGTCTTCATGACAGCCAGGCGACTGCACCACTATTTCCACGAGCACTCAATCGTGGTGGTAAACGACGCCCTGCTCGGGCATATACTCAATAATCCTAACGCCACCGGGCGAGTTGCGCTCTGGGGCATAGAGTTTTCGCCACGCGACATCACATATGAGAAGCGCGACACGATCAAGTCGCAAGTTCTCCCGGACTTCCTCGTGCACTAGATGGAGAACCAGCTCCCCGACAAACCAGATATGTCCTATCTGTGGACAATGCACTTCGACGGATCCAAGCGAAAGGACGGAGCTAGCGCAGGTGTCATACTGACATCGCCCCAAGGAGACAAGATGAAATATATTTTGCGAATGCAATTCACTGCCTCCAATAACGAAGCCGAGTACGAAGCCTTAATCCACGGGATGAGGATGCGAAAGCTTGCGGCGCCAAGAGGCTCATTATCTACGACAACTCCAAGCTAGTGGTCAACCAAACGATGCACGAGTGTGACGGACTGAGCGACAACATGATTGCCTATCGTGACCTCTACGACACACTCGGGGGAGATTTCGACGGCTACGAACTATGAAACATAGGCCGCGAAAGCAACGAAGAGGTGGATCTACTCGCCAACATCGGCTCCACCTGTGCCTCCATACCACCTGGGGTATTCCTCGAGCGCATCTGTAAGCGCTCCATCAAGCCCAAGAGTCCAGAGAAGAAACCAAGGACGTCAACGGAATCGGGCGCTACGCCACCCAACAAGCCAATGGCACTCGATGATATGAATCTTGATACAGGACTCGAAGGCCCAATGGAGGTCATGATGATCGAGCCATCTTGGACACAGCCGTACATCATATATCTACTCAGCAAGAGGCTGCTAGACGACCCAACTGATGTTCGACACATTGCACGACGATCCAAGGCATGCGCCATTATCAACGGCGAACTGTACAAACGCAACATTACAGGGGTACTTCAGCGGTGCATCTCCAACGGGGCTGGAAGGTCCGTCCTCCTCGACATACATGAAGGCACTTGTGGACATCATGCTGGTAGTCGCGCCCTCGTTGCCAAAGCTCTGCGAGTTGGATTCTATTGGCCCACGGCCATGCGCGACGCCAAGGGCATCGTCCAACGCTGCAATGCCTGCCAGCAATTCACGGACAAACCTCACGCACTCGGCGCAGAACTCAGGCCAATACCATTGGCTTGGCCGTTCGCACAGTGGGGACTCGACATGGTCGGCAAGCTCCCAAAGTCCTCGCGAGGAGGTTATGTCTACCTCTTAGTCACGGTCGACAAGTTCACCAAGTGGATCGAGGCCATGCCGGTGACAGATCAATCAAGAGACAGTGATGTCAAGTTTTTCGAGTCCATTGTCTACTGTTTTGGAGTACCACATAGCATCATCACGGACAATAGGACAAACTTCACCTCTAAGGAGTTCCAGGAATTTTGCGAAAACCTGGGAATCAACATAAGCTACGCCTCGGTGGCTCACCCGCAGACCAAGGGTCAAGTCGAAAAGGCTAACAGCCTCGTCTGTGGCAGAATCAAGAAACGACTCCTTCGGCCACTCGAACAAGCCGCCGGGTGCTAGCCAGATGAGTTGCAATCCGTGCTTTGGAGCCTACGCACAACTCCGAACAGCACCATGGGATACACTTCGTTCCTCATGGTGCACAGTGCCGAAGCAGTGCTACCCGCAGAAGTGCGCTACAAAGTCCCACGGGTGGTTGCATACAGTGAGAAGGAGTCAACTCTCGCACTCGAAGACTCCATCGACCTCCTTGACGAGGCACGCGAGATCGCAGCGGAGAGATCAACGATCTACCAGCAGAGCCTCCGCAACTACCACAGCAGAAGGCTACGCCCCACATCCTTCGTTGAAGGAGACCTGGTCCTGCGACTGAAGCAGCAAGGTCATCTCAAACTCGAGTCCCCTTGGGAAGGACCTTATGTGAATACTGAAGTAATCTCAGGTAGTGCCTATCGCCTCAAAGACTTAGCAAGCGGAGTCACATACTCCAACCCTTGGAACGTCCCGCAGCTGCATCGTTTCTACCCCTAGTCGTTTTTACATTACAAATAAGGCTATTCAGTCAGGCTACTTAGCCACACATTGTACCTCGTACTATTCTACGAATAAATAAAGCTAAGTGCCCCACAACTCTATGTTTTTTTCTATTTTTCTGCAAATTCCTCACTCGGGGGCTGTGCCACCCTTTACACCATCGTTCTACGAACAAATCGCAGTATCCTAAGTAGCTGACATAATATCAATCGAACCCTTGATAAACACCAACCCAGTCGCAACACGCCTGACAGGTTGGCAAGATGCTGAGATAAATACACGTCAGGCTAATGAAAAGGAACTACAGAATACAATACACTCAAAAACTATACAGGCTAACAAGCTCTTCACCCATCAATGGGTATTAAATACACCCAACATAATCATACGAACTTTTACAACACTTCTACATCTATGTGTAGGATACAAACTACGCTACTGCTGCAACAGACAAACATTCGTCTGCTCTTCAAAGAAACCGATGATGTCCTTAGCTAGATGATTAACCGCCCGGTAGTGTGGCACCATATTCCAAGTCATCCCTTCAGGCAGTGGCGGTGGTCCAGCGGCAACAGACGCAATGTCCACATCTGGTCGGTGCAGTCGCACCAGTGACAGCGCAACCTTGGCACCTGTGACCACTTGCTGCCGCACACACTCGCAGACCGCACTTATATCTTGGAATTTCGCCAGCAGAGCCAACAGGCTTGAAGGGACGGCGTCCAACGGAAACATCGTCTGATAAATGTGCCTAAGGCATGATTGCGCCTTCTTCAAGCATTAAAAGCACTCATGAAGCACGATCCTGCAGGGTCGCCAACGCGACTGCACAGTCGTGGTCCACCCAAAAATACCCACTGGCCTGCAGCTGCTCCTAGGTCAAGTCACTCATCCGAATGGCCACCCGGTCCTTCTCATCCTGTGGATGTCGAGCACTAACAACTACACCAAGCAAGCAGCAAAGTGTTAGGACAAGGCATCGCCGCGACTGACTAAAGGACAAAATGAGGAGACAGAGAACTAACATTTAAACTGCTCATTCAATTGCGCCACTTCCTCCAAGAGATACTTCATGCAGCCAGTGGCCTTCTCAGCTTTCGAATTCCACACAACCGCGTTACCGCGGACGATGGACAACTCGCGCTCCAACTGCTTAATGTGGTCGCGCAGTCGCGAAAGCAACGATAATTCCTCCACCTTTGAACGCAGCTGCGTCGTGGTTTCATCGGTGGGAGAAGAGTCACGAGGACCACTCGAAGGACCCTAGTTACAATCAAGCAAAAGGCAAATGATACCAACTATGCATTGATAAAAGGAAGGACCACATTCAAATTTGATAAAAAGTATTACGGGGCTACACCCCCACAAAAGCAGGGTTCAGACAAAAGGCTAGCTACAATTATTACAAAGAGGCAACTACAAAGCAATCTGCTTCTTCGACTTAGACTTCGACTTCAGGGGCTTCATCGCATCCGTGGCAGTCTGCGACGCCACAGACTTGCCGGTGGTAGCCCCAGATGCCGTGGTCTTCGCCGCCTTCGCTCGTCGTTGCTCCTCAGAGTATTTGGCGACTATCGCGATCAACTGCAGCCCGTATTTACCACAGCTAGTAGCGAAGGGAGCAAACACTACCAGCTAGCCTCCAGCGTCGACAAGCATCGCCTCGGAGATCGCGGCGGGATCCAACTCCACGCCATGGGCTTGCACCATCGCGAGTACCATGGTAGCACCGACAGACCGCTGGGAGTTCCTGAATTCCATGGGAATACCTCCAGCAAGGGACTCTACCAGTTCATCAAGATTGTCGATTAGTCCGGCCTTGGGCGTCATGTCCTCCCAGAGGCGACTCAGCACACATTTGGCCTTCCCCAATGTCTCTTGGAGGGAGACACTGCGGTCCTCAACTATAGCCACAGCGCCAGCAAGAGCATCCTCGTGACGCAAGGCTTGGGTGTCGAAGCTGCGGCCAGTGGCATCTGAAGATCACAAGGTATCATCACAAGAAAAAGAAAACCAAGATAAGGAAAAACACAAGGGAAAAACAGCGCAAGTACCTGAGAGCACCTTCACAGTCGAGAAAAGTTGTTCCGAGAACCAACTTCTCCCTCTCAGCAAAGGAAGCGTGTAGGTCTTCCTCACGCTTCTGCGACTCCTGCAGAGCCGCGACTGCCTCATCACGCCTTTTCTTCGCCGCGGCAAGTCCCTTCTCGAGAGAAGGGACGCGATGGAGAAGTTCATTGTGCTCCCCTACAAAAAGGCAGCGCACGACACAACTAAGTTAGCAAAATCTTGCATAAGCAAAGCCAAAAAGAGAGGATCAGTACAAACCTTCGACTGCGCGGTGGCGATTGTCTAGCAGGGCGTGCTGCCGACCCAAAGCAAGGATTTGCTCCGGAAGGCGAGCAGATTCCTTTACAATGAGCTACACCAAGAGAAACTAAGACTTAGCATCAACCAAAAGAACAAATTCGACTGCCAACGACAAAACAAACACTTACATGTTCCTCAAGGGACTCCAAAGATGCCTATCGGGCAGTCGTCCGGGCAACCATCCCCAGCGTGTGGGGAACTCGAAGAATTGGTGCCGGAGTGTGCCGCCACTGGATGAGAAGGAGACCATGCGGCCACCTCCTTGGCCCTGGAGTCTGCGACTCCGGACTCCTTCACACATTGGACATCATCAAAAGACGACGACGACGTTTGACTACAAAAACACGTCCAGCACCGCTTTAGAAAAGCAACTTCAAAGAAAACTAGACGAACTTGGGGATATTAAAACTCACCAGTTGAATTTGTCGAGGTCAAAGGATTCATCCGACGACTCCTTCGGCAGTCGTAGCTTCTTCCGAGCGGGAGGAGCCATGGCACGCACAGGAACGGCGGGGATGGGCTCCTCTGAAGCAGCAGAAGGACCCTCCGACGTCGTCCATGGGGAGGCGTCAGAATCCTTGCTGCGGGAACGCTTGAGAGTGCCATGGCCACTAGACTCCAGGGCTTCCTCCTCTTCTTCAATTGGGACGATCGACTCCGACTTGTCCTCTTCCACCGCTTCGCGCAAGATAATCCCTTCAGATGGAGGAGGGAAGTTGTACGCCACTTTCCATTCCTACAATCAGAAGAAAACATCAGTCAATATTAAGCACTTGGCAATCAATCGAAAACTGAAGACTACTTCATAGGGCATCTCTACCTCAGGTGGAGGGTTGCTGGCATCGAAAGGGGGCACGACTGGTTCGCCTGGGAGATCCTCCTTGGCGGTGTACTTGGTCACCAGTCGCAACCTCCTATCTACCTCACCCGCAGAAATGACATCCGCAGATATGCGAGTGACATCGCCGGTGCCGATCCAGCGGTACATTGGATGGACTCTAGCCTGCAAAGGCTGGATGCGGCTGCGCAACCACGTGCGAATGAGAGCGGCGCCACCCTCTTCTTTGCCTATGCGGCCTTTGATGTCGCAGACACGCTGCTGATACAACATCTCTGTTTCCTCGGACTTGCCAGGCATCACGACATTCTTCCAAGAACGCCTCCTCTTACAAGCCTCCATAGGGTCAAAGGGCGCGAGTCCGTAGTGCTCTCCGTCGGCCTTCTGGTCGCGGATGTAGAACCACTTGTCTCTCCACCCTTGGACAGACGTGGTGAGCTTGATGTCGAAGTAGATGGCGGAGGAGTTGACATGGATTCCGCAGCCTCCTACATCATAGACTACCGAACCAGAAGCCGACTGACGTGTAAGTTATCCTGCCAAAAACATGGGACGTGCATTGAGTTTTTATTCCATTTTTTAAATCTGTATTCTGCCTCCTAGGACGAATGTAACAACAACTCCTTCTTTTCAATGAAATGAAACGAAAAAGCCCTTTGTGGTTTCTCGAAAAAAAACCTTTCGCTTGATTTGTATCCCTTGCACAGCAGTTGTGCTGGTGGCTTTAGGTATGGTGTGTGAGGGGCTCTTCTGGCATGGGTGGCCCTCCTGGTGGTGTGCCGGCATGTGGTGATTTCTCCAGACTTGCAATCTTAGAGCATCTCTAAGCCATCCCCTTCCTTTTAGAGGAGAAAACAGCCCCCTTTCCTTTAGAGGAGTAAATTTGCTCCTCTAAATTTAGCGTCACGGAACTGATCCCCAAAATGTTTAGAGGAGTAAAATTTTGTTTTTTTCAAATCAAATCTTTTAAACAAACTATCACTATTACAAACCAAAATAAGTGTAATAAATCAAATTATTCATTATTACAAACCCAAATAAATGGAATAAATCCAATAGTTAAATATTACAAACCGAATTGAATGTAATATTTATCGAATCATTTGCATGCAAATCAATAAAAACAAACACAACTAATTGCCATGGAGACACGAGAGATGCTCAACAAGATCAGCTTGTAGCTCATTATGTGCCTCCTTATTCTCAATGCTTCGGTGCATTGCGAGGAATTGGCGATCCTAGACAGATCATGCTCAGGCACAACAGGGTCTCCATTTTAGATGTACCTAAAGTCATCATCCATGTCTCTCTCATCTTCGATGATCATGTTATGCAAAATGATGCAACATGTCATGATATTCCAGAGGACCCGTGGTTTCCAATACTCGATAGGTCCACGAATAATGCCAAAGCGCTTCTGAAGCACACCGAAAGCTCTCTCCACATCTTTCCTTGTTGCCTCTTGCTCTGTGGCAAAGTGTGGTTTCTTCGGTTATTGCAAAGATGCCAGGGGATTGTCTTCACAAAAGTGGCCCATGGTGGGTAGATCTCGTCAGTAAGATAATAACCCTTTTCGTACTAATGGCCTTTGATCTCATAGTTGCATGGAGGCCTTCACCCTTCACAAGCCTTGAAAACAGTGGTGACCTCGATAGCACATTGAGATCATTGAGAGAGCTAAGCAATCCAAAGAATGAATGCCATATCCATAGATCATGCGAGGCAACTGCCTTGAGGATGATTGTTGAATCTTTGCAGTGGCCTTTGTGTTGGCCTTTCCAACCAGCTGGACAATTCTTCCAAGTCCAATGCATGCAATCAATTGAACCTAGCATCCCGGGCCATCCTCTTTCTTCATTTTCAGCAAGAATCCTGTTGGTGTCTACTTCATTGGGTGCCCTCAGATACTCTGGCCCGAAGATCTCAATCACAGCATTGGCAAACCTTCTCACGGACTCCAAAACTCTATCATTTCCAATGCGAACATAATCATCAATGGTGTCGGCCGAACATCCATATGCAAGTACCCTCATGGCCGCCATACACTTCATCACCGGGCTAGCACTGACCTCTCCCGTAGCACTCTTCCAAAGCTTGAACCAATCATCATGGGCTTCGACGACTTGTGATGGTGAGAACAAGTCTTTTGCATCCGAAACCGGCGCCTAAATTGCTTGTCTGTGTAGGTGGCATCGGGGTTGAAACAATCTCGCATGATCTTCTCATGCCCCTCGGCTCTGTTTCAGTTGACCCATGCACGACCGAACTAGGATCCCCTCCTGGCAGCTGTGCAATGACTGGACAACCACGAACCATCGTCTCTGCCGCCAGGAGAAGTTCATCGGAATCCGGCCACGACCACCAACTCGGTGTCTGTGGTCGCTCTACACCGCCTCTTCCCCTCCCAAGGCTTTTCCTGACCAAAATCGATCTCGCCGTGGCCGGAGACGAGCTTTCTTTCGGTTCTGATCGAAGGTGGGATCGACCTCTATGTGGCAGCTCTAGGGGAGATTCCGGCAACGGCGAGCAGCCGCGACAGGGGCGGGCGGGGGGAAACGGGGTTGCGGTGCTTCAGGAAGGCGGCGGAGGAAAACGTTTGTTGGCGGGGGCAAAGCAAGGCGGGAATGGTGCGGTGGGGCAGTAACAATGGGGTGGAGGAGCAAAAATTTGGGAATCGTGGCCTCCGACACGTATATTTGCGAGTCGCTGAGGCTGATTCCTAAAAAATATTCTCCTCTAAAGCCGTTTGGGGATGGGTTAGAGTCGGCTCCGGCTGTTAGAGGAGAAAATATACTCCTCTAACGGGCTGAAAGGGGATGGGTTTGAGATGCTCTTAGTTGGCTGGCCAGATTTGATCTGGTGAGGCATTGGCCAGATTTTCGGAGCCGACACTTGCTGTTGTAGGATAAAGTGAGGTGGTGGTCGGTGTGGACCCTTGTATGTCGGATCTGGATTTTCTAGACCTGCCATACAACACATTCTAATTTTGTGTTGGCATGGCAATGCTGGCCTTGAGTTACCTCGGCTGGACTAGCGGACACGGGGACCTTGGTGAGCCTTGGTGCCTTCTTTAGTCGTGTTGTGGACCTCGTGTGTGCAGCCGCATTGGCCTTCTCACGGCTGAGTTAGTGTGGTGCTTCTGCTCTTGAAGTGGCGTTCATGTCTTACTACGAGTTGTATGCGATGCAGAGGCTACACTAGGGGACTTTGGTTCGGTGGTTCTTTTCAAGCATTAGTTTTTTGAGCTCAGGTTTGGCCTTTACTAGTTTAGTCTAGCTTTACACGTTGTTCCTTGTTGAAGTCATGTTTGGAGTTTGCTTGAACCTTGTCCTTATTCCAAAAAAGGAGGGGGCGGAGGACATCACTGACTATAGACCAATTAGTCGCATGCATCCATGGTTTTGCCAAGATTGTCGCGGAAATCTTGTCGGTGCGACTTGTCCCTCGCATGAATGAGCTCATCTCGCTTGCTCAAAGTGCATTCATCAAAAAAAGAAGCATCCACGACAACTTCATGTTTGTGAGAAATTATGCGCGTTGGCCCATAGGAAAAAGAAGGCCACCCTCTTACTCAAGCTTGACATTAAGAAGGCCTTTGACTTGGTTCAGTGAGAGTACATTCTTGAGCTTCTTCATCATCTTGGATTCCCACCCCACTTTCGTGATTGGATTGCTGCTCTTCTTTGCTCCTCCACATCAAGAGTTCTCCTTAATGGTGTCCTGGGCGACCCCATCAAGCATGGCCGTGGGTTGTGCCAAGGAGATCCACTTGCCCCCTTGCTTTTTGACATTGCAATCGACCCCCTTCAACGTCTTTTGCAAGTGGCTGTGGAGCGTGGACTTATCCATCGCCTTCCCGGGAGGGGGGGTGCACTTTCGAACCTCCCTTTATGCGGACGACGCGGTCTTTATGCGGACGACGCGGTCATCTTCATGGTCCCCTTTGAGAATGATATCTCCAACCTTGCAAGCATCATCAATAACTTTGGACAAGTTACAGGACTTGTCACGAATCTTCAAAAGAGCCTTGTGGCTCCTATTAGATACGTTGACCTTGCGCATGTTCTTAGAAGTCTCCCGGTGAAGCTGTCTACCTTTCCTATGCAGTATCTTGGTCTCCCTCTAAGACTAAAAAGGGTCAAGTGGATTCAGTTTCAATACCTAGAAGATAAAGCAGCAAAGCGTCTAGTCCCATGGAATGGGAAATTTTTTAATATTGCGGGACGCAAGGCTGTCGTCATGTCGGTTCTCACCTCTCTGGCAATCTACCCTCTAACCGCGGCGAATGTTCCCGTTGAACCACTTCAAGCTATCCAAAAGATTATTAGAGCCTTTCTTTGGGCCGGGAATGAGAAGGCTTCGGGAGGGAAATGCAAGGTCAATTGGACGGCGGTCTATAAACTAACCTCCTTTGGAGGACTTGGAATTCTCAACATGGACAAGTTTGGAAGGGCCCTACGTCTTCGTTGGACTTGGTTTGAGTGGATGGCACCGAAAAGGTTATGGGTTGGATTGGAAAGCCCTTTCAATAAAGATGACATGGAGTTCTTTTACGCGATGACATAAGTCTCCATTGGAGATGGAAACAAAGCATTCTTTTGGGACGCCCTTTGGGCCGACGGGATCAGCCCCAAGACTATAGCCTCATCCATCTACAAGATTCCAAAAAAGAAGAATTGGACCGTTCGCCAATCTATTACTGATAATGCTTGGGTCTCGCATCTTGACATCACCAACAGCTTGTCCGTACACCACCTCCAAGAGTTCTCGGATATTTGGCCCTTCACCTCGCGGGTCGCCTTCATGGACAACACTCCCAGCTCCATTACCTATAAGCTCACCCCCTCCGGAATCTACTCTTGCCACTTGGCCTACTTGGCACAATTTGCTGGGCTCGTGCGCTCCCACATGGACTCTCTCGTTTGGAAGAATTGGGCACCCCCCCCCCCCCAAGTGCAAGTTTTTCGCGTGGCTCATCATTCAAAACCATGTTTGGACGGTGGATCGCTTGGAGCGTAGGGATTGGCCCAATGATAGAATTTGTCCCCTTTGTCATCGTGAGGATGAGACGGCTTGCCACCTCCTTTTCCGTTGCCGCTACTCCTGGGGTATGATTAAAGATTGGCTCAAGCTTGAGGATTTGAGCCTACAAGTTGGATGGGGTTTGATGATGTTGAAGCTTGGTGGAGCCACCTTCCCCTCTCCCACCCGACTAGGAGGAAGGTGATGGCCTCCCTTCTTATGCTATCTTCGAGGGAGTTATGGAATGAGCGAAATGCTAGGACTTTCAAGAAATTTAGCACCATTCCCACCTTCGCATTCGCAAAGATAAAAAATGAAGTCATTACGTGGGTCTTCGCTGGTGCCAAACATTTGGGTCACTTTCTACCGAGAGATTAGTAGCTTTCCTCTTTTTTAGTGGTTTGGAAGTTGTGATCCTTTGAACTTTGTTCCAGAATCTTCTCAATTAATGAAAGGCAAGACTTTTGCCTTTCTTTCAAAATAAATAAATAATAATGATGATCCGGTCTTCAGTAGTTAGATACGACACTGGAGGCGTGCGTCCATTTCTTGGAGGGTTGCGTTGGAGGACCAACCTTACAATCTAAGTGTTGTCGAAGGCGTGGAATAAAGGTGAAGATCGCTGCTGCATGCTCCTGCTCGTTAATTTAGTTGTCAAGCTCTTTGTTCTCTTTTGTTTTATAGAGTAAATTCCAGTTTTGACCGCCCTGGTTTCAATATTTTGACACTCATTACTGCATTTAGCAAAAGTTGTGCCAATTTTTATCCCATGTGAAAGAGTATGAGTTTGGCGGAATACGATGGATATATTATTGAACCTTATGGGCAAGTATATATATGCGTACAAAGAATTATCTTGGAGTACGAGTCAAGTTAGGACTGTACGTACAAATCCTAACTCTATCTAAACTACCATAACAACCGTATATACCTAATACCGTAGCATCCCCCGCAGTCGTAGCGGTAGCGTCGTGAACAACTAGAACGTCGTGGATGGTCAGACTAGAGATAAACCGAAGTAACATCCAGTAGGCTGACATCCTCCCGTAGTCGTAGCGGGAACGTCGTGGACGGTGTCGCGTCGTTGTTGCTTGGACTGTAGAGGAAGCTGGTGATGCTCAAGTGAGGTGGTAGCCCTTATGCCAATGTCGAGGGAGCCGAGAGTGTTGGGCGGTGCCGTGGTCGAAGTAGCCGTGCGAGGGGTCACCGTGGCCGATGTCGTGGTTGGGGATGCCGGTGTCGAGGTAGCCGCACGTGAAGCCGCATGCGCATAGTGCGCGAGGAGGATGATGGAGACGCGTCGAGGAAGATGTCGAGGACGACGTGTGGCCATAGTTTTGCCAGAACTAGGCGCACGTCCGGGACAAACGCACACTCCGGTTTTGCCAGAACCGAGTATGCAAAGAAGAACAAGTCGGTGACGCGGTCGAGGCAGTCGTAGAGGGAGGTGTCGATGCTGAAGAAGACTTTGTTGAGGCCGACGAAGACGAGGCGCCGATCCGAGATTGCCAGGCTCGGGAACGCGTCAAGGAAGAATGCACTCCCGGTGTTGCCAGTATCAGGCGTGCGGGGGCAGGGACCATCATGAACTTGCCGCCATGTCAGAAAGACTAGCAGAGAAAGCCTCCAGAGCGGTTGCGACGCGCAGAGCAGCGAAGGGGGAGATGCCGGCGCTGTCCGTGGTTGTCGGAGTAGAGTAGCAGATGGTGTAGTCGGGGATGAGGCGATGATGCTGGCGGTGAAGTTGTAGTGGACTAAGATGTAGAAGGCGGCGAAACCAGCGGCGACCAGGGTTAGTCATGCTAGATGTCTAGAGTGGCGATGGGGTAGTCAGCGGGACCTGCCACGGCGAGAGGGCGCCCTGCAGGTTAACTTGTGAAGCGCGGCGGCGGTGTTCGAAGTAGGCGAGGAAGACCCGGTGACGTGACGAAGACCATGTGTAGACGGCGGCGATCCACGATGTAGGAGATGGCGCAGTGAAAGCCGAGGACGTCGATGCACCGGAACGGCGAAGTAGACTGCATGCAGCGACACTACGACCCGAGGGGGCGGCATAGCTGCAGGACGCAAGTTGGTGCAGCGGCTGAGACACCACCAGCGATGTACACGCCAAGGAAGGCGCGTTGGAAGCCGGTAGCGTGGACCAAAGGCGGCGGTGCTGCGGCTGGAGGGGGCGACGTAGCGGCAGCCCATAGCTCGATCGGTGGTAGGTGTGTGCTCGGGGACGTGCTTGGCGTAGACAGACGCGAGATCGGTTGATCAGACCGACGGTGCGCCATATGCGCCAGGACGTGGACGACGCGTAGATCGGAGTCGATGGCGGTGTTGTCGGTGAAGTCCTAGACGATAACGACGAAGAGGATCTGAGGTGGGCGGCCACGATAGCCTTCCAAGGAAGGCGTAGCAGCCGTCCGCGATGCGCGGCAGCCTGCCGAGGCAGGCACAGCAGCGGAGGAGGCAGGCGCACAGGCGCGGTGTAGATCCTTGATGCCAATGGTCGGAGTAGAGGCGCGGCGATGATGATGGCGGTGGGCGACTCAATCCGATCTAAGATCGGTAAACTAAAAAAGAAAACCGATCAAGAGATCGGAAAAAAGACTTACAGAACGTATCATAACTCTATCTAAACTACCATAACAACCATATATACCTAATACTGTAACATCCCCCACAGTCGTAGCGGTAGCGTCGTGAACAACTGGAACGTCGCGGACGATCAGACTGGAGATAAACCGAAGTAGCATCCAGTAGGCTGACATCCTCCCGCAGTCGTAGCGGGAACGTCGTGGAAGGTGTCGCGTCGCGGTTGCTTGGACTGTAGAGAAAGCTGGTGATGCTCAAGTGGGGTGGTATAAAAGAAGCCTAGACTGAAAGGAGGAAGGAATCTGTCCCTTATAATTTGGGTGTGGCCTCCTTCTGTAAGCGAGGTAGGACTAAACTTCGTGTAGCCTCACCGGTCAACAACAGCCTAACATCCCATCCCCCTGAGAAGCCCCTTAGGAAGGCATGTCGATCGCTAGCTCTGATACCATGTATGAGTTTGGCGGAATATGATGAATATATTATTGAGACTCATGGGCGAGTATATATAGGCGTACAGAGAATTATCTTGGAGTACGAGTCAAGTTAGTACTGTACGTAAACAGATCATAACTCTATCTAAACTACCATAACAACCGTATATAACTAATATCATGTAACTTTTTTTAAGTGTTTTGGCACAGGTGTCTAGTACAGGTGGCATGCCACTTTATGTTGGTTCTCTATTTTTTATTTCTCATGGGAAAGCGTTTTTATCGCAAGATGAACCGTTTTGCTTTTAGGATGAGCCAGTCCAGTTTGTTCCTCAAATTGTGTCTTCCCTGGACAAAAAATGTGTCTTTCTTGAGCCAAACAAAATCCTAGTGCCACATCAAACTGAATGCAACTCCTAATCCATTGATCTAAGAGCCTATTACTCAAACGTTACTAAGCCCTTCTAGTTTTTATTTAAACCACAGCTAGCAGCACTACCGTTTCACCACGCCCAGCCCAGATAGTTCTTCATGTAGTGCAGATTAGAGAAACACCATCAGCACAAGGACCTCAAGAAACACCAGCACCAACAGCCAGATGGGAGATTGAAAAAATAAAGCCTGCCAGGAGAAAACCCATAAAGAGAAAACCGCCAAAACGAAACAAGTCTACGTGGCATGCCACCTGTATTGACAGCATGGACCCACGGTCAAAATGCTCACAAAAATGTACAGGGGTAAAAGTTGGCACAACTTTATTAAATAGTGTAATTAGGATGAAAACTTGATAATGGGGGTAATTAGTGTCAAAAATATTAAACTAGGGGGTAAAAATGGAATTTAATATTTTTTTTAATTAATTTGGTTGTGTGCATCCTCGAGGTGTCAACAACCTTTCGACATCATATTGTTGTAGTGGATGGGTGTATTCTATACCATGATGCATTAATGTTATCCCAATTTCCAAATAAAATGAAAATTATCATGTAAATTTTTGCTGTTAAATATACTGCTCGGTTTACACATGTTACTGTGACTAGTAATCGTGCACACACAAAGCATGTTCAGTAAGAAAAATATAAAGTTCTCCTGCCATTTGTTATATTTTTATTTTTAAGTCTATTGTTATGCCAAAGTAAAATAAAAAAATCATGTAATTTTGCATGTTTTGTTGCATATATACATTTGGTGTATATCTCAATGTGAAATTTAGACAATTGTTTAGCAAAATTTCGATAATATGCACATCTTTAGAGCAAATACTTATTAAATACTTATTTAAGCATGGAAAAATAAAAATCTCGTGCATACAAGATAAAAGTGGGACGGATTGAGAGAATAAGTACATAAGAGGCTACAAATATATGAGCGGTTGAAGGAGGTTATAAAATTTGTGCATGAGTGATGGACAGCATGCCAAATATATGAGCTATCTATTATATACTAAAAGTAATATAAGGTTGTTTTTCGAGACACCACGTTGATCCACATCATCAAAATTATTTATGATAGTTAGATCTGAAATCTATGGTTAAGATATAATCTGAGATTAAAAGATAAATAGTGTTACGTAAAAGTAGCGTGTACAAAAGAAGTTTTATGTCACGTTAGTGGTTAGGGACAGAGTCCGCCAATCAATCTCTAATTTATCAGCCTAACATGTCATACACGAATATGCGCCTATAGTGTCCGTGTTGATATCCACGTGGGTCTCCAAAAAAAACCATGTGGGCTTCGCTACTTGATCGGCCATGTGGAGTCCGCATGTGTAACTCTCCAAAAAACGGAATATACGCTATTCCTGCTTGCTAGCAAACGTAGAAACTTAAATCACGTAGCAAGTCAAACCTTTTTTTCAATCTTTTCATGTACAGAACGTCCCTGTACTCCTATAAAGAGTTCATACATGACAATTGAAAACGTGCAAACTAAGATCACCTAGCAGGCCATTTTTCTTTCTTTTTTGTCCTTTTTTTAGCAGGCCATTTTTCTAATATATTGGGACATCCTAATACTTCCTCCGATCCAAATTAGTTGACTTTGTTTTATCTAGATTCGGATGTATCTAGCATCAAAATAAGTCTAGATACATTTGAATCTAGACAAATTCATGTCAACTAATTTGGATCGAAGGGAGTAGATTTATTTACGAACCGGACAGTACATTTTTCTAGGATGTATTAATATACTTATTTACCCTTGCATGTCGCACATAGAAATACCACAGATTAATGTATGATTTGTTCTCTTTGTTATTAAAAAAATCCCGTTACAATAATTAATTGTGATGCATGTGCGCATATTTAAGTTAATGAACTATTTTTTCTCATGCAAAAAACATCACTTAAAAACCCCAACACATGTGTGCATTGATACTAGGCGAATCCCATCCATAGATAATACTTCAATATATACTCTGAAATTTGTAAGTGACAAGAAATTGTCGGTACAATAATGAGTTGTGTTGTGCGCACATTTAGATTTATAAAACCCATTTTCTCATCCAAAAAACATCACTTACAAAATCGCAACACATGTGTGCATGGATACAGTGGGAGTCTGGTCCACAAGTAACATTTAAATATATACTCCAAAATTGTTAAGCGACATGCACTTGGTGTTACATATGGTAGCCAAACGGGAAATGTGCTCGATTCTAGATAAATTGATGGTATATGTATTGTCCTGATAAAGCAACAGATAATGGATTAGGGTACATTGAGCTCATTGGCCCTAGAAAAACCCCAATTTAATTGTCCTAAGGTTCATCTAGATTGCTGGCCGTATATTTGAAACTTAGATAGATTCCCAAATATATGACAATAGGTTAACCATCCAAAAAATTCGAGATGTTCCAATAAACTGAGAATGATCATCCAGCTTACAAACTTTGTACATGACATGCACTTAGTGTTAAACTAATAGTAACCAAAATGAGAGAAGTCCTCGCATCTAGATAAATTGATGGTATCTGAGGTCCATCCTAGGACAGCGATAGATTCAGGAAACCTTATTTTGTAAAAAAATTTCGACTTCGAGTATGTACGTCAGCAGCAGAAACATGAACCAAAAAATAAGATATCTAAAATTTACATTTTCTAGACTATGGTAGATTAACATGGAAATACTAAACTATTTTCGCTAAGAAAAGTTAATACAGTGAGTATGAGACCATATGGATATAGGTTAAATCCTAGAAAATTAGATAATGAGAGATTTATTGGAAACCAAGAACTTTTGAACTTCTCTCTTATAATTACAAATTGGTGTCTAAAGTCAACCATTGTTTAATATTTGCTTCCCATATCTTGGACATCTATTGTGAGGCATTAGAAGATAAGTAATCATATAGTAGTAGCAAAATATTATAGAAGGGTGCAAATTAGAAATTGAATGTAAAAGTACCAATGGAGATTGAATCCCTGCATACACCTCACGGCCATGGGTTCCCTGCCTCCATATGTCCTACCACTATATATCGTATCCACCCTGAAGGTGAGGGAACCGTTGAAGATTGAAACCCTGAATGATTCGCCTGGTAATAATTCTTATTTTTTAGAGACAAAATTCATGAAATATCACACTAAAAATGGATAATAAAATTCTTAAAAACTCCAATATTATTAAAAAAATTATGAATGTCTGATTTTCTATTTTTCTTAGATTATGTGCCTCGCGCATATAATGGCAAACTCAACACACATATTTTTCTAGAAAATAGATAATATTACGTCACCATTCTACCATAATCTTGAAATCTTGCGTCTATTATACCATATTTTTATATTAAAATCATAGTGCATTAAGAGAAAGGAGGTGTAGTAGAGATTATCAGGAAAAAAGGATTCATCCATCTGTCAAATCTACCATCGCCAAAATTTACACATGGCCAGTGCATCACTTTATTCGTTAGTCCATTTTTAGGACTCACAAAAAATACCCTAGATAATACCATTCTCTCTTTGACCAATTGAACTAAAATTTCCCGATCTAACTGTAACTAATCTTATAAAAAAGTGATATGATCGATATATATATATATATATATAGACACTAATTGTTGTTCAGAGCCAGCAATCAATCATTATCTAACCTGACTGAAACTAAATAAAATTGGGTTATGTTTTGTTTACCACGATATTTATGTGGTCGTATAGAACTGTATTATTTCTGGAGGCATATAGGATCATGGATATAAAACTATATTTATGTCACAGTTAGTTTCAACTCATTAAAATGATTGTTACCATCACATTTTAAAAGGATATATATGGTAATTAAATTGGTATTTTCAAAAATAAATTACGATGTTTCTATAATGGCTTTATTTAGTCTAGCATAACACTTACATAGTTGTATGGAATTGAATTCTTTCATATTGCATAATCTAAGAAAGTATAAACTTATATAGTTTTATTTCTCAATTATTTCAACACATTTAAGGGCTGCCCTCGCAATTGTGAGGGCCACCATGCTAGTTGATAAGAAATGTATTATTATGAAATGAAGTAAAAATTTAAAAATCTAACACTAGTATGTGTTTTTGGTGCAGAATGATGGACAGCATGACAAAGATGTCACATTGTTCACGATGCATGACCTAGTGCATGACCTCGCAACAGCAATCTTGGATGATCAAGTTAACAATAAGGGCAAGGCTGATGGTAACAGATGCCGCTATGCACTCACGGATTGTAGCAAGCCATTGCAGGTGTCTGTGTCTTCTCCTGCAAATATAAAGGCGCTGCATTTCCTGGACTGTGGCCAATTAGAACTTTGTGGTGATGCATTTTCACAAGCTATGTCTCTCCACATCTTGGATTTAAGTGAATGCTTTATTCAGACATTACCTGATTCTATTGGTCAACTGAAGCAGTTGAAATATCTTCATGCTTCACGGATCAAAGCGAAGATGATTCTAAACGGCTCTCAGAATTACATTACCTCAACCTTAGAGGGTCTCGCCATATCTCAGCATTGCCGGAGTCAATTGGTGATATGAGAGGTCTGATGCATCTGGATTTATCAGATTGTAGCGGGATATGTGAACTCCCGAAATCATTCGCAAAGCTCCAGAACCTGGTTCATCTGGATTTATCAAATTGCCACACATGTCTATATTAGAATCTTTCAGTGGATTTACCAAACTTCAATATTTGAATTTATCAATAGAATCATTAATTTACGAGAGGCATGTCGAAGGGCTACCAGAGTACATAGGCAGTCTAACCAAACTTCGGTGTTTAAATCTATCAGGGTGCATGAACGCCTTGGTGCCATCAGGAAAAGAACTAATTGGCAGTTTGCTTAACTCTATCAGTACCCTTTCCAATCTAGAGCATCTGGACTTGTCTGAGAATGAGCTTTCCAGCATACCTGAAAGTATGGGCTGTTAGAGTATATTTGTATATTGTAGTATCCCCATATGTTAGGGGGCTTTCTGTATATTTGCCATGTACATGTATTATATATTCTGGCCTTCGGCCCTCTGGTAATATATGAGATCTATTACCCTAACATGGTATCAGAGCCATAAGGCCTTTTTTTTCTCGCCGCCCGCCCCGGCACCTCGCCGCCGCCCGCCCCGGCCACCGCCTCCTCTTCCACGCCCGCCGGAACCGCCGTCGCCGGCCGTCGCCGTCGCCGCCAACCCGCCCCGTCGCCGCCACCTCCTCTGCATCGTCGCCGCCGCCACCTGGAACCGCCGCCGGCCGCCGCCGCCTCCTCTCCCTCGGCCTCAGCCACCGGATCTGCCCCCGGTCGCCGCCCTCCAGCCGCCGCCAGATCCGATCTGGTTCGCTCTCGTTCGGTTTGAAAAAAAATTAAATTATGTCTTCCTCGTCGGGCTATGTTGCGATTCCTCGCTGCCCGGTGATTTTTGATGGCGCGAATTATCCTGATTTCGCTGCCTTCATGCGCGTCCATATGCGCGGTCTTCGCCTTTGGGGTGTGCTTTCCGGTGAGGTCTCCTTCCACCGCGCCCCGTTGTGCCTCCAGTGCCTCGTGCACCGACGCCCGTTGTCCTTGCCCCCGATGCTACTCATTCGGTCAAGGATGCAGCCCAGAGTGCTGATGATTCTGCTCGGGCTGATTATGAGCGCCAGGTCCAGGAGCATTCTACTGCTACTGCGACCTACCGGCTGGATCTGGCTGACTACACTCAGTGGATAGATGAGGATGCTCGTGCTGCTGCTGTTCTCACTTCCAGTGTTCTGCCTCAGTATGCTGCTGAGTTCATGGGTCTTCCCACTGCTGCTGCTCAGTGGACTTTTCTTCGTCAGCGCTATCAGCCGTCTGGAGATGCTCTTTATCTGTCTGTGATTCGTCAGGAGCATGATCTTAAGCAGGGGATTCTACTATTGATGATTTCTATACTCAGAGTGCTGCTATTTGGCGTCAGCTTGACTCTCTTCGTACAGCGGTGTGTAACAGCTGTCCCTGCTGTCTGATTGTGCGCGCGGATCTAGAGTTTCAGCGCGTCTTTGAGTTCTTGTCACGGCTCCACAAGGAGTTTGAGCCGCGCCGTGCCCAGCTGCTTGCCCATGGTCGTGTTCCGCTCTCTGAGGTACTGGCTGAGCTTCGTGCTGAGGAGACTCGTCTTCGTGGTGCTGGTCTTCTTGAGGTTCCTTCTGTTCTTGCTGCTCGTGGTCCCCCCGTGCCGCCGGCTTCGTCGCGGTCTCTCGCGCCGCCGCTACTCACTGCTCCACCGGCCTAGGGTCAGAGTCAGTCTCAGCAGCCTCGTGGTTCTCGTCCTCCCTGTGCCCACTGTGGCAAGCCTGGCCACGATATCTCTGGTTGCTGGACGAGGGATCCACGCTTACGTCAGCAGTATCTTGCTCGTCGCCAGTCTGGTTCTTCAGGATCTTCTGCTGTTGTCTCTGGACCTCCTGCTGGTGTTTCTGGACCTCCTGCTAGTGCTCTGTCTGATCAGGATATTATTCGTGGTCTTCGTAGTCTGCTCGCTGCTACAGGCTCCTCCTCGTCGGGTACTGCTGGTTCTGTGCCTAGTTCTTCTGGCACCGCGCGACCATCACCTTCTACACAGTCAGGAACGTCACCCCCGTGGTATCTGGATTCTGGAGCTTCTTTTCATATGACTTCTGCGTCTTCTATTCTTTCTGCTATTCGCTCTCTTATTTCTCATGTCCGTGTTATTACGGCTGATGGTACCTCTCTTCCTGTTTCCAGTCGAGGCACCCTCTCTACTTCCTCCTTCTCTGTTCCTGATGTTTCTCATATTCCCAGCCTTAAGATGAACCTTTTCTCTGCTAGTCAGCTTACTGATTCTGGTTGTCGTGTCATTCTTGATGCTGATTCTTGTGCTGTTCAGGACCGTCGTACACAGGCTCTGGTTGGAGCTGGCCCTCGCAGCATTGAGTCTCCGGGGCTATGGGAGTTAGACTGGCTTCGCGTTCCTTCCGCTGACATTTCTCCTGCCACTTCTCCTGCGGTTGCTGCTTCTGTCACTGGCTCGTTTCAGCAGTGGCATCATCGGCTGGGTCATCTTTGTGGCTCCCGTTTATCATCCTTAGTTCGTCGTGATCTTCTAGGGCTTGTCTCAGGAGATGTGTCGTCGTTACATTCGTGTCAGGGTTGTAGGTTAGGTAAACAGATTCAGCTTCCCTATCCTACTAGTGTGTTTGTATCTCAGCGACCTTTTGATTTAGTTCATTCAGATGTGTGGGGTCCAGCTCCCTTTGCTTCAAAAGGGGGCCACCGATACTATATTTTGTTTATTGATGATTTTTCACGGTACACCTGGTTATTTTTTATGCCCTCTCGTAGCGAGGTGCTTGCTATTTATCAGTGCTTTGTGGCCATGGTTCGTACTCAGTATTCCACGCCCATTCGTGTGTTTCGTGCTGATTCTGCAGGAGAGTATATCTCCCAGCACCTGTGTGGCATCCTTGCTGAGCAGGGCACCCTTGCTCAGTTCTCGTGTCCCGGCGCCCATGCTCAAAATGGTGTCGCCGAGCGTAAGCATCATCATATTCTTGAGACTACCCGTGCTATGATGATTGCTTCCTCTCTTCCGCTGCATTTCTGGGCTGAGGCTGTCGCTACGTCGACTTACCTCATTAATATCCAGCCTTCAGCTGCTCTTCAGGGTGGCATTCCTCTCGAGCGTCTCTCTGGCTCCTGTCCAGACTACTCGACTCTTCGTTTATTTGGTTGTGTTTGCTATGTCCTTCTCCCTCCTCGTGAACGCACCAAACTAACCGCTCAGTCTGTTGAGTGTGTTTTTCTCGGCTATAGTGATGAGCATAAGGGCTATCACTGTTGGTACCCCGTTGGTCGTCGTATGCGCATCTCTCGTGATGTCACGTTCGATGAGACGCGTCCTTTCTATCCTCGCCCCACCTCTGGTACATACCCAACGGATGATCTCTCTTTTCTTCTTTTTCCTGATACACCTTCCGTTGTCTCTTCTCCTCCACCTCCTCCTTCTGCTGCGCCTCCTTTGTCTTTGGCGCCATCCTCTCCTCCGTCTAGTTCCCCTAGTTCTCCTCGGTCTCCAGCTTCGGATCCTTCCTCCACGCCTCCTTCTTCCTCCTCTTATGATGAGTCATCTTCTGCGGATGAGCTTCCTTCCTCACGACCTGTTCGTCAGCGTCGTGCTCCAGACCGTTATTCCCCTAGTCAGTATGGTCTCTCTGTAGTCTCCGAGCCGACTTCTTATCGGGATGCCGCGTGTCATCCTGAATGGTAGCTTGCCATAGCCGAGGAGGTTGCCGCGCTTGAGTGCACTGGCACCTAGGATCTTGTCTCTCCCCCTTCTGGTGTTCGTCCTATCACGTGTAAGTGGGTCTATAAAATTAAGACCCGCTCTGATGGATCTCTTGAGCGCTATAAAGCGCGTCTTGTGGCTCGTGGTTTTCAGCATGAACATGGTCGTGACTATGATGAGACCTTTGCTCCTGTGGCCCATATGACCATTGTGCGTACTCTTCTTGCTGTTGCTTCTGTCCGACGCTGGTCTGTGTCCCAGCTTGATGTTCAGAATGCTTTTCTTAATGGCAAGTTGAGTGAGGAGGTTTATATGCAGCCTCCTCCTGGGTATTCTGTTCCCGATGGGATGGTTTGTCGTCTTCGACGTTCCCTTTATGTCCTGAAATAGGCCCCTCGTGCCTGGTTTGAGCGCTTTGCCTCTGTAGTGACTGCTACTGGTTTCTCTCCTAGTTCTCATGATCCAGCGCTTTTTGTTCACACTTCTCCTCGTGGACGCACTCTTCTCCTTCTCTATGTTGATGATATGATCATTACTGGTGATGATCCTGAGTATATTGCCTTTGTCAAGGCTCGTCTTCGTGATCAGTTTCTTATGACTGATCTTGGTCCTCTTCGCTACTTTCTTGGGATTGAGGTTTCCTCCACTTCTGATGGGTTTTCTATCTCTCAGGAAAAGTATATTCAGGATCTTCTTGCTCGGGCTGCTCTTGCGGATGAGCGCACCGTTGAGACTCCTATGGAGCTTCATGTTAAGCTTCGTCCTACGGATGGTGATCCTCTTCCCGATCCCACTCGTTATCGCCATCTTGTTGGGAGTCTTGTTTATCTTGCTGTCACCCGTCCTGATATCTCTTATCCTGTTCATATTCTGAGCCAGTTTGTCTCAGCTCCTACCGCTGTTCACTACGGTCATCTCCTCCGTGTCCTTCGTTATCTTCGTGGCACGATTACTCGTCGCCTTTTCTTCCCTCGTTCTAGCTCTCTCCAGCTCCAGTGCTACTCAGATGCTACGTGGGCGAATGATCCTATAGATCGTCGTTCACTTTCTGCTTACTGTGTGTTTCTTGGTGATTCGCTTGTTGCTTGGAAGACGAAGAAACAGGTAGCGGTTTCCCGTTCGAGTGTTGAGGCTGAGTTGCGGGCTATGGCTTCGGTGACTGCTGAGGTGACTTGGTTACGGTGGTTGCTTGCAGATTTTGGGGTCTCTGTTACGACAACCACTCCACTTTTGTCAGACAGTACAGGTGATATCAGTATTGCACGTGATCCGGTCAAGCATGAGCTGACCAAGCATATTGGTGTTGATGCTTTTTATACACGTGCTCAGGTGCAGGATCAGGTTGTTGCGCTCCATTATGTGCCTTCAGACTTGCAGTTGGAAGATTTCTTTACAAAGGCACAAACCCACGCTCAGCATGATTTCTTACTCTCCAAACTCAGTGTTGTGGATCCACCATGAGTTTGAGGGGGGGTGTTAGAGTATATTTGTATATTGTAGTATCCCCATATGTTAGGGGGCTTTCTGTATATTTGCCCTGTACATGTACTATATATTCTGGCCTTTGGCCCTCTGGTAATATAAGAGATCTATTACCCTAACATGGGCAACCTCAGGAAGCTTCATAGGTTGAACCTCTTAGGCTGCTACGAACTAAGGAAGCTTCCCGATAGTATGGTTAATATGGTTAGTCTGAAGGTTCTAAATGTGAATAGATGGGTTAGATTGGATGAACCTGTGCTCTCTCTGTTAAATGCTGCCTCGTTGCCATATTTTGTGGTACAGGCTTCAAGTACTAAATGTAGCAGCGATATCATCCATCTTCAGCCTACAAATCCTGTTGAGCTAGTGATAGATAGACTTGAAAATGTGAAGTCTGCAGAAGAGGCACAGAGTATAAACTAATAGAGAAGCAAAAATTGAAACGCTGACATTTCAGTGGACTGTATATGCTGGAAGGTTTGAGGATGACAAAGAGGTGCTGGAAAAACTAGTGCCACCAAGCAGTGTACAAATATTGCATATAACTGGTTACATTAATGCCAACATTCCTGATTGGCTTATGGGTATTAGGCAGTATCTCCCTAATCCTTCTAAGATAGATTTGTGTGATTTTCCTAACTGCAACAACCTACCACCACTCGGTCAACTACCAAACTTACAATGGCTGAGTCTCTGCCTTATGAAGGGCTTGGAGGAGTGAAACATGACATACACTAGTGGAGAAAATGAGCTCTTGTTCCCGAAGCTTAAGAAGTTGACCATAAAGTGTCGGGGGATAACCCCCGGGTAGGCCAAGACGGGACCAACCGGCTGGCTCCAAGGAGCGCGTGCCGTCTGGACCCAGATCAAGAAACCACAGCCGGGTGGAATTCCCACCCGGTCCGCATTCAAGTTTCCCCGGCTGGCCTGTCTAGCCGGGTAGCCAGAAGAACCGGCTAGGAGGCCTCTCCTAGCCGGCCGCCTCGGATCCGCTGGACATTGTACGGTGGAGATGATGCTCCTTGCTGAGCGCACCCTTGACCGGACAGGTTGGCTGGCCTGGCCGGCTCTACTGGACAACTGCGCCAAAGCTGGAGGCTGACGAGCAAAGCAAGGGCTGACGAGGAAAGCCCCGGCTTACGCATAAAGAACCGGCTGACGGATAAAGAGCCGGATGACGAGTAAAGCAGGGGCGTTGAGCACTAAAGCATGGTCCGTCCCTGTACTGGAGGCTTGACTGGACCCGGGCCTACCGTTTGGCCCTGTCCAGCCGACCCACTTTGTAAGGCCCAAATCCAAACAGTAAACCCTAGAACCCATCTTGTAGGCTACCTCATCGACCTGTATATAAAGGGGTAGCGCTAGGGTTCTAGGTAAGCTCAAGCAAAAGTAGAAGATAGACACCAGAAGAAGTTGCTAAGGAAACAGCTCAAGGAGCACTTGTATTGGGCATTCGCCCCCTTTGATAGTAGATCCTTACAGGAGTAGGAGTTTTACCTCACCAAGAGGGCTCCGAACTTGGGTACATCGTTGTGTTTGCAGTATCTGTTCCCAACCCGTTGCGAGTAGCCACTGATAGCATCCTGATTGTCCCCTTCATGCCATCTCCAATGGCACTGCCGTGTTCCACACCACGACATAAAGCATTGTGCCAAGTTGAGTATAAACCCATGTCTACCTAGATCTATGTCTTTGAGCATAGTAGAATGTGATAATATACTATCACCCTCAGGAGAGAGCTCATCACATAGCATTGCTTCTTCCTCTTCTCCAATAACTTATCTTTATGTTGGTAACAGCAATGTCCCATTGCATCACTGGAGATTGCTTCACCAACTCCCTGGCCTTCGTAGTTTAATTATCACTGGTTGCAGTGACCTGACCACCTCATCACATAGCGGAGGATGAATGCCACCATGCGGGAGTGCAAAATCGTGCATGGCTTCGCGTGCTTTCCTGCCGCCAGCCGCCTGGCTCATCCGCAAGGCCGGAACCTCGGTTCAGAGATGGATCGTGCCACTGATCCACGTACGCCCGCGGTGCAGCCGGTCTACAGCACCCTCGCCAAAAAATGAGGACCATGGAGGCGGCTGTTGCAGAGCTGAGCCACCTAGAGGGCGAAGAGCTGCTCCGTCAGCAGGCACGTGTCCAGCTCCTTATGGTCACAGCAAACAAGCAACAGGCCAAGGCAGAACTCAGCATGGCTAGCAACAACAGAACCCAACCGGCTCATCGGATGGCGGACCCGGCTGCAGGCGGCAGCAAGGTATCTTCCCCAAATGGAGCAAGGCAGAGCAACCGTCCACGCGGTGGATCTACAGGCCATGGGCACAACGCCCGCGATGCGGCAGCTGTTACCAGCAAACATCACGAGCCGGCTGACGAAGCCGGAAAGGGCCAAGCGCTCCCCAAGTCCCGCCTATCTGGCCGGCTGGGACCGCTCGAGCCAGATGAACAGCAAAACGCGCGCGCGCGAATCGACCTGCTAGTCCAGTCATGCGCGCTGGAGGAAGAAAGCCCAGTCAGACCAAGATGTTTCCGACCGTGCATCCGGAACGAACCGTTTCCAAAGGGATTTTTGCTCCTAAGAGATACGCCAAAGTACAATGGCTCGGTCAAGCCGGAGGACTGGCTGGTGGATTGCACCACCACCGTAGGCATCGCCAATGGCAACCACCGGGTAGCAGTACGCTATGCCCCTCTCATGTTGTTCGACTCAGCCAGAACGTGGCTAAACAGTCTCCCCGACAACAGCATTAACGCCTGGATCGATTTCGAGCAAGCATTCGTTCGCAACTTCACCGACACCTACAAGTGCCTAGGCCGCCCTGACGAGCTTGCTCTCTGTGTGCAGGGCCCGGATGAATCCGATCGCTCCTACATCACAAGATGGACGAGCATGCACAACTCCTGTGAGGGGGTACGCGAACATCAGGCGGTTGATTTCTTCATCAACGTCTGTAGAGACAGCACTATGCTCAAGCATAAGCTTCGCCAGGTGGAACCCACAACCATGGTGCAGACCATGGCCATCGCAGACAAGTACACCATGGCCGACGCGACAATGAAAAGATCCATCCAGGTGGACGACCAAGGGCAAACAATCGTCGACGTCGCCGTGGATTGGCGCCAGCCGGAAGGGAATGGCCACAATTCCAGGCGGCACGACAATCGCCACGGTAAAAGAAAGGATGACCAGCCGGATAACCAATATGGTTCCAGGCAGATGGCGGCAGTGCAGGAGGATCCAACTGCAGGCGGAAGCAGGAGACAGAAGCCTGATGACCGGCCTCGAAGGCCCAAGTACACCATTGAGTCGATGCTTGATGGACCATGCAAGTTCCATAGCGGGGGCAACAAGTCGGGTACGCACACCACACGCCAGTGCACTTGGATGAAGAAAATGACGGAGATTGTCGGCGCACCAGCTGGACAAGCGCCACCTCCTCCAGTCGGCGGGCCGCCAGGCGGTCGCGATAACCAGCGTCGAAGGGAAGATGATGACAACAACTAGCCCCGCTAGGTGGGAAACTACCACATCTTCACCATGGAGCCAGAGACCAAGCACAACAAAAGGCGTCGCGAGGCAGAAGTGAACGCAATCATTCCTCTTGTTCCCCAGTACCTCAACTGGTCGGAGCAAGAAGTTGCATGGAGCCGGAAGGACCAGCCAGCTGAGCTGCTGATACATTGCAAACGTATCTATAATTTTTGATGTTCCATGCTTGTTTAGTATCTACTTTGCTTTGCTTTGTCCACACTTTGAGGTACTTTTATGCATTTTCTGGAACTAACCTATTAAGAAGATGCCACAATGCCAGTTGCCTGTTTTCTACTGTTTTTGGTTCCAGAAAGTCAGAAAATGAATATTCTCGGAATTGGACGGGACAAAAGCCAATATGCCTATTTTTCCCGGAGCAACACAGAAACACGAAGCAGAGACGGAGTAGGGCACCGGGGTGGGCACACCATATGGTGGCGCGGGCTAGCCCTGGCCGAGCCACCAGGTGGTGTGCGCCCCTGGACGCCCACCGACCTTGTGTCTTCGCCTATAAGATGCCTCTCGATGCAAAAATCCTAAATCGTTAAGCCTCCAGCCACGAAAAGTTCTGCAGCGCTGCCGCCACCGAAGGGGAGATTCGGGGGACAGAAAGTCTCTGTTCCAGCACCCTGCCGGGACGGGGAAGTGCCCCTAGAGCCATCTCCATCGATCTCCACCACCATCTCCATCGCCATTGCTGACTCCCATGATGATGAGGGAGTAGTTCTTCCTCGAGGCTAAGGGTTCTACCGGTAGCTATGTGTTCATCTCTCTCTATGCATGATCATATTGTGATCATGAGCTTTGTAATCAAGTAGATCTACCTTGCTACTCAAGTGCTTTAATAGATCTGTGCTCTCCCTATGTGTGTGAAAGTGACAGCGTGCACACCATGGTGGCACTTAGGCTAGAGATTATAAATACTTGTTATGAGTTATATTTGGAGTTGGATGTCTTTATGAAATTGTGGTGTTTGTTGGAACCATCTAGTGCTCAAGGTGACAGTGTGGGGTTATCTAGATGGGGAAAGCGAACTTTGAGGAGTGTTGTTATAGCCCTACCATGGATTAGAGTGTCCAACCAGAGAGTAGTTAAGAGTAGTATCATAAAGAGAAGATATTTTATATGTGAGTGTTCACTAGTGAAAATATGATCCCTAGGCCTTGTTTCTTAGCATTGAAACACCGTTTGCAACTAGATCTGTTACATGTTTTCTTGCTTCCATCTTTATTTCAGTTTGCCTTTACTCTCTTCCACGCCATCAAGCTATTTTCTAGCACCGTTGTCTTATATCCATACCACTTGATGATCCTTTAGTTTTCAACTTGTGATGTCACTTTATGCTTTAATTAATGATGTTTTGTCGCTCTGCATGATTATGGCTATTATTGCTCTCTTAGTTGGTCGCTCCCAGTCTTTTGCTAGCCTTCATAACCAAGTATGAGTTCCACTCATGCATCCAACTCCTAAAACTAAGTTATTCCAAAGAGTCCACCATACCTACCTATTAGCATTTGCTATTCCAAGCATATTCATGTTTTTATCTACCTTCCGAATTAAACTTGTTATGAGAAAACTAGTGATTAAAGCTCTCACGAACTTGATGGCACACTTTACTTTTTTTGCCCTTAATAAACTTGAACCATTGTGTCGTCTATGTTGTATATGCTTGCACTTATATGTTGGGGATTAGCAGAACCATGTTGTCATGGGGAACGCTTTCAATATTGCACTTGTACTTTGTACCTAGTTGATATCATGCTCTTTTGTCTATGGATGTCGTCGGTGTGAAATGAAAGGGGAGCTTGTAAGTACATGGAGTTATGTATGTGTGTTAGAGAAATGCCTAGGTCGCCGGTCTAATCCATGCCATCATGGTGGAAACATGCAGCGTAACCATAATGAGCTGTCTATGAAGCATTCTTCTTATAAAAAAAGAGTCAAATATTGAGAAAAAAGAAAAGAGAAAACAAAAAAAGAGATATGAGAAAAGAGGAAAGAGAGAAAAACGCACCATTTTCCCATGGTAAATAAGAAGATTGCTGAGATGCTCGTTGTCTACTTGCCTTGTCATTTTGATATGGGGATTCTTCTGTATCATCGGGCAAGGGGTACCCCGTTGGCGGTTCTCTATGATACACATGTACTTACTATGACAAGAACTTACTGGTAACTAACTTTGAGTAGCATGAGGAGCGGCCCTCGTATTCAAGGGACATGAGATTGCCAACTTATACTTTGTCAAGCATATACTCCATAGTTTGTTCACTTTAACCTTAATCACTTCAAGATGCTTATGATAGGGGCAATGAGAGCTGAAAGCTAATAAGTACCATAATTTTTGGAAGCTCTTTATGAGACTTGAATCCCTGCTTCCTTCTATGAAGGCCTTTCTTTTACTTTCATGTTGAGTCTCCATCTTCTATCTTTATGCACCTATTGAGAGAGCATAGTGGCCGTTCTTAGTTCTATGTGCATTGTCCCAAGACTTGTTGATTGATGCATAACTTTGATATTGCTTGTTCTTAAACTATTTGTATCTAGTTACCCTTATGAATTTTGAAGGTGTCTTATGCATTTATGTTTGCTACTCTATGAGGGACAAGCTGAATGCCACTATGCTATGTTTTCTTTATGTGAAACAAACAAACGTCTTGCAAAGCATTGTAATTCATGAATCTTCTGTTTGTGCCTTTTCATGTTACAACATAGTTGTCATGTCTTATTGTTAGAACTTTGTCTTCCATGCTATGTTGAAGTACTATGATCCCAGCTATCAATGTTTTACAAATACTTTGATCAAGTCTACGATGGTGCATGTCACCTTAAAAATTATTCTTTATTTTTATCACTTACCTACTCAAGGATGAGTAGGAGTTAAGCTTGGGGATGTTGATACGTTGCAAACGTATCTATAATTTTTGATGTTCCATGCTTATTTAGTATCTACTTTGCTTTGCTTTGTGCACACTTTGAGGTACTTTTGTGCATTTTCTGGAACTAACCTATTAACAAGATGACACAATGCCAGTTGCCTGTTTTCTACTGTTTTTGGTTCCAGAAAGTCAGAAAATGAATATTCCTGGAATTGGACGGGACAAAAGCCAATATGCCTATTTTTCCCGGAGCAACACGGAAACATGAAGCAGAGACAGAGTAGGGCACCGGGGTGGGCACACCATATGGTGGCGCGGGCTAGCCCTGGCCGCGCCACCAGGTGGTGTGGCCCCCTGGCTGCCCACCGACCTTGCCTCTTCGCCTATAAGATGCCTCCTAATGCAAAAACCCTAAATCGTCAAGCCTCCAGCCACGAAAAGTTCTGCAGCGCTGCCGCCACCGAAGGGGAGATTCGGGGGATAGAAAGTCTCTGTTCCGGCACCCTGCCGGGACGGGGAAGTGCCCCTGGAGCCATCTCCATCGATCTCCACCACCATCTCCATCGTCGTTGCTGATTCCCATGATGATGAGGGAGTAGTTTTTCCTTGAGGCTAAGGGTTCTACCAGTAGCCATGTGTTCATCTCTCTCTCTATGCATGATCATATTGTTATCATGAGCTTTGTAATCAAGTAGATATACCTTGCTACTCAAGTGCTTTAATAGATCTCTACTCTCCCTATGTGTGTGAAAGTGACAGCGTCCACACCATGGTGGCACTTAGGCTAGAGATTACAAATACTTGTTATGAGTTATATTTGGAGTTGGTTGTCTTTATGAAATTGTAGTGTTTGTTGGAACCATCTAGTGCTCAAGGTGACAGTGTGGGGTTATCTAGATGGGGAAAGCGAACTTTGAGGAGTGTTGTTATAGCCCTACCATGGATTAGAGTGTCCAACCGGAGAGTAGTTAAGAGTAGTATCATAAAGAGAAGATATTTATATGAGAGTGTTCACTAGTGAAAGTATGATCCCTAGGCCTTGTCTCTTAGCATTGAAACACCGTTTGCAACTAGATATGTTACATGTTTGCTTGCTTCCATCTTTATTTCAGTTTGCCTTGAGTCTCTTCCACGCCATCAAGCTATTTTCTAGCACCGTTGTCTTATATCCATACCACTTGTATTTTACTATCTCTTCGCCGAACTAGTGCACCTATACACCTGACGAGTGTATTGGCTGTGTTGGGGACACAAAAGACTTCTTGTATCTTGATTGCAGGGTTGCTTGAGAGGGATACCTTTGACCACTTCCTCCCTGAGTTCGATAAACCTTGGGTAATCCACTTAAGGGAAAACTTGTTGATGTTCTACAAACCTCTCCACTTGGAGGCCCAACAACTGTCTACAAGAATAGAAGTGCGTAGACATCAAGCTGCCTAACCCAGGCACCTATGCGATGGTTCTGGATCCTATCATTCTCTCCAAGAAGCATTCCTGCAGATTCTCCCACGTCCTCGTAGACGGAGGGAGCAACATCAACCTCCTGTACCGCAGCTCGCTCGACTGGCTCGGTATCAGCGAGTCAGAGCTGGAGCCGTCAAGCACCTCCTTCCAAGGAGCCGTCCCAGGCCCATCGCATTCCCCCATCAAAAAGATCCAGCTAGACATCATCTTAGGCACGGAGGACTACTTCCACCGCGAGCCCATCTGGTTCGAGGTGGTCAACCTCTGCAGCGCGTACCATGCAATCCTGGGAAGCCCTGCGCTCACCAAGTTCATGGCGGTGCCACATTACGTGTACCTTAAGATGAAGCTAACAGGGCCCAAGGGCGTCATCACCGTGGCTGGCTTCTACAGACGGTCTGTGGAATGTGCCACAGACGGGTGCAAGATACCGGAAGCCATGATCATCGCGGAAGAAAAACGCATAATCATGCAGAACGTGGCGGCCCTGTAGAAGGACATGCCGGCTGGCGAGCCCAAGCCGGCCGGAGAGGCACAATTCAAGCCATCCAAGGGCATGAGGAAGATCCTGTTGGACGAGGCCGAGCCGGACAGGTTCGTCCTGGTCGGAGACGGCCTTGACAGCACAAAACCGCTCGTCGACTTCCCCCGTGAGAATCGGGATATCTTCGCATGGTCCCCCAAGGACATGCTAGGTGTTCCGAGGGAGCTCGCCGAGAACTCTTTACATGTCAGGCCAGATGCAAAGCCAGTCAAACAATCACTATGCCGCTTTGTAGAAGAAAAAAGAAGAACAATTGGGGAAGAGATCACCGGGCTGCTTGCAGCCGGATTCATCATGGAGGTTTTCCACCCGGAATGGCTGGCAAACCCCGTACTCGTACTGAAGAAGAACAAGACTTGGCGCATGTGTGTTGACTACACCAGTCTGAACAAAGCATGCCCCAAAGATCCATTCGCCCTGCCAAGGATAGACCAAGTGATCGATTCCACGGCCATCTGTGAGTTGTTGTCATTTCTGGACGTGTATTCCGGCTACCACCAGATCCGGCAGAACACCGCTGATCAAATAAAAACATCATTCATCACTCCTTACGGGGCCTACTGCTACACCACAATGCTGTTTGGACTGAAGAACGCTGGAGCAACATACCAACGCTGCATGCAAAAGTGCTTATAGGCTCAGATTGGCAGAAACGTACACGCCTACATCGATGATGTGGTAGTCAAGACCAAGGAGCGCCAGACACTCCTTGAGGATCTGAAGGAAACATTCACTAACCTCCACCGGTTCCAGATGAAGCTGAACCCGGAGAAGTGCGTGTTCAGCGTCCTAGCCGGCCAGCTACTAGGTTTTCTTGTGTCTGAGCAAGGAATCGAGGCAAACCCAGAGAAGATCAGCGCAATTGAGCGCATGCAGCCGCTTAAGAACTTGAGAGATGTCTAGAAGTTCATCGGATGCCTGGCTTCCCTCAGCCGGTTCATCAGCCGGCTAGGCGAGAAGGCACTCCCACTGTACCAGCTCATGAAGAAGACGGACAAATTCGTCTAGACATCGCAGGCGGATGAAGCCTTCCGCGACCTCAAGCGCATGCTCACTTCACCACCTATTCTGGCAGCGCCGGTAGCAAAGGAGCCCATGTTGATGTACATCGCAGCAACAAACAGGGTCATCAGCATGGTGTTGGTCGTAGAGAAGCCGGAAGAAGGAAAGGCGCAGCCAGTGCAACGACCGGTGTATTACCTGAGTGAGGTGCTCTCGCTCTCGAAGCAGAATTACCCCCCATTACTAGAAGCTAGTGTACAGCGTATACATGGCCGCTAAGAAACGGAAGCACTACTTCCAAGAACATTCCATCCGGGTGGTGGCGCTAGCGCCACTTTCGGAGATCATCGGCAACAGAGACGCCACAGGCCGGGTGGCGAAATGGGCCACAGAGCTCGCTGCCCACAACACACAGTACGATCCAAGAACGGCAATCAAGTCTCAGGCCTTGGCAGATTTCCTCATCGACTGGGCAGAAACACAGTACCTGCCACCTTGCCCTAACTCCACGCATTGGAGGCTGCATTTCGATGACTCCAAGATGTATGAAGGACTCGGAGCCAGAGTGGTCATCACTTCTCCAAAAGGAGACCAGCTAGAATACGTGTTGCAGATCCACTTCCGTGCGTCCAACAACGTCACTGAGTATGAGGCGCTCGTCCATGGCCTCAAGATGGCAAAGGAAATAGGCATCTGACGCATCCTATGCTTCGGCAATTCTGATCTGGTGGTGCAGCAAGTGTCAGGCGATTGGGATGCCAGAGATGCAAACATAGCTCTATATTGTTTCTTCATACAGCAGCTATGTGCCTGTTTCGAAGGATGCGAGTTTCACCATGTCCCCAGGGCAAAAAACGAGGCCGCGAACATGCTCGCCCGCATCGGGTCAACAAGGCAAGCAATTCCGCCTGGAATCTCCCTTGAGCACCTACGCAAGCCATTAATGACACCGTCTCTCGGATCCGAGTCCATAATATTGGAGGCGGACCCGGGGACTACCGGCTCTAGGACCTCCACGACGGTTGCACCACACCCAGGGACTGCTTCACCGCACCGGGGACTGCCGGCTCTAGGACCTCCATGACGGCTGCACCACACCCGGGGACTGCTTCGCTACACCCGGGGACTGTCGGCTCCACGACCTTCGTGATGGCTGCACTGCACCGGGGACTGCTTCGCCGCACCCGAAGACTGCCGCCTCCAGCCTAGAGGCTGGCGGCTCCGCCGCTCCACCCAGTCAGCCTCTGGACGAGCCGGTCTCAGCCATCCGGGCAAAAGTGAATCTGCTAATGCAGGCGGTATGCGCCATCCGGGAAACCCCAACATGGGCCAAGCCGCTCATGGATTTCCTAGCCAAAGGAGAGCTGCCTGAAGAGGAGGTACAGCCAAGATAGGTGAAGCGCAGAGCCAGCGCATACGCCATCATCAACAACGAGCTCTACAAGCGCAACGTTGGCGGTATCTATCAACGGGGTGTGAGCCAAGAGGAAGGAATCCGGCTGCTGGTCGACATCCACCAGGGCGAGTGCGGATACCACGCATCATCACGAGCCATAGTAGCAAAGGCATTCCGCTGCGGATTCTACTGGCCCACGATCCTAGAAGACGCTGAGCAGATTGTCAAGGCCTGCAATGGGTGTCAGCGGTTCAGCCAGCAGAGGCACACTCCGTCTACAGCACTCAAGATGATTCCCATCACCTGGTCGTTCGCCGTCTGGGGGCTGGACATGGTTGGCCCTTTCAAGACGGCCAGATCTGGCATGACCCACTTGTTGGTGGCAGTGGACAAATTCACCAAGTGGATAGAGGCAAAGCCAATAAAGAAGCTAGATGGGCCAATGGTGGTCAAGTTCTTCACCAACATAATTACACGCTTTGGCTACCCCAACAGCATCATAACCGACAACAACACAAATTTTGCCAAGGGAGCTTTCGCACGATTCTGCGGAGACAAGGGCATCCGCCTGGACCTTGCATCTGTGGAACACCCCCAGTCCAATGGGCAGTGTGAGCGAGCAAATGGCCTGGTCCTATCTGGAATCAAGCCTAGGCTGATTGAACCGCTGATGTGATCCCCCCGGCTGCTAGATTGAGGAGTTGCCGGCTGTACTCTGGAGCCTCTGCACCACGCCAAACCGATCCACTGGCTACACTCCCTTCTTCCTCGTTTACGGGGCGGAGGCGGTTTTGTCCACTAACATCGAGTTCGACGCACCTAGGAAACTGCTATACACAGAGCAGCAAGCCAAACAAGCACGAGAGGATAGCGTCGATCTCCTGGAAGAAGCACGCGAACTGGCCTTGTCCAGATCCGCCATCTACCAGCAGAACTTGCGTCGCTACCACACCAGTCGGGTACGCAGCGTCTTGTTCCGCGAGGGCGACCTGGTGCTATGGCTAGTCCAAGACACCAAGGGGATGCACAAGCTGTCTCCGCCTTGGGAGGGCCCATTCATAATTAGCCGGGCACTGCAGAACAACTCATACTACCTCATCGACGCCCGCAAGCCGGAAAAGAACAAGATGGACCACTCAGGCAAAGAAACTGAACACCCATGGAACGCGAGCCTGCTCCGCCCCTTTTACACTTGAGCGAGAAGTGTATGTATCTTACTTTCATGTAATGAACAAGCATGGGAGCCTCGACACAGTCTCGGGGACTCCGCAATAAATAAGCAAGTCATGCTGCACAAAATTGGTTTTTCTGGCTGCATTACTCTAACTCCGGAGCCGGCGATCTGTCTCGGGGACTCGCCGGTTGGCCCAGACGGCTGCACGACCCACGCGGCAAAGTACTGTACGCGGTTCCTAAGGCTTCCTCTTCGGTTCCGGCTCCAGACCACAAGCCGGCTGACAGATCTGGCAAGAGCAAAACGCTCAAAGGCCCCTACACGAAAAAGCCACGAGAAAAACAAAAAGGACGACCCGGTTGCGCTCGCTCGCTCAAAGACAATGACCCAAACCTGAAGTATCGTGCAGTACGCCTACTAAGCTAACCCTTTGACTCCGGCTAAAAACCAGCAAGGGAACGTCATCAAAACAGGCCAATGCTCACTGAGAAAAGGGCAAAGACATTGGATTTGCGCGAAACAGCAAAAATTTCAAAACTAGTCAACCTATGATTACAGTTTGAACTTGCGTATGCTTAACCAGGCAAACAACTTGTTTGTTTCTATGTTTGCATGAGCCAAAGTTCAACGAAGAGCACCATCAAGCCGGAGGCAGATAGCTTCCAGGCGGCAGCAGAGCAGGTCAAGGAGCTTCGACCCGGCTGTAATCTCTAGCCGGCCCGAACCTCGGGGACTACACCCTGTGGGTGCGCTCGCGTGCCCCCACATAGAAACCTAGAAACAAAAAGCATAAAGGAGCTTCGACCCGGTTGTATTCTCCAGCCAGCCCGAACCTCGGGGACTACACCCTGTGGGTGCGCTCGCGCGCCCCCACACAGAAACAGGCATGCAAAAGATGCAAAGAAGAAAGTGCAAATAGAAGAGTACGAGCAAATATACAGAGGGAGACGATGCTCCCACAAAGGTTCAATAACCACAGGACAGACAAAGTGTTCACACGGCACAAAGCAAAGATACGTGTTTCAAAACACAAATACTCCCGGCATACCGGGATCAAAGTCATTGGGGACAGACAGGCCAGAGGCATCAGGTGGAGCGCGGCTGCTAAAGGCGACGTCCGTCGAGGCGGTCTGTGGCGCAGCCAGAGCGTAAATGCGTGGCGCGTACGGGTTGTGGAAGTACCGCTCCGTCCTTGTCCAGCGCAATGAAGCTCCCGATCATCACGCCACAGGAGCAGATATCAGGAACCTCGGCGCGAAGCTGGTCATAACTGGTCCCTTGGTGAAATCCGCGGGAAAGGCTCCACAGATCCATAGCCGGGTACCAAGACTTCAGTAGCGGTAGCACCATCTCCGCGCCGCCCCGAGCCGCCCACTACCGAGCCACATTCATGAGCTCCGGAGCACCCCACAGACGCTCAGCCAGGACATCCATGGTGGTAGGCGGGACGGCCTCGGGCCAGACATAGTCGAAGACCTCGAGAGCAGTAGCGCGGAGCTAGTTCGCCTCCTCGCTGATAACCGCCACTAGCTCCCCCGGGTGGAGGTCCCGTTCTAGATCCGTCTCGGGAATCCGGCCCAGCGCATGATCTGTCGCCTCAGGATACTGAGTTGTAGCCGGAAAAAGAGGCAGCTATCAGTACTGACCGCGAGGGACAAAACTTTAAAATTGGCTCATGTCAAGGGCACTTACTGACAACAATCTCAGCGATCTGGCAGAGCTCTGACAACGTCACCGCCTCCTTAGCCTTCGAGACCTTGAGGGCATCCGTCTGGGTAGCGTACAGCTCCTCCAGGTTCCTCGGCACCTCGGCTCGGGTGTCCGCGGTCTTCTTGGCCCTACCAGCCTTGATCTCCATCTGCTGCTGTTGGGCAATCAGTTGGGCGATCTGGTTCTGGCAGGTCTTGTTGGACTCCTCCAGCCGGGCTACCTCCTCCTTCAGCCGGGCCACCTCGCGGTCCCGGTCCGCCAGCAGAGCTGTAGGAGGGTAACCAATACTCAATAAGAAGCGCGAGAAATTGCGCAATTGAGAAGATACGGCAGAGCGAGCAATCTTACGGCCCAGGTCCCGCGAAGTCTTGGCGGCATCAGCGAGAGCCCTCTATGCAAGAAAAGGAAGATAAGAACCAGCTGCATCGCAAGACGGCGAAGAAACACCAAGATTGGCAACAGAGCACATACCTCGACGGAGGCCCCCAACGCCCTGGCTTGGCCGAGCCCCTGCTCCAGCGCCCCCACCAGCTGGCGAGCCTGGCCAACGGCCAGGGGCGCCTCCTTTGACAACTGCGCTAGGAGGGCGTCCAGCGGCGGTGCGGCCCGAGCCAGCGTCCAGCCGGTGACCTGGAGGTCATCGTCGCTCAGCGGTGCCACGGAGGGTCCAACCTCTGGCTGGACGGAGGCCTCCAGCAGCGGCACCTCCACTGGCTCCTCCACTTGGTAGGTGCTAGATTCAGCGCCTACCGTCAAGCCGGAGGGAGCGCGGCCGCACCGACACGCCCAAGCAGCAGACCCTCAGCAAGTCGGGAGATGGCCCCGGCCCGGTGAAGCGTCGTGGGCTCATCCGGTGGCACCACCTTCGTCGCTGCCGCCTCGGGGGCCAGAGCCGGCGGAGCCGGCGGAACCTCGGACGCCGGAGCCGGCACGGCCTCGGGCGCCGAAGCCGGCACGCTCCCCTCAGTAGCAGGCAGAGGGGCGGACACGGTGGCGATGGTCGCGGAGCCGGGAAAGGACATGGCCTCGCTGCAAAAACACAAGGAGTGAGCAACGCGAATGCGAGTAAGTCAATGCAAGCACCAAGAAGACAAAGGCACCTACCCGGCAACGCTCGGCATGATGGTCGCAGGGTGGGGGCGGCGCGTCTTCTTGGCACCACCTCCGGCTGGAGCGGCGCTGGTGGGGGTGGCCCGCTTCCCCCTGCCCCTGGGCGCGACGACCTCGGCCAGGTCCACATCCTCGCCATGGGCAGCTATTCCAAGGGCAAGCAAAACGTCAAGATTGCGACTACAAGCGTAACAAGGGCAAGGCGGAAAAGGGCAGAGAACAAACTCTCACCGGGTGGGAACTCGCAGCCCTCATTGGCCCGCATGAGGAACCGCTCCGCCTCCGCAGGCGGAGCCCTCGCCAGCTTGAAGTCCGCGGCAAAGTTGGGGAGCTCGGTGTCCCCCATACCGTCCTCCGCTAGCTACGCCATGAAAAGCTACTCAACAAGGGAAGATAAGAGGCACGAAACAGGAGTCCCTTAGGAAAATCCACCTGGAGAAGGGCGAAGAAAAACATACCTTCGGCGGAAGCCAGGCGTGGTGGTACGGCCGGCAGGAGAACACCCAGTCCTCCTCCAGCACCTCCTTCGAGATGGTGACGAGCCACTCGCAGAGGGCGGCGTGCGGCACCTCCAGCCGGGACACCCGGGTGGGGTCCAGATGGCCGGAGAGGTGGCACATCTTGTGTGACCGGTGCTGCAGCGGGAGCACGCGGTTTGTCATCCAGGATAACAGAATATCCCGGGCGGCGTGCCACTCCTTCTCCATGAGGATGGCCAGCCGGGCGCCCATCCGGTCGATGTCGCCCTGGGTGCCCAAGTGCTGGATGCTCCAGGCCTTCCGGCTGGAGGGGACGTTGGTGAAGGCGGGGACCTTGATGAAGTCCACCTCCATGTTGTTGCGCACGTAAAAATACGAGCGCTGCTAGAGCTTGACGGTGTCGGGGAGCTCCAGGAACGGTATGGGCGCTGACGACCGCGGATAGATGGCGCAGCACCCCGTCTCTGTCAACGGGCCGCCCTTCCCCACCACCTGAACCTTG
Organism: Avena eriantha; assembly: GCA_910589775.1. NCBI lineage: Eukaryota > Viridiplantae > Streptophyta > Magnoliopsida > Poales > Poaceae > Avena > Avena eriantha. The sequence continues at coordinate 93,626,776 of OU342743.1, forward strand.
AAGTAAAAGAACTTCAAGAAATTCGCAGCGTCAGGACAGACGCCGAGGAAGGCCTCGCAGCAAGCCGCGTGATGCAACAGCATCGACACGGTGTTGGCTCTGAGGTGGTGGAGCTGCAGGTCGAAGGTGACCAGCAGCTCCAAGACGAAGCGGCAGCCCAAGGCCGCGAGCGAAGTGGGCGAGGAAGATGACGGCCTCGCCAGGCTGGGGGTTGGGCACCCGCTCGCCCTCCGGCGCGAGGCGGTGCTTCACCACCCGCTCCGACGGCAGGAACTTCCCCCGCCGGTACTTCTTCACCAACTCCTCCATCACGTACGAGCCACACCAGCCACCGGCGACTTTGGGCAACATGTTGCCTGGAAAGGTAGCCGTGATGGAGGCATGGAGTCCCGCTGTCGAGGAAGAGGAGCGGTGCCGGCGACCAAGCAACATGGGCGCAGAGGAGCAATGGGAGGCTAGAGCGCAAGGAAGAACAAGAACGGCAGGCGCAGGGAGACGAAGTGAGAAACCACCGCTCCTTGGAGCACGTATTTATCGGGGAAAAATGGCCACGCCGGTTCCCCTACCTCAGCGCCACATGGCAGGCAACGGCCCCACTCCGCCACGTCGGTTCCCCTCCCTCCGTGCCACGTGGCAGGCAACCACCCCACTACCCCGCGACGGTTCGGGGGCGCGCACAGAAGATCCTGCAGAAGTTAATGCGGGAGGCAAATCGTGCCCACGATCTCCAAGGAGGCACAATGATGAAGGCGTGCGCGTGGTTACCAAGAAACTGCAGCAGCAGACCCAGAAGTCAAACTGACGCGACGTGCGCCAGAAACGGCAGACATGGCTTACGCAACACCAACGATAGCAAACTGGTGATCCCTCTCCCGGCCGGATGCGGTAGCCGGTCAAGAAGATCACCACTCACACCCTGTGGGTGGGTCCATCGGCTCCATAGCCGGTGAGCCCTGGCCGGGAAAACAACACGGAATCTCAAGCCGGTATAGGACAAAGACTACAAGACAAGGGCTACAAGACAAACGAAAACGACAAAACATCTGCATCATCAATCATTTCAAGTGAGCACGCAAAAACTTCTCCATGGGGCCAAGTCCTAGCGCGCTCGGGGACTAGTGTCGGGGGGATTACCCCCGGGTAGGCTAAGACGGGACCAACCGGCTGGCTCCAAGGAGCGCATGCCGTCTGGACTCAGATCAAGGAACCACAGCCGGGTGGAGTTCCCACCCGGTCCGCATTCAAGTTTCCCCGGCTGGCCCGTCTAGCCGGGTAGCCAGAAGAACCGGCTGGGAGGCCGCTCCTAGCCGGCCGCTTCGGATCCGCTGGACATTGTACGATGGATATGACGCTCCTTGTTGAGCGCACTGTTGACCGGACAGGTTGGCTGGCCTGGCCGGCGCTACTGGACAACTGTGCCAAAGCTAGAGGCTGACGAGCAAAGCAAGGGCTGACGAGGAAAGCCCCGGCTTACGCATAAAGAATCGGCTGACGGATAAAGAGCCGGATGACGAGTAAAGCAGGGGCGTTGAGCACTAAAGCATGGTCCTCCCCTGTACTGGAGGCTTGAGTGGACCCAGGCCTACCGTTTGGCCCTGTCCAGCCGGCCCACTTTGTAAGGCCCAAATCCAAACAGTAAACCCTAGAACCCATCTTGTAAGCTACCTCCTCGACCTATATATAAAGGGGGTAGCGCTAGGGTTCTAGGTAAGCTCAAGAAGAAGTAGAAGATAGACACCAGAAGAAGTTGCTAAGGAAACAGCTCAAGGAGCACTTGTATTGGGCATTCGCCCCCTTTGATAGTAGATCCTTGCAGGAGTAGGAGTTTTACCTCGCCAAGAGGGCTCCGAACCTAGGTACATCGTTGTGTTTGCAGTATCTGTGCCCAACCCGTTGCGAGTAGCCACCGATAGCATCCTGACTGTCCCCTTCATGCCATCCCCGATGGCACTGCCGTGTTCCACACCACGACATAAAGCATTGTGCCAAGTTGAGGATAAACCCATGTCTGCCTAGATCTATGTCTTTGAGCATAGTAGAATGTGATAATATACTATCACCCTGGGGAGAGAGCTCATCACATAGCATTTCTTCTTCCTCTTCTCCAATAACTGATCTTTATGTTGGTAACAGCAATGTCCCATTGCATCACTGGAGATTGCTTCACCAACTCCCTGCCCTTCGTAGTTTAATTATCACCGGTTGCAGTGACCTGACCACCTCACCTAAGATTATCCAACAACTCTCCTCCCTCCAATCATTGTCACTGCGGCTAGGATGCAATGACCAAGCAGAACTGCCAAGTTGGTTGTCTGAGCTGGCATCTCTTCGGGAGCTGTATGTATGTCACCCAAAGCTAGAGAAACTGGACGAAAACACAAGGAAACTCACACGACTACAGGTACTAAGTCTGTCTGAGTGCAGAAGCATGACATCACTACCGCATTGGTTGGGAGAACTTACCTCTCAGGAATTTGGAGATCGAGCACTGCGAGGGGATCAGGTCTTTGCCGGATAGCATACGGGAACTGTCTAAGCTTGAATATCTAAACATTCATGGTTGTCCTATATTAATGAAGTGGTGTGAATCAAATGAGAACAAGAAGAAGGTCGCTCACATTAGAGAGAAGGTATCTGCATGGGGAGCTATTTGTTATATTGCTTTCATTCTTGCACTGACTGGTGACAACTCTTTCTTTAACCATAAAACATATACACATATAGCATTAGTATATTTGCATAATCATTATAAGTGTCCAAAGAGATGAGTGCTTCTTTTCTCTCTATGTGACACCTCACTCGTGTGTCTAGATTACTTAGTAAAATACACGATGACTATACTAACGATAAAGGAGTTCTGCTGGTAATTGTTCTATAGCATGGGATAGCTAGCTATACATACTCTGTTGTTCTAATTATGTTTGTTCTGTTGGTTCAGTTCTTACCGAGATCAGCTAACTTGTTCGAAGAAGACATAGAGAATACATATCCAGAGACAACCAACAGCCCATTTACTCCAACTGGATCAAAGAGAGGCCACAAACGTAAGGAGTCAATGATCATTGAGGAGACCATTGACTTGACCAACATGACAGATGCCATCGGCAATTTAGCAGCTTCCATCCATGGTACTGTGACTGATGAGGTGCATCCAGATCTGCTGTATAGTTCTGTGATGAACACGCCTGGTTTCACAGAGGAAGCATTGTTTGTTGCTTTATCACATTTGATGGACAACAATGCCCTGGGCTCTACATACATGGGTATGCAAGAGGAGGACCGAGTATCGTGGCTCATGAAGTTCCTGCGAAAGCACTACTAAGTTTTAGTTTCCAAATTGTACCTGTCAAATTGTGTATATATATGAGATTCTCAACCATGAAGTTATGTATTCAGAATCTCCTTGGTGCTGTTAATCTCTAGTGTTAGTTTTGGATGGAAGGTTATAGCATGTTGGTGTACAGTGGTACCAAGATTCGATCTTCGATCTTTTATCTGCCGTGGAATTCGCCATGATTCATATGGCGTTGCTTTTGGTGCATGGACAATCTGATCTTATGTCCAATTGAGATAAATTTGGTGCACATTGTTCATTTTTCTGTCATGTTCCCTTGCTGAGAAGAACTGATGTGTACAAGGTCATCAACTCAGTTTTTTCGCGTGCAAATTATACACAATGATTTATCCTGGTTCTGTATTTGTTCCTGCTGATGTTATAACCAAAAGATGGAATATTTTAAATTTAATTTGGTGAACTGGTGATCTTTATTTCTTATTGAACTCGCTCTATTTTGCTATGGTGTCTATAGCAGAATTGTGATGTACTCTGTTTTTGCTCTGCATTTCCTATCGCAATGTTTCTCATTTCACCATCTTGTTGCTCCCAACCAGTTTGAAGAATTGCTCGGGCCATGATGACGACCTGCAGCCACCACCTGTCCGATGTCGGGTCTCCTGAACTCACCAATTGCAGAAGCTGCTGTCCGACATCGATGGTACGCTAGCGATCGACATGCAAGCTGAATTGCTAGACAGTTGGGTACCATTCCTTGCTGCAGCGCAGAATGCCAGAATCGCTGAACTTTCTGCTAAAAAAATTGATGTTTATGGATTCACGTATTCACCTCAATTTTTCTGCAGGTATACAAGATGGTGACAACTCTGCTAGGTGCAGATAATCACCATGTTACAACTCTGCTAGGTGCAGCACACCATCATGCTTAATTTGCTATGGAAAGGAAAGAAAAGTGTTTACTACTCCTTTGCCCGGAAACAGAGTAATCATATGATGCCAAAAAGAAACAAAATTGTGCACTTTGCGTTGCTGGCCTGGAAGCAGAGTAATTGCTTGAGATTCGCTTGGAAGCAGAGTAATTGTTTCCTGATGTGTTCTTGAGCCACGTAACCGAAGCATAGAAACCTAAGCACAATTCTCGACCATGCACTTCAGGAAGCTATCTCCTTGCACCTGCACCTTCTTCATGGACAAAAGCGGCGTTGGCTTCTGGTGGCAGCCCCGGCGTCCCTGACGTCGCCGTTGATGGTCTCATCTCGTAGCGTCTTCAGAGAAAGACGTTGCCAAGACATTCCTTGTCATGTTCTCCCTCGAGCCTTTGCCGTGGGGTGAGCGTCATCTGCTCCTCAAATAGCTAACACGGTGGCAATCAGCTTGCAGTTGCTCGTCTTCTTGTCCTCCTTAACATAGCAAGATTGAACTGCCGTGTCCACCCACCACTGAAACTTTGATGATAGATGTTGAGTACTTCTACCTCCGTTCCAAAATGTAGTAACTTTTGAAAAGTTAACAACGGTAATAGGATTGAAGGCAGCATATGCATAGTACAGAAAATGGTAATTAAATTGGGAAGATTATATATGGCATGCATGACAGGAAACCCATGGATGAATCCTAACGATGTGATTGCAGCCACCTTTCAGCAAAAGAATGTCTCACGGTCATAATTTGTGTTGTGTGCCAGTTGAAATTTTGACCAAAATTAGTGCGAAATGGTCTGTCTGCTCAATGTATTTCTGAAGATCAACAATTGCATTCGAGTGAAATGGTCCAAATCTATTACAAAAAATTGTTCCAATACAAAGACACGGGGGTATAGAACGTCACACATTTGCATTACGAAGCGGAGGCCTTAATGCATACTGATCATTTCGAGATGCCTACAACATCATGCATTTCATACCAGAGTAATTAAATTGAAGAAAGTAAAATCTAGACAAGGTAACTAAAATGAAATCTCAATGTCTTATTGGCTTAAATATTTGACTTTCAATCCATTAAGCTTATTTATGTTGATATTCCATTCCAAAGATCAACTAAAACATCATCTGAAAATTTCTCCGGTGGAATCTCGTTAAAAAACCAGCCATAAGGTATTTTTATATCTTGGCTCTATATACTATATGCTTGTTCTATGTATATGCTTAGTCTCTGGAGAATGAAAACCCCTGAGAAACTGAAACGTACGGTTGTGTGGGAACGCCCAACACTTGGGCAGCACATGAATGCAGTACGTGCAGTATCACACAGTACTCAGCTGAGACCAACTCCATTAATCTTTGCACCCCACATTGCAACTATATCAGCGCACTATTTAATTATACTACCAACGTACTACCTTTCACAAACTCACATGGAACTCCAAAGTGAATTTCTAGCAGATGGTGACGGGTCCTAGATGGCTCTTTGCAAAACTTTTAGCAACCTTTTTTTTTTTTTTTGAAACGGGGGCAAAAGTTTTGCTCCAATCTATTAATTAATGAGAAGTTTTACAAGAATTAAAAGGTCCAAGTTATGCAAAACTTTTAGCCACTTCTGACATTTAAAAAATAACTTTTAAACACTTATGATCATTTTTAGTCCTACACCTGAGCTGGCTTGTTTTGGTCACTAGCAACGACAGTTGGTGTGGCTCAAGTCAAGAAACCGTGGACCCTCTGAAAATGATCTCGGACTCTCTACGTGAAAAAATTGGTTACCAGCCATTTAGAAAAAAAGAGTTCCATATTATCGGCAAACTTTGATGTCTGCTGGTACACACTGGTCCGTCTCTAGAGGACCACCGGCTGGGTTCATGTGACATTGTCGGCAAACATTGAAGCCTACTGGCTACACAAGTGGAGCTAGGACTGCTCCACGCCTATCACGAACGCCAAACACTAGCCCAACCTTGTGATTGTGAACCCCACCCATGTTCAATTCCTACCCACTTCTTATCTCGAGAGCGTACCACAGGCCGGCCGGTCGGAGACAGACGACGCGAAAGGTGCAGCTCATCTTGTCCATTTAAAGAATGCATGTAGTATTATTTTTCAATGGCGTGATAAACTCGCCTAGGATGAAACTTTGCCAAGCTAAGATAAAAAAATAGGATCGAGGCGTCCGCTAGCTTTTACACTTGACAATGGACCAACCACTATGTTGACTAGCTAACCATTTTACTTGGTCTTTCTTGGCTTAAATATTTTCAATCATATGTGTTCCAAAACAGCAACCATAAAAGGAGTATTACGACATACACATTGGTTAAAACATCAACCACTATTTATGAGGTACGGACAATGGAACATATCTTATATTTCATTACTGTCCAGTTGTGGCAGCATTGCAAAACTCTTTGCACCTACTCCCTCCGTTTTAAAATATAAGATGTTTTACCTTTTGTGGAATATATGTATCTAGACGTTTTTTAGTGTGTATGTTCATTCCAAATCTATACACTAAAATGCATATAGTTACATTTATTTTATAAAAACTAAAATATCTTATATTTTGAAATGGAGGGAGTATATATTTTCATCCATCCCCCATTCCAGTTATCTTTGAGCTGTCTGCATAACAAAGTCTAGAATTGCAGCTTCCTCATCTGCTCTACATAATCCCATCGACCAGTTGCTAGCGCGCTTCACCACACCACAAAACACAACAATAGACTCTAGACTGAATGGCGCAGTTTGTTCTTGGGTTGACCAAGACAGCTGTGGAGGGAACGCTGATCAGGGTCAGGTCGGCCATGGAGGAGGAGGCGCAGCTCAAGGCACAGGTTCAGCAAGACCTAGTGTTTATCACAGGCGAGTTCCAGACGATGCACTCCATCCTCGACACCACCAGGGGCGAGCGTGCCAACGACGAAGTGGTGCGGACCTGGGTGAGGCATCTCCGCGACCTAGCCTTCGACGTTGAGGACTGCGTCGAGTTTGTTGTCCACCTGGACGACAAGCCGGCCTGGTGGTGGCGCGTGCTGCCATCCTTGGTGCCATCCTGCATCAGCGAGCTGGTGGTACCGGTGCAGCCCCTGGACGAGGCGGCCGCCGAGATAAAGCTGCTCAAGGCCAGGGTTGAGGAAGTGACCCAGAGGAACACACGCTACAACCTCATCAGTGGCTCCGGCTCCGGTTCTGGCTCCAAGGCTATCTCCCCGGCTGAGCATCCAGACACGCCCACCCCATGCGTACCACCATTCCACTTCCTACGAGACGTGTGGGAGACCGCGGGCAACAAACTTGCCCGTGGCTTCGGCGTCGACAACCTCCACAACTTGATCACCGGCGATGACCCTGACCTTCAAGTGATCTCAGTGTGGTCAAGTGCAGCAGGCGGTGATCTTGTTGGGACGACGTCAATTTTGGGCAAGGCGTACGGTGATCCAAGAATTTGCCAAAAGTTCAAGAACCGTGCTTGGGTAAAGCTGATGCATCCTTTTAACCCCGACGAGTTCCACAAGAGCTTGCTAGCTCAGTTCTACCCCGGCGAGCAGCAAGTGATAAATCCCATGAAGCAAGTGAGCCAGGAAATGTACCTCATCGTCCTGGAAGAAGTATCCACCGTTGTAGAGTGGGATGCCATCAGAAAGTACCTGCCGGACAGCAAAAATGGCAGCCGGATCATCGTGTCGACACAACAATTATGGATTGCGCTTATGTGCGCCGGGGAGCCGTACCTGGTATCGGAGCTCAGAAGGTCATCTGATGGTCATTATCTTTGTGCCTTTTTCAACGAGGTAATTCCTGGAACAACATTGACCACTTTAATGTAAATTCTATACTCTCATCCAATCAATATATTTTCAAGTTTGTCACATTAATTAACGACATGGTATAATTAGTTCTCGAAATGAACACTGAATCATGTCCGTAATTTTACCCGATACTATTGCCAATTGACTTTCATAGGTGGATGTAGAAATAAAATATTGCCTGATACATTAATTAGTACTCCCTCTGTTTCAAAATATAAGATATTTCAGGTTTGTGAAGAAAATGTATCTAGACTTCTTTTAGTGTGTAGATTCACTCAAAACCTGAGTGAACCTACATACTAAAAGAAGTCTAGATACATTTTCTTAACAAAGCTAAAACATCTTATATTTTGAAGCGGAGGGAGTACACGTGTTTACTGATTTTTTAAATAATTTCATGCACTTTGATAGGCTTAGCATATTGTACAAGAGCTGGACAAAAACTCGTGTAACTCGTGATCTACAGCTTGCTCATTAAGTTACTGTGTTAAATGAGCCTACCTACCAAGTTAAATGAGTCGACCTACCGAGTTGGTGAATTTCCAATACTTTATCTTACTAGCAAACGAAGCCTGTGCATTGCAGTGAGACATATTTAGCGTTTTAACATAATCATTCCTAAATCTACACAATTATAATCATGTTCAAATATATATTTAAAATTTTAGCGGTTGAACACCGATTGTCGTTCTTTTTAAGTAAAAAAGAGATTTTTAAACACATAATAACCCAAACTGTTTTAGAATAAAAGTGTATATTTGTTATAATCATGGATCGTACAAATTGACGGAACACATCGTCTAAACTATTGATATTTTGCTGACCTATAAAGCTTCTAAAAATTTAATCCATATCTAAACTATTAGTATTCTTATCATTATCATATTGTTGATGTCATGTCGACAACGACATAAACAAAATCTCTTGATATTTAGGAGTGGGAACCTTAGGTAGAAAACCCTTACACCTGGCAAGAAATCACATTCATCAGATAAAAATCTAGGTGAATAAGAGTTAAGTATAACCCAGTATACACCATGCACCAAGTACTGGGAAAATAAATATACCAGATAAGAGCCAAAGTTTATAAAGGAAGTAAGGAACCATACATTAATAGGTCTTTCACTTAATAAACTATCATCTAGGAGCTGCTCAGTACAAATTAGGAATCCCTCGGATATCAAATGATTGGTGTGTGCTGCCTGTTGGATGCAACAACCTGTGTAAAATCGACACCACCAAGGAAAACAGTCCATTAGCCTTTATATCCAAATTAAAGAAAATTATTAAGTGAACCGAAAGAGGGGTAAATATAGTCGTGAGGCAAACACTTCCCAAGCATGGATTTATCACAAAATCTTTGTACCATCTGTGCACTTGGAATTCACCAGAGTGCGGGTCTGGATCAATGTTGATGAGCTCCTGCACAGATGCATAGCTATTGATTCCTCAAGGAGGGAGTCATGTGTTTGGTACAAGCTGGAGTATGATGATTTTCCATACTTCTGTTTCACATGTGGGCTGATACGGCACTCTGATATGTTATGTCCTAACTCGGGGGAGCGCGATGAACTGGGACATTGGTCCTATGGCCCTTTGAGCTTCGGAGCTTCGGAGGATACAAAACCAAAAAACCAGTATGCTAGAGACTGGTACAAAACTGATGCAAGGGCTGCTAGAGCTACTAAAGTTGCTGCTGAGGATGGTACTAATGAGGACAAAGCTCCCAGCCCCCTGGTAATGAGCAGGGTGGAAGAGGCAGGGGTGCCGAGAGAGGACGTGGGGGAAGAACCTGAGGCCGGGGAAACATATAGACTTACTACCGGCTGGAAATGCCACTAACTCATACCTCATCTCAGTGCATTATGGATGTAGGTTGTAGGATGGTCTTCTTCTATCCAATGGCGACAGGTGCAAAACGTGACTCCATGGAAGACCCAAGGGCATGGTCAGAAGCACCTAGTCCTGATGCACAGAAGACAAAAGGGAATTCCTCTGAATCTGAGAACTTGATGACAACTGTAGAGAGCAGCTGTCAGTCGCATTGAGTTACCTAAGTTGGAACTGTCGGGGGCTTGGGAACCACGCGGCAGTTCGTGAGCTCCGCAGCATTATGAAGTAGTTCGGTCCCAAGATTTTCTTTGTTATGGAGACAAAGACAATAAAGAAGCGAGTAGAGAAATTAGCAAGCAGCCTTGGCATGGCCGGAGGTTTTGCGGTTATGGCCCTAGTGCAGGAATTAGTATTTTTCGGCCAGTAGAGATGATTCTTGATCTGAAGAGTTTTAACCTTAACCATATTGATGCGATAGTGACACGAAAGGATGGCGATTTATTCTATGCCACATCATCAAAAATCCTATGTGGCAAACTCTACCAACAACTATAAGAGATGCCATAATATGGTTAGCTTTAAGATTAGTCATTTTTTCCACTTTCTCTCTTTCTCTTTCCTCCCGGTCAGTCTTTTTACCTAGAAGCACATGTAGAGGCTGACTGCTGTATGAGAGCCCACTTCTTCATATTTTTGGTGTATCTCTTCTCTGCGTAGGCAACAGAGCCATGTAAGCAGGCTTATAACCAGACATTATACTTGCTCTAAGAGCGTAGTCAAGCCACGAACATCATGAGGCATGAGGCGGCAGAGTACCCCGAACTCTCTGCCCATAGCGAAAAACCCATTGATTGTGTTAATCACCAACACAAAGAACATAGTGGACTGGGTCACCTGACGCAAGCCCTTATGATGCCAAACCATAGGTCCATGTTCGCCATTAAGCATCATCCTCATGCTACTAGAGAAGGATAGGAGAATGGCAATGCAGTCACAGAACAGTGAGCCTAAACCTATCCGATGGAGAACCTCGGAGAAGAGGGCTCACAACATCAACACGTAGGCACGGGCAAGATACGGCTTGAGAATGGTTCATGCCTTACCCACCTAGTGAAGATATCTCAACATCTACTGAACCAACATGAAATTATCATGTATGTAGCGTTTTGAATACCAACATGAAACTATCATGTATGGCTCATGGTTCATGGCTTAACCTCGTGGCAACCGATGCATCACCTCTCAGATTTCATCCTTCGTAAAAGGTAGTTGAGGCCGCCAAAGTCTTCCAAGCATGAACCTAGGAAATCTAGTTCAGCAAGTCGTATCGAGAAGTGTGTTGAATTGATCAAAGTCAGCCTTGTATAGGGCAACATAGTTAAAGATCACCTCACCATTGACCACAAGTCTATGGAGCACGTTCTTCTGTTTCTTGTAAGAGGTGTCCTGGTGGAAGAACGTTTGGCTCTCCCATGAGTAGGATTAATTATTATGTGAAAGTATATATAAAGGGATATTTTAATTACTTGTTATCATTCATGCAAAGAAGGTCCCTCTAATTAATACAACTATTTTTTTATTAATTCCAGGGTTCTGTGCGTAACAGTGATGCCATTTCAATAATGAAGGTATATTTGTCTACTCTAATAAGCTACTGATTATTTTGTTTCATATTTGCATGTGTATGTTTCTAGATAATATATCCTTGTTATGGTGGTGCTAGAGGGAGGGCGCAAGAGGGACGGCCGGGGGCCTTGCCCACGGCCGGTGGCAAGAGGGAAGGGATTTCCTTCTTAATTCTTGCTTGATTAGATTGATACATCTCCTCTCCTTATATAGAGGTTTACTTGACTTCCAAGCAAGGCTTACTTGACCCCTAAGCAAGTGACCCTTATCTCTAATTAACCCTAAGATTAATGGGCTATACTGCCAGCCCAGGCCCATGACGTACTCTAACACTACACCCCACCTGGACATGCAGCTCGTCCTCGAGCTGCAACCTAACCAACTTATAACGATGACTCGACGCGACACAAACCTCACACTTAAAAACAAGCCTTTTACATCTCGGCTTGGTTTATTACTCTCAACCTGAAATGGGCTGGGACGCTCTATTTTCGACCCTTTAACAAAAAGTGGACACCATCCGCACGACGTACGTGCACGTGTACAGCCACCTGGATCCCATGGACACCATCTGGACAAACGAAGTGCATGTGTACGGCCACCTGGAAGAGGTCGCAAGAGCGACGAGCGGAGGCGCCCTCGTGGCGGCCGGCGGCGGAATGCAGTGGTGTTACACGGTGCGCTCCTGTCGAGGAGGGGTGCGCCCTCCCAACCGCTGATGTCGCAGACTTTGAGGTCGCTGCACACGGGGAAAACAGGATGCTCGCCGCTTGTGGGGGAAACCGTATGCCCAAGAGCCCCGACGCAGCGGACGAGATCGAGGTCCTTGGCGTAGCGAAGGGCAACTTGGAGGAGCGGCAGCTGCAGACCACGCATCTCCCGCACACGCCGGCGCGCTAGGAGGCCGCGCGCAGCAGCCTGCAGCCTCACCGCCGCCGTCACGTGGCCGGTAGTGATCCAAGACGGAAGCGGTGACGGCGAGGGCGGGAACCGGACTTGGATCGGAACTCCCGCCGACGCAGTCGTAGCTGGCCCGGGGCTGAGTGGCAGCGGCGGCTACTGCAGCAGGGCCATGGCCGCGACGGGCCCGCGAGGGGCTGGGACGGCCACGGCAACCAGGGCGGGGTGGTGGCGGCGACCGCGGCGGAGACCGCCAGATGCGGCGGCTGCCACGGCAGGAGCAGCGGCCTGGTGGTGGCGGCCGGTGGTGCGGCCGGCGGTGGCCCGTAGGGCCCGGCCAAGTAGAGGTGGATCTCCTGGACCGCGGTGGCGAGATCGCGGAGGGCTGCGGTCATCTCCGCCGGGGAGAGAACGGCGGGGGCGTCGGAGTGCAGCGGCGGCGGGTGGGAAGAACTCAGTGGAGGGCTGGACATGATCGAACCCGGGAAAGCTGATACCAAATGTTATGGTGGTGCTAGAGGGAGGGCGCAAGAGGGCCGGCCGGGGGCCTTGCCCACGGCCGGTGGCAAGAGGGAAGGGATTTCCTTCTTAATTCTTGCTTGATTAGATTGATACATCTCCTCTCCTTATATAGAGAGGTTTACTTGACTCCCAAGCAAGGCTTACTTGACCCCTAAGCAAGTGACCCTTATCTCTAATTAACCCTAAGACTAATGGGCTATACTGCCAGCCCAGGCCCATGACGTACTCTAACAATTCTACTGTCGTTGTAGTTAACCTCACTTCTCTTTAATCACATAAGACATCTAAACAAATCTTAATATATACCATTATAGGAGTACATACATATATACTACTACTCGCATCTTATGCGTCTCTTCTTTTCCTTGTAATTATACTCTAACAGTAATTATAAAATGCTCTAAACTGAATTGCTAGAATAATCTCATTAGAGTGTACTAGTTTTACCATAAGATTTTTTAGTTGAGTTTTGTGTACATGCTATACTTTGTATAAAGAATGTGTATATATAAATTAATTACCATATTGGGGATTTGTCAAGCCCCTGTGTATTTCAAACCCATCTCTCTCCGCACACATGCGACACGCAGAAAAGTCTTGGAGTGGACCCACAATGGTAATTAACTGTGTCAGTATAACAATTATGCATCATATCATACCTGCAGAACAAGAAGAATAGAATGGGAGAGGCACACGATTGGACAGGAAAAGGTAAACTTTTTGGGCGTGAGGGTGAAACGAAGAGCCTTGAAGGCCGTTTACGGAGGAAGATGACCTCTGTCTCTGTGTGGGGGATTGCTGGTGTTGGGAAATCAGCTCTTGTCAGATCTATCTACTACAAAGAAATGCTTAAGATACCAAAAAAGAATGATGATTTTGTAATGTTCAGCTGGGTTGACGTGCCTGATCGGTTTAATTTGAAGTACTTGTCTCAGCGCTTGCTTCTGGATTTCCATTCAGATGATCTTCAAGCCCAGGAAAGTGCAGCAATTGGTATCATGGAAGGCCAAGACCCAATTCAAGAGTGTTGTAAAATTCTGTGTCAACATAGATGTCTCATTGTTATTGATGGTCTGCGGCTCGGACATGATTGGGACTCAATCAAAGATGCCTTCTTATCTGATGCTCAGACTACTGGAAGCTGCATTGTTGTCATTACAAATGAAAAAAAGACAGCAGAGCATGTGATCAGGCATTTACCTGGTTCAAAAGTGCTAAACGTCAAAGGTCTACAAGACTACGCGGCCGATTTACTCTTCACAGAGGTTTGTTTACACTCAAGCATTGCCCTGCTCTGCTCAAATTCAAGTAATACAGTTAATTTCTTTTCACACGTCTATGCATATCAGTATACATACATAGACATTGTCCCCAGAAAAGGAGCAAGAAGAAAAAACTTAATCCTTCCTCCTCACCTTCTTCGTATACATGTTCATGCGCAGTCCTGACTATACTATGAAATTCCTTTGTGGTTTATTTATCCAAATAAAGTTCAAGTTAAGTTTTCATACCAAAGTTAGCATTATTTCCAGACTAAATTTGAATTTGAACATATTTCATAATTTATTTTTTCTGACTGTTAGGTAGCTCCAGATCATATCAATGGTTCAACTCCTGAAGACATGGCGCGGTTATCACAACTTACCATTGCCAAGATTGGTTCACTTCCCAAAGTAATAGTTGCTTTGGGAAGGGAGTTGGGGTTAGCTACAAATATGTGGCATGCTTTCACTATTTTGGATAACTACACAACATTGGACAGTTTACGGGGTCTATTTTCTTGGATGCAGTCCTACTTTGATGCTTGCCCGGATTCACTCAAGCCATGTATTTTCTATCTCTCAGTTTTTCCTACAGGCCAGGACATTAGGCGGAGGCGTTTGGTTACACGGTGGATCGCAGAGGGTTACTCCAGAGACAGATTTGGTAGTACCTCAGGGGATTGGGAAAGCTCCAGAGACAGATATGGTAGCACCGCGGATGAGAACGGGGAAAAATTCTTCTCTGATCTCACAGAGTTGAGCATAATTCAGCAGCTTACGACAAACAATGTGTGCCAAGTTAATGGTTTCTTCCACGGATACATCATCTCACGGCCAATGGAAGATAACCTCGTCTTTGCACTAGAAGGGTGTTGCAAGCCGAACTCCCAACGCACAGGACAACACCTCACCATAAGGAGCACCTGGGATAGAGACAACAATGTGTATGAGAGCATCGACTTCACGCGGCTACGGTCTTTGACAGTGTTTGGGAGGTGGGAATCGTTCCTCGTCTCCTACAAGATGAAGCGGCTTCGAGTCCTGGATCTTGAAGACACATCAGGTGTGACAGACGAAGACCTCAAGATGATCGTGGAGCTAGTGAACAGACTAAAGTTCCTCTCCTTACGAGGATGTAGAGGAATTAGCCAGTTGCCGGATTCAATGGATGGCATGAGGCAGCTCCAGACTCTAGATGTCAGACACACCTTCATAGTCATGCTGCCACCGGCTATCTGCAAGCTAGCGAAGCTACAATATATCCACGCTGGCAACACTGAACCATGGTATGAAGGTGATGGCATCGTCACAATCCAATCAGCAGCAGAAAAGGACTGGATAAGAACGCCACCGCAAGACGTTGATGACACACCCACAATCCTACCACCAACATCATCAGAAGCTGACAACGCCGGCGTTGAGGTTCCTACAGGGATTGGGAACCTAACAGTCTTACACACTCTTGGTGTTGTCGCTGTCCGTGGTGCAGGTGGGAAGGCTCTCTTGGAGGATCTTAAGGATGGGAAACTTGCTCAACTTCACAAGCTCAAGGTGTCCGGCATAAATAGGGGAAACATCCACCACTTCTTCTCTGCCATCTCAGGCCACCGCCATCTGGATTCCTTGTCGGTGCGGCTCGATGATGATGTGCAGCATGACATCAACCTTCCAGTGCCGCCGCCAAAGACCCTAAGGAAACTGAAGCTGTACGGTAATGTACTCAACTTGCCAGTTTGGATCAGTAAGTTTCACAGTCTCAAATGTTTGGACATTGAGATGACCATAATAACGGGAGAGGACCTACTGCCCCTTGAAGAATTGGTGAAGAGAAGAATCTTACGCCGTCTTTGTCTCAAGCTCCAAGGCGATCTTCAATTGATTATGCCAAACCATCAGTCCAGTAATTTCCAGAACCTCAAAATTGATTGCAGCTCCAAGGCAAAGGTCGCCTTTGGAGAAAGTAAACTTGTTGAGGTTCTTAAGGTTAAGTGCTCTAGTGGGTCGGATTTGGGATTCTCCGGGCTAGAGAATCTAAAGTCTCTCAAGGAGGTCTGGCTGATGGGTGCCTACGGCGACATGCTCAAGCAAGAAGTGGAGCAGCAACTTTCCAAGCATCCGAAGAAGGAGAAACCTGTCTTGCAGCTGGTGCGACCACGGTGTGCTGATGATGGGTACTGATCGAGCACAAGATAGTCGTTATCTCCACACAGGATGTCAGCTAATACGTGTTTCTCTTTCATACTAGTATTAGGGAGACTGAAACCTCCCAAATCACAAGGCATGTGCCCCTGTCATTTTTCTTTTTATATTACCCATATTCATGCATGCCCCGTAAATCCTTCTGTATTGTCAAGACAAACGGTAGATTGTGTATTCATTTTCTGATTATTGCTTGTCTTTTAGCAGATAATTTATCATGCTCGAGGTTTTCGATGCAAGGCAAAATACGCAGGTGCCTGCTGCCATATGCCAACTAGGTGTATTCTTATGTCATTCCTTAATAATTATTAAGAATGATGGGAGCAAACATGGACAGTACCATTGTGTGTGGGAAAGAGAATATAGTGTGCTCCATTATTGCCTGAATAATTGGCTCAATCTTACTTGATGAATTAGAACATCTTTCTCCAGGACTAGTAGCGATGTAATCCAAAATGCCGCTTGTACAAAATGAAACTAATTTGTGTGCCTGCTCGATCGAGAGAAAAGAGTACAAGTGACTTACCACATGAAATCAGATTTTGCTGAGCTCGTTCTGCTGAGCAGTCCCATTCTAGATGATGCACCTCTTCTGCACTATTTCATCTAGTAGGAGTCAAGATGAAAGCATGCAACAGAAGAATTTGTTGAGCGTGTACAAAAACGGAGCTCGTTTGACTTACCGCAGAAAAAATTGTTGAGCTTCTTCTACTCTGAAGTTCAGACACACCGAAGTTCAGACTAGAGAGTGTGCATTTGGATTCCTCCATCCATCCATCTAGATTCCTCCCTAAACCCTAACGCTAAGTTGCCACAAGATCATCTAGCTCGTCAGATCACCGTAGTTGCCACAAGATTCAGTGCAGCATCAAATATTCAGATCCGTAACCAAGTGGAGGCGAATGCCGAGCGAAGGGGAGATGAGGAAAACGACTCCGCACCTGTATGGGAGGGTCTCATCCGCGCGAACGGTCGCCGTCGTCGCACAACTCCGCCGCCACCGAACGCCGACGCCGGCCTTCGGCCTCCTCTCGCCTCTGGTCGACGACGGAAAAAATGGGCCTCCACGACACACTAACGGATTATCCCTTGATCTGGGCCGCACACAGTTTCCTGACTGGCCCATGGATGATGGCCGAATGAGTGCCTCTCGCCCTCGGCCCTGCAAGCTGAAAACCCTCCGAAATACAAGCTGAAAAAAAGAATGGAAGATTTGTTTTTGCAACCATCCCAAAATATAAGATGTCTAAAGATTAATCAAAATATTCTTAATAATTTTTACCAACATTTAGGAAAAAATATCTACACCTAATATATTTAATTGACAAATTTAGACAATATAGTTTATGGTGAATCTATTGATATTGATTATAGGCAACATATCATGTGCATCCCATAACTTCGTGTATCCGTGCATCCGATCGTTTCTGGCTAGGCGATCAAAATCGTGGGAGCCAGCTTAGTCTGTACCTATTTTATTCTATATTATAATATTTTTATGTATAATCTTAGTTAAACTTAGAAAACGTTGATTTTTGATTAAACCTTAGGGATCTTATATTTTAGGAGGAGGGAATATAATTTTTAATGATTTTCTTTGTTTGTCTATTTTTAATTTTACTGATGTAAAAAATCTATAAGACCATAAACACACGCTCCAAAAAAATCTAGCCATATATTAAAGGAATTTTAATTTTCGTATCCCTGTGATTTGTTAGTTGTACTTGGTTTTTTCTAGCCGCTTAACTTTTCTTCACTTTTGCCCTCTCCTTCTTAGAAACCCATCAAAGAGCTTGAACGGCAGTTGCCGTCAGGTTGACCGTTGGCTGACGTGTGGATCGGGACAACGTGGGATCGTTTGGTCAGGAACTCGTTATGCTGGCGTGAGGGGTCACGCCATGTGGAACTGCGTTGGACCGGTTTGTTGGAACGCGTTATGGGAGACGTGGTGTGGAACCATATGAGTCACGTTTGGTGGTTACGTGCGCCCTGTCGACTAAATTGAAAGTTTTTTTATGATTAGCTATTTTAAGAGCCCGTTTTCCCCCCACTCTTGCTAACAGTTTTGTTTTTTTTTTTAAAGGTCGCGAAATCTAGAGAAGCTCTCTCTTCATTCATTATTCCTTTTGGCCCTCGTTTTTTCCTAGTCTGGTAATAAATCTAGAGCAACAAATCTAACTAGCACTATAAATACATTCAGTAAATAGAGAAAACGTAGATAAAACAACTAATATAGAATATATAGTACGGTACTTAACGAGGTTCGACAATTAGACTGCTCGGCAGCTGCAGCGGACAAGTTCAACGCATATAATACAAAAGAAGCTGCTTTATAGCAGCATCACAAGATCAGTAGCTTATCATGGCCTCCGTCAGGAGAGCCGCCGCCTCCTCCCTTCGTGCCTCATCCACTTCTTGTTGCCTAGTCCCTTGACCTTGGCCGCATTGGGCTTGATTGAGGGCATGCAACCATCCTCGATGGCCACCTTCTGGAGGTTGCGGAGGTGAAGACTGTGTTTGGCTCTGAAGCCGTGGACGTTTACGGACTCACTACAGGTCCTCACGTACTCGGCATGCTTCACGAGGGATTTAAATTCGGTGGCGTGGAGCCTCCTGGTGGTGCAGAAGGGGCACCTCTAGACAACGTCGGTGAAGAAGTTATCGTACTGGATGGACTTCAGCCTCCTCAGCACATGACGAGTCTTGGTATCTTTGGACTCGCCGTCGCTGTAGACGTTGTTGCTATCCTTCTATTGGAAAAATATATATATAGTGCAATAAGGACATGATTGAGATATCTTGATTATCGGGATTGATTATTTTCATAAATTAACTGATTGAGATCCCTGATTATTCTCAATCCCCAAATCTCAAACCAAATCGAATATTGATCGGCGCTAGTACTAACTAGGGGATCCCAACTACAGATCGGCGCTAGTACTAACTAGGGAATCCCTTTATTGCAACTCGGAGGACAAATAAAATAGGATTAATATATGAACAGGGAATTCATCGAAATATGAGATCTAACACAAGAGGATTAACTACTGTAAAAATACCTAGCATCCAACGATTGAAAATACGAACAGTCGAACCCTAATAACATACGATCTACCATCTAAAGATGGGAATGGGGGAAAACAACAGAATAAGAGAAAACCCTAGTTACCTCCGACCATGGGTCGGCGATGCTGGTGTCGTAGGGGTTCTCCGGCCTGATGTAATCATTCTCCTCGTAGGGGTTCCAGCCGAGCGGGATCTGCCCGAGACCGTGCTAGCGTGTGGGCGGGAGGCATCGATGGGGTAGAAGACTATGAAGCATTCGGGTAGTGGTTTTTTGGGGGTCGGGAGAAATTCCTGTCGGTCTTCCAACACCGGCGGGGTGACGCCTATGGGTGCCGCCTTTCCTTCTTGAATGGTGTCGGGTCTACCCCTTTCCCGCTTAACTCCGCGTGCAGGGGAAACCCTAGGTCAGTTCAGGCAGTAGCATCGTCATTGTCGCTTACCTTCTTGAAGGCGTTGCTCGGTACGCGGCGGTCCATTGTTCTAGGTGCGTGGTGGGTCTTCCTCGGAGGGCACAGCGGTTGCGAGCCGTCTTTGTTTAGTTGATCTACCGCTTTTAGCATTCCTTTCTTTTTTGTTTCTCTGTCTTTTTGTTTGGGCTTGCTTGTGTTCAGGTCCAGCTGTTGTACGGTTGTATTGGGTGGTTGCTATATTAATATAGCGGGACGAAAACCTATTTCGAGAGTTAGATTTCTCGTCCCTTCACACTATTAATCTAGTTTCAAAACTTAAAACCTCCGTAGCTTGTGAACCAGAATTTTAACTTGTGAATCGTTTGAATATTTGAGTTCCTAGTGAATAAAGTTTCAAAATTAAACCAATATTGAATAATTTATGACAATTTTAAAATCGACTTTTGAAATATGACGAGATTTGTTGATACTTGGTGAATTTTTCTTTGAAATAATTTGTTTCACTCTTTTTAAAACTTGGTTCATTAGTGTTTGAAAATATTTGCCAATTACCTTAGAGCCCAATTTGGGGGCACAATTTTTTGTGTCTAGTTTTGTTGTGTATCATCATGTTTGAATGTGTTTCAGAATTCAAATTTTGAATGTTTTAAAAACAAACCTTTTTAGGCTTGTTTGAAAGGTATCATGGAAAGAAATACGTTCATTCAAACTATTAATCTTATATATATACTAGAAATGAGATCAATGTACAAAATAATGGGACTCGGAGAGAGAGTACAAGTGTGGGGTATTGTACACGCAGTGGCGGAGCTGCATGTATCGCATGTGGTCAGGCGACATAAAAAAAAAAAACGTAAACACTGAAGAAACTAGCTAAGTACACTCGTTTTGACCCCAATAAAATTTGATTAATGACCACACTTTGTGATTTTGACATCACTTGTCGCCAATCCCAGCTCCGCCGCTGTGTACACGCAAAGATTTTGATGAAGTACTAATCTCAACGCAAAGCAAAGGTGAATGCATGCACGGACAGTGTCTCTGCTACTCCACGTGATGTCCTTCCTTCCTATGCCAGGGGTCGTGAGCACAAGTCTTTCCGCTAGAGTGATAGTAGCAAGAGTACGGTGTGGATTCGTCATGCCATCAAGCACAAAGTCCTGTAGTTCTGCCGAATTCTCGGTCTCTGCAATTTGCCGAATTCGCTGTTTCGATAGTACATCAATGTTTCCATCAAAGCACCTCAAAAGAATGAGACTCCGGCATCTCAGGTTAAATGATTTGCACGTTAAGCCATTGAATCACGACTTGCCAGTCCTCGAACATTTGGAGCTGGACCAGTGTAGTCAAAGGTTTCATCTACGGCGCCAAAGAAATTCACCGGCCCGCGATCCTCTGCCGACTTGGAGCAACCGAAGCAGAAGAAGCAGAGGACGGCGAAGTAGAGGCCACCAGGCATGAGCGACGCCGACTGGGTGGCCGATGTGAAGCGCAGGTAGGCGGTCACATCTGACCATCAGGAGAGAGATTTGAAGCTCAAGGCAAGGCATGCGGTAGGGGCGTAGGCGGCAAAGATGACCATGGAGTGGCCGAGCCTTTCACCACACGTGAGCCAGTACTTTCCAGGCAGCATGTGGGGCTACCGAATAAGTGTCGCATCACTGGCGAGCATCTCACTGTCCTTGCCGGCGAATTCCAAGAGAGCAATGGACACAACACGCCCCACTCGAGGTTCTCGCCCTCTTCCCCTGAGTATGCCAACGGTGAAATATCATTGACCGAGACGGTGAAGTGTGAACCCTAACCCCTTGGGCTCTCGCGTCGCTCCCGCGAGCGACGCAGGACCCCGGCAGCGCGCGCCCCTCCCTAGCCTCTTCCCCCTCCCCGCCGCCGCCTTTGTACGTCGCCGGGCTAAGCCCGTGCCTCGCCGGCGGCGGGAGGGGGGGGGGGGGGCTGCTTCCCCCTCGCGCAGTGACGGCGGCGCGGGCCTTTGCGGCTGGTGAGGGCATTGCACTGGGCACTGGGTGCGGCGGCGTGGATCGGGCGTGGCCGTGGCCGTGGCGGTGGTGGCTCCTGGGAGCGGCCTCAACGGCGGTCGGCGTGAGCTCGGCCATGGCCCGAGGGTGGCGGCCATGGGCGATGTGTGTGTGGACCAGCGAGTCCATTTGCTCGACTGGAGGCGGCGCGGCGCGCGACCGGTCCTGCGGTGAGTGCTCCAACGCGGTGGTGGGCGGCTAGGTCGGGACGGAATCGGGGCCCCGGGCCCCTTCGACCCCATTGACCCCTGTCCAGATCTACGGGCACCGAAGGCCAGGGGCTGCTGGTGTTCGTTGGGGCAGGTGGAGATGCCTCCCGTTGGGCTGCGGTGGTGCTATTGTGGCCGCCGGCCGGTGCTCCTTGGTCAGCGTCCGGTGTCCTCGAGCGCTGGTGTCCTAGGTTTTCCCCTTTGTGGTTGTGTGTTGGGTTGGGAAGCCGGGGCGGCGGCCCTGAAAGGAGAGGCGGAGTCGACCTACGGCTGATGATGTCTGCGGGTGCTGGTTGGTGGTCTTGGCCGTGTGGGCGGCAAGGTTCGGGCGGGGTCTGGTCGTGGTGTGAGGGCGGTGTCCTCAGCCCTCTTCTCCAGATCTGTAGGTCAACCATTTTCCTCCCTCTGGCTCGTCCTCCCCGCTGGCTCTAGCATATGGGTCTCCGGCTCTAGAGATGGTTGGGGTGGGTGGGGTTCGTGTGGGACTGGGGGAAACTCTTGGTCGGCTGGCTCGACCGCGACGGCGGTGACGCCCTTTGGGCGCCTCTCTCCTTCCTTGAGGCGTCGTTGAGGTCCCTGTAAATTTTGCATAGGTTGAGTTTTGGTATGCAGCTGCATGACAAACCCCACATCTCCAACCTCACAAGATTAGGAAGATATTTGCTTATATGCATAAACCAGCGTGGAAGGATGGCATCTTTGTATAGGTATATTCCTTACTCAGCTTGGTGGCACACTGGCACTAGCTCTGTTAGCAACTCCATGTCTTCCACTGACCTAATGCTCACACTTATGCTCCAGTTCAATGACAAATTTTCAATTTTGTTTCAGTTGACCTATAGAATCAGGCAACTCTTGTGCACGACATCTGCTTAAATCCAAGACACAGAGGCTAATTAGCTAGTGAAAATGCATCACTATGAAGCCGTGCATTATCCCGCGTTGTTGATGTCGAACAGCGGCTTATGCAATTGGCGAGGTTAGGAGACCCGGCGCCGGGAAGGTGGTAGGCACAGTTCGTCATGGCCTGACCAATTCCTCGAGCAGGTTGGGGGAGGCAACAATATGTGCAGCATGGAACAGTGCAGTAAGAAATGCAGAGCAAAACAGAGCAATTTGACACTTTTGCTACCATGGCACCAAAACAGAGCAAGTCCAATAAGAAATCAGGATAACCAGTTCACCACAGTCCACATTAACTACAAAATAATCCATTTTTTTCAGTTATAGCGTCAGCCGGAAAGATCATAATCAGCCCAAACCATTCTGTATCATTTGCACACGAAAAAAATTGGGCAAGGACAAAAAATTAGGCAAGGATCTTGGACACATCAGTTTTTCTCAGCAAGGATCTTGTGCGTCAAATTGATGTCAACTTTCAGAACATAGGGTCAGACTGCCCATGGCAAATTCCAGAATAACTGACTACATGAAAATGCCAGGGCAAAGGACTAGAGGTGATCACCTAAACAGATAAGAAATCAACGATTTACACCAACATGTTTATAACCTTACATCCACAACAACATTACAGATTAATAGCACCAAGGAGAGGTTGACACAAAAAATACAAAATACTCCATTACCACCAACAAGCAGCAATAAAAAATTCAGCAATTCTTTTTCACAAAGTTCATGAGCCACGATACTCGCTGCTCTTCATGCATACCCATATATGCAGAGCCCTGGGAGTTGGTGTCCATCAGATGAGACAAGACAGCACGCGAAGTTTCCTCAGCGAAGCCAGGCATATTCATCACAGCACTATACAGATCCGGATATACATCATCAGTCACAGTACCTCTGTTGTCTACCCTTGATCCACTTGCAGCATCTAGGATGTCGGTTGTCTCCAAAAAGGTATTTTCTATCGCTTTTTTAATGTGCCCTCAGCTTACCATATCTCCTGAACAACCAAAACAGTATAATCAGAACAACAGATTTTTATTTCTCCTCAGATAATGAGTTAGTGATCTAGAGACACAAGGCCTGAAATTGACAAGGAAACAAACACCTAATTGGACACTTACTGTAGTCTTTAGGGGAAAAAATCTGGGATGGGCCCGTCCCATGGACCTCCACACCCTCTTATATATATATAGCTGAACTTAGGTACATCTTAACTAGTACACTATAGAATACTCTAGAATTAGGTAGGACACTAACTTAGACTACAACATACTGGAATGTTCCGGGCACTCCTAGGACAACACTAATATACTAACACTCCCTGGAATATTCTAGGCTCTCCTAGGACAGTCTCCAACACTCCCCCTCAAGATGGGTGATAGAGATCTATCATTCCCATCTTGTTACAAGCTGAACTACACTCTTTATTTCCTAATCCTTTAGTTAAACAGTCTGCAACTTGCTCGCTAGAGGTTACATGATTTATCTTAATTATACCGTCATCCAATTTCTCCTTTATGAAGAAGCGATCAATCTCCACATGCTTGGTTCTATCATGTTGAACGGGGTTGTTTGCGATGTTGATCGCCGACTTGTTGTCACACCACAAATTTAAAGGGCCTTTCCTCAATACTTTCAGTTCTGAAAGAAGATTCCTCACCCATAACATCTGACTCAAACCTTGCGACATAGCTCTATATTCAGCTTCAGCTGTTGACTTTGAAACCACCTGCTGCTTCTTACTTCGCCATGACACCAAATTGCCCCCCACAAACACACAATAACCAGAAGTTGATCTCCTATCATCCAAGCAACTTGCCCAGTCAGCATCACAATACCCATCCACATTTAGATGACCATTCCTTTTGAACCATAGTCCCTTTCCTGGACTACCCTTCAAGAGGATTTGATTGACCGCATCCAAGTGTCCGCTCCTAGGATCATGCATGTATCTACTCACTACACTCACTGCATATGAAATATCAGGTCTTGTGTGACATAGATAGATGAGTCTTCCAACAAGCTTCTGGTACTTCTCCTTATCCACTGGATCACCAGATTCCGCACATAATTTGTGGTTTTGGTCGATAGGTGTTGATGCAACCCGACACCCAAGCATGCCCGTGTCACTAAGCAAGTCCAAAACATACTTCCGCTGGGAGAGCACAATCCCTTCGGGAGATCTAGCAATTTCTATGCCAAGAAAGTACTTGAGTTGACCAAGATCCTTTACCTCAAATTCCTTGCGTAGGTTGTCTTTCAGCCGTGATATCTCCATCGCATCATCTCCCGTGATTATGATATCATCAACATATACAACAAGGATTGTAATCTGGCTATTTGAGTGCCGATAGAACATCGTATGATCCCCATTACACTGCTTATATCCCATACCACATATCACTCGTCTAAATCTATCAAACCATGCCCGTGGAGATTGCTTGAGGCCGTATAGAGATTTTCTCAACCTGCATACCTTTCCTGATGTTCTAGGAGTGGAGAAACCAGGTGGGATCTCCATGTATACCTCCTCCTGTAAATCTCCATGCAAGAATGCATTCTTGACATCCAACTGATGCAAAGGCCACCCAAAGTTAGTTGCACAAGAGATTAGGATCCTCACTGTGTTCATCTTTGCCACCGGCGCAAATGTCTCATCATAGTCAATCCCATATGCTTGACTATATCCTCTGGCAACTAGTCTTGCATTGTACCTTTCAATTTTCCCTTCTGGATTTTGTTTCACAGTGTAAATCCATTTACACCCAACAGCTCTCTTTCCTACTGGAAGATGTACAAGTTCCCAAGTTTTATTCTTTTCGAGAGCATTTAACTCCTCTATCATGGCCTCACGCCACTTCGGGTCTTGCTTTGCTACTTTCCAGTCTCTTGGGATCACCACGGGTTGCAATGATGCAATGAAGGCCAAGTAGTTTGTTGATAGAGATGTATATGATACATAATTAGCTATGTCATGCTCATCTTGGTACCAATTTGGAGGTTTTCTAGCTCCAACTCGGATTCCTTTTCTTAAGGCAATGGGCAAGTCCATTGAATCTCTCGTATTAGATGGACCTGCGCCCTCAGTCAATTCAACAATTTTAACACTTGTTGGAGCATGTTGCTCCCCCGGCACCTGTGTGTCACCTGCTGTAGGAGCTACGCCCTCAGTCGATTCAACAATTCCACCACTTGTTGGAGCATGTTGCTCCCCCTGCACCTGTGTGTCACCTGCTGTAGGAGCTTGTTGCTGCTGCTCATGTTGTGGTTTTCTCCGTGTATACACTTTTAAGTTTTCTTCCTCATTTGGCTTTCTCCATCTATCTTCACTTGCAGGAGATGGAATTGAACCAACAACAACTCTCGATTGTTCATCTTCCTTTGTCCTCAACAGTTCAGTCTCCCCCTCTCGACTAGCATCAATTGTGCTAGGAGAGTCAAAGTCAAACAACGAGCTGAGGTCTGTCTTCTCTCCGTAGAACGGCTCAGACTCTCTAAATGTCATATCCATGCTAACAAATGTTCTCCGCTCACTAGGGCTCCAACACTTGTAGCCCTTTTGTCCAGATGGGTATCCAATGAAGATGCACTTCAGAGCACGTGGGTCCAATTTTCCTACCGAAGGTCTATGGTCTCTGACAAAGCATGTACACCCAAACACCTTTGGTGGAACAATGAACTCATTTTTACCAAAGATCATTTCATATGGGGTCTTCATCCCAAGAATTCTTGATGGCATTCGGTTGATGAGATAAGTAGCAGTCATAACTGCTTCACTCCATAAGAATTTTGGCACATTCATAGTAAACATAAGCGATCGAGCTACCTCTAGTAGATGTCGATTCTTCCTCTCAGCTACTCCATTCTGTGGAGAAGTATCAGGGCATGAAGTTTGATGAAGTATTCCTTTTTCTGAAAGAAAGTTGCCAAATTCATGGTTCATATACTCTGTCCCATTATCAGTCCTGATAATTTGAATACCAATGTTGAAACGATTTTGGATATATTCATAGAAGTCCCTAAAACAACTAAGCACCTCACTTTTTTGTTTCATGAGATATATCCAAGTCATCCGCGAGTAACAGTCAATGAAGGTGACAAAGTACTTCATTCCACTAATAGAGACCATAGGAGAAGTCCAGACATCAGAGTGAATCAACGCGAAAGGCGATGTGCTTCGGAGTCCACGACTCACATATGATGTCCTTGTGTGTTTTCCATATTCACAAGCATCACACACAAGTTTTTCTTTATCCACCTTCATTTCCTCGGGAAATATCTTACTCATAGTATCAAAGGACATATGGCCCATTCGACAATGTAAGAGTATCACCTTTGCTTCATCGTCACCAGCAACAATTGTCAAAGCGGTGCATAATGCATCATCTGTTTCATGTCTATCCAAGTACCATAGTCCCTTATGCCTGATGCCAACCCCAAGTCTCCTTCCAGTTGTCCTCTCCTCAATTATACACTTGTATCGGTCAACAATAATTCGACAATCAATGTCGTCAACCAAGGCACTCATAGACACCAAACTCACTGGAAAAGATGGAGCATACAAGACCGAAGACAATGTAATTGACGGAGTGCATTTCACCGTGCCGACTCCTTTGACGGGCTGATAAGTTCCATCAGCTGTTTGGATGGTCTCTTTATGCATGGGTGGATTTGGCGCATATGATGCGAACTCACTCCTCCTTCCCGTGACATGTGCAGATGCTCCCGAATCTAGTATCCAATTTGAACAAGTTCTGTTTAATGTAGGAGCTTGATTTGACATACCTTCTTCCGCTTGTGCGAGATTTACACAATTTCGTAGGGCTGTTGTTTTTTCACCTTGTTTTGGAACTTCCGCAATCTTCTTCGACTCTTTCAATTCTTCTATCTCCTTCATCAATTGAGTCATTTTCTGAAGTAGCTTCTCAATTCTTTGATTTTCCGCCATTGATCGGTGTTGTTGAGACTGAATCCACAACGCTGTTCAGCTGTTCTACAAGTCCAGCCTGCACACACTCTTCTCCGTAGCTATAGCACAACCCAAACCGCTCCTCCGCTGCAGTACAGCCCACTCCTAGCTGCACTGTCTGACCACTTCTCCTGGCTGCACTACACACACACCGCTGTCCGCCACCACAGAAACCTCAAAGTGGAGCAGCACAACGTCCGGTCCCTATTGCTTTTGCTAAGAGACACGAGCTCACGAAGCTCTCTCTTCTGTCCTCTCCTAGCACACACCGCAAACAACAATCACCTCTGCTTTGAGCAGCTGCAACTCTCTTGCTTCTCCTTCTTCCCTACGAGTCAACCTGGCCAACACTTTTCCACTTGAGCTAGCTACCCCTGTCTGCACTCACACCTGAACGCCTGGAGCTCCTCCACAAGCCGCTGTTTCACCACCGGCCACCACCAGGACCAAGCGCCCCCTTCCTCAGCTTATGCCATAGCAGAGCAGCCCTGCTTCATCACCATTGCCACTTCTCAGGAGAACCTAGCTCTGATACCATGTAGTCTTTAGGGGAAAAAATCTGGGATGGGCCCGTCCCATGGACCTCCACACCCTCTTATATATATATAGCTGAACTTAGGTACATCTTAACTAGTACACTATAGAATACTCTAGAATTAGGTAGGACACTAACTTAGACTACAACATACTGGAATGTTCCAGGCACTCCTAGGACAACACTAATATACTAACACTCCCTAGAATATTCTAGGCTCTCCTAGGACAGTCTCCAACACTTACCATGATTATGAAGAATATATTCTTTCCATGTGTAAATATTTGTGTTTAAATAAAGAGTAGCCACTAAATAGTGCAAGGATAAAAGAAATACAATAGATAGCTCACATGTACACACCTTTTCTCCGATGTGAGCGAGCTTCATCTTGTTCACCTTTAATTCACACCACCTTATTAATGAAGGACATCCACGAATGTTCAGATATTCAAGCTTACTTAGTTGTTGTATGCTGTCCGGCAAAGACCTGATCCCCTTGCAATCCTCGATCTCAAATTTCTCCAGAGACACAAGTTCTCCTAACCACTGTGGTAGTGATGTCATGCTTCTGCAGTGACAGAGACTTAATGTCCGTAGTCGTGTGAGTTTCCTTGTGTTTCCATTCAGTCTCTTGAGATTTGGGTGACTTATCTTCAGTTGCTGAAGAGATGTCAGCTCAACCAGCCATCTAGGTAGTTCTGCATGGTCGTTGGGTCCTGACTGTAGGGACAATGACTCAAGGGAGGAGAGCTGTTGGATAATTTCAGGTGAGCTTGTCAGATCACTGCAACCGGTGATACTTAACCTATGGAGGGCAGGTAGGTGATCAAGCAAACTCCACTGATGCAAGGGCACCTTGCTACCACCAACACTCAGATTAGTCAATGGAGAAGAGGAAACACCAATAAGTGACGAGTTCTCTTCCCATGTTGATAGCACATTATCAGAATCTTCTATGTGCAAAGATATTAATCTAGGCAGACATGGTTTTATCCTCAACTTAGCACATTGCTCTATGGTCAACGTCTCAAGCTTAGGGAACATGAGCTCATTCTTACCTTCCTCGCCACAGGCATGTCTTGTGTTCCACATTTCCAAGCTATCCATACGAGACAGACCCAACACTCGTAGGTTTGGTAGTAGACCAAGTGGTGGTAGCTCGTTGCACTTAGGAAAATCCCACAAATATATTTCGAAAAGATTGGGGAGATACTGCCCAATACCCATAAGCCAGTGAGAAATGCTGACACTCGTGTAACCACGTATATAGAATCTTTGGACACTGCTTGGTGGCACTAGTTTTTCCAACACCTCCTTGTCATCCACAAACCTCCCAGCGGCTACAGTCCATTGAAATGTTAGCACTTCAATTTTTTGTTTCTCTATTAGTTTTATACTCTTTGCCTCTTTCGCAGACTTCACATTTTCAAGTCTATCTATGGTCAGCCTATCAGGATTTTTTGGCCGAAGCAGAATGAGATTGCTGCTATGATCATTACTAGAAGCATGCACCACAAAGTGTGGCAACGGGACAATCTTTGACCAATGGATGGTGGATTCACGCAATCTAACCCAGCTGCCCACATTTACAACTTTCAAACTAGCCATTTTAGTCATATTATCAGGAAGCTTCTCTAGGTCGAAGCAGCCTGAGAGGTTCAATGTATGAAGCTTCCTAAGGTTGACAATGCTTGCTGGTATACCGGAGAAATTTACATTCTTAGACAAGTCCAAATGCTCTAGATTGGAAAGGGTACATATAGAGCCTACCAAATTGTTGAGTTGGTCTTCCGATGTGGCCATGACCTCCATGCACCCCGATAGATTTAGATATCTAAGACTGATTAGATTGCCGATGACATGTGCTAGCCCTGTCCTGTTCGCACATATAGTCTGTTCAACAGATAAATTCAAATATTGAAGTTTGGTAAAGCCACCAAAAGCTTCTGATATAGACATACTGCATTCTGAGAAATCCAGATGCACCAGCTGCTTCAGCTCTGCGAATGACATTGGGAGCTCACGTATTCCGTGGCAACCTGATAAATCAAGATGCAACAAACCTTCCATATCACCAATTGACTCCGGTAATGCTGAGATATTATGAGAGCCTCTAAGGTTGAGATAATTTAACTGTGGGAGTTCGGTGATACAGTTCGGTATCATATTTCCTTCAATCCGTGGAGCATTAAGATATTTCAACCGCTTCAGTTGACCAATACAGTCAGGTAACTTCTTGATAGAGCATTTACTTAAATCTAAGACAAGGAGGCGCTTATTTGATGAAATGGCACCAACACCAAATATTAGATTACGACAGTCCATAAAATGTAGTGCCTTTATATTTGGAAGAAAACTCATCTGCGATAGATTGCTACAATCTATGAGCAATCCATAACGGTGTGTTTCTTCCCAAGCAGTGCATGTGTCGTTAACTTGATCGGCCAGGGTAGCTCTTGTTAGATCATGCTCTTGGTGATGCATCGTGAATGACGTAACATCTTTGTCCCCTCCATCACCCTGCAACAAATATGCACCTGGTAGTCAGAATTTATAATTTATATTCATTTTTCAATAGGAATGCTTCCATAACTTATACCCACCTCCCATTATATAACTATCTATCCGAAGGTTATGCACAAAATGGTATATACTCTTCCAATAACTCATAATAAATGTTATACCCTCCACCATCCGCTGATATATTTAAAGCCTCTAAATAACACTTGTAGTTTTCTTATTAATCCATCCACATTTCACTTTGTATGCATGAATTTTAGTTTTTCTGCGTTGACATAATTATATTTTCACACGACATCTCTTTAATAAAAAGTTCCATGTCTTTTCTCTCAAGATGTGCATGTTATTTATTTGTGTTCGAACAACATATATTGATAATATGACATGGAATTTAACAATGGTGTATACACACGAGGTCAAATTTCTTGTGCTGGAATAGTTCAAAAAAAATCTTGTGCTGGTCATATGTTTGGTTTAATATATACTAGCCATCCTTTTAAAAATTGCAATATTACAATTTTTATAGTTTTTTCAACATAATAATATGAAGGTGAAAAATGTAAAAATCAATAAGAAATATACTTGTAAATGTCAAAAGAATCGTATACATTTTTTGTGCGTTTCCCTTATGGTATTTAAACGTGCAAAATGTGTATGGTTACTAGTCAATGCAACAAATGTAACCAAAGTTAAAAATTGTATGCTAATTTTCATGACCATTTGGAATAGTATTTTGACGGTGTGACTATAGTCTCTACTACTATAGTGTAGCAGTTTTGAATTTGGATTTACCACCCTCTCCCAGTTTCCCGCCGAAACATCCTGAAGCTGTTACAGCCGTTGATTTGGAATAGTAAACTACCATCTGCCGATCATCAGGTATCATCGGAAATAATCCAAATGGTTGCTCTTTGCTGGATTCGCCTCTCCCTGCACGCACCCTGTCAATCCACGTCTAAGGGTGCACGCTGCAGGCTGAGTGCGCTGTGATGTGACTTTTTTTTCTTCGAGCAGAACAGTCATGCACATAAAACTTTTCTTGGGGAAACTGCCACACGATTGCCCATGAGCTACCCAGTCTGTCTCTTCTCTCGTGATCTCCTACGGACAGTTTCACGTCTCTCCAAACATTTTTTTGTGAGGATGCATGTCTCTCTAAACTAATAAAATGAGATCTTTATTAGTTTTCAGAGCACCATAGTGAGTGCAAACAAATGTAGCTCGAGCTACACATAGCCTGTGTTAGAAAAACTTAAACTGGCATTTTTAAGATTAAAAAATATACAAAAATATATCTAGATGTAGGTAATGCTAAAATACCTTATATTTGAGTCTACACAAAAATGACATATCCGAGATCTAAAGTAGTAAACGGTGCAAAAATTTAAACATCCCAAATCTGTCAGATTTTGTAGCTCTAAATATAAGGTATTTCGAATGTTGATTTTTTTAAAAAAAATATGTTCATGTGTAGCTTCATGTTTTAGGTTCACTCGAAGTCATTCCACGAAAAATCGATATGTTTTGTGGCCTGTGCAAAAAAGACAAAAAGTTGTCTTGTGTAGCACATTACTTTAGCACCAATTTTTGTCTTTTTTGCACAAGTCACCCAAAATGTTCTACGCGCACATATGTTTTTTGAATTTTTTTGGCATTTCAAATTTTGACAAAAATCAAATTCAAATAAAGGGTGCATATGATCTCAGGAGCCAAATAGCCACGTCCGTATTTTGAGTTACTATTTTGCATGTTCATAAAGTACAACGCTATCAACATATAGATTTTTTTTAGATTTTATGATATTCAAAATGCAATTCTGAATTTTGAAAAAAAAAATAGGCTATGCGTAGCTCAGGCTACACTTGGGATTCCAATCTCTTTACTTATGGTACTACATTTTGCTAAAAAATTGTACTCCTCTACATATAAGACGCAACGTGTAAAGCACGTGCAATTTACTAGTACCACATAATACTATGGCTCGATAGGTTCTTGAAAGATAATGTAGTCCAAAGTCCTACATTGGCCTCTAGTACTCTCTTTGTTGGACATATGCAGAGCTCTACATTAGCCCCACAACAGCCAATGCAAGAAGCTTACTATTCTTGAGTACATAGAAAGATAAGAGCAGATATGACGGTGATAATCTCTTGAAATATTAACTCTTCGAGTAACCTAAGAAAATAGGATTACTGTACACCTTGACGAAAGTTAAAATTAAACCACCTGCAGAAAAAACAGTAATACCCTAATGTGCGAAGCTTGGAGAAAATGCAACATCCTCAAACGTAAAAAGTCCGATATGATCATTTAAAATCTGAGGACAAAACTGCAAAATCCAAGCTTCGAACAATGCATCATACACTAGTAAAGTTGCAAAACAGCAACCAAAACCCCAACTGCATGTGCCATGTATGAGCTTACCCCAGTTTTAGTAGCACACTCATCGAAAGTTTTAGTTGTACCAAGCCTATAAATTATATGTTGTATATCTGGTCTTTTCTCTGGATCAGATTCAGTGCACTCTATCGCTATCTCAGCGCATGCTCGTACTTGTATCAGTTGTTTGTCTGACTGTGATTTATCCAGTCTATTTTTCCACCTACAAAGTACCTGAGAATTGCGATCGTGTGTTATGATTTATGAAAAGTAGAAACATATATCTATGCAACACGTGAAATATCAACAAATCTTCATGTAAAGCAGAGCGGCAAAATCTAAAGATGGCACAAAGTAATTATTTATTTTAAAAAGAATAAATAAAATCAAACACTATGCATAGTGAACCTAGCTAGAACAAATTACTCAAACTGGCAAACGAGATTTAGATAGGAAATGGAACGTACAACGACTCAATATATTAATAGGGATAAAGTAGCGTGCCTCACTTATGATGTACTCCCTCAGTTTCACAATATAAGATGTTTTAGCTTTTGTGAAAGGAGTGTATTTAGACCCCTTTTAGTGTATAGGTTCACTCATGTTTACTCCGAACCTACACATTAAAAATGGTCTAGATACACTCTCTTAACAAAAGCTAAAACATTTTATATTTTGAAACGGAGGGAGTACTATACAGTAGTATGGAGTATAAAGTACGTGATTAGGACTACTATGTGATGCAAAAACTATATAGTATTATATGTCGAAATGGATTAATGGTATCAAACAAAGCAATGTGACATAGTAGTCTCAAAATCCGGCATTTATATTGGAAGGCACTCGTCTTACTTTGTCAATATCAAGATATCCCTTCTCTCCTGTTAATATGTCTGAAATTATAACACCAAGACTATAAATATCTGACTTGACTGTGATCTGACTTTCATGTAAGAATTCTGGAGCCAAATATCCTCTGCATAAATATTTATACAATCTAATGATTAATGGAAAAAGGTTTGGATATTCATTCATACATAAAAGAAGAGTTTAGAAGAGTAATAGCAAGCTTACATAGTTCCAATCACTTTTGAAATAATTTCCTTGCTTTGCGTTAGATCCAAGAATCTCGAGAGACCAAAATCAGCGATTTTCGGTATCATATTATCATCTAGCAATATATTTTGAGGCTTAAGATCTAAATGGACGATGTGCTTTTGGTGAAGATAATCTAGACCTTCACAAATTCCATTTATAATTTGAAAGCGTTCTCTCCATCCAAGTCCACAAGATGAATCTACAAAGATGGAGAAGAAAAGGTTTGTTTAGTATTGGAGATACTTAAAGTCCTTAGGCACTGAACGATAAATATATTGATGCTTGAACCAGATACACGCCTCATGACCCACCAGTGATTTTGTTATCAAGACTCCCTTTGGGTAGATATTCAAAACAGAGTAACTTTTGTCGTGTATCTGCCAAGACAAGCTTTTCCTCGAAAGGTAACATTTCCCCTTGTGTGACAGAGCAATATCCTAGGAACCATACTATATTTTTGTGCTTTGCCTTCATCAGAACATGAATCTCTTCACTAAATTTATTCTCATCAACATCAACCATTTGGATAAGTTTCTTCACAGCAACCACCATGCCATTGTCAAGCATTCCCTATAACCGTAACATGCTTGGCATCATCAGCTTAAGTTTTCAAATAAACTAGGATCAAGACAAGGGCGACCAAGAGTTATTATTTTCATACCTTATAAACCACTGCAAAGCCACCAGAGCCAATTATGTTGTCATCAGAAAAATTGTTGGTGATATCCTTCAGAAGTGATAACGCTAGTGCCTTTGGTTCTATGCTTTCATCAAGTAGCATGCACTCCAGTTCACTTTGTAGGGTAATAGCTTGGCATTCCATTTGCAGTTACAAACAAAATATCCTATGAACAACAAAAGCTGCATTATTTACGAGGCTTACAAACAAAATATTCTATGAACAACAAAAACTGCATTATTTATGAGGCTAAGCCAAGCCCAAGAATAGTCAATGATCATGAAAAGCAGAGTAAATATCATGATACTGCACTTCTTTTTCAGCTCTTCTGTCATAATACACCTTTGAGAAAATATTTGATAGCACTACACTTGAGCATGAGATATTTCGTAGGATCATACTTTCACCTAATAAAATAGCACTTTTGGAGCATACAGTATTTTTCAAAACTACACTGAAACCTATAAAGAAACTACACTAAACAGAAGTGTAACTTTGGGAAATAGTTACTTAAGAGCATAATTGTGTGATAGATTTGACAAAACAAATGCAAATCCAAAGTAGTTTTCATATTCTTCTCAATCCGACAAGTCAAACAAGCCTTAGGGAACAAAAATTATACTAGTAAGATCCGAGTCGTCCAAGATTTCTATGTAGCTCCTTTGAATCAAAGAGGTTTTCATAGAAAAGCACAGTGTGCACGAGTTCTTATAGAAAAACATAAGTACATCCCTCGGAATTTCTGTGGAGTTCGAATCAAAAATACCACTGTGCTGGAGTCGAAAGCAAGGACGTCTGCAAATTAAAGCTAGCAATCCTGCAGAAATGGAACACTAGTTCGCAATCTTGGGAAGATATTTTCCTAGAACGGAAGCAAAACGGTGATTACCTGGAGAAGCCCTGCTGCAGTGCTGCGTATTGATGGCAAATGTCAGATGTTGCCTTGTGCTCTGGAGAAGGAGAAGGGGGTTTTGATATCAGAACATGGGTAGCTGCTGAGAGGTGAACTGGACGGAACATAGGAAACAGTTGGGACTGAGTCCCTGGAGATGTCATGTTGTAATGTCAACACATTCTCTCAGCCAATCAGAATACCTGGATGTACATAAGTCAGAGCAGAGTTCATATAGAAAGCTAAATTATCCCAAGATGCATGTGACACCCGTATTTAACAACATGCCACTGGTTTGCAGCCTATAGTTTAGGACGCACCACTGGAGCAGCCTGTAGTTGGCATATGTCAGCATTGTTTCTGGTCAACAGTTCCAGCTACTAGGTGCAGGCATATACGGGCGGCTCTGTTGTAGATGCTGCCATATGCCAACTAGGTGTATTATTATTCCTTTATTGTACTATGATGTATGTTAAGCTACCAATCAGAGGATTACGGGCGGAGCAATTATTACAGGCATGGACCATACCATTGTGAGTGGAAGCTGAATACTGTTTGCTCCATGATTGCCTCGGTAATTTATTTAGCCCAACCTTGCTGCACCACAACATCTTCTCTCTCAAGGAGAGACGCAAACTAGAATGTCTAGACAGGATCAGACTTTTGCTGAAGATTCTTCTGCTCTGAAGTTCAGATTTCAGAGTTGTAGCTCCCTCCTTCCTTTCAGGTCATCAGGTCAGAATTCAGAGTGTGTCAGTGTGTGTGGGTTGCTCCATCTGGACCCCAATGGAATCCTGCACCTCTGCTTCCTTCCCGTAGCCACAAGATCCAGTTTGTGCAGAAAATCCTCATCAGTCTTCAGGCAACGAGTATCCAACAACACTTTCGAACCTGTGCGAGAAGATAACCTTCCGTGATCTCATAGCATCACAGCGAGCACCTGATCCGTCACCAAGAGGAGGCCTAGCAGGCAACCGGGGAGCGAGACCAAGAGATGAGGGAGAGAGAGAGAGAATTCCTCACCTCAGACTCGTCGGTGAGAACGACTGCCGGCGTCGCATAACGCCGCCGCCAGCACCGATCGGCGGCGCCGACCCCCGCTCCGCCTCCCTCTTTGGTCTGGTCGGCGAGGACCATGGGCCTCCACCACATACAACTATACAAGCTGTTCTCCGTCGATTTGGGCCGGACAGCGTTTCCTCACTGGCCCATGCGTGATGGCCGAATGCCTCCGGCCTGCGTGCAAGCCTGCCTGCCATGCAGATACAGGATGGCCCTAAAAAAAATGCAGATACAGGATGTAAATGTAATGCCAATTTCTTTTTTTTCACCGATACGTCCGTATCTTTTCCATAGAAGGAGGGCCAATAGGCCAAGATTTACAACACACCGTGGCACAGACGCCCACAACTCCACGCTGCCTTGGGGGCAGCACTCACCCTCTATCCAACTATTTGCGACATCTCCACCTATCTACCTAGCTCAAGCAGTCTCGGAAGAGCCGAATAGCTATCCACAGGCCTGCTTCGTCGGAAATCTTCTGGACTACTACTGCAGCTGAAGGCGAGGCTCCTTCGAAGACAACATCGTTTCGGTGACGCCAGAGCGTCCAGCAAACCAAGGAAACTCATGTCCAGAGATCACGCTCGCGGCCTTTTCTGCCGCGCCTTCCCTGTAGCCAAGCGACTAACTTTGTATCGTGATCAGGCAACCACTGGCTCTTGCCCCACCACCCAAGGCAGGTGCTCACACTTCTCGAGCTAGGACGCACCCCATGAGGAGGTGGTCGATGGATTCTCCACACTGATCGCATAAGGGACATGTCGCGGGGTACTGCAACCCGCGTCGGCTCAACCTATCAGCGGTCCAGCATCTGTTTCTCACAGCCAGCCAAAGAGCAACCCTGTAGCTGGTGGGGGCTCGAGAGCGCCAGATCTGTAGTGCTCCTTCCATCAAGGTCCGACCAGTGAACAGATCCTAGTAGCAAGACTTCGTGGTGTAGCAGCTGGTCGGATCCCAGTTCAACTTGAATGTATGCTGCGTCCCCTCTGTCAGGGTGACTCCCTCTAGGCGATCTGCGACTTCAAGCATCTCTCAGATGGCTGCCGCGTTAAGGTCGGGGGGACATCGTGAAGCCAGGCCCCCGCAAGACCCTCGCATACCCTGCGAGTCGCGATTGCGTTCGTCGGCACCGTCGTGAATAGGTGTGGTGCAACATCTCTAAGCCTTCCACACGGTAGCCACTTGTTTGTCCAGAAGAAGGTGTTGGCTCCATCCCCAAGCACCGAGGACGTAGCTGCGTCAAAAATCTGCTTAGCAAGTACTGGAACTCAGATGCTAAGATCGTTTTATGGCCTATCCAACTCCACCCTCTTCAACCACAGCCATCTAACCCTTAACGCGATATTCAAGAGGCGCAAGTTGGGGATGCTAAGCCCCCCTAACTCCTTGGGCATGCACACCCTGTCCCATGCCACAAGGCAGTGACCACCATGGATGTCATTCCCCCCTTCTAGAGAAATCCACGAATTATCTTCTCGATTGCGGTAATGATCTCAATCGGGATGTCCAGGGACATCATTGCGAAAACAGGGATGGACGAAAGCATGGTCTTTACTAGCTCGAGCCACCCTCCTCCGTTGAGCATTGAGGCTTTCCACGATGGCAACTTGGTGGCCACCTGATCCACGATCGACTAGAGCTATGTTGCGGATGGTTTCTGCAAGGAGAGTGGCAGCCCTAGGTAGCAGAGTGGGAACTGCGTGATGGGGCATTGTAGTTCCCAAGAAACCAGGTCCCTGTCCTCGGTCGAACATCTCATCAAGTTAGCCAAGCATTTGTCAAAGTTGGTCCATAGACCTGACACTACCCCGAAGTCCTCGATGATCCCAGAGATCACCTAGAAATCCACATCATCCACATAGATTGAAGTGTGGTGTTGGAGGCCCGTTGCCACGAGTCTAGTGAGGAGACCCAGCCTCTCTGCTTTGACGGCCATCAGATGAAACACCTCCATGATCAGGATGAATAGCTGTGGGGAGAGGGGATCCCCTTGCTGAAGGCCTCATCTGTTTTCCACCTTAGAACCTGGGCATCCGTTCATCAGGATGTGCGTGGTGGCCGTAGACAGAAGAGCAGATATGCACGAGAGAAACCGCTCCCCGAAACCTGGTTTTCTCAGGACTTCCAAAAGGAAAGCCCAATCCATTGTGTCGAAAGCCTTGGTGATGTCCATCTTCAGGAGTACTACTGGGGTCTTGCTCGTGTGGAGTTTGCGAGCTCTCCCTTGCACCATCATGAAGTTATCATGCAGGCACCTTAGGTGGGCCCACAAGCGCTAGACACAAAGGGGGAGCAGCCAACCCTAGGTGGGCCCCACATGGGGAGCCTACTAGGGCTAGGCCGGCTAGCCCTCCTCCATTAGGTGCCATGTCCTCTTGGGCCTCCCCTCCGGGTGAGGCCCATTAGCAATGGGCTGCCTATTAAAATAAAATAAAAATATATATTTTAATATTAATTCAACCAATTAATATAAAACACACATATTATTATACTCCACACTCTGGGACTCCTTTCGGACCCCTCCGATCAACATCGGGTGTTACACAGAACTATTCCAGTTTCTCTCTCTCATTTCTCCTATGGTGCCGTATCAATCCCTATGTGTCCACACCCTTAAGAACGACACCCTTCGGTTCAGAAACACTCTGGACATGATCGAGACCTCTCTCATATCAATGATCATCAACGGGACCTGGATGCCCATGATGACCCCCGTGCGTTTCACGAATCTCATCGCTTGAACCTTCAACGTTGCGCCCTATTCCCTTTGCCACTTTATACCTAGTTCATCCGAGATTTGATATTTGGTATCTCCATACCTAGTTCGATCTCGTTACCGATGAACTTGTTTACTCGTTCCCATGTCGTTGCATTCCGTGACCTAGTCACACCCTTGCAAGCTTCGTTAATGCAATGTCACCGAGATGGCCCACATGTATCTAGCTGTTAATTGGATTGGCAAATCCTGGTCTTGGTATGTACTCCTCTACGCATTCCTTTGGGAAACCCGAGTGGCACTTTTTTGATCACCCTTTCATGGCTTGATACTTGATACCATCAAAGCTTCCTTCAGTAACGGTGATCTGTATTATCTCATAGTCTAAGGATCAGGTTGCGAGGTTTCCTTTGTTATCATTATGATGAATGTTTGTAACTAGATCTCATAATGATATTACTATTGGGTGTTTTTCTATCACATCATTCAACCAATGATATGACCCCAATTGTTAATTGGCATCAATGCCCATGATCTCGAAACCCTAGATCATCCACTTGACCAATGAGCTAGTTTACCAGAGGTAACTAGAGACACAGTTTGTATACATACCACACGTGTATTAACGTTTTGTTTTAACATAGTTATAGCACGGCATGAAATGTATTATGAACATACAATAGATATATCAAATAAAACACTTTAGTATTTGCCTCTAGGGCATATCTCCTTCAACGGGTTGTACACGATTTCATGGAATATGTTTCTTGCTGCGTTCGTAATCCTTTTCCAGGATAGGGAGTAACATGTCATGGTTCATACACTCCCAAGAGGGGAACTACTTTTTCCACAAATGATCTCAAGCCTGAGTGCATAAAAGGGTATTCCTTCCCGTTTAAACTTCCTTGGTTAGAGGCTCAGTCAAGATCCAAGCCAATAATTGTCCTTCGCAACAACCCCATAGTCCACCCAATGTGACGAGTTTTGGTTGAAAGACCTACGCTCAATTACCCTCCCTTCTAATATGCTAATACGTTACCCTGAAGCACATGATAGGGACGTCACAGGCTCCTACCCACTGATCTCTTCTTTGGATCTCAGCCCAACTTAGGATACGAGGACATACAAAAGTAAAAAAGGTAAATCTGACTTCTCTGTCTCATTTCCGAACTTGTGGCTATCACGTTATTGTACGACACAAGAATCACTGACTACATTGGTTGTTAATCCTAGGTATATACCCGGTACAATGGAATCTCCACCATATGGTTTCTCATATCTTAACCATGATTCCATCACCCACCAATTTGGATTATCCAACTACCCCAAGCCGGTAATCCATATTTCATATTTATTATAAAAATAGGTTTTTTTCTTTTAAGTGCAGGTGATAAGGTTTTGAAAATGCTTTCTTAAATACGTCAATGGACATGTAAGCATTCCCTTGCAATGAATATTGCAAGTTTGGTCTTACAAGATATGCAAGAGTGAACTTTCCTGAGTTTTTTTAGATTAAAGCAATCCGAAGATTCTATACTATTCTAGACCTCTATTTGTGCAAAGAAGCATCATATCTTGTACAAAATCCTAATGCACGTTTAATGTTCCTATTTAACTATTCTATTAGGTTGGTTGTTCACTTCCCCTTAATTTAGGTGTTTTAGGTTTTATTAGAGTATCTCTATTTGTGAATTGCACTTTATGTTGGGGATATGCTAAATGGGTATCACCATTGTATGTCTCTAATCCGGCTAACCCGGGTGGCCCACAGTTGGTAGCAAGACCCATGGCCTGCTAGGCGTCCCAGTTAGACGAATCTAGAAGGGAGGCCCATGCCGACTAAGGGAAGGCTACGTCGCAGTCACCGACCTACACGGAGCCTTGGAGTACAAGACACGAAGACTAGTTAGTATTAGTGTAGGACTCTATAACCTATTTGGCAAGGTCTTTCCCTGTAACCCTAGGTTCTGGCGCCTTTATAACACCTCGCATAGCAAACCAATCCCTATAACCCAGCATATTGCCATTATAGTGATTTATAGCAGGAGTAGAGTTCCACCACCGTCGCGGGACTTGAACCTAGGTAAGCTATGTTACCTCGTACCCGGCAACTCACCGCCTTCCCCCACTTATCTAAACACGATCTATGAGGACCCCTCCATGGCATACTCATCGGCAATACAACGACCGTTTGCGCCCACCGTGGGGCAAGAGGCACTTCGGGCTCTACACCGAGCGAGGTCTAATATCTTCACAGGAATCAAGGACACCATAGCCATTGGGTGCGTCCTCTTCTACAACAACATTCCAATCGTCCCTCTGGATGAGTTCTGGATCTCGGCGAAGACAAACCCCACCCGTTACTCCGTTGTCCCAATCGGGGACTGAAATGGATCGTATGGGCACCTAGAGGGGGGTGAATAGGTGCTACTCCAAGTTTTAATACTTTTTCAATTTTAGGCTTAGCACAAAGGGTAAATTCTCTAGATAAACTATTAGGTGGAATTTCCCTATATGCAAACCTATCTACTAGCGAGTAAAGAGCGAGTGGAAGAGGAACGGGTAAACCATAGTGAAGCACGCAGAGACATAGGATTTGTTTGACCGCAGTTCCTTCCTTGTTAAGGGAAGTACGTCTGCGTTGGAGGGGTGGGCGGTACTAAGACCACCACGCCACAATAGGCCTCACCCTGTTCTCCTATGGATCCCGCCACCAAAGGCCTGATCCACCTTTCCACTATAGGGACCCTTCGAGGCGAGTACCGGCGCCTTTATACAACTAGCGGGGCAACAACTCCACAACCAACTTGGAGGCTCCCGAAATGACAACAAGCTGCCACAAGAACAAAGTTATCAAATACAACGAACAAGATCTAGGTATTGACAAGAATACTAGATCAGGGATTTCTCCAAGTGAATGGAGAGGAGTTGATGCGCTTGATTCGTGATGATGATGATGATCCTCTCCTCCTTCAATTCCCCCAAAGATCAAAGCCTTCGGGTGGTTGAAGTGGGAGATCGAGAATGAGAGCTCTTGCACAATGTCTGGACACTTTCGAATGAATCAAGAGTTCTGAATGATAGGGAAGAAGGGGTATTTATAACCCCTTCAAAAACCAGCCGTTGGAAACTTTGGGGGCCGGATTATCCGGCCCAAGTGAGGGCTGGATTATCCGGCCTGGGGAAAACTCCGCCCTAGACTCGGAATATACGGCAGATAATCCGCCCCCCTATCAGAGCGTCGCGCCGAGCTTGCCCTTGATCAACTTCTGGGGGCCGGATTATCCGGTCCTATGTGAAGGCCGGATTATCCGGCCTGGGGAGGAAAAACCACCCCAGTTTGGATTTTCTGGGAGAAAATCCGACCGGATACCGAGCGACGCGCCTTGGCTCCTTTTGCTCAAAAACTGGGGGCCAGATTATCCAGCCCATGCGACTGCCGGATTATCCGGCCTAGGGAGGAAAAACCGCCCCAGTTCAGATTTTTCGGGAGAAAATCCGACCAGATACTGAGCGACGCGCCTTGGTTCCCTTTGAGCAATGAGGTAGGTCGGATTATCTGGCCCTTGGTGGGGCGGATAATCCGGCCCCCCTCAAAGCTTCCTGCACACTTAGCGCACATGAATAATCTCCACAGTATTGTTATCTAACACACAAAACATGGGAAAACATAAAATGTTCTTTCAATCTCCCCCTTTTTGGTGTTAGATGACAATACCAGGATTTGCAGGAAAAAGTCACAAGACAAGCAGTAATAGCCATGGAAGAGACTCCCCCTCAATGTGTGCATAATAGAATTTTGCATTGGAATACAAATGCACACAAATAGGTGAACCTATTCCATAGACATATGAGCAACATAAACATACCACCGAGGTAGAGGGAAGGCATCCTTGACATAAGCCACAATTATTACCGGATAACCAATATAAGCGCCTTCCGTGAAAAAAACCTCCAGCAATAGGATATGAATAGATAGATCTATAAGCATAATCCATGAGATGAAATCCATAGGCATAATCCAGACAACCACATAGAGTCTCAAACAACCACAAGCCACAAATTTAAAGTTCAACGCTAAATGGGCATAAGCAAGAAAGAAAATGATGAATAGAAAAATGCAAGTGCTTATGCCCGACCCATGCAAATCCACCAACATCCTAATAGAAC
Source organism: Avena eriantha (assembly GCA_910589775.1). Lineage (NCBI taxonomy): Eukaryota > Viridiplantae > Streptophyta > Magnoliopsida > Poales > Poaceae > Avena > Avena eriantha. The sequence continues at coordinate 93,670,801 of OU342743.1, forward strand.
TACTTCTCCCCCTTTGGCATCAAGACACCAAAAAGGGAGAAGAGCGATGCTAGCACCCCACGGGATCACTCGTAGTCCTCGTCCTCATCTTCATTCTCATCCTCATCCTCATCTTCAACCTCCTCGGTGTCACCTTCCTCATCCTCATCATCAGCAGCAGGCGCAAAGGGGAACAAGTGATGCTCCAGCTCACCATAGTTCAACCCAGAGGAAGAGTTCCACCGAGCATACGATGTGGGAGGTGTAGGAGCCGGAGGATCACCCGAAGCACCGGACACATGGTGGAGAATGAGCTGCTGGGAGTGAGCCAACTCATGGCGCTGCTTGTATGCCTCGTACTGACCCTTGCGCGTGTCCAATCCCATGCACAGAATGTTACACTGGAACCAGTTCAGCTGCTTGATCTCACGGGCAACGGGAGGCACTGGGGGCCTGCGAGCATCCCTCATGAGGCCCTCAGGAGCAGAAGAGGGGTGAGAGGTCTTCCAAACCTTGGTGTAGCTTGGCCTTATGCACCGAGTCAATGTGGAACTCCTCAGCAGGAAGCAGGTGCTTGATGAGCATCATAATGTAGGGTGCATAGGGAATGGACAGACGGTTGAACATAGCATCAGTCAATTCATGGTAAATGAAGTCCATGACATCCAGCCTGTACTGCACTGACTCGTCCTCGCAAGAGGCAACCTCATGAGAAAATTGAAGTAGCTGAACAAGGTGACCACGGATGCTGTCATTGTTGCCCCCACTCGGAGTGATGGAGTCACGGAAGAGACCCACTAAGGCAGCATAGATGGGAGCAAGGCCAGCCAGAGTGCCCACAATGCCATTGTCCATAGTGCAAGGAGAGAGAGCTGCATCTTTGTTAGGCTTCAGCTGTGTGATGATGCAGTGGCCATTGGCTCTATCCCTGCTGCGGAAAGAGTATCCAAGAACCTCAGCAAACACGTGAAAATCAGCAGTCATAGGCCTGTCATGAGTCATCCACTTCATAGTGCGATGCTCATCCCCACAAATAACCAAAGTGGAGAAGAACTGCTTCACCACCTCAGTCAAAGGAGCACTGGAGAGACATGAGATGGTGCAGCCCCATCCTCTCAGCCACAAACATCGCATCCACAAGATGAGCCTTCTCCAAAGCATCAGCAAGCACCAGTGGGTGCATAGGCCTAATGTTCAGCCTGGCATATACATCTTCATAGATTCCTTTCTGTTATGCACACCAAAAACGAATATCCCCTAGCTCATCATCACGAGGCAGCTTAGCAAACAAGTCACGGTGACGGATGGAGGAATAGGTGACTGCATCAAAAGTCCTCTAGTTGATCTTGGGCTCCTTGCCCTTCCTCTTGGACACCCCCTTCCTAGTCCTCTTTGCTTGTTCAGCCATGCGCTTCTCTTCGTTCTTTCTTCTCCTCAACTCAACTTCGTCCACTAAGTTACCTTATCCGTCGTCCTGAGAGTATTTGGCGCGAGGGTGGCGCTTGTAGGTCTTGGGAACACTAGAACCACCTGTGAGGAGAATAAGGGTGATAGCAAGGGGATAAGCATACACACAAGTCCAGGAGAGAGCATGGAAAAAGTAGTCAAAAAGTTCATAGGACAAATCTACTCAATGCATACTCCATAGTGAAACCGAACCAGAATCAAATCTGTCAGGCCGAATTATCCGGCCTGGCTAGGGGCGGATAATCCGGCCCTGGCAGAAAATTTCGATTTCACCTAGATTGAATGCAAAAAAGTAGATCAGGCCTAGAAACTGCAAGACTACGATTGCTATGCGAAAACACATCCTTCTAGACAACGTTCCACCCAACAAGTAACACATCTAGCCAAAGATGGGGAGAGAGGGAGTTACCCTCACTCATTGGAGAAAGAACGCGGAGGAGAAGGTACCCGGAGGCGCGGAGAAGAAGATCTGGGGAGGCCCGGAAAATCCGGTGGCCGGAGAGGCTCCGGGGAGGGTGGGGGACGGCAGGCGGCGACTGAGGAGGAGGAGAGGGTTGGGGGAGAAGTGCTGCTCGTTATGAGCCGTTCCCCCGATCCCTGCCCTTTAAGACGAAAGTCGCCAGGGCTGGATTATCCGGCCTCAAATCTAGAAATCTGTTGTACACAGAACCAGGCCCGCGCGTCCCCAAACAACACCCCCACAAAGTGTACAAGGGACTTGTGTGCTAGAATAGATGGCTTAGGGGTAGGGAAAGGCTTAGGATTAAGAGAGCCAAACTGAGATGGCACTAGACACTCAAAATTGCAAGATCCAAATCAAATAAAAGCCAAGATTGAGTGTGATTCCCATAAGAACATGAGATAGCAAAAACAGCCAAAAAGATCCAATTCTCCTCGAGGGAGAGGGCGGTGGCCGAAGCCACCTTGTTGGAGTGTATGGTGTGACACCGCGAAGATATATCTTGGGTTCACGACCACTACTCATCAATAAGCTCACATATCACAAAATGATATTAAGAGAAATGATTTATCTTGCTTTTGGCATCATGGGGGGAGGGTTAGCCCAATGAGTTAGGACCACCCTCCCCCTATATCCATGCCCACACCTAGACCAAACAAGGATTGAGATGTACGAGTGAGTGCATGGGTAATCAAGACAAGCTCCTGGAATCAATGATATTTAGCTCATTCCTCAAGTAGAAGAATCGTGCTTCATCAAGCGGCTTTGTAAAAATATCCGCAAGTTGGTCCTTCGTGCTCACAAAGGATAGATTAATATCGCCGCGAGCAACATGGTCTCGAATAAAATGATTTCGAATCTCAATATGCTTCGTCCTTGTGTGTTGAACTGGATTGTACGCAATTTTGATTGCACTTTCATTATCACATAAAAGAGGCACTTTGTCACAATTGACACCGTATTCCTTTAAAGTTTGCCTCATCCACAATAATTGATTGCAAGCGCTGGCAGCAGCAACATATTCAGCTTCTACGGTGGAGAGAGATATACATTTCTGCTTTTTAGATGACCAACATACGAGAGACCTTCCCAAGAATTGACAAGCTCTAGAAGTGGATTTCCGATCATCCTTATAACCAGCCCAATCTGAGTCAGTATAACCACATAAAGAGAAATTGGAGCCCTTGGGATACCAGAGACCAAAGTTAGGGGAATGAACCAAATATCGAAAGATCCTCTTGACCGCCACTAAGTGGCTTTCTTTAGGAGCTGCTTGATACCTTGCACACCCTCCCACATTCAACACGATATCGGGTCTAGATGCGCAGAGGTAAAGAAGAGAGCCGATCATGGACCGGTATACCTTTTGATCCACATCTTTACCATGTGGGTTAAGTTCAAGATGACATTTTGTTTGCATCGGAGTGGCGACACCATTTAGATCCATCATCTTGAATCTCTTGAGCATGTCTTGGATGCACTTTGCTTGATTTTATAAAGGTTCCTTCTCTAAGTTGCTTGATCTCAAATCCAAGAAAGAACCGTAATTCCCCCATCATGGACATCTCAAACCTGTCAGTCATAAGCTTTGAAAATTCATCATTAAAAGCTTTATTAGTAGAAACAAAGATGATATCGTCTACATATAGTTGGCATACGAAGAGCTCCCCCTTAACCTTCTTAGTAAAAAGAGTGGGATCAATTTGCCCAACTTCGAATCCACGATCTAACAAAAGCTCTTTAAGGTGCTCATACCACGCACGTGGGGCTTGTTTAAGACCATAGAGTGCCTTATCGAGTTTGTAGACATGGTTCGGAAAGTTAGGATCCTCAAAACCCGGGGGTTGCTTTACATATACCAACTCATGTAGAGGACTATTAAGGAAGGCACTCTTGACGTCCATTTGCTGCAGCTTAAAAATGTTATGGGCAGCATAAGCAAGAAGGATACAGATGGACTCAAGGTGAGCCACTGAAGCATAGGTCTCGCCGAAGTCAATGCCCTCAACTTGAGAGTAACCTTGCGCCACAAGTCTTGCCTTGTTCCTCACAACAATGCCATTCTCATCTTGCTTGTTTTTAAATATCCACTTGGTACCGATAACATTGCGGCACTCTTTGGGTTTCTCCACGAGTTTCTAGACTTTGTTGTGCTCGAAATTATTCAATTCTTCATGCATAGCAACAACCCAGTCTGGATCTTCAAGAGCTTCAAAGACCTTCTTAGGTTCCACCATAGAGATATGAGCTTGATGCTCACCAAAACTGGCCAATTCTCTTCTTGTAGAAACCCTTCGTCGAAGATCACCAACAACCTTGTCGAGGGTGTGACCCCTTAACTCAAGGTTTCGATCATCTCGAGCCTTGCGACGAAGTTCAATAAGTTTGTTGTCTCTTGGAGGAGTAGATTCATCACTTGAATCTTCATTGGAAGCATTTACTCGACCTTGATCAGGAACTGGAATATCAGCAGCAGGTAGCGGTGAAGCATGCCCTTGAGGTGAGTCAGTAGCCGTAACAGGAGGCTGTTGAACCGGTGAGTCAGGGCCGGATAATCCGGCCGATGGAGAGGACGGATAATCCGGCCTGGGAGTACTTGTGTCAGCTTCATCAGGATGCCTGGGGCTTGCTTGAACTGGTGAGGGGCCGGATAATCCGGGGCTAGCCAGAAAATCTGGCCTAGAGCTTGCATTGATATCTTCACCACCAGGAGCAAAATGGTCAACTGGAGCAGGGTGGCCGGATAATCCGGTGTCCACCGGATAATTCGTCCTGGAGTTTTCTGGAACGCCTTGACCTTTAGGAGTTGATGGAGATGGTGCAGCATTTGCTCTCGTGGTGGGAACATGTTGTGCATGTGTAGATGAGGACTCTTCATGGGAAGAGCATTGTCCTTCCCGATCCGCCACAAGGGGTTCCTCAATGGGGCGGAAAAATCCCACGCCCATTCTTCTTATGGCATCTTGGGGTATTTCAACATCTGCATCACAAACACCAACTTGCTCTGCATGGGAACCGTCATTTTCCTCGAACACCACACTACAAGATTCTACAACAGTTCCGGAGAGCTTATTGTAGACTCTATAAGTGTGGGATTCGGCACCATAACCAACAAAAATACCTTCTAGAGCCTTAGATTCAAACTTAGATAAACGAACTCCCTTGATAAGAAAGAAACACTTACAATCGAATACCCAAAAGTATGAGATGTTTGGATTGTTACCGGTAAGTATTTCATATGGAGTCTTGTCCAAGATCTTGCGGAGATATAATCGGTTGGATGAGTGACAAGCAGTAGAGATTGCTTCAGCCCAGAAGTTATATGGAGATTTAAATTCGGCTAACATTGATCTTGCCATATCCATTAGAGTCCAATTCTTCCTCTCGGCTACCATTTTGTTGAGGGGTGTACGCAGCAGAATATTGATGTCTTATCCCCTCTTCACTTACGAATTCATTTAAGGTGTAGTTCTTGAACTCAGAGCCGTTATCACTTCTTATAGCCAAAATGGGGACGTTGTGTTGGCGTTGAACCTCGTTGGCAAAGTCGAAGACTGTTTGTTGAGTTTCACTCTTCAACTTGAAGAAATAAACCCAAGTGTATCTTGAGTAATCATCAACAATCACAAGACAATACTTCTTCCCACCGAGGCTTGCATGAGATGGAGGTCCGAAGAGGTCCACATGAAGGAGCTCCAAGATCCTTTTTGACGAGATAACAGTTTTCCTTCGATGAGGAGAATCATTCATTTTCCCTTCAACACACGCCCTGCAAACATGATCTTTGGCAAATGAGACATTTTCTTTTAGTCCAAGGATGTGGCCACCCTTGCGGAGACTTTGCAAAGTTCTCATATTCACGTGGGCTAGTCGGCGATGCCATATCCAACCCGCATCAGCCTTTCCGAAAAGACACATCGGGCCTGTAGTGGTTTTCCCCGAAAAGTCCACCACGTATAGGTCATTTTCGACATATCCCACGAAAGCGAATTTTAGAGACTTACTCCACAAGAGTACCACCAAATCATCATCAATATAAACTGCAAAGCCCATCTTACCAACGGCACGAACTAAAAGTAAGTTGTAACTGAGGGTCTCAACAAGCATGACGTCCACGAGAGAGATATCGTGAGCCACCACAACTTTGCCGAGACCCAATACCTCAGATTTTGACTTGTCACCATAGGAGACGGTTATGTGATCAAGGTTTGGCCACATCTCCATGATGATCTCCTTTCTTCCAGTCATATGGCTCGTGTAACCGCTATCGAGTACCCATTTAGAACCACCGGAAGCATAGCCCTGCAAGAAAATTACTTCTTGGTTTTAGGTAACCATTTTTCAATGGGTCCTCTCATGTTAGTGACAAGGGTCTTGGGAACCCAAATAGACCAAATAATGTAACAATCATAAGGGCCTACATAACTAGCATAAACATCACCATAATAATCACAATATAGTTCAAAGTTAGGATTGTTGACCCCTGCAAAACCATCATAATTAGTCTTGTCATTGGTAATGTTGCTAGTCTTTGGTTGAGCAGTCTTGCTCTTCTTCTTCTTCTTCTTCTTCTTTTTCTTGCTCTTTGTCTTGGGAATGTAACCAAGACCTTCTTTACTATTGTTTATCCTTTGCTTGCTCAGTATCTTATCAATAACTTCTTTACCTTTGTGTTGATAACTTCTTGTAAGGTCTTCTTTTCCATAGGGTGTAGTGGAGGTACTTGGCACATCATACCGTTTCAATTGAGTTTGGAGCTGGTCATGAGACTCATTTAAAGTAGAATGATTACTCTTCAATGCCTTGTGAGCACTTTCAAGATTATCAAACTTCTCCAAAAGTCTAGCATGAACAGCCCCAAAGTTAATCTTTTCTTTCTTTAGTTTCTTTACCTTGGCAAGAGCATGGTCACGTTCTTTAATGAGCTGAGCCATAGCTTCTTCCTGTGACTCTTCAATGGATTCCAAAGACACTCGAGCTTGCTCTTCCTCTTCCAAGGCATTCTTCAAAGAGGCTATCTCCAAGGCATCTTCTCTTTCAATTCTGCCCTTTTCTTCAAGAAGATCTTCAGCTTGAGCAAGTTGACTCATAAGAGCATCAAAATGGAGTTTGTTCTCACCTTGCAGGTTAGTGAAAAAGGTATCCAAAGCAATAACTTCTTTCATTTTAAGACTGTCATGATCATCCATATCCAAGATTATGTTAGTCTTAGGAAATGAAGAGCTAGAAGTTGATACCTCGGACCCTCTTGCCATTAGGCAGGTAGCATTGTTGTTGATAACATCTCGTTTGGCGAGTCGAAGAGAGATGAAGGGGTCGATGTGGTGGCTATAGCAGCCACCTTGCGAGAACTATCATCATCCTCTTCATCTTCACTTGCAGAGGAGTATTCCTCTTGTGCTACCAAGACAATCTTGGGTTGCTTCTTGAAGGGGCCATTCTTCTTAATAAATGGCTTCTTCTTAGGTGCTTTAGATTTCTCTTTAAGAATGAGCCGGCCACCATTGTCTTCTCTATTTTGATATGGACACTCGGCTACAAAGTGCATTCTATCTCCGTAGTTGTAGCAAGTTCTCAATCTTAGGCCACTTTCTCTTCTTCCATTTGACGCGTTCTTGCGCTCAAGTTCCGACTTGGCTTTGGCAGGGTCCTTCCAAAAGTTCCTTGCATAAAACGCCATGTACTCACCATGAGCACGTTTGACTTCATCGGGGCAGTCCATGGAGGCCCCCTCAAACGCTCTTTCATCTTCCTCTTGCTCAAGAACATTGGCTTTGAGAGCCACATTGACACCCTTTTGCATTCCAATGGCTCGAGCACGGGCATCTTCAACATTCTTTGCTGCCACTTTGAATGACGCCATTTCTTGCATGACTTCATTGGATGTCATTTGATGGTAGTTATGTCTACCTTGCAGGCTCTTCATGTCCGTTGGCTCGAAAGGCATTAAGGCACTCACATATTTCCTTTTTATCCATGCATCATCAATGTGAGTGGCCCCATGCTTTCTAAATGTTGTTGCGATGCCCTTGAGTCTTCTATACATGTCCTCATGGTTTTCACCATCCAACATGTAGAATCCCTCAGCTTCATTACTAAGGCCATCATACCTGTTCCTTCTCATGCTTTCATTTCCAACAAAGAGATCCGTAAGAGCATCCCAAGCTTCTTTAGATGTGTTGAGATGTTCAATGTGTGGCATGTCCTTGGGACCCACCCCTAGATGTATCATGTGGAGAGCGGTGGCATTCAACTGGTTGTCCACAACTTTTCTCTTCTTGTTAGGTTGGTTTGATCTCCAATATGAAGACCCTCTTCAATAATCCTCCAAAGTTCAATAGAGGAGCTGCAAACATGAGATTTCATTAAGAATTGCCATTGATTGAAAGAGGATGCAGTGAGCTTGGGTGGATCACCCCTATTGTTTATATGAGGATGAGGGGTCGGGGAATATACGTGGCGAACCTCACTATATTCCTCCTTACCACTTCCCTTCTTGGAGGTGGAACCATTAAGGTTTTCACCTTCCGCATCATCATCCTTGGATCCAGTGTTACCCTTTTCCTTAGATGATGGTGTGGCAGCCTCAGAGGAGGATGGAGATGGGGCTATGGATGATGTGAGGCGAGCAATCATTTGATTCATCTCCTCCATCTTGGCCTCAAAGGATTTCAACAAGGTTGTTTCCAATGACTTGAGATCATCCATTGTGACCTTATCAACAGCCTCATTCCCATCATCCTTGGTACCCATACTACTCTTAGGCGGTTAAGCCTGAATTAAGAGCCAGGGCTCTGATACCAATTGAAATAGATCGTATGGGCACCTAGAGGGGGGGGGTGAATAGGTGCTACTCCAAGTTTTAATACTTTTTCAATTTTAGGCTTAGCACAAAGGGTAAATTCTTTAGATAAACTATTAGGTGGAATTTCCCTATATGCAAACCTATCTACTAGCGAGTAAAGAGCGAGTGGAAGAGGAACGGGTAAACCGTAGTGAAGCACGTGGAGACACATGATTTGTTTGACCGCAGTTCCTTCCTTGTTAAGGGAAGTACGTCTGCGTTGGAGGGTGTAACACCCTCAAATCGACCCTATGCAAGTTTTAGCCCTTTCCGCCAAACCCGCATAGAAACGATTCAAGGACGCCCACCAGGCACTTTCGTGTGGGTGGAAAACGAAGTAATACCATTACACAACAGTCCTGGATGGGACCCACAGAACAGATATATACAACACGACTCCATGAGTCAAGAATACCGATATACAGTACAAAGATCCAAATCACCTTGAAACCGCTACAGCGTCCGAGTACGGACAAGATGCAAATGGGGCTAAGAGCCCTGAATAATAACCAATGGCGTCCATAACCCTGCCCAGGCCAAGCCGGAAAGGTAACCCTGCTAACAATGTCGGTCTCAAACCTGCTAAAACAAAAGTGGTGCCGACAAAGGGCAAAGGAAAAAGAGGAGCGTCAGTACTGAGGCCAGTACACGGCGAGGCTAGAATTCGGCGGCTCTCGCCTACATAGGTATGGTGGACTGAAGCAGCAGCGCAGCAGCACTAAACAACCTATAAATACTCAGTAAAGCTGGCGACTATTAGAGAGGGATAAGAAAGACCTATTCGGTTCCAACCTGAGACTAACACCAAACATACCCATCCTGGTATTCCCTCCCTCGAGACCAAACGAGGAAGTCAAACCGAGGAACTCACACGGTTGGCAATTTTACTCATTCCATTATAGTTGTAGCACTTACTATTCAGATATAGATAACATGAGTCATCCTGAAGCATAAGTACTGGGCAGTTTTTAATCACCATTCCGTTACAGTTGGAACATTTACTAGTCAGATATAATTGTCCTGAGGAATCCCAAAACCCAGCGACTGCTGGCACTTTTATCACATTCCATTGGAGTTGCAATACTTACTAGGCAGGTACAGCATGTCACAAAACAACCCGAGATCCACCAGTTTGTTGGCATATCCATTCTGTGATAGTTGAATCTGATTACTAGTCATATATTTAGTCAAGTTTATAGCACTACTTTAGTTATGCTTGTCTATGATCGAGATACTGTGCTCCAAGTCGTCCATAACCGCGAACACGGCTTTCAGAAAGATTTACCCTGCAGGGGTGCACAAATAGCAACACACACATGATCAACCTCAGAAAAACCAAATCAAAACCCAACGAGGCTTTCACGACAAAGCAATCACAGGATTCATAAAATATTTCAGGGGGCCACCCCATTAAGCTACCCACAACGAAGTTGGCCGGCTCCGAGACGGACTCAAGGTTTGCGCCAATGGCTGTAAACGACTGGGAACCCGAAAGTGTGACTGGGCTTGTCGATACCGCGAAAACACTCCGCAATCCTAAACAGTACAGGTGCTCCACGCACAATCGTAAATAAAGCAGTAAAGCATGGCATAAGTACAGGATAGTAATAAAGACCCAAACTACTTTGTGGCCCTAAGAAATAGAAATGAATCAAGCTCTGGCTCAGGGGGGTCCATAAGGCTTCCCGGATGTGGATAGTGCGAATAGTCAAGGAGCAGGTATCAAGTACTCGGGGTCCTACGGGACACAAGTGAGCGTGGAAGAACCAAATAACATCTATTACCCACCGATGCCTCTGAATTAGTTATATCTAGCAATTTAATAGTTGTATTCAAAGTTGTGATCATCTCCTCCATAAACATCTGCCAGCATTCCAACAACTGTGGTACTCGACAACACGAGACCGCACCTGAGCAAGCAACTACGACTCGCAAGGCCAGCTATCTAACAAACAACAGGTATTCGGAGGTGTCCATGGCAGTATAGAGGCTGCACGGGATATAACTGGTGCACGGAAACTAAAGCATCGCGACACGGATAGCAATAGATCAACAGGAGGAAATAAAGACTAGAAATGCAAAATAGGTAGAAATGGGAGAATGCTCGCCAGGGAAACACTGCCGGAGATTCATCCGGAGAGCTTGTCGATACTCGCATCCACTCATCGGCCTAGTCCGCGAAGAAGCAAACACTAGAAGAAACACCGGATGCAATATTTAATGCTACGGCAGAAGAATCGGCATGATTATGATATGATGCAGATGCGGTGCAATTAGGCAATATTAAGCGGAATCGGGGTCCCGACAATTAATTAATAGGTTCAAGTTGTTTAGACCCCCGCAATTTAAATGTTGAATTAACAAGGCGAATCATGGCACCGGTTCGCTATGCAAATTTAAATGGAGTCCGGAATAAGAGAAAGATATCCCGCAGATGGACTCCATATTTAATTATTAGGTGAATCGGCACAATGCCCGAAACCCACATGATGAGATGCAAGCATGAACCATTTAATATGCAACAGTTTATATATAGCATTTATAAAAATAGGGGCTCGGGAAAAGGTTCACACATCTGGGTTCAGAAGATCTTGGGTTCCGGGGGTTCGGGTCTAGGTCTCAGGGTTCGACGGGATCAGCGAGTTCGGTTCGGCGGGATCGGTCTTCGGAGGTCGTTGCAGGACTTGGTTTGGCATCGGTGACTCATCGGATTCGCCCTGGCCGATGTCGATCTTGTTGTCGCGAAGATCTTGTCAGGTCCGCGTATCGGGTCAGTCTTGGCATCCGGGGTGAAGTACTTGTCGTCCTTCGGTTCCAAGTCGACGTGCTTGACGTCCTCGATGGAGAACTCGATGTTCCGTGTCGGCGACCTTGGCGTCCCGGGTCTTGGTCATCGGCTCCGGTAGAAGTTCTTGGTGTTCCGTGGGGTTCTGCTCGACGAGGTCGGCCTACGATACCATGTAGGAGATCATGATGTTCCGGGTTGAGATCGGGTCATCAGTCCTTGGATCCGGCAACGCGGCGTCGACTCTGGGAGGTAGATCTTGGCGTGCCGTGTCGAAGTTCTCGGGCGTTGGTGCTAGACTCGTGTTTGGCGCCGATGGTCTTCGGGTAGCACCTCATCAGTACATTCACCACATCGGTACTCCAATAGCACAACATCGACATGAGCACATCCTGAGTAATAAGACACTTTCGGGTCACACGGGATAGGCTGAGACGAGTTGTGGGGAGAAACGGGTGCCCTCATCCTGCTACTACAGAAGGTGAACGGAGGCAGTGCACATGTGGTCGTAGCTGCATAAGGAGGCGAGAACACGGGTGACAAAGGTTGATGGCAAGAGGCTAAGGCAGAACCTGCGACGAGGCAGACGCGCACGACAAGCGCGCACAGCGTCATGGACGGGAGGGAGGTGGAAGGGCGACAGATGGCGACCTTGCTGGGCGGAGAGGCAGGGTGGAGACGGGAGAGGCAGGCGGCGGCCTGACGAGCCTGGTGGCGGGGTCGTGCGACGGGGGCACTCGCGGATGTTGGGGATGGGGCGAGAAGCGCGGCCGGAGGAAGCCGGGGAACAGCGACATCGCTCTGTGGGCCGGGACGAGCGGAGAGGCCGGCGGGGTGGAGCGAACGAGGAGGAAGTTGGCGGCTGACGGTGGCTTGGGGCGAGCTCGATGCGGCCGGCGGGGAAGGCGGCTCCGGGCTAGCTTGCGGCGAGGGGCCCGGCGGCGGAAAAGCGATCGGAGAAGGGTGGCGGGAGGCGCGGACCCCGGGGAGGTCGCGACGGCGCGCGGCCGAGCTCGGGTCCGGTTCGCGGACGAGGGCGAGGGAGCCCCGCATCAGCACAGGGAGGTGGGGCCGCGGCGGTCGGAGATGCCTAGGGTGGCGGCGGCCGGCGCCGGTGAGGAGGAGAAGCGACGATGGTTGGTGGGGATCGAGAGGGGAGAGACATGGTTGGTAGGGAGAGGATCGCAAGGAAGGCACGGGCTAGCGGGAGTAGGTGGACCTGGGAAGGGGCGCGCAGGTGGGTCTCGGTCAGGAGCGGCCTCTCCCGCGGGTGGGGCCCAGGAGCAGGTGGCGTGGTCAGCGGAGGGATGGAGCGGGGCTGGCTGGCGGATGGAGGCGTGGAGCGTGTCGAGCGGTAGCGAGGCGCGCTGCAGGTGGTGTTGGGGCGGTTGTCGGTATGTGCAGGTGGGCCCGATGGGGGCGCCTAGGTGGAGACCGGGTGGAGGTGGGTGTGCGGCAGGCGTGTGTGTGCGTGTTGTGTGTGTGTGTGTCCACCGGTGAGGTGAGTGGCGGCGGTGGAGGGAGTTGTGGGTGTGTGGGCAGGGGAAGGGAGGCTGGCGGTTGGTGTGGGAGTTGGGTAGCTAGGGTTTGGTCTAGGGTTTGGGGTAGTAGGCCAGCTGGCTGGGCCTGGCCGGCTGCCTTCCCTAAAGTATTTTTTTATTTTTATTTGTTTTATTTTTAAAGACTTTTATAAATAGTTTTAGACAAATAAAAGATCCGGATAAGACCGAGGTTTTGATTTGAAATTAAAGACAAGGGATATTTAGAAAACAAATATAGGCTTTTAGAAAATAGTTTTAGGCAAATAAATGCATGATGACATGACGATGCTCAAATGCAATGTGGCATGATGACATGAGCATGCGATCATGATGATGCAATGCACAAAAACACAGCGATTTTCTAGTAGTGGTTTTTGCGGGATGCCATAGATGGGTGGGCGGTACTAAGACCACCACGCCACAACAGGCCTCACCCTGTTCTCCGATGGATCCCGCCACCAAAGGCCTGATCCACCTTTCCACTATAGGGAACCTTCGAGGCGAGTACCGGCGCCTTTACACAATTAGCAGGGCAACAACTCCAAAACCAACTTGGAGGCTCCCGAAATGACAACAAGCTACCACAAGAACAAAGTTATCAAATACAACGAACAAGATCCAGGTATTGAGAAGAATACTAGATCAGGGATTTCTCCAAGTGAATGGAGAGGAGTTGATGCACTTGATTCGTGATGATGATGATGATCCTCTCCTCCTTCAATTCCCCCAAAGATCAAAGCCTTCGAGTGGTTGAAGTCGAAGATCGAGAATGAGAGCTCTTGCACAATGTCTAGACACTTTCGAATGAATCAAGAGTTTTGAACGATGGGGAAGAAGGGGTATTTATACCCCCTTCAGAAACCCGCCGTTGGACACTTTGGGGGCCGGATTATCCGGCCCAAGTGAGGGCCGGATTATCCGGCCTGGGGAAAACTCTGCCCCAGACTCGGAATATCCGGCAGATAATCCGCCCCCTATCAGAGCGTCGCACCGAGCTTTCCCTTGATCAACTTCTAGGGGCCGGATTATCCGGTCCTATGTGAAGGCCGGATTATCAGGCCTGGGGAGGAAAAACCGCCCCAATTCGGATTTTTCGGGAGAAAATCCGACCGGATACCGAGCGACGCGCCTTGGCTCCTTTTGCTCAAAAACTGGGGGCCGGATTACCCGGCCCATGCGACTGCCGGATTATCCGGCCTAGGGAGGAAAAACCGCCCCAGTTAAGATTTTCTAGGAGAAAATCCGACCAGATACTGAGTGACGCGCCTTGGTTCCCTTTGAGCAATGAGGTAGGTCGGATTATCCGGCCCTTGGTGGGGCGGATAATCTGGCCACCCTCAAAGCTTCCTGCACACTTAGCGCACATGAATAATCTCCACAGTATTGTTATCTAACACGCAAAACATGGGAAAACATGAAATGTTCTTTCAGGGACATTCACATTTTCATTGGCAAAACCGACTCGAGTCCTAGATCCTAGGAAGTCAAAAACTCGTCAAGGACCGCACGGACCGCCTCTGGGCAGGGCATGTTCGCGGAAGAATCTGGCCTAGATCTCTCTTCGGAGTTTGCCGGCTCAGATCTGAAAAATTCAAGGCCCACCCAAACCACCCCTATGTAGGACATAACGATGGAAGGACCCCACATATCCGCTTGGCTTCCCCGAGCGTTCCAGAAGCAGAGGTCACACTTTGTCAGCATTGTCACAATCTTCGATCTGGCTAGATGTGTTTAGAGGGACGGAAAATCCCCTCGTGAATACCTCGCTAGATGGTTAAGGGTGAGGGAAACTCTAGATGGTGACTGCACTGATGAACTTGTCTACCACTTTGTGGAAGGGCTCATGCCCGGAACACTCCTCCGGCATACGCTTAGGAGGCGACATCCTACCGGCTTGCTTACCCTCAATGAGATGATCGCAACTATTAACAGTTTCACTAACGCCAAAGAGGAAGCTGAGTCCGACATCACCACTGCAACTGAAGGAGGCAACAACAACAATGGACCGGCACCGTCCCCCTCCAGCTCCGCCATCGAGAACACCGAAGCCAACTTTGACTCAGTGCTTGACACACTCTATGCTGACATCAATATGGATGATGGCGGCTCAGACGCCAACTCGAATGAATATGATGCTGATATGAGAGAAATCGAGAAGGAGACTGAGAGGGAGGAGCTCGCCGAGAAGGCTGTCACCTCTCGCCATGTACTGGTGGCCATCAGGAACATGATAGAAGAAGACCCACAGAACCAGGTGGCCAGCAAAGCTCCGCCAGTAGCAACGGAAGCAAGAGCTGTGGCAGCTAAGGCTAAGAAAGTCATCGATCCTCTGGGTCTAGCTAAGGCTATGCTACCTCTGGCTATTCCCTCGCAGCAGCTGCAGGAACTCACTACCGGTCCTAGTGCTGCGAACCCAACAAACCCTCCGCCTCTTCCATCCATGTCAGTAGCTGGCAATCCCTTGGTCACTCCAACCGACAAGGTGATGTATGGCCCGCAGCTCATCGAGCCATTAACCGTCGCCCATATCTGGAGCATCACAGAGCTTGACAATAAGCGTGTCAAGATACTCGAGGAAGCCAAGTGCATCACAGAACAAGGAGCCCAGCTGGATAGGGACATGACCAAGGCACACCAATCAATCAAGGCGACAAGAGCTATGGAGGCTGAGTACAAGCAGTTGCTGCTGAAGAACAAAGCAAAGAAAGCTCTGGCTCATGACGTCGAGGATCCAGGCATTCAACGCAACCTTAGGTGGGCTCTCTTCTTTAGTGATCAAGAAGAAAAAATAAATGAAGACTCAAACTATGAAGAAATAGTTATGGAGGACAAGTCCCTAGAAGAACTAGAAGGTGAATTCGATTCACTTCCCATTATAGGGCGACCAACTAATGCCGCTTTCGAAGAGCCAGAAAAGAGAGGGGACGAGGAATTACCACCCCAAGAATTGAAGACTCTACCAGATAATCTTAAATATAGATTTTTAGATGATACAAATAATTCATGTTATTATTAGTGCTAAACTTTCAAGAGATGAAGAAGAATAACTCATGAAAATACTTAAGGAGCATCCCAAGGCCTTTGGGGTACTCAATTGATGATTTGAAGGGCATTAGTCCCATGATAACCATCCATCGAATATTCATGGAGGAAGGTGCTAAACTAGTTGTTCTTTTCAGGAACCACATATGGATCCACTAGAGTCTTTGCATGTTTGTTCTTCTTCATGAACCACATATGGATCCACCAGTGCCATTGCATGTGTGTTCTCTTCATGAACCACATATGGATCTACTAGTGTCATTGCATGTCTTTTCTTCTCACAAACCACATGGATCCACCAGTGTTTATTGCATGTCTCTTCTTTTCAGAAACCACATATGGATCCACCAGAGTCATTACATGTGTGTTCTTTTCACAAACCACATGTGGATCCCCTAGTGTCACTACATGTGTGTTCTTTTCACAAGCCACATATGGATCACCTAGTGTCATTGCATGTGTGTTCTTTTCATTAACCACAACTAGAGTCACTGCATGTGTGTTCTTTTCACAAACCACAAATGGATCCACTAGAGTTCATTGCACGTCTGTTCTTCTCACAAACCACATATGGATCCACCAAAGTTCATTGCATGTGTGCTCTTTTCACATATCACATATGGATCCATAGCTAGAGTCATTGCTTGTCTGTTCTTCTCACAAACCACATATGGATCCACCAGAGTTAGTGAATGTCTATTATTTTCATAAACCACATGATCATGTGTGTTCTTTTCATAGATCACATATTGATCTACTAGCTAGAGTCATTGCATGTGTGTTCTTTTCACAAACCACATATGGATCCACCAATTTCATTGAATGCGTGTTCTTTTCATTAACCACAGCTAGAGTCATTGCATGTGTGTTCTTTTCACAAACCACATGTGGATCCACCAGTGTTCATTGCATGTGTGTTCTTTTCATTAACCACATATGGATCTAGTGTCATTGCATGTGTGTTCTTTTCATTAACCACATATGGATCCCCTAGTATCATTGCATGTGTGTTCTTTTGATTAACCACAACCAGAGTCATTGCATGTGTGTTCTTCTCACAAATCACATATGAAACCACAAGAGTTCATTGCATGTCTGTTCTTCTCACAAACCACATGGATTCACCAGTGTCATTGCATGTGTGTTCTTTTCATAAACTACATAGATCCACCCGTGTCATTAAAATGTGTGTTCTTTTCAAAAACCACAGCTAGAGTCATTGCATGTCCGTTCTTTCACAAACCACACATGGATCCACCAGCGTCATTGCATGTTTGTTCTTCTCACAAACCACATATGGATCCACCAGTGTCATTACATCCATGTTCTTTTCACAAACCACATATGGATCTACCAATTTCATTGCATGCGTGTTCTTTTCATTAACCACAGCTAGAGTCATTGCATGTGTGTTCTTTTCACAAACCACACATGGATCTATAGTGTCAGTGCATATGTGTTCTCTTCATAAACCACACATGGATCCACCAGTGTCATTACATGCCTATTCTTTTCACAAACCACATATGGATCCACCAGTTTCATTGCATGTATGTTCTTTTCATTAACCATAGCTAGAGTCATTGCATTTCTGTTCTTCTCACAAACCACATGTGGATCCACCAGAGTCAGTGAATGTCTGTTCTTTTCATAAACCACATGAGTATGTGTGTTCTTTTCATAGACCACACATGGATCCACCAGCTAGAGTCATTGCATGTGTGTTCTTGTCATAGACCACATATGGACCCACCAGTGTCATTGCATGTGTGTTCTCTTCATGAACCACATATGGATCCACCAGTGTCATTGCATGTGTGTTCTTTTCAGGAACCACATATGGATCCACTAGAGTCTTTGCATGTCTGTTCTTCTTCATGAACCACATATGGATCCACCAGTATCATTGCATGTGTTTTTTCTCACAAACCACATATGGATCCACAAGAGTTCATTGCATGTCTATTCTTCTCACAAACCACATGGATCCACCAGTGTGATTGCATGTGTGTTCTTTTCATAAACCACATGGATCCACCAATGTCATTGCACGTGTGTTCTTTTGATAAACCACAACTAGAGTCACTGGATGTGTGTTCTCTTCATAAACCACACATGGAAACAGCTAGAGTCATTGCATGTGTGTTCTTTTCACAAACCATATGTGGATCCACCAGTGTC
Organism: Avena eriantha; assembly: GCA_910589775.1. Taxonomy (NCBI): domain Eukaryota; kingdom Viridiplantae; phylum Streptophyta; class Magnoliopsida; order Poales; family Poaceae; genus Avena; species Avena eriantha. Next base: position 93,689,100 of record OU342743.1, read on the forward strand.
ATTGCATGTGTGTTCTTTTCATGAACCACATATGGATCCACCAGTGTCATTCCATGTGTGTTCTTTTCATAGACCACATATGGATCCAGCAGTGTCAATGCATGTGTGTTCTCTTCATGAACCACATATGGATCCACCAGTGTCATTGCATGTGTGTTCTTTTCAGGAACCACATATGGATCCACTAGTCTTTGCATGTCTGTTCTTCTTCATGAACCACATATGGATCCACTAGTGTCATTGCATGTGTGTTCTCTTCATGAACTACATATGGATCCACTAGTGTCATTGCATGTCTGTACTTCTCACAAACCACATGGATCCACTAGTGTTCATTGCATGTCTGTTCTTTTAAAAAACCACACATGGATCCACCAGAGTCATTACATGTGTGTTCTTTTCACAAACCACATATGGATCCCCTAGTGTCACTGCATGTGTGTTCTTTTCACAAGCCACATATGGATCACCTAGTGTCATTGCATGTGTGTTCTTTTCATTAACCACAACAAGAGCCACTGCATGTTTGTTCTTTTCACAAACCACATATGGATCCACTAGAGTTCATTGCATGTCTGTTCTTCTGACAAACCACATATGGATCCACCAAAGTTCATTGCATGTGTGTTCTTTTCACATACCACATATGGATCCATAGCTAGAGTCATTGCTTGTCCGTTCTTCTCACAAACCACATATGGATCCACCAGAGTCACTGGATGTGTGTTATTGTCATGATCCACATTTGGATCCACCAGTGTCATTGCATGTCTGTTCTTCTCACAAACCACATGTGGATCCACCAGAGTCATTGCATGTGTGCTCTTTTGATGAACCACATATGGATCCACCAGTGTCATTGCATGTCTATTCTTCTCACAAACCACATATGGATCCACCAGAGTTCATTGCATGTATGTTATTTTCATAAACCACATGGATCCACCAATGTCATTGCATGTGTGTTCTTTTAATAAACCACAGCTAAGGTCACTAGATGTGTGTTATTGTCATAAGCCACATATGGAAACAGCTAGAGTCATTGCATGTGTGTTCTTTTCACAAACCACATGTGGATCCACCAGTGTTCATTGCATGTTTGTTCTTTTTATTAACCATATATGGATCCACCAGTGTCATTGCATGTCTATGCTTCTCACAAAGCACATATGGATGCACCAGAATTCATTGCATGTATGTTATTTTCATAAACCACATGGATCCACCAATGTCATTGCATGTGTGTTCTTTTAATAAACCACTGCTAAGGTCACTAGATGTGTGTTATTGTCATAAACCACATATGGAAACAGCTAGAGTCATTGCATGTGTGTTCTTTTCACAAACCACATGTGGATCCACCAGTGTTCATTACATGTTTGTTCTTTTCATTAACCACATATGGATCCACCAGTGTCATTGCATGTGTGTTCTTTTCATGAACCACATATGGATCCACTAGAGTCATTGCATGTGTATTCTTTTCACAAACCACATGTGGATCCACCAGTGTTCATTGCATGTTTGTTCTTTTCATTAACCAAATTTGGATCCACCAGTGTCATTGCATGTGTGTTCTTTTCATTACCACATATTGATCCCCTAGTGTCATTGCACGTGTGTTATTTTCATTAACCACAGCTAGAGTCATTGCATGTGTGTTATTTTCACAAACCACATATGGATCCACTAGACTTCATTGCATGTCTGTTCTTTTCACAAACCACATATGGATCTACCAGAGTTAATTGCATATCTGTTCTTCTCACAAATCACATATGGATCCACTAGTCATTGCATGTGTGTTCTTCTCACAAGCGACATATGGATCCACCAGAATCAGTGAATGTCTATTCTTTTCATAAACCACATGAGGATCCCCTAGTGTTATTGCATGTGTGTTCTTTTAATTAACCACAACTAGAGTCATGGGATGTGTGTTCTTTTCACAAACCACATATGGATCCACCAGTGTCAGTGAATAATTGTTCTCATAAACCGCATATGGATCCTCTAGAGTCATTGCATGTGTTATTTTCATTAACCAGATCTAGAGTCATTGCATGTCTTTTCTTTTCACAAACCACATATGGATCCACCAGTGTCACTGAATGTGTGTCCTTTTCATGAACCACATATGGATCCACTAGAGTCATTACATGTGTTCTTTTCATTAACCATAGCTAGAGCCATTGCATGTATGTTCTTTTCATTAACCACATATGGATCCACCAGTGTTCTTTGCATGTCTGTTCTTTTCATTAACCACATATGGATCCACCAGTGTCATTGCATGTGTGTTATTTTCAGGAACCACATATGGATCCACTAGTGTCATTGAATGTGTGTTCTTTTCATGAACCACATATGGATCCACTAGAGTCATTACATGTGTTCTTTTCATTAACCATAGCTAGAGTCATTGCATGTATGTTCTTTTCATTAACCACATGTGGATCCACCAGTGTTCTTTGCATGTCTGCTCTTTTCATTAACCACATATGGATCCACTAGTGTCATTGCATGTGTGTTCTTTTCATTAACCACATATGGATCCCCTAGTGTCATTGCATGTGTGTTCTTTTCATTAACCACAACTAGAGTCATTACATGTGTGTTCTTCTAACAAACCACATATGGATCCACAAGGCTTCGTTGCATGTCTGTTCTTTTCATGAACCACACATGGATCCACCAGAGTCATTGCATGTCTGTTCTTTTCATGAACCACAACTAGAGTTAGTTAATGTCTGTTCTTCTCACAAACCACATGTGGATACACCAGAGTCAGTGAATGTCTGTTGTTTTCATAAACCACATGAGCATGTGTGTTATTTTCATAGACCACATATGGATCCACAAGCTAGATTTATTGCATGTGTGTTCTTTTCATAGACCACATATGGATCCACCAGTGTCATTGCATGTGTGTTCTCTTCATAAACCACACATGGATACTCCAGTGTCATTGCATGTGTGTTATTTTCAGGAACCACATATGGATCCACTAGTGTCATTGAAAGTGTGTTCTTTTCATTAACCACATATGGATCCACTAGAGTCATTACATGTGTTCTTTTCATTAACCATAGCTAGAGTCATTGCATGTATGTTCTTTTCATTAACCACATGTGGATCCACTAGTGTTCTTTGTATGTCTGTTCTTTTCATTAACCACATATGGATCCACCAGTGTCATTGCATGTGTGTTCTTTTCATTAACCACATATGGATCCCCTAGTGTCATTGCATGTGTGTTCTTTTCATTAACCACAACTAGAGTCATTACATGTGTGTTCTTCTCACAAACCACATATGGATCCACAAGGCTTCATTGCATGTCTGTTCTTTTCATGAACCACACATGGATCCACCAAAGTCATTGCATGTCTGTTCTTTTCATGAACCACAACTAGAGTCAGTTAATGTCTTTCTTTTCACAAACCACATGTGGATCCACCAGAGTCAGTGAATGTCTGTTCTTTTCATAAACCACATGAGCATCTGTGTTCTTTTCATAGACCACATATGGATCCACCAGCTAGAGTCATTGCATGTGTGTTCTTTTCATAGACCACATATGGATCCACCAGTGTCATTGCATGTGTGTTCTCTTCATGAACCACATATGGATCCACCAGTGTCATTGCATGTGTTATTTTCAGGAACCACATATGGATCCACTAGTGTCATTGAATGTGTGTTCTTTTCATGAGCCACATATTGATCCACTAGAGTCATTACATGTGTTCTTTTCATTAACCATAGCTAGAGTCATTGCATGTATGTTCTTTTCATTAACCACATGTGGATCTACGAGTGTTCTTTGCATGTCTGTTCTTTTCATTAACCACATATGGATCCACCAGTGTCATTGCATGTGTGTTCTTTTCATTAACCACATATGGATCCCCTCGTGTCATTGCATGTGTGTTCTTTTCATTAACCACAACTAGAGTCATTACATGTGTGTTCTTCTCACAAACAACATATGGATCCACAAGGCTTCATTGCATGTCTGTTCTTTTCATGAACCACACATGGATCCACCAAAGTCATTGCATGTCTGTTCTTTTCATGAACCACAACTAGAGTCACTTAATGTCTGTTCTTTTCACAAACCACATGTGGATCCACCAGAGTTAGTGAATGTCTGTTCTTTTCATCAACCACATGAGCATGTGTGTTCTTTTCATAGACCACATATGGATCCACCAGCTAGAGTCATTGCATGCGTGTTCTTTTCATAGACCACATATGGATCCACCAGTGTTATTGCATGTGTGTTCTCTTCATGAACCACATATGGATCCACAAGTATCATTGCATGTGTGTTATTTTCAGGAACCCCATATGGATCCACTAGTCTTTGAATGTCTCTTCTTCATGAACCACATATGGATCCACCAGTTTCGTTGCATGTGTTTTCTTCTCACAAACCACATATGGATCCACAAGAGTTCATTGCATGTCTATTCTTCTCACAAACCACATGGATCCACCAGTGTCATTGCATGTGTGTTCTTTTCATAAACCACATGGATCCACCAATGCCATTACATGTGTGTTCTTTTGATAAACCACAACTCGAGTCACTGGATGTGTGTTCTCTTCAAAAACCACATATGGAAACAACTAGAGTCATTGCATGCGTGTGTTTTTCACAACCATATGTGGAACCACCAGTGTCATTGCATGTGTGTTCTTTTCATGAACCACATATGGATCCACCAGTGTTATTGCATGTGTGTTCTTTTTATAGACCACATATGGATCCACCAGTGTCATTGCATGTGTGTTCTCTTCATGAACCACATATGGATCCACCAATGTCATTGCATGTGTGTTCTTTTCAGGAACCACATATGGATCCACTAGAGTCTTTGCATGTCTGTTCTTCTTCATGAACCACATATGGATCCACCAGTGTCATTGCATGTGTGTTCTCTTCATGAACCACATATGGATCCGCTAGTGTTATTGCATGTCTGTTCTTCTCACAAACCACACGGATCCAGCAGTGTTCATTGCATGTCTGTTCTTTTCAGAAACCACATATGGATGCACCAGAGTCATTACATGTGTGTTCTTTTCTCAAAACACATATGGATCCCCTAGTGTCACTGCATGTGTGTTCTTTTCACAAACCACATATGGATCACCTAGTGTCATTGCATGTGTGTTCTTTTCATTAACCACAACTAGAGTCACTACATGTGTGTTCTTTTCACAAACCAAATATGGATCCACTAGAATTCATTGCATGTTTGTTCTTTTCACAAACCACATATGGATCCACCAAAGTTCATTGCATGTGTGTTCTTTTCACATACCACATATGGATCCACATAGAGTGATTGCTTGTCTGTTCTTCTCACAAACCACATATGGATCCACCAGAGTTAGTGAATGTCTATTCTTTTCATAAATCACATGAGCATGTGTGTTATTTTAATAGACCACATATGGATCTACTACCTAGAGTCATTGCATGTGTGTTCTTTTCACAAACCACATATGGATCCACCAGTTTCATAGCATGCGTGTTATTTTCATTAACCACAGCTAGAGTCATTGCATGTGTGTTCTTTTCACAAACCACATGTGGATCCACCTGTGTTCATTGCATGTCTGTTCTTTTCATTAACCACATATGGATCCACTAGTGTCATTGCATGTGTGTTCTTTTCATTAACCACATATGGATACCCTAGTGTCATTGCATGTGTGTTCTTTTCATTAACCACAACCAGAGTCATTGCATGTGTGTTCTTCCCACAAACCACATATGGATCCACAAGAGTTCATTGCATGTCTGTTCTTCTCACAAACCACATGGATCCACCAGTGACATTGCATGTGTGTTCTTTTCATAAACCACATAGATCCACCAGTGTCATTGAAATGTTTGTTCTTTTCAAAAACCACAACTAGAGTCAATGCATGTCTGTTCTTTCAGAAACCACACATGGATCCACCAGTGTCATTGCATGTTTGTTCTTCTCACAAACCACATATGGATCCACCAGTGTCATTACATGCCTGTTCTTTTCACTAACCACATAGGGATCCAACAATTTCATTGCATGCGTGTTCTTTTCATTAACCACAGTTAGAGTCATTGCATGTGTGTTCTTTTCACAAACCACACATGGATCCACCAGTGTCAGTGCATATGTGTTCTCTTCATAAACCACACATGGATCCATCAGTGTCATTACATGCCTATTCTTTTCACAAACCACATATGGATCCACCAGTTTAATTACATGTGTGTTCTTTTCATTAACCATAGCTAGAGTCATTGCATGTCTGTTCTTCTCACAAACCACATATGGATCCACCAGAGTCAGTGAATGTCTGTTCTTTTCATAAACCACATGAGCATGTGTGTTCTTTTCATAGACCACATATGGATCCACCAGCTAGAGTCATTGCATGTGTGTTCTTTTCACAAACCACACATGGATCCACCAGTTTCATTGCATGCGTGTTCTTTTCATTAACCGCAGCTAGAGTCATTGCATGTCTGTTCTTTTCATTAACCACATGTGGATCCACCAGTGTCATTGCATGTGTGTTCTTTTCATTAACGATAGCTAGAGTCATTGCATGTGTATTCTTTTCACAAACCACATATGGATCCACTAGAGTTCATTGCATGTCTGTTCTTTCACAAACCACATATGGATCCACCAGAGTTCATTACATGTTTGTTCTTTTCACAAACCACATATGGATCCACCAGTGTCATTGAAATGTGTGTTCTTCTCACAAAGCACATATGGATCCCCTAGTGTCATTGCATGTATGTTCTTTTCATTAACCACAGCTAGAGTCACTGCATGTATGTTCTTTTCACAAACCACATATAGATCCACCAGAGTTATTGCATGTATGTTCTTGTCACAAAACACATAAGTATCTACTAGAGTCATTGCATGTGTGTTCTTCTCATAGACCAAATATGGATCCACCAGAATCAGTGAATGTATATTCTTTTCATAAACCACATGAGGATCCCCTAGTGTCATTGCATGTGTGTTATTTTCATTAACCACAACTAGAGTCATTGGATGTCTGTTCTTTTCACAAACCACATATGGATCCACCAGAGTCAGTGAATGCATGTTCTTCTCATAAACCACATATGGATCCACTAGAGTCATTGCATGTGTTCTTTTCATTAACCATAGCTAGAGTCCTTGCATGTATGTTCTTTTCACAAACCACATATGGATCCACCAGTGTCAGTGAATGTGTGTTCTTTTCACAAACCACATATGGATCCACTAGTGTCATTGAATGTGTGTTCTTTTCACAAACCACATATGGATCCACTAGAGTCATTGCATGTCTGTTCTTCTCACAAACCACATATGTATCCACCAGAGTCACTGGATGTGTATTATGGTCATGAACCACATATGGATCCACCAGTGTCATTGCATGTCTGTTCTTCTCACAAACCACATGTGGATCCACTAGAGTCATTGCATGTGTGTTCCTTTTCATGAACCACATATGGATCCACCAGTGTCATTGCATGTCTATTCTTCTCACAAACCACATATGGATCCACCAGAGTTTATTGCATGTATGTTATTTTCATAAACCACATGGCTCCACCAATGTCATTGCATGTGTGTTATTTTAATAAACCACAGCTAGAGTCACTAGATGTGTGTTATTGTCATAAACCACATGGATCCACCAGTGTCATTGCATTGTGTTCTTTTCACAAACCACATATGGATCCACCAGAGTTTATTGCATGTCTGTTCTCTTCATAAACCACATATGGAAACAGCTAGAGTCATTGCATGTGAGTTCTTCTCACAAACCACATATGGATCGACTAGTGTCATTGAAATGTGTGTTATTTTCACAAACCACATATGAATCCACCAGTGTCATTGAATGTGTGTTCTTTTCATGAACCACATATGGATCCACCAGGGTCATTGCATGTCTGTTCTTCTCACAAACCACATATGGATCCACCAGAATTCATTGCATGTCTGTTATTTTCATAAACCACATGGATCTACCAATGTCATTGCATGTGTGTTCTTTTAATAAACCACAGCTAGAGTCATTGGATGTGTTCTTTTCATAAACCACATATGGAAACAACTAGAGTCATTGCATGTGTGTTCTTTTCACAAACCACATGTGGATCCACCAGTGTTCATTGCATGTTTGTTCTTTTCATTAACCACATATGGATCCACCAGTGTCATTGCATGTGTGTTCTTTTCATTAACCACATATGGATCCCCTAGTGTCATTGCACGTGTGTTATTTTCATTAACCACAGCTAGAGTCATTGCATGTGTGTTCTTTTCACAAACCACATATGGATCCACCAGAGTTCATTGCATGTCTGTTCTTTTCACAAACCACATATGGATCCACTAGAGTTCATTGCATGTCTGTTCTTTTCACATACCACATATGGATCCACTAGTCATTGAAATGTGTGTTCTTCTCACAAACCACATATGGATCCCCTAATGTCATTGCATGTATGTTATTTTCATTAACCACAGCTAGAGTCACTGCATGTGTGTTCTTTTAACAAACGACATATAGATCCACCAGAGACATTGCATGTCTGTTCTTCTCACAAACCACATAGGGATCCACTACATTGCATGTGTGTTCTTCTCACAAGCGACATATGGATCCACTAGAATCAGTGAATCTCTATTCTTTTCATAAACCACATGAGGATCACCTAGTGTCATTGCATGTGTGTTCTTTTCATTAACCACAACTAGAGTCATGGGATGTGTGTTCTTTTCACAAACCACATATGGATCCAGCAGTGTCAGTGAATGCTTGTTCTTCTCATAAACCACATATGGATCCCCTAGAGTCATTGCATGTGTTCTTTTCATTAACCATAGCTAGAGTCATTGCATGTCTTTTCTTTTCACAAACCACATATGCAACCACCAGTGTCATTGAATGTGTGTTCTTTTCATGAACCACATATGGATCCACTAGAGTCATTGCATGTGTTCTTTTCATTAACCATAGCTAGAGTCATTACATGTATGTTCTTTTCATTAACCACATGTGGATCCACCAGTGATCTTTGCATGTATGTTCTTTTCATTAACCACATATGGATCCACTAGTGTCATTGCATGTGTGTTCTTTTCATTAACCACATATGGATCCCCTAGTGTCATTGCATGTGTGTTCTTTTCATTAACCACAACTAGAGTCATTACATGTGTGTTCGTCTCACAAACCACATATGGATCCACAAGACTTCATTGCATATCTGTTCTTTTCATGAACCACACATGGATCCACCAGAATCAGTGAATGTATATTCTTTTCATAAACCACAACTAGATTCAGTGAATGTCTGTTCTTTTCATAATCCACATGAGCATGTGTGTTCTTTTCATAGACTAAATATGGATCCACCAGTGTCATTGAATGTGTGTTCTCTTCATGAACCACATATGGATCCGCCAGGGTCATTGCATGTTTGTTCTTTTCAGGAACCACATCTAGAGTCGTTGCATGTCTATTCTTTTCACAAACCACATATGGATCCACCAGAGTTCATTTCATGTATGTTCTTTTCACAAACCACATATGGATCCGCCAGTGTCATTGAAATGTGTGTTCTTCTCACAAACCACATATGGATCCCCTAGTGTCATTGCATGTATGTTCTTTTCATTAACCACAGCTAGAGTCACTGCATGTGTGTGATGTCTACGCACTTCTATTCTTGTAGACAGTTGTTGGGCCTCCAAGTGCAGAGGTTTGTAGAACAACAACAAGTTTTCCCTTAAGTGGATTACCCAAGGTTTATCGAACTCAGGGAGGAAGTGGTCAAAGGTATTCCCTCTCAAGCAACCCTGCAATCAAGATACAAGAAGTCTCTTGTGTCCCCAACACACCCAATACACTTGTCAGGTGTATAGGTGCACTAGTTCGGCGAAGAGATAGTGAAATACAAGTGGTATGGATATAAGACAACGGTGCTAGAAAATAGCTTGATGGCGTGGAAGAGACTCAAGGCAAACTGAAATAAAGATGGCAACACACAAACATGTAACAGATCTAGTTGCAAACGGTGTTTCAATGCTTAGAAACAAGGCCTAGGGATCATACTTTCACTAGTGAACACTCTCATATAAATGTATTATCTTCATGATACTACTCTGAACTACTCTCCGGTTGGACACTCTAATCCATGGTAGGGCTATAACAACACACCTCAAAGTAAGCCTTTCCCATCTAGATAACCCCACATTGTCACCTTGAGTACTAGATGAGTCCAACAAACACCACAATTTCATAAAAACATCCAACTCCAAATATAACTCATAACAAGTATTTGTAATCTCTAGCCTAAGTGCCACCATGGTGAGCACGCTGTCTCTTTCACACACATGGGGAGAGCAGAGATTCATTAAAGCACTTGAGTAGCAGAATAGATCTATAGATTACAAAGCTCATGACCACAACAAGATCATGCATAGATAGAGAGATGAACACATAGCTACCGGTAGAACCCTTAGCCTCGAGAGAGAACTACTCCCTCCTCATAATGGGAATCAGCAATGGTGATGAAGATGGCAGTGGAGATCGATGGAGATGGCTCCGGGGGCACTTCCCCGTCCCGACAGGGTGCCGGAACAGAGACTTTCTGTCCCCCGAATCTCCTCTTCGGTGGCGGCGGCGCTGCGGAACTTTTCATGGCTGGAGGCTTGATTATCTAGGGTTTATGCCTCGGTAGGCTTCTTATAGGCTAGAGGGCAAGGTCGGTGGGCGGCCAGGGGGCCCACACCATGCCCTGGCGCGGCCTGGGGGGACCCGCGTCATGGGGTGGTGTGGCCACCCTGTGGCCCCTCTCTGACTCTCCTTCTGGCTCCGTGAGCCTTTCGGGAAAATATCAACTTTGGCTTTTGTCCGGTCCAATTCCTAGAATATTGATTTTCTGACTTTCCTAGAACCAAAAACAGCAGAAAACAGGCAACTGGCACTGTGGCTCTTGTTAATAGGTTAGTCCAAGAAATCATATGAAAAGTACTCCAAAGTGTGGACAAAACATAAGAAAGTAGATAAAACCAAGCATGGAACATAAAAAATTATAGATATATTTGCAATGTATCAGTGTGTTCTTTTCACAAACCACATATAGATCCACCAGAGTCATTGCATGCCTGTTCTTCTCACAAACCACATAAGGATCCACTAGAGTAATTGCATGTGTTTTCTTTTCACAGACCACATATGGATCCACCAGAATCAGCAAATGTCTATTATTTTCATAAAGCACACGAGGATCCCCTAGTGTCATTGCATGTGTGTTCTTTTCATTAACCACATCTAGAGTCATTGGATGTGTGTTCTTTTCACAAACCACATATGGATCCACCAGTGTTAGTGAATGCCTGTTCTTCTCATAAACCACATATGGATCCCCTATATTCATTGCATGTGTTCTTTTCATTAACCATAGCTAGAGTCATTGCATGTCAGTTCTTTTCACAAACCACATATGGATCCACCAGTGTCATTGAATGTGTGTTATTTTCATGAACCAAATATGGATTCACTAGAGTCATTGCATGTGATCTTGTCATTAACCATGGCTAGAGTCATTGCATGTCTGTTCTTTTCATTAACCACATGTGGATCCACTAGTGTTCATTGCATGTCTATTCTTTTCATTAACCACATATGGATCCACTAGTGTCATAGCATGTGTGTTCTTTTCATTAACCACATATGGATCCCGTAGTGTCATTGCATGTGTGTTCTTTTCATTAACCACAACTAGAGTCATTGTGTGTGTGTTCTTCTCACAAACGACATATGGATCCACAAGAGTTCATTGCATGTATGTTCTTTTCATGAACCACACATGGATCCACCAGAGTCATTGCATGTCTGTTCTTTTCATGAACCACAACTAGAGTCAGTGAATGTCTGTTCTTTTCATAATCCACATGAGCATGTGTGTTCTTTTCATAAACCACATATGGATCCACCAGTGTCATTGAATGTGTGTTCTATTTATGAACCACATATGGATCCACCAGTGGCATTGCATGTCTGTTCTTTTCAGGAACCACAGCTAGAGTCATTGCATGTCTGTTCTTTTCACAAACCACATATGGATCCACAGAGTTCATTGCATGTATGTTCTTTTCACAAACCACACATGGATCCACCAGTGTCATTGAAATGTGTGTTCTTCTCACAAACCACATATGGATCCCCTAGTGTCATTGCATGTATGTTCTTTTCATTAACCATAGCTAGAGTCACGGCATGTGTGTTCTTTACACGAACCACATATAGATCCACTAGAGTCATTGCATGTCTGTTCTTCTCACAAACCACATAAGGATCCACTATAGTCATTGCATGTGTGTTCTTCTCAAAGACCACATATGGATCCACCAGAATCAGTGGATGTCTATTCTTTTCATAAACCACATGAGGATCCACTAGAGTCATTGCATGTGTGTTCGTTTCATTAACCACAGCTAGAGTCATTGGATGTGTGTTCTTTTCACAAACCACATATGGATCCACCAGTGTCAGTGAATGCCTGTTCTTCTCAGAAACCACATATGGATCCCCTAGAGTCATTGCCTGTATTCTTTTCATTAACCATAGCTAGAGTCATTTCATGTCTGTTCTTTTCAGAAACCACATATGGATCCACTAGTGTCATTGAATGTGTGTTCTTTTCATAAACCACATATGGATCCACTAGTGTCATTGAATCTGTGTTCTTTTCACAAACGACATATAGATCCACTAGAGTCATTGCATGTCTGTTCTTCTCACAAACCACATATGGATCCACCAGAGTCACTAGATGTGTGTTATTGTCATGAACCACATATGGATCCACCAGTGTCACTGCATGTCTGTTCTTCTCACAAACCACATGTGGTTCCACCAGAGTCATTGCATTTGAGTTCTTTTCATGAACCACATATGGATCCACCAGTGTCATTGCATGTCTGTTCTTCTCACAAACCAAATATGGATCCACCAGAGTTCATTGCATGTATGTTATTTTCATAAACCACATGGATCCACCAATGTCATTGCATGTGTGTTATTACAGCTAGAGTCACTGGATGTGTGTTATTGTCATAAACCACATATGGATCCACCAGTGTCATTGCATGTGTGTTCTTTTCACAAACCACATGTGGATCCACAAGTGTCATTGCATGTGTGTTCTTTTCATGAACCACATATGGATCCACCAGTGTCATTGAATGTGTGTTCTTTTCAGAAACCACATATAGATCCACTAGATTCATTGCATGTGTGTTCTTTCAATAAACCATAGTTGGAGTCATTGCATCTCTGTTCTTTTCATTAACCACAACTAGAGTCATTGGATGTGTGTTCTTTTCACAAATCACATATGGATCCACCAGTGTCATTGCATGTCTGTTCTTTTCATGAACCACATATGGATCCACTAGAGTCATTGCATGTGTTATTTTGATTAACCATAGCTAGAGTCATTGCATGTCTGTTATTTTCACAAAACACATATGGATCCACCAGTGGTATTGAATGTGTGTTATTTTCACAAACCACATATGTATCCACTAGAGTCTTTGCATGTCTGTTCTTCTCACAAACCGCATATGGATCCACCAGAGACATTGCATGTGTGTTCTTTTCATGAACCACACATGGATCCACTAGAGTCATTGCATGTGTGTTCTTTTCATGAACCACAACTAGAGTCAGTGAATGTCTGTTCTTTTCATAATCCACATGAGCATGTGTATTCTTTTCATAGACCACAAATGGATCCACCCGTGTCACTGGATGTGTGTTTTCTTCATGAACCACATATGGAAAGAACTAGAGTCATTGCATGTGAGTTCTTCTCACAAACCACATATGGATCCACCAGTGTCATTGAAATGTGTGTTCTTTTCATTAACCACGGCTAGAGTCATTGCATGTCTGTTCTTTTCACAAACAACATATAGATCCACCAGAGTCATTGCATGTCTGTTCTTCTCACAGACCACATAAGGATCCACTGGAGTCATTGCATGTGTTTTCTTCTCACAGACCACATATGGATCCACTAGTGTTAGTGAATGTCTATTCTTCTCATAAACCACATATGTATCCTAACCTTAGGAGAGCCCTAACCTTAACCCCCCAATGGTGGCCGTTAGACCGAGTATTCTAGAAGGCACGCCCTAACACAGTTGTTCTGCATGACGATTGTTACATATCGTTCGATCGGGGTGCTTGGACGATTGGGATGGTCTTCGTAAGAGCGATCCGCGAGTAGGCTATTATGTGACATGATTGGCCATGCTTACTCCCCGCTTGATCTGGACAAACTGGCAACACCGGGCGCCCCCCTTCTGCGAGTGTCACGACTCACGAGTTCCGTGGGCCATATGCCAGTGTCACTTCCCCTTTACTTATATTCCTTCCCGTACTTCTCTCCCTTCCCCTCGAAGCCACTTTTCCCACTTCTCTCCCATCCTTCCGTAGCCGCAAGCCGATGGCGCCTCCAGCTATCTCTCCCGTAGCCACCCTAGTCCCCCACCCCCTCTTGCCATGGGTTCAAGGGGAGACGGTGAGGAAACGCGCCGTGATGACAGGGACGACGATTTCGATGTGAGTAGTCTCATCTCTATATCTATCATATGTGGCCAATTATCTATTTTGAGCTTGATCTACTATGTTTACTCATGCGCATATGATGTGTTAGGCCAACCAGACGCTATACGACTCCGACTATCACGGTTTAGCGGATGAAGATGGTCCTCTGCTATGTAAACATGGATATGTGCCCGCTAAATTTGTAGCGTTCGAAGGACAAAACGCAGGCAGGAGGTTTTTACGGTGTCAAGGACATCGTGCAAAAATGCAAGGCAGAAGTTGCGGTGTTGTCAAATGGGTAGATCCGGAGTGGCCCAAATCGATGCAGAAAACGCTGGACAAACTATGGGATATGACTGTCGAGTTGAAAGAATCCATAGTCATCTCACTTCTTGAGAGTGCTGAGATGAAGCTATGGGACACAGTTGACACAACCAAGCTTAACCGAGATCTCAGGAGGGTGCAAGACAAGGTTAGCAAAGTCGAGAAGGAGAGGGACGTGGCGTTGGCCCTGAAGGCTAAAGCAGAGCAAGAACTAACTCAAGCAAGGAATGATCTTCACCAGGTCAAAGTCCCACAGTTCACAACTACGAGTATTGACAAGTGCATGAGGATAAATGTAGAGAAACAATTGAAGCTATGCAAGGAAGATGCTAAAAGGAAGGAGCAGACGATTCGATCCTTGCTCTCGTAGGAAGATGCGTATCGGGCTAAGATTAGGAAGATCAAGGAGATGTGTGATAACTAGTTCTATTTAGCTTGAGCTCCGTACTTTTTTTAAGTTGTAATAGTAGTACTTGTACATACTAGCGGTCTGAACTAGTGGTCCCGGAGTCCTGGGAGAGAAAAATTGGTCGCCCGTTAATCTCTCTTAACCCTGCATCACTTCCTTTTGTCTGATGATGGTGGTACTCTGACATTGGTGGTTAGTTTAAACGTAATCTACGTGGATTGTGCTGCATGCAAATGGCACAACCACAATTTATAAAGTGGAAGCACGTGCAGTAGTTGAAACAAGTTGCTGTTTCGTGGAGTGTAGCAGCTTAAATAATTTATTTCTGTGCGACTTACGTTCCATCGAATTTGGAGACCTCCTGCCCCTGGGCAATCATGGAACCGGTGCTGCGTGTTTTTAGATAGTAGTGGCACAATCACAATTTTGGATTCAACTACTGACTCGGGCGTTTCCAAACCCTAGGTCGCAGTACATTTTACTCCGAGAACGTGTGTAGATTGTTTCGCCCGACAAGTTCTAGGCACAGAGCTCCATAATTTAACCGAATTACATATATATAGGATCAAGTTCAACACATTATTATGCATCTTCATTGCCAGCAGCCTTCTTCTCCCGCCTGGGTGCCAAGCCTTCACGTCCACTGGCTTCTTCATTTCCTGTCTTCTTCCTCTTCCTCGGTGCCAATTTTCTTAGCTTCACGTGGTCTGCATCGCCGGGACAGTCAGCATCAGAATCGTGTCTAACATCATATTTCCACTCGTTTTTATTTTCTTCTGGCAGCAAAATATCTGACCCGGCAGTCACGTTTCTAACCTCGTGGCGCTTCTTGTCAAAGAAACAGGACTATTGCATAACTGCCTAATATCTACAGAGTAAATAAAACAAAAATTACAATTCAGCACAAACATGCGAACCCCAAGAGACTTTTGCTTACCAGGAGATAATTAGGTTCGAGCGACCACCCTGTCAAGAATAGAAGGGCGACTCCTAGTTGCAGCAGCTTCCACATCCAGTACATCACAATTCATCTCAAACATGCAAGCCAAAGCATACCTTTTCATCAACCCAATTAGCTTATTGTCACATGTTAGAGGAACCATGTTGCCTCGTTCATCCATGAAGCTGAACTTTGCAGCCTGCTTCGGCCATATTTCATCATGATTACGCAGAGCAGCAACCATACCACGGATAATGCAGATCTGCGCATACGCTTCTTCCATCGTGATACAATGGTGTCCATACCACTTGCCATTCACCCTTGCTGATTTAGAGTCGTACCTGAAGAGGGCTACCGTAACCAGGTAAGGGTGGTCCGTGGACATCCCACTTGATAGAAAACTATGGACAAAATATGTTTGTCAGCGTTGGGCTAACAAACAATTTTAGGTTCAGTAGCTAGCTAGCAGTTATAGTTAGTGCGAATAGCAAAGATAAGGGTAGCTCACCCGCATGTAGCCAGAACTTCTTCTTTGTTGGTAGTAGGATCTGCCATCCTCTGAGCTGCTCAGCTCGTCGGTGGCAGAGGCGGGCTAGAGCCTCGCAACGGCGGCTACGGCATGCGCCATTGGAGCTCAGGATCAGCGAATGGGCACAGAAACTTCACGCCGGAAGTCAAATGTCCGAAGGGATCGTTCTGCCTGGAGGGTGGATTTCGACCCTGCCGGTGCTAGGGGAAAGGAGGGAATGGATTTTTGAAATTGGTCAGCGCATCCAAGTCACTTAGTTCCTCGATTTTCCGAAGAGGTTACCGCGTTGGCGCTCGCGTCATGGACAGATGACTGGCATGTAGGTCCCGACCGTCTACTTCACGGGGCAGTTTAACGGAATGTTTGAATTTGGTAGGGGTGAGATGAGTTTGCCTCGAAATGGCCCCTCTCAGTAGTTGGTAGCCCAACTTTACGAAACACGGCAATTACAGACAACTTGGGTACCGTGATGCACTCGCCCACGAACCTTCGGGCCGCAAACGAACAATCCCTGTTCATTGTGTCCCTAAGAAGGGCGGTTTTACTGTTGTTCCTAATGAAAACAATGAATTGATACCTACTAGAACTATTGTTGGACATAGGATGTGTATAGATTTTAGGAAATTGAATAAAGAAACTAGGAAAGATCACTATCCTTTACCGTTCATAGATCAAACTTTAGAGGTTAGCAAACCACACTCATTTTTTCTACTTGGACGGATACTCTGTTTTTTTCAAATAGCTGTTCATCCTGATGACCAACTTAAAACAACTTTCATTATTCCTTATGGTTTACATGCTTACCGTCGTATACCTTTTGGTTTATGTAATTCTCTAGCTACTTTTCAAAGATGCATGACTGTTATTTTTGTGGATTTTATAGAACTGATAATGGAAGTATTTATGGATGACTCTTTTGTCTATGGAACTTCGTTTACTAGTTGCTTGGATAATCTCAAAAGAGTTTTGCAGTGTTGCAAAGAAACCAATCTTGTTCTAAACTAGGATAAGTGTCATTTTATGGTCAAATAAGGTATAGTCCTTGGACCTAAGGCATCATGTAAGGGAATTGAAGTGGATAGAGCTAGGGTTGAGGCCATAGAGAGAACGTCACAACCTAGGGATATATGGTCATGTGGGTTTTTATAGAAGGTTCCTTAGGAATTTCTCTAGAATATCTAAACCTTTGACCAACCTTCTACAAAAGGGAGTAAGATTTAATTTTGATGATAAATACCTTGTAGCCTTTGATAAACTTAAATATGCTTTATCCCATGCTCCTATCATTTAACGACATATCTGCGATATGAATTTTGACTTAATATGTGAAGCTAGTGATGATGTTGTAGGAGTAACTCTAGGACAACATATAGGTCGCAGACTTAATATTATACATCATGCTATTAGAACTCTTAATAGTGCTCAAAAGAATTATCCTAATGAAGAAAGAGAACTTTTTGCTGTATTTTTCTCTTGTGATAAATTTCGTTCTTATATAGTTGATGAAAAAGTAAGAGTTCATACGGATCATGCTAGTTTAAAAGAACTCCTTGATAGGAAAAATCATAAGCCAAGACTGATCCATTGGATTCTTTTACTTCAAGAATTTGAGTTGCAGATTATGCAGATGCAAGAAATAAAGATGTTGGATGCAGTGTCCATATTTGCCCAGCAAGACACCAATCTTATTGAGAGGAACTTTAGTCCTGGTGATTTTCGTTGACGAGAATTATTAAATGAACTAAGGTAGATTCCTCCAAAAGAGAAGAAGTCTTTGTTGTTGGAGGAGCTTGTCATCCCTGAATAAGTAAACGATAAGTGCAAGGTAAGTGTTCTTACTCAAATAAGTGATTTGTTTTCACAAATTTAACTTCTGAAATTTTTTCCTTTGAATTCCTCATGTTTTTCTAAAGTTTCCGAAGGTTTTTCCCAACTATATGGTCCCAACTTTATGGCCGGAGAAAAATCTCCTACCGTATAGTTGGTCGTTAAACCTACAGTACCATCTTCGCAAAATTGTTTTTGATGTCTGGAAACTATACGGTCACAACTATACGGCCGGATAAAATCCTCCCAACGTATAGTTGGTCATTAAACTCTCAGACATTTTCGATTCCTTTTTCGTTTTAGATTAAAAAACGGTTTTGTCTGTTTCGAGTCGGTAACTTAATGGACCTAGACTCGAGATATTTGGAAATATCTGCCCAGAACCAACTATACGGCCGGAGCTATACGGACCACGCCCGTATAGTTGTTCGTTACGCGACAGGACTTCTCCAAATCAGCGATTTCTTTCCCTGTTCCGTTAAGATTCTTTTCTTGGGCATGAATTTAGTGTTTCTCGTGAGTTTTACCGACCTCTGGCCCTTCTTATATACTGCCATTGTGTCTCTCTCTAATCATAATCTCTAGAAACCAATCTACCTCTTATTCATACGTGAGGACACGCAAACCAAGGGACAGAAGCCAAGGAGAGAAGTTCCTATGGAGATCAGGAGCAATAGCGAGCAAGGCAAGGAGATCAAGATCGTCCCTATGGAGTTCCTCGATGCTGACAATGAACGCTGCAAGAGGGAGTTGAAAGCCCTCGAGCTGAAGATTGAAGAGATGGACAAGGAGACATCGGGGACACCCAAACATCTTCGGTTGCTGTGACTTTATCTTGATAAACTTGATGAAGATATTAAGCATACAACCGAATCAGGTTTTTCTATGAGTCTTAAGGCGATACAAACCCTTCAAGATAACAATGAGCTCATTAAAGAACAAGTGAAAGTGCTGGAGAGGAGTAATCTTTTCTACAAGTTGTGTGTTAAAGGATTAGAGGCTGTCAATTAGTCCGTCCATCTTAGGCTGGCCTGCGAAGAGAAGATATCGCGTGCCATGGCGCCACAGTGATCTACAATAATCATGGTATAAAATAATCGCAAGGTATTATTTGATCCCGCCTAGCTTGATTCGAAGCTTGGGGACATCTTTAAGACCTTGTAATCTATCTTATAAGTTTTACATTACTATTTCAATTTTGCATTAGTTCAAATTAGAAATAAAGTTGCATCATTAGAATTCCCTTCAGGAATAGTCGATCCCTTTTATGAAATTCCGAGTTTATTATCATATAGGGAGCAATATTAAGTTTGTGCTTGTCCTATTGGATATATGAATGGCTTGAGTATAATATTAATTGCACTTGATGATAGCAATAGGAGTCTTCCACACCATTGGTATTAATGGAACATACAAAGATAATTTGGTCAATATGTTGTAAGTTCATGGTTTGATTTACGAAGAAAAAATATCTAATCAATTAAGTTGAAAAAGAAACCTTGAACAAAGGAAAATTAAAAGTGCTATCAAATTAGAGTGAGAACAACATGAGGTAGAATATTCAAGCTATAAAGATTACTTCACATTGCTGAGAATATTCAAGCTATAAAGTAGACTCAGTTGCATACTCTTTATTATGAACTGTTTAAGTAGTTGATCACATTGCTGAGAATATTTACACCATATGAAGCAAATGTGTTCGTGAAAGTTCTTTTATCGCACTCAGTTTTCAACTAAATTTCTTGAGGACAAGCAATAAGCTAAGCTTGGGGGAGTTGATACGTCCAAAACGTATCTACTTTCCCGAACACTTTTGATATTGTTTCTCCTCTATACTTGTGTGATTTGGATGCAACTAATGCAAACTGACGCTATTTTCAACAGAATTGCCTCGGTGTCTACTTTTTGTGCAGGAAATCAACTATCAGGAAAAATCCCGGAAAATATGCCAAAAATCCTATTTCACCCGAAGACTCCAGGAGCCAGAATACGAGACGGAGAAGAGCCCTGGGGTGGCCACACCACCTAGTGGCGCAGGCTAGGCCAGGTCGCGCCAGGGGGTGGTGTGGGCCCCCCAGGCACCCCCTCGGCCTCTCTCTTCGCCTATAAGGATCCTTCTGACCTAAAAACTTTGGGGAGTTCGACGTTTTTCCAGAAGGAGTTCCGCTCCGCCGCCACCACCAGATTCCACGAAATAGCACCAGAAACTCCGTTCTGGCACCCTACCGGGACGGGGAATTGGAGGAGATCATCGCCATCATCATCACCATTGCTTCTCCATCGACCATCCATGTTTCCCCCATCTATGAGTGAGTAATCCCCTGCTGTAGGCTATGGGGATGGTAGGGATTGGATGAGATCGTTCATGTAATGGCATCAGATTGTTAGGGCATGGTGCCTAGTATCTTTTATTAGTGCTTTATGACTTTGTTGCGACTTGTTGTGCTTAATGCTTGTCACTAGGGCCCGAGTGCCATGATTTCAGATCTGAACTTATTATTGATTCATTATGATAGTATTGTTTTGGGTCTTATCTACAAGTTGTATACACACGTTGTTGTCCGGAACCTATGGCCCCGAAGTGACAGAAATTGGGATAACCGGAAGGGAAAGGCTTTGATGTGAGGATCACATGTGTTTTAATTGCTAGTAGTTCCCTAGAGGCCCCGCTGCAAACGGGCTGGCAGGACAAAAGATGTTGTGCAAGTTCTCATTGTGAGCACGTATGACTATATATGGAACACATGCCTAGGATTATCTAGTACTTGGGTGCTTTATCTTATTTATCTGCAATTGCCCTACGTTCTGATTGCTATGTGAATTGTCTTGTCCATGCAACGCCCGTCCATCCATCCCTATGCCTACCGCACTCGAATCCCATTGTTTACTGCTTTTGTTACTACTGTCTTTGCTTTGCTACTTCTATTACTTTGCTATTCTTACTACAAAACTGTTGCTACTGATAAACTGCTGTGAGCAAGATTGTTTCCAGGTGCAGCTGAATTGACAACTCAGTTGTTAAGGCTGATAAATATTCTTTGACTCCCCTTGTGTCGAATCAATAATTTGGGTTTCACTTCCCTTGAAAATACTGCGATACACCCCCTATACTTGTGGGTCATCATTAATCCAAAAACACTTGGTACTACCTCGCTAACTCATTCGGTTGAACTGGATACTTTTACATCATATTGAGAGTGATCTTTTATGAACTGTTAAATGCTAAGGTGTGGAAGCCTGCTAATATTATTTGGATGGTTCGAGTAAGGTACTATTCATGAACTTATTCCTATGTATCATATATGATAAACACATGCTGCAACTGCCTCATTTATTTTATCGACTCAACTTCATGAATATGAGGATCACATCCATTAAGCTAAACTTCCTGAGGACAAGCAAAAGTCTAAGCTTGGGGAAGTTGATGAGTGCATATTTTCATCATGTTTTATATTATTATTTTGCACTGTAGTTGTAGGATCTTGGTATTTTACGGTGTTTGCGCGCACATTTTATGTCTATTTTCACCAGGATCAGGACAGATGATGGATACAATGGACACAATTATCGGAGCAGTTGTATTGGGGAGAAAAGGAGTAAAAAACAACGTAAATCGCTTATTTGGGAAATAACAATAACACCAGAAGAAAACCCGAAGTGATCGAGGCATTCAGAAGGTTTAACGACCAACTACACGACGGGAATTAATTTTCTGGCCGTATAGTTCCTGACGTATAGTTGGCGATGCCACCTCCTCCTCAAATAGTTTCATCCCCTGCAACTGGATCGGGGAGACGACATACAGAATAACCAAAAATCTCTGAAATCTCACCTCCGGAAGGTATCTGGAGGGGGAACTCGTCCACCGGAGATCCATCTTCGCCCTGCGTAGATCCGGGAGGCTAAGGCATCGATCTTCATCCTTAACCGCTACATCACCACAATCTCCATCCATCCCATCTACATCTTGTCTAGATATTGTTGTAATTTCCGTACTTGTTGTGGATTTATACAAGTACTATTCATCTATGATAGATTCCATTGTTATTGCCATGATGTTGATTGCCTCCACGTATGAGTAGATCATTAGTTCTAGGGGAGATGGAGAAACCCTAGTATGAGACTGAAATAAGATAAAGTTTATTATGATATTCATCGTTGTGACCATGCGTTAGATTGTTTTCATCTTGATGTTGGGAGAAGTCGACCTCTCAATATTTGCCTCTTGTGGGGACTTGATGGAGGGAATTACTTGTTGGTAGACGGAGGTGCGTTAGCACTTACAATGACTATAAAGCGGTTGGCACTCCTTACGTATCAACTTGGGAATCGAGGAAACTCACGGAACACTACCCATGACATGGGATACGTCCTACGGGATTAAGTCCCTTAATAGCGCAGTAATTCGATTGATGTCGATTGCTGTCTGCTATGGTTATGAGGATGATGTGAGCAGTGGTTGTCGCCTATTTGTCCAAATACGGAGTTCCTCCCAGACAAACATAGTTGAGAATGTTCATGATAATAATCTTTACCTTAGCTATTTATAATGCTAGAGGTGTATCCGCTACTCCCTGAGAACGCTTTTTCCCATTGCTGTTTCAAATCTCTTTTACATACGCGATACTCACTTTCTGTGTTCAGTTGTTTTACTTTACTTATTGTTCTCTTATACCAAAAACCCGAAAACACCCTTTTACACAATACTCGCATTTTATCTTGTTACTTAGAACTTTATTTAGCATTTATTTTGTAGTATTTAATTCAAGAGTTATTAGACTTCAGACTCTTGCTCCCTGTGGGAACGATATCTTTATTTCGAAACTACCTAGAAACAATCTGTGCACTTGTAGTCATCAGCCACCACATCATATGTGTTCTTTTCATAAACCACATGGATCCACTAGAGTTCATTGCATGTGTGTTATTTTCATAAACCACATGGATCCACTCGAGTTCATAGCATGTGTTTTTTTTTTCATAAACCACATGGATCCACTAGAGTCATTACATGTGTGTTCTTTTCATAAACCACATGGATCCACCAGTGTCATTGAATGTGTGTTCTTTTTCTAAACCACATATGGATCCACCAGTGTCATTGCATGTGTGTTCTTCTCCTAAACTAGCACTAGAGTCATGC
The DNA here is from genome assembly GCA_910589775.1 of Avena eriantha. NCBI lineage: Eukaryota > Viridiplantae > Streptophyta > Magnoliopsida > Poales > Poaceae > Avena > Avena eriantha. The sequence goes on from OU342743.1 coordinate 93,712,921, forward strand.
ATGTGTGTTCTTTTCCTAAACCACATATGGATCCATCAGAGTCATTACATGTGTGTTCTTTTCATAAACCACAGCTAGAGCCATTGCATGTGTGTTCTTTTCATACACCACATGGATCCACCAGAGTCATTGCATGTGTGTTCTTTTCATAAACCACATGGATCCACTAGAGTTCATTACATGTGTGTTCTATTCATAAACCACATCTAGAGTCATTGTATGTGTCCTCTTTTCACAGACCACATGGATCCACTAGTGTCATTGCATGTGTGTTCTTTTCATAAACCACAACTATAGTCATTGCATGTTTGTTCTTTTCATAAACCACGTGGATCCACTAGTGTTATTACATGTGTGTTCTTTTCATAAACCACAACTAGAGTCATTTCATGTGTGTTCTTTTCATAAACCACATGGATCCACCAGATTCATTGCATGTGTGTTCTTTTCATAAACTACATGGATCCACCAGTGTCATTGTATGTGTGTTCTTTTCATAAACCACAACTAGAGTCATTGTATGTGTGTTCTTTTCATAAACCACAACTAGAGTCATTGCATGTGTGTTCTTTTCATAAACCATATGGATCAACTAGAGTCATTTGCATGTGTGTTCTTTTCATAAACCACATCTAGAGTCATTGCATGTGTGTGTATTAGTGTGCATCATTGTGGTTTTAGTAAAATGTAACACCCTCGCCTGATAAGTGAGTTCTTGTGTATAGTGCTAATCCCTGGATCGGTTCACTAGCACACACAATACACAATGATAGCAAATATAACTGTGCATCATAAATATAACGAATATGATCCAAAATTTACATTATATTACAACGGAAAGCATTACAAGGTAGATCTCCATCCTTCAAATGTGCCACAGGCGAACAATTGTTGAGTGGTGTCTCACGACCTATAACGATCACTCGGAAACGATATAACCTGCAACATGAAACGTTGCAGCCATGAATGGTCAATACATTGAATGTATGGGAAGTAGGCTAAAGTGGTTAACAACAAACCTAGCAACTACATGCTTATTTGGCTAGGTGGAGTTCATGCTCATTTGCATAAAGCAATAGTTTTATCCTAACATTTGTAACAAAGTAGTTTTCCAATACGATAAATATGACACTCTGGTTCACTCCTAGGTGCTCCTACCCAATTAAGTTCACCCAACAAGTTTTAAGTAATTGATAAATAAGGATGAGTGAGAAATATGTCGTAGCCTCAAAATCAGGTCGCTCAAATTGTCCATAACCGGGGACATGGCTAAGTATTTAGTTTAGACACCCTACAAGGTTTGTACACTTTACCATGTGACCTGGTCAACCCGCTCGTGCCATCACACTCATATTGTGTCATGGTAGGGAGAAGTCCAAAATGAGACAATTCGGGAAGAGCTTCCCAAACCCATCCACGCACCGTACCAACCTACTCTATCTCTGGCTACGTAGGGTTCGAGTCGCCACAACCTACTAAGTCCAGCCAACCACCTATTTTTATTGGCACATGGTTGTACACGTAAGCTACCAAACAAAAAAACCAATCCTTTCTCAGTATCCTAGGCGGCATTACCCACCATAAATCTTCACTCTAATGACCATCCAACCAATCCGCCCAGGAGGTTCATTAAAATCATGTTGCTTTGCCATATAGAAAAATATAAGCCTTTCAAAACATATAACTTTTCATGGTATCATTCCCATCCTCGTCTATATAGCATAGCTAAGCAATCTACCAATATGATGGCTCATAAACAAGGAATACTAGGGAGTAGCATAGCATAAACACAACAATTCCTATACATGGAATTCTACAAAACATCTACAATGCATAGGAAAACAATAGGATATTTATGACCAATATATCACCACTTGTCTTTTGTAGATGTAGTCGATTAGATAATCCTCATAAATATAATGGTTTCACTCGTCGCACTCAAAATACTTGAAATCACAATACTCGCAATCATAGTAAATGCGATCATACTAGTTGTACTCCTCGCAATCTAACGTTTGAAACAAGGCACAACAATACACCATTCAAAACATTGCAATTATGCACAATACAGTAAAACAATGATGATCAAATACATGCATGACAATTTAATATGTCATAATAATTGTAATTAGTTCTCTAAACAATAATAGATCACATGATGCATGTAGAGAATTATTTAATGCATTAGGGTATTTAATATTAATTCTTAATCGTCAATAGAGGAGTTTTAATAGTTATGTTGGAACTTCTATACTAATAGCCATATTAAATTCAGATCTGAAGTGTACTGAATATAGGGCATTAATACGAACCGGTAGCAATTGGATTCACCCTAAATGGAGTTGTAGATCTTTTTCTATGATTTAATTGCTACTTAATATAGTTTATATTATTTAAATAGTTTACCATGACCAAAAACAAATCTAGGACCAGATCCAAAATATATATAGAATTGTGAACCTAGGGACATATTATTTATATTTTTAGAAGCTATGAATAATTTACTATGAATTTATTACTCCAAAAGGCCATTAAAACTATTTAATTAATTACCAGTTAAGTGTAGCGAAAAATTTAGATCTAATATCATATTAATAAACTACATGAAATTATCTTCAATTTGATATATTATACATATTTTTTGGATATAGTATGAATTGCTTATGAATTTTTCAATTTAGATCTATAATCGGCAATTTTAAATTCGAACAAAATACTTCTAGGAATATTCCGCTGACTGGATAGGTTGACCGTGCATTTTGACTGGGACTAGACGCTGACCCGATGATGATGTGGTGGTGATGAGGCAGCTGACTAGGACGATTGAATCTGGACCGTCGGGATAGGATCCGGTGGCTAGGAGAGAAGTTGGCTCCAAATCGGCTCGATTTTGCCTCAGAAAAGATTAGAAGCAGATATATGTTAGAGAGACAAATCCGTAGATCAAATCAAAAAACTTCCAATATGAAAGTTGTGGATAATTATTAGATCTACCTTTCCACCAAAGGAATTTGGATTTGAAGAAACGAGCGCGAGGAAATCTTGGAATTACACCGTCAGATCTAAAATATTGTGTCGCAAAATTCACCGACTGTGGTGGATGAAAAGAAGTGAGGTTTGACGAGATTGAAATATTTCAGTCAGATCTACAACTTTTGTGTTGGAGCCGAAGGCATCCGACGAAGTTTAGATAGGTTTAGAAGTGAAATATGATTCGGTAGGATGTAGATCCGGGATTTCAAGAAGAAAAAGTGATATAGCTGTGGTACCGGGGGATTATATAGACGTTTAGGACAATGGGAAGATAAGTCTTGGAGTAGGCAACAAGTAGAAATAAACATAAGTCAATTCGGAGTTGTAGATAAAACGATATAGGTGTTTAAGTAGAGATAGGTTTAAAAGAGGATTTTTCACACGCTTTTTAAAACAACGGTGAGATCGATCCTCCCGTGCGCCTGGCTGGCTGGTTCGGTCGACCGGCTGGCCCATTACTGTTTTTTTTCTTTTTCTATTTTGATATTTTCTTTATATCTTCTGCATACGAACTACAAATGATATGATTCTTGTTTCTAAATTTTTCTAAAATACAGTAGATTATTATAGGATCATATTTTGTAACATTTTCATTAGTTTGAAGATGGTGGCTTTATAAATATCTATATATTCCTTCTAGGAACATTTGAGCAAATCAACTATCGGATTTAGATATTAGGATTTCGATTCAGTTTTTAAGAACTTTGCATGGATATAATAAAATGCTTATGAATGCTTCATGATTTTCATTTTTGCAAACATTCACTCAAGTACTAAAACTAAACTCAATCTACGCCTTTTTGCCTATATGGCTACTTAGGTCATAATAGAGTGAGTTCTTTCCAATTCAAAAGGTTTCGTTTCCTTAAGAATTTTCAACAAAGTCAAACAATCAACCAAACTTATATATCTATTTCACATTCCAAAATTTGTTTTTTTTGGGATGTGACAGACTACCACCCTTAAAAAGAATCTCGTCCCGAGATTCGAGAGGCTAGAAAGAAATATGGGTTAAGGATCCACTACGGCGCTACCACCCTTAAAATAAAATTGACTAGATTGTTTCTTAATAATTCACTCGTCATCTGTTGATCCTCCCTTGGAGATTTATTGGTACAATGTCCCTAAACTTTCTAAACTCCATGATTTGTAGATTCTAGGCCAACACTACTTGAACTAGCAAAACTCTCATGGTAGGCAATAAGGGAACGTTTGCTTCACGATACCCATGATACACGGTTGAGATTCATCCTTACCGTACATTCCTACTATAGCAGTGAATGCTTTTATAAAGGTTCAAAGTCGTACCATTTGAAGGTCTAGGCTCAACGTCGGCTCTTTGCTAAGGTTTAAAAGGCACTCAAGATTCACAAAGCCAATAGTACAAGAGCTAATAATAAGAGTAGTAGGAATGGTTATCAATCCATCTTGCACCCAAATTATTACCCTACATGTGGATCGGTGAATCACACAACTTATCACTCAGGCATCCTCACTTTCTTTGCAGATGTTTCCATGGGCACGAACCAATGCTCAATGTATACTCCCATGTATTCAATCCACAAAGCTACTACAAAAAGTAAGCTATGGATTCTCCAAAACATTGAGGTTGCGCAATCTACTACATAACATCCTTTGCAATCCTTCATACTTTCATACGCTTTTTGTTGCATTAGATGGACGTCTATCCTCCTTCATAGATGTATTATGTTTTATAACCTTCCACTTAATCCTTCTACATGTCTTAAACACATCATTTTAGATCCAAGGATTTAATATAGGGAAGAATAGATTCTAGAGGAAAGGAACTACTAAGAAACTAATACTACCCATGAAACTAGCTCATACAACTTTAATCATACAAACATTCAACCATAAGAAACCAACACACAAGCAAACACATGCATAACATTTTTCCAGGGGTTTAAACCTTGCAGTATATAACCACAGAATAGTTTGGAAATATTGGAAACAACACTAAGGTAAAACAGAACAACACATAAGAATAAACAAAATCTGTCAAAACAATACAGCAAGTTCCACGAATTTTTTTGACAGACTTAAACTTGTCAGGAATTTTAGCCAATTCTTGTGCAGGTACTAAAGGTAATTATGCTCCAGATCCTAAACTATGAGCGCAATCCGACTTACCAGTAAGGAATTAAAAATCACGCGGTGAAACATGTCAGGCAGAAAACTGCAACTAAACAACTCACAAAATTTAAGCTTTTACTTCCATTAACATGTTATAAAACCTCTCAAAATTCCTTGAACTTTAGAGTTTCAAAAATACCAGATCCAAAACAAGGTATCACACAATATGTTTCAAAACAAACAAGCAAGCAACTAGTATTGTCATACCACATAAGTTGGTAAGATCAATATTCTAACATGATAGAGATGATCTCCTAAAGAGATAAACATGGTGGTGTATATCTACTCAAACTTGGTGAGATATTTATTATATCATCTTATTTATTCTTTTACTTGTAGGCAAAGTATCGTTTAGTGATAGGGATATTTGTGTTAGACTACTTCTAATAGTAGAAGTATGCGAATTGAAGTGGTAAGAGGATACTAGAAAGAAGTACACAAAGAGAAGAAGATAGACTCTATAATTCATATGGCTTTCCTATTCCATTCCTAGGTCACGATCCTACAGTCAACACATAGCTCTGATACCATCTTGTAACACCCTCGCCTGATAAGGCCGAGTTCTTGTGTATAGTGATAATCCCTGGATCGGTTCACTAGCACACACAGTACAAAATGATACCAAATATAATTGCGCATCATAAATATAACGAATATGATCTAGAATTTACATTATATTACAGCGGAAAGCATTACAAGGTAGATCTCCATCCTTCAAATGTGCCACGGGCGAACAACTATTGAGTGGAGTCTCGCGACCTATAATGATCACTCAGAAATGATATAACCTGCAACATGAAATGTTGCAGCCACGAATAGTCAATACATTGAATGTATGGCAAGTAGGCTAAAGTGGTTAACAACAAACTTAGCAACTATATGCTTATTTGGCTAGGTGCAGTTCAGGCTCATTTGCATAAAGAAAAGTTTTATCCTAACATTTGTAACAAAGTAGTTTTCCAATATGATAAATAGAACACTCTGGTTCACTCCCAGGTTCTCCTACCCAATTAAGTTCACCCAACAAGTTTTAAGTAATTGAGAAATAAGGATGAGTGAGAAATATGTCATAGCCTCAAAATCAGGTCGCTCAAATTGTTCATAACCAGGGACACGGTTAAGTACTTAGTTTAGACACCCTGCAGGGGTTTGTACACTTTACCATGTGACATGGTCAACCCGCTCGTGCCATCACACTCATATTGTGTCATGGTATGTATTATTTCCACTAAATCCCTAGCTCGCTCCATTATCCCAAAGAATTGAGTCTTAGTCATTTTTCCCATTAGTCATGCTTCGTATCTTTCAAGTGATTCAAGAAGTCTATCGGTATGGAGTTTCTTCATGCGCTTAACTCCAATGTGACCAAGACGACAGTGCCACATGTATGTAGAATTATCATTCATTTTTATTCGCTTAGCATCTATGTTGTGAACATGTGTATCACTACTATCGAGATTCAATAAGAATAAACCATTAATCTCAGGTGCATTACCATAAAAAATATTACTCATATAAACCGAACAACCATTATTCTTAGACTTAAACGAGTAACCGTCTCGCAATAAACAAGATCCAGATATAATGTTTATGCTCAACGCAGGCACCAAATAACAATTATTCAAATTCAAAACTAATCTCGAAGGTAGATGAAGAGGGAGTGTGACGACGGCGATCACATTAACCTTGGAGCCATTTCCAATGTGCATCGTCACCTCGTCTCTCGCCAGTCTTTGTTTATTCCACAGCAACTGTTTCGAGTTACAAATATGAGCAACTGAACCAGTATCAAATACCCAGGCACTACTACGATTACTAGTAAGATACACATCAATAACATGTATATCAAATATACCTTTATTCTTGATGTTGCTATTCTTCAGATCTGCCAGGTACTTGGGGTTCCAGTGACCTTCACCCTTGCAATAAAAGCACTCAGTATTAGGCTTAGGGCCAGCCTTGGGCTTCTTAGAAGGTGCGACACCTTTCTTGCCGTCTTTCTTGAAGTTGCCCTTGTTCTTAGGCTTGCCATGTTTCTTGAAATTGGTGGTCTTATTGACCATCAACATTTGGTGCTCTTTCTTAATCTCCACTTCAGCAGTTTTCAGCATGGAGAAGAGTTCAGACAACGTCTTATTCATGCAATGCATATTGTAGTTCATCACAAAGTTCTTGTAACTAGGTGGCAGTGATTGCAGGACATGATAAATCCCCAACGCATTAGGAATAGTTATTCCCAATTCTTGGATCCTATTCACGTGCCTAGACATTTTGAGCACGTGCTTGCTAACGGAGCTTCTCTCTTCCATTTTACAGTTAAAGAATTTCTCGGAGGCCTCATAGCTTTCCACGGCCCCATGAGTCTCAAAACTCAGTTTGAGCTCATTGATAATCTCAAAAGGGTCGCGATGTTCAAAATGCTTCTGAAGCTCCAATTCTAAACCGTATAGGATGGCACACTGAACTATGGAGTGGTGATTCTTCCGAGTGAGGAAAACATTTTTAACATCATCGGGAGCATCATCTGCAGGTGGGTCACCTAGCGGTGCATCGAGCACATAGGTCAACTGACCAGTGCTGAGGACAATCCTCAATCCACAGAACCAGTCCGTGAAGTTGGTTCCATTGTTTTTTAGCTTTTATTTCTCTAGGAACGCATTAAAGTTGATGGAGGGTTCGCCATGATCTACAACATATTCACAAAGAGTTTAGACTAAGTTTATGACAAATTGAGTTCAAATTTAATTCTCAAATTCACTGGGTGAACTCCCACTCAAAACAACATCTGTCACGTTGCCTTAGTGACTACACGAACCAAATCCACTACACCTAGTCCGATCTTCACGAGAGAAGATGTAGCTTCAAAGGCGAACAATCAACATGTTCATCATATCATTCATATGACTCATGCTTTACCTTTCAGTATTCCGTGTTTCGAGACCATGTTTGTACATGCTACACTCATCAAGGTTAACCTTAGTATCCACATGTGCAAATCTGGCTTGCACCCATTGTATGCACACGTAGAATCTATAACACCCGATCATCACGAGATGCTTCGAAACAACAAGTCTTAGCAACGGTGCCTACTAAGGACGGACACTTTATTACTTGATATTTTAGTGAGAGGGATCATCTTATAATGCTACCATCGCGATCTAAGCAAAACAAGATGCAAAAAGGATTAACATCACATGCAATTCATAATATGTGACATGATATGGCCTTTCTTCTTGTGCCTTTGATCTCCATCTCCAAAGCACAGACATGATCTCCATTATCACCAACATGGCATCAAGGTCAGTGGAGCCGCTTCATGGTTGTCCATCACTAACAACAACTATTACAACTACTTGGAATAAAGCTATTACATGATGAATAGACACACATGCCTTAACGAATTTAAAGATAACCATTAGGCTCCTGTCGGTTGCCATATTACAGTAAGGGTCATTGCATACATCAAATATAATAACAATCATATCAGGGCCATCTCACACCATGCCCTTGCAAAAACAAGTTAGACGCCTCTAATTTTCTTTGCATATTTTACGTGGCTTGGGGATTTTGTATAACAACTGATCTTACCTACAAACAAGAACCACAACGCTGATACAAGTGTTTTCAAATGCTAATTGCAAATTGGATGTTAACTATGGTGGGAGAGACAGACACCCGCAAAGACACTTGTGCAATGCAAGTTGCACGTCAAGTGTGAAGCAAGTCTCATGTGCGATGACATGTAAGGTTAGCCCGAGCCACTTCATCCCACCATCCCGCGAGATGCAAAGTACACATGAAGACAACGACAACAAAAGTATCAACGCCCATAAAACCATTGTGTTCTACTCGTGCAACAGATCTACGCATAGACATGGCTCTTATACCACTATAGGGTTCATAGCATGGAAAACAAAAAAAATCTACCGCAAGAACGAACAAAACTAGGATCTAATCTATGGAAAAGCCAAGATCTAATCTATGAGATAAGTGCAACGAGATATATCTGTACTAACCCTTGTAGATCCAAAGCCTTGAGCGAGATGAGATCTCATGGTTGATGTAGACGATCACTTGCCGACCTCAAGGTCGAGTAGACAATCCTTCCGACGCCGCATTTCGGTAGTGCTTCCGCACTCGGTCACACATACAGAGTTGATGTAGATGTTCCTCTCCCTGTTCCAGCGAGCAGCGGAGGTAGTAGATCTCCACAGAATCCCAGAAGCACGACGACACGGTGGTGGTGGTGGAGAAGAAATCCTGCAGGGCTTCGCCTAAGCCGGAGCAGTAGGAAGGAGGAGGAGAGTGGCGGCTCGGGTTTTGGGTGGAAGGGGCAAGGGGGAGGGGTGGCGCCTCCCCTCCTCATATAGAGGGGGCGGCCTAGGGTTGCCCCCCTTTACCCTCCTAGGGCCAGCGCACAAGGGGTGGGGGGAGTTTTCTTCCCCCCAAGTCTCGCCCTTCCTTTCTTGGTTTTCAAGTAAACTCCATAGAACCTTCTAGAACCTTCCGAAACCTTCCAAAAGCTTCATACAAATACTCCGGAACTTTTCTGAAACCTAGAAAGTGATCTCCATTAGATGAATCTTATTCTAGATCCAATCCGAGACTCCGAACAACATTCGGTCTCCAACTCATATTCCATATCTACTTAAACAACATCGAACCTTAAGTGTGTCACCCTACGGTTCGCGAACTATGCAGACATGACTGAGACACTTCTCCGATCAATAACCAACAGCGGGACCTAGAGATCCATAATGGCTCCCACATATTCAACGACGACTTCATGATCGAAAGAACCATTAACATACGACACCGATTTCCTTTGTCACGTGATACTCTACTTATCCGAGGTTCGATCATCGGTATCTCCATACCTAGTTCTACCTCGTTACCGGTAAGTAATCTTTACTCATTCCGTGGCATGACATCCCTTGTGACCTAGTCACATGCTTACAAGCTAATTGGATGACATTCCACCGAGAGGGCCCAGAGCATATCTATTTGTCATATGGATGGACAAATCCCATTCTTGATCATGCGCTTCAACACATACTTTCAAAATACCCAATGCCACCTTTATAACCACCTAGTTACAAAGTAGCATTTGATGTCATCAAAGCATTCATCTGGTGATGGTGATTAACATAATCTCATGGTCGAAGGATTAGGTTACTATGTATTTGAAAGCTTGTAGCAATACAAACTTAATGACTTGATCTTATGCTATGCTTATTATGGGTGTATGTCCATCACATCATTCTCCTAATGAAATGATCTTGTTATTAACAACATCCAATGTCTATGATCAAGAAACCATGATCATCTATTAATCAACAAGATAGTTCAACAAGAGTCTTACTAGGGACTCGTTTATGTTTACAAAACACACAAGTATTAGTGTTTCATTATAATACAATTATAGCATGGGATGTAAACATTTATCATAAACACAAAGATATAATAATAACCACTTTATTATTGCCTCTTGGGCATATCTCCAACAAATCAGAATTTTTGATGATCATGTCATGTTTTATTTATATTCACGCTATTGCTAATGAATTTCCATGTGAAAATTTCATCTTCCGCTGCGATACGCTATGATACTGTCGAGCCACTAGCAAGAAGTAACTTTCCTCGCTGAAAGAACTCAATCGAGTTAAGCTTGGCTTGTAGCGAGTTTGATTTTGCCTTAAGGGAGGATAAGCCCATGAGACCCGATGTTGGTGCCGTGGGGTATGATGATTTAAAGAAAGCTTATGACTCCAAGATGGAGAAATGGGAAAGATCAAATCATGTGGCTATGCTACTGATGAAGTCTTCCATCACCTGAGATTATTGGGGCTCTTCCCAAAAAGGATACTCCTAAGGAATGTATGACATCCTTAGAGGAGCAATTTCAAGGGTCCGAAAAGGTTTACACGCATGAGCTTGTTCATCAGCTACCTGGGAAGTATAAATGTAATGGAGAAGCCAGGAGCCACATATGCTTCACAAAAGCTGAAGACATTGAAGTGTGAGCTCAGTGACCATCTCCTTGTGATAATGAATTTGGAGTCCTTCCTAGATGAATTTGATCAATTCAAGATCAATTACAACAGCATGGAGGAAAAGTGGACACTACCAGAGCTAACCCCTAAAGTAGTCCAGGAGGAGGAAAGGTTCATGAGGCAGAACAAGGAACAAGCTTTTCATGTTGGCTCCCAAAAGAGAAAGCATGGCGAGCCAAGTTCCCTAAAGCCTCCCAAGAATCCTTTCAAGAAATAAGTGCCAAATTCCAAGGGAAAGGAGGCTGGACAGTCCTCAGGAATCGCATTTGATGAGAATGTATGCTTCCATTGAAAGAAAGCATCTCATTACAGGAAGAACTGTCCAGAATATCTCAAGTGGATGATGATGAGAGGTAAAGATGAAATTACATTTTTTGATGAATTACATTATGCAAATTTCTCTTGTAGTTCATGGTGGATTAACTCAGAAACAACTGCTCATGTTGCTCACTCCATGCAGGGATTAAATAAGATCCAAACTACAGCAAGAAGTTCAAGAAAGCTTAAAGTAGCGAATGGAGTTGAAGTCGACGTTGAAGCAATAGGGTCACTCACCTTTGAGTTTCACACGGGCTTTAGTCTTTATTTAAATAATGTCCTTTATGTACCTACTTTGAGTAAGAATTTAATTTATATCTCTTGTTTAGATGATGAGATGTACGAATGCTTGTTTGGTCACAAACAATTTATTTTGAAATATTATAATAAGGATGTTGGCCTCTCTGTTAGACGAGGCAAACTATATGTGTTATCTCTCAATAATTATGTGATGCATGTGAGTAATGTTTCGAATAATGAAAATAAATGGAAGGGTACTAGCACTTCATTGAAATTGCCGACGGCGACCGTGATGTGCTTTGGAGTTAGCGCGCAGGGAGATAGTGCTACTTGGCACCATGGTGGTGTCACTGGTTGGTGTGGCGAGAGTCTGCGTATCGATCTACACACGAAGATGGGTTGGTGGAAGATAGCGGAGACGGCGTCATCCAAGGCGAGTGCGCTAGCGCCATTTCATGGATGTGCTGGGAAAATTTGGGCTACTGGATTGCATGGGCAGTTGGGTGTTTTCTAAAATTCGTTGGGGAGCTAGTGATGGACTGCCATCGTCATGCTCGGTGGTGTTATTGTGATGGTATTTCGTTGGTACGATCTTCATAATGGATCTTTCCAGACTTTGACGTTTCAATAATAAATAAAAATTGGGTGCATCGCTCGATGCAGATGCCATCCCATTTCGAGAAAAAACCCAGCCATGGAACCGAATAGGAGCAAATACATCTTCACAAGGCCAGTATTGGGCTCGATCATATGTTTGTTCAAGCATTTATGACACATCCGATCCCTATATCTCCTTGTGACTATTTATAGCAATATCTTAGAGTTAGTGTTTAATCAGAAAAGTTGGCTGATTCTATGGACAATAATTATTTGAAGCAAACCCACAATTCTTATTTGGGTACTCTCCTATCTAAATTAATTGACTCAGATTTGTCTAGATTCGGGTAACGGAGTATTGTGGCCTATTTAAAGTAATCCTATAAATGTCAATTAAATAAGGATTATTTCCACCATATCAACTTATTAATTATTACTTAATGGTTGCCAAAAGAACAAAACAAATTACTAACTTCTAGTTTTTGATAACAATATAAATAGATATGTACGTCTACCTAATCCAGCCTCATACATGTCCAGTTAGCAACCCAACTCTAGCCTTCTACCTCTCAAGTCCCCAACCCAAGGGTACACCATGGCACACACGGTGGCGATGGTAGTTGTAGCTATGTTCATATTAGCGGTCATCTTCTGTCACAGTAAGTAAAGAACATAGTTCAAAAGCTTTGCTTCAAATATTTTATGTCCTGATGGCTTTTTGGTATTACAGGTACAGAAGCCAAGTGTAATCAATACCGCTACAAACTACCTGATTGTGATGGTATAAAATGTAGGGATTTTTGCATACAACGGAAGTACCAATATGGGCAATGCGGTTTTACTGGCGACCCTGATGAAATTCTTTGCTACTGCGTTAACTGCGATTATAAGAATTCAGTTGACCAACTAGCGGTGCCACTACAAGTGGACAAAAATGGGGCATGAACGTGCAATATATGATGACCACATCACCGAGTAGTGCTCTTAGTGAAGTTGTCATCCTTAGCATGCAAAAAAATTGCTGGTGACTAATAAAGAGATTGGGCAAAACCATACCATTGCAATGAAATTTTCTTTTACACAACCAAAAATGTTACTACCTTATATTGCCCCTCCCGTGACACATACTCGTTTGGTTCTTTCACATCAAGGCCCAACTCAGTCCGTAATTCCCTATCCTCTTTTGTTCTTTCACATTCCCTATCCTCTCCTTCATCTGCCAGCGCTCCTCATTCATTCTCTACTAGATTTAGGTCGTGCCTCTCGTACTGATTTCTATTATATATAGCCTAACAAAATAGGCGAGAAACGATAATGCGTTTATGAATTGTCTATTGTAACTCACGCAAAAGAGATCTGAGAAGAATGGGCGCATGAGTTGTTTTATTAACAAGATGGTACTTTCTCCGTCGTAAAAAGCATGTTGCAAATCTATCTAAATTTGGATGCACTCCCTCCGATCCAAATTAGTTGACTTATATTTGTCTTGATTTGATTGTATTTAAAAATGATTTAGTATTAGATATATCTGTATCTTGACAAATTTAAGTAAACTAATTTGGGTCGAGGGAAGTATATATATACTAAATAGTGCGTAGATACACCTGAATTTAATCAAATCTAATCCTTTTTTAAGATGGAGGGAGTATATTCAGTTGGATTGAAAATATTCCTTCCCATCCAAATCTTATTGTGTGAGTTGTATCTGAAAATACAAAATACGGCAGATCAGTTCAATCGTATTGTGCAAACATTTTGCGCTTTTGACATCGCTCTTGCCACGTCGGAAAAAAATGGAAGCGTGATACTCCCTCTGTTTCAAAATATAAGATGTTTTAGCTTTGTAAAACGAGTGCATCTAGACCCTTTCTAGTGTGTAGGTTCACTCCTTTCACAAACCTCAAACATCTATGAAACGGAGGCACTAAATTGGTAAACGTGGCATAGGGCACCAACTGGTGAGATGAAGTAGTTAGAGCATCTCCACTCGGGTTCCCAGAAGGCCGATCCTAGGACGAAATTTTCATCCGGACGGCAAAACACGACCCAATCGCGTCCAAGGCGGCGATATGGTCCGGATTTGGCCCAACTTTCATCCGGCAATCTCAGGGCAAACCCAGGGAGCTGGGAACCGCCTGGGAACGTCGGACGCAGAGGAAACGCAAAAACAATGCGCATGCCTGTGGCCCCGCCGTGTCAGTGAGTGTAGGCGAGTCGTCCTCATCCTCCCGCCTCGGCTCCAGCGAAGGACCACCGGGCAATAACTGCCCATCTCGTCGGCCACGCGTCGCCGTAATGGCGCACCACCGCCGACTCACCTTCCCGCCATTTCCTTTTCCCACCATCGCCACTACACCCCTCCTGCCTTCGCCGCCCATTTCGGCTATAAAAGCCGGCGCCCTCGCCGACTCACAGCGCACACTCTCAACCTCCCCCATTTCCCACGAACTACACCTCCGGCGAGAAGAAACTTTGGCGATGGCAGAGAGGTACCCATGCGACCTCGCGGTGGCGAACGGCTTCGGCCGGCGTACGCTGCAGCCGTGGGAGGCCCGCATGCTACACGACACCGACTACATGGCGCCGCCAATTTCCGGTGTCCGCCCGGTTGGGAGCTCAGGCTGGCGGCGTGCCGGTGCCACCGGTGCCCGAGGACAACGAAATGGTTGAGGAGATCCAAGCCGTCATCACGGCGATGCCGAATCCGGAGCTTGCCGAAGACCCTGGTGACCTCGTTTACTGGGAACAATTCTTCGCCGAGCGCCGAAACGCGGAGCTCGCCGCGCACGAAGGCCCGCCCGCCACGCCGCTGAAACGCAACAACGCGGCGAGGCACCGTCGCTGGTGGAGCGCGCCGGAAATTATGCTCAAATATGTCCCGGAGCACATCCACGCCGTCAACCGCCCGAGGCTAGGCGCACCCCTCTGGCGAACTGGCTGCCTAGGAGGATGGACAGCCGTAGTTCGTTCGGCTCGGCCACCGCCGCCTCGGCCTCGCGTTCGCCTCTATGCACCGTCAAACGGGAGGCCTCGTTGCCGACGCGCTCGCCGCCGAGGACGAGGCCGCGTGGGATCATCATCAACGAACCCCACGGACTGTCGCTGCCGACCGCACGTCTTCGCCCGCGCTAGCCGAAGCCGGATCCATCAGAATGGGCGTTCCCCATCGACAAGGATGCCTTCGCCATGAGGATGGCGATGGAGTAGTCTCTGCGTGACGTCTCGCCGATGCAAGAGTCGGACGCCCTCGCCTGGTCTCGCGCCAACTAGGAGCAGGAGGAGGCCGCTCGAATTCGGTGCCTCTAGGAGGAGGCCGAGCGCGCGGCCTCCAGTAGGCCTCGCTGCCAACGCGCCTATCAGGGCGTGCCGCTCGTCATCTTCGACGACAACGACAAAGTCGGCCCGTCGTCCTAGCCGTGGCGGTCCGGCGAGCCCGGCCAGGTCAGCTCGCGCCCCCCGCAGCCGCCAAGCAACGACGACGACGACGGCAAGGCCGACCCTGACTACACGGTGTTCTACCGCAACTTCGGCATGTGAGCGGTGACGGCATCGGCATAGTAGTTTACTTTACTGTTTTCCCCCTTTTTAGCCTAAATTTGGCCAAAATTCGCGTATACGTCCGAAACTATGTACGAACTCGACGTTGTCATATTAAAATCGCATATATTCACCCAAATTTCGTCGAGTTTTATTAATCTTCGGTTAAACGTGGAAACTTAGCCTGGGAACGCGAGTGGGAAAAATACCATTTCCGGACTGAAAGTTACATCCGTTCGGCGCTAAATAGCTCTGGATTTCAGCGTAGAGCGAGGATGCTCTTAGGGCTGTCACAATGCTCCATCTTGTACCGTATCTAAAATGAGTATCTAAACTAAGCAGAACGCTGACGTGGAAGGTAAATTAAGGAAGAGAATATGGAATCAGACTCTCGTACTACCCATATTAGTTTTCTTCTAAGGCTTATATATATTTAACTAGATTATGATGGCGCGGCACGTATATTTTAAGTAGAACCCTAGTATTTTTTATAAATTTATAGTCAAGAAACATAGAAATCAAATTGCATGGACAAACATATCCATATGGAAGAAATGAAGTAGCCGGTGGAACATAAAATAAAATGTTGTGAGCATCAAGAATACATCTTAAATGTGTGTATATATGACACAATGATAGTCAGAAGCATGTAAAATATCAGTCACAAGTATGTAGCTCTTTTTTTATGTTTCTCATATTTGAGAACGGTGGACAAAGCTGCCGAGCAACCATAAATACTAAACAAGACGTGGCAAATGATAGTGGGGAGGTTATGGGCGCACAAATGCAAAATACAACTTTTTCACCCACAACACTCCAGTTTGAATATTCAAAATAATCCTTCTAACAATTACAAAGTACCATGAACGTAATGAGTGAGAATATGCAAGAGGGGGTGATAGAGGGAAGGTTCTTGGAACATAAATGCAATTACAGCAACTGTTTCAGCCACATATCTCTATTCGAATACCAATAATAACAATTAGAAAGAGAAGCAGCATGAACGGAATGAGTGACAATGGGCAACAACTTTTCACTCTGCTAAGCTTGACTTTAAGATGCCATTTGATTGTAATAATTGTTTCCTAAATAATCTGCATTAGTAAACCACTCAGATATCATGCATGAACAGCAAACAATATGGCACAAAATAATGCCAGGTTGGTCTTCATCCAAATTTACATGACAATGGGATGGGGGTTTTATTACCTGATCATCCAAATGCTAATGAATAAAGCTCTGATTCAAGACTGAAATAATACATGCTATTTGCATCAAGTTTTACATCAGCTTGCTAACCTCTCTTCTATCCTTAATTTGGCCACTTCACGTAGAACAGTTGGAGTAGGGGGAAAGAAACAACGTAACACAGTCAATGCCCAACAAATTTAAAGCACACAACAGACACTAAATCAATGAAGCCCAACAATGAAGTCCCCATCTTCACGGTAGGAAATGACGTACTTTAAAAATACAAATTAGTAAAGGATGGATAACATAGAAAAAGCAACCTATTACAGTAAAGAAAAGCAGTTCACAACACCAAGTGGTACCAATCTGCAATCACGAAGAAACATGAGATTCTTCTAGACCATCCAAGAGTTAAAACAATAGGGCAGGAGAACAGGCTCTAGGGGCAGCAACACCTCATTTGCAGGTGAAAACACATCAATGTAGGGCCATGGAAGGATGATGAGAGAGCCGACCGGTTTGGTTGCTAAGTGGAACAGAAATTGTGCACCAAGGCGGTGAATTGAAGAAATTCATGAACAGGGACGACGACACCTCTTCCCCGCAATCTATCTCATGTCCTGTCCGCGGAACCATCGACACAGGCGGCAAGCAAGCACCATTGCACCCCGCTTATTCTTTTTGTCAATGGCGTCCACCAACTACTCATGACAAGGTTGAGCGCTCTAGGAGGTGCAATCCGCTTGCACCACAGCTCAATGCTGGTAGAGGAGAATGGAAGACGAGAATGCGCATCCAACACTCATGCCACCTTTTCAAGAAAGAGGTAGAAAAATCTTGTATTTTAAACATCATCATTGTTTGAATTAATATGCCCTGTTAATATAGATTTAAAAGTTGCACCGTTAATCATACAATGTGATATCTAAGTATTAAGGGATCAAAATTTCAATTGTCCGTAGCTAAAATATAGCAGTAAATATAATTTCCAATGAGTAGAACAAACCTACCATCATCTCTTTTTTTACCGTGATATCTGATATTAATTCATTATGTAAATTGGCTGAAAAAATAATGACATGAAGTTTCATCTGAGCAGACTGGAGGAGTGGTGGTATACAAAGATCGTGAAACAAACAAAATTATGCCTCCCCACTACCTTTCGGCCTGTCAGATGCAGAAAATTTATGGTTCAAATACAGAACAATGTTCAGTTCAGTTTTACAGGCTTTGAAGCAAAAATCATTCAGAATGTTTATTCCCCAGTTTCAAATATTAAGCTTTCTTAGCCCTAAACAAGCAATCGATTAGCAAATCAACCGAATGTCATTATTTAGATTCTTAGCCCATATAAATTCTCAAGAAAATCAAGATTTGCAGCAGAAGAGGGGATATAAACGAAATAGAAGAGAACAATAGGAGGGATGCATGTAGAAACAAATATTGTACATGTATGAAGGGATGGATGGGCACCAACACCCTAATCTCGCCCGTGCCAGAGGAGATGGCACAACGGCCCGAATCCCCGCCAGCGCACCGTGACGGTTAGCCGCACCTCCCTGCCCTCCATCTTTGCCGATGTTCATAGGGCTAGGGCTGATGGAGTAGTGTTGTAAGGATGGCTGAGGAGAGGAGCGAAGGGGAGCAGCGGCAGGCATGCCCGTTTGATGGGATCCAGGAGCAGCCGCAATAGCGCGAGAGAGGCTGGTGGGGAGGAGCACGGAGGGCTGGAGTAGGAGGAAGGCATCGCCCAGGCTCCTCCGATTCTTATCCACACGTGGCTCTATCACAAGCGTTTGTCTGGGATCGAACGAGAGTCCATAGATTTGTTTTGCAGAGTAGTGTTCCTGGGATATCCGGCCCAAATGCGGCCCACGCGCGAGCAACAGTAGATCGGACACGAAAAAACAACCGGCGTAGGTAATCAGACAGTTGAAACGCTGATGGCCTGAGAAGGCTTCCTCCTCTGCCAGTTATAATATCCCTAATAACCTCTCTAATGGCATGTACAATGCTAAGGACGACATGTCTTCTCTTAGCTCTCCACATTATTTATAGAAGACATAATGTATAACTTGTACAATGCATTATCTCTTATTGCTATCTCTAGCAATTAATGAGAATTAACTATTTTTAGTAAGAAAATAGTTAGCTAAGAGAAGACATATGGTACAATGGAGAAAATAGTATTCCCTTATTTTTAAGAGATCATCCCTTAACTAAGGGAAGAAAATCTTCTCTTTCTTGTTTCTCTCTCCTCCAACTAAGAAAAATCCAACGTGACAAGCATAAGAGAAGACTGAACTTAGCTGCGGCCCTCCTGACTGAACTTAGCTGCCACTGGTAGGAAGCGAAATAAGTTTACATGCAAGCTAATTGACCATTGCATGACAGTTTTGCTCATGCCAAATTGGCTTCATAAAAAATCTTGCCGGACGCATGTAGAATCTTAACGCGCGCCATGAGTTTGCATGCAGGGACTGTTCAAATCTGAATTAAAGAGGCCGTTAATTAGACAGGTGATTGTTCAATAGATTTCTTCCTTAGTCACAATGCAAATACTAGTGAGCCCTTTAAACCGGAACGGAGGGAGTAGCTCAACGCAATCCGATGCGAGGTGCCTTTCTCTGCTAAATATCTCTCCTATCGCCTCCTTTCCCAAATCCACCAAGACCACCCATCCCTACCGGCGGCAGCCTATTGCTCGCCGTCCTGTCTCCAAGGAACGCTGCTCGCCGTTTCCTCCCCAAAGCATGCCGCCGCCGTCCCCGCAGGCCGGTTCCTACTCCGCTCAAGCTTCCTTTTGCTCCCTGATCGGTACTGTAATTCGCTGCCGGATTCTAGCCCTCCCGTCCGCACCGCCACATAGCTCACTTGAGCGACAATCTCATCGTAGACGGAGCTGTTAAGGAGAAAGTGGGGGTTCAGCGTCGGACTGGAAAATCACAAATCTGCTGCTCCTTAGTCTGCTGCTTCCTCGGTGTATTCTGATTTTTCTGTCCAATCAAATTTATCTTGCTTCTAATTCCAATTGATGATACACTCTCTGCGATCTCATCTATACACTGTACACACGAATACACCACGATCTGAACCTGTTGGTAGTAGCTCATTGCAGTGTGGTTCTGAGACTTTCTTCTGCTTGGTTCTATGTATTAACTAGAAATTTGATGACTTGGTGTATAGTGATTCAATTCAATCAAATAAATTTGGTTGTCCCAAAAGTGTGCTTCAAGTGTGAGTCTCATACTTCATGGAACTTAGCCTCAGGGATTGGAGTTACTTTTGATCACATAACACATCAGGTGGGAGTCATTTTCGATACAGTACTAAGATACACATCATTGTCAAGGTTGTATCTATTTGCTATTTCGCATTAGATGTATGCTTGGATACAGTTTAAGTAGCATCGTGAGTAGATAATGAGTATGGCTCCAAACCGGCACCTGATTCGTCTAGTTTCTTAGTCAAAATCTATTAGGGTAGTTATAGTTTTTTTTTTAAAATAGTTTAGTTTAAACTAACTTTCTACTTTCGTGGGCGTATGCAGGTTACAGCTTGCAATACTAATAATGAGTACAAGAGGTCACGGCAGGTGAGATCAACGGTCAATTAGAAAATTGACAAATTAAGTGTACTTTCCTTTTCTACGAAAGCATCAGGCACGAGTCTTCTTCACTAGCTTCCTTTATATGAAAGTATCAGGTATATATTTTCCTTTGGTAAGCTTGGAGTCTTCTTCTTTGTTTTCGGTAATTAGAAAATGGGCTGGTCTAGCGGGCGCCCGGGCGCTAGAACGTCATCTAGGGCGCACCATATCGCACGCGCGCGTAACAGAAAATAACCGTCTCTTCACCGATTGATGCCAGTCCGATTGTGCGGCTGCTTTTTCTTGGAACATGCGGCTGCTAGCTAGCTATCTAATCCTTCTTCCATTTACACATCGTGCTAGCTCATTCTCTGTAGCTTTTTTTTTCTCGTCTAGTGTCATCTACGTCATCTACGTGCTCAACGAATTCTTTGCAACCGAGAAGTGTGGGTGTCAAGGAGTGCACGTTTTTGTTATTTCGTCAAATTGTTGCCTAACGGCATATAATGGTTGCTTAATTCTATCAATTTATTGTCTTGCTTTCTTTATGAACCGTGTCGAAAGCCTTTTTTCACAATATTTTATAGTAGCTGCTTCACCTAGTAACTTTAGTAACTTTGGTGCCCGATGAATTAATTTTGGTGCCCGACAGAGCTTCTCCGGTACCCAATGAGGCAACTTTGGTACCCGATAAACTATCTTTAGTACCCAACGAAGTAATTTATATGCGTGACAAAGAATTTTATATTAGTGCCCGACGAGACAACTTTGGTGCCCGATTAGCAACTTCGGTGTCCTATGAGGCAACAAGTGCCTCATTGAACAATGTTACTGTCCGACGAGACAACTTTGCTGCCCGGCGAGGCAACTAGCGCCTGACTGAGCAAAGTTAGTGCTTAGTGAGGCAACTTCGGAGGCTGACAAGCCAACTTGTGCCCGACTGAGTAACTTTGGTGCTGACAAGGCAACTTTGGAGCCCGGTGAGGCAGCTTTGGTATGCTATTAGGATGGTGTTGTCGTGGGTCGGTGAGAACAACCCTTCTTTAGGCAAGCCGCTGGTCGGCGAGGCAACATCGGAGCCCGACAATGCTACTTTGGAGCCCAGCGAGGCAAAGACGGCAGGCCATTAGGATGGAGCTTCCGCGGTGGGTGAGGATGGCCCTTCTTTAGGCAAGACGCTGGCCGACAATGCAACTTCGGAGCCCGGCGAGGAAAAGTCGGTAGGCTATTAGGATGGCATTTCCACGGTGGGTGAGGATGGCCCTTCTTCATGCAAGCCACTGCTAGAAGAGCCAACATCGAAGCCCGACGAGGCAATCTCGCAACCCGACGAGGCAACTTGTGCCCGCCGGGGGAACTTTGGTGCCTGACGAGGCAACTTCGGTAGGCCATTAGTATGGCGATGCTTTGGTGTGTGTGGACAATCCTTCTTCAGGCAATCCGCTACCCAACGAGGCAACATTGGTGCCCGATGAGGCAACTTCGGAGCCCGGTGAGGCAACTTCGGAGCCCGACGAGGCAACATCGCAACCCAACGAAGCAACAACGGAGCCCGACGAGGCATTGAAGCCTGGCGAGGCAACTTCGGTAGCCCATTAGGACTACGCTACCGCAGTGCGTGAGGATGGCCCTTTTTTAGGCAAGCTACTACCCTACGAGGCAACTTCGGAGCACGACAAGGCAACTTCGGAGCCCGACAAGACAACTTGTGCCCAACTGAGCAATTTTGGTGCCGACGAGACAACTTTAGAGCCCCGACGAGGCAAATTTGGAGCCCGGCGAGGCAATTTTGGTAGGCCATTAGGACGGTGTTGCCGCGGGTCAGTGAGGACGACCCTTCTTTAGGCAAGCCGCTGGCCAATGAGGCAACATCGGAGCCCGACGATGCAATTTTGGAGCCCGACAAGGCAAAGTCAGTAGGCCATTAGGATGGAGTTGCCACAGTGGGTGAGGATGGCCCTTCTTTAGGCAAGTCGTTGGCCGACGAGGCAACATCGGAGCCCGACGATGCAACTCCGGAGCCCGGCGAGGCAAAGTCGATAGGCTATTAGGATGGCATTTCCACGGTGGGTGAGGATGGCCCTTCTTCATGCAAGCCGCTGCTATACGAGCCAACATCGAAGCCCGGCGAGGAAACTTCGCAAACCGACAAGGCAACTTGTACCCGCCGGGGGAACTTTGGTGCCTAATGAGGCAACTTCGATAGGCCATTTGATACGGCCCAACATATGGAAATCACCATTGGTCCACATCATGCTACACCAACCACTTCTACAAAGGTGAATTCCTTCCATCTCTTACCGTCCGTTGGCTATCGTGTGAATGGGATCCTACTTGAGCCCAATAACTATGGTGTGACTAGGCATGTGATCATGATGCCTAGAGGAAGCGACAAGGATGAACCTGGAGCCAAGACACCCAGCAAGAAGCCTGGAAGAGAAGACACAAGAAGCTGCTGGAGCAAGACCGGAGTCTAGGCCCCTGGACCTCGGAGAGTCCGGCCTACGATCTCGGAGTCTCCGACCCTAACATGGGTATGATTACTAGGATGATCATTGTTCGCTACCCTACATTGGGTAAAAGGCCTACGGCCCATGAAGATTCTAGATAATAGCCCAAGGAAGCAACCGACAAAGACTTTGATTGTATTAGGAAAGAAATCACAAACCGACATTGTGTTATGCGTGTATGAAACCTATCCACATACAACTTTGAGACCTAGCCTATTATATATAGGACGGGAGAAGCCCAAGCGAGGGTACCGAAATCTAGAGGATAACTTGTAATAGTGTGTTTTCCCAATATTCAGGCGACTTTGTCTTCATCATTTTTCCTAACATCCGATGAAATCCCCAGCGTTCACTTTTCCGCGAAACCCCAAGTCAATCACCATGGACATTGCCGAGGTTACCCCTCGTTAATTGGCGCCGTCTGCGGGAAACCTGAACGCTAGAAACACAGATTCGGTGGAATGCTCTCCACCAAGCATCAAATCGACGAAAGTAGATCCACGCCCGCCCACCCAAACAGCTACGCCAACAGAAGTATAGGAACCTTCTATCAGATCCTCAATGGAAGTCGAAGCACAGATCAAAGAAGGCACCAAAAGTGGGCAAATCGATACAAATCTAGGGGATCTTGATGGTCTCTATGACAATCTCTCCTTCGGATCAGACCAACCATTCACACCACAACGTGAAGCAAGCCTAGCTAATTCAGAACCTGAAGAAAGTAGCGAAAGCATCGACTTTGGAATTTGAATGGCAGAAATTTATCCAGAGCAAAAACTGACGGACTTCACTGGCTCATCTGATAGTGTCTCCATCGGCGAAAACGACGACGTTACCAGTGCGTAAGCCACTCAGCACCAAGTATGTGTGATCATCGGAGATGCTACAACCTAGCAAGACTCCAACGGTAACCCAATTCTTAACCCAACGATATTCTTTCAAGCCATAATGTAGGAAGTAATGACAACGAAGGAAGTCGAGGAAACAGGGCAGACCCAATAGTCAACCGGGAAAATGAGGAAGAAGAGCAACCATGTGAAGATGAGAGGCGAACCCTTAACCTACCAGCCAGTGCATGGGAAAAGGCAAGAGCAACAATCTCGGTGTAGTCCCAATGACAACAGACACCACCCACGAAGATCTATTGGCATACTAGTGTCTGCTACACCGCAAAAAGAGAGACATCCTCAGGATGCAAAGGCAGCTCGACGAAAGGAAAAGGGTAGCCGACGAATCTAGCTTATGGCGAGCACAGCTAAGCCCCACTCGAGGATCAAGAAGCATAACAGGAGGAGCATCACCAAGAAGAGGAACGTCTAGATTATGAGGTATACCCAAAGAAGGGAGAAGCGGGCTAATCCGAGACCTTGATCTCTCGTTTATGTCGATAGACCAACATGGAAATATCAAGGAAAAACAGCTCATGCAGCTATTGTGGCCGCACAAACATACCTAATCACAACATAGCCTGCACCCGATGATCCTCGTGTGGCCCTCCACCGATCCGCCTTAATGAACCTCGGATTGGTGGGGGAAACTCTTGCGCAAGTAAATAAAGTAACCACGAGGCAACTTGACAGGTCCCCACACTGTCGCAGCAGCCCTCGGCAAGGAGGTCACACCCGACGATCACGGCCTCCTGATGACCCACAAGTATAGGGGGTGTATCGCAGTATTTTCGATAAATAAGAGTGTCGAACCCAACGAGGAGCAGAAGGTGCTGGCTAGTGGTATGGATCAGGAATTCTCTGCAAATACTTAGCAAACGGATTTTTAGGGGTTTTTGATAAAGCAAGTAAACAAAGTACGAGTAAATAAAAGACAGTAGGAATAAATGCAGCAAGTGGCCCAATCCTTTATGCAGCAAAGGACAAGCCGGTTGTATTACTTAAGATGACCAAACGTTCTCGAAGACACATGGGAAGACTGTCAAGTGCTTTCGCTTCATATAGTCGATTAATCTTCTTTAGCTTGCTAAGTGTTGTGTGGGTGAACCTGTGCTAATGTACCGCCCCATCCAAGACTAATACATACTTGTGATTATACCCCTTGCAAACATCCGTAAGTACAAGAAAGTAATTAAGGTAGAAACCTAACCATAGCTTTAAACTCTAAGACCCTTACGTCCCTTGTGCAATGGTTTCCTAACGGGGGTTCAGGTTTCTGTCACTCCGGCAAACCCTACGATTAGTAGCCAAATACACAATGCATTCCCCTAGGCCCTTATAGGTGAAGTGTCATGTAGTCGACGTTCACATGACACCACTAGAAGAAGTACACCACAACTTAAATAACAATCTATTGAATCTTTCTCAACGCAACTCCACTACTAACAACAAGACTTCTCCCATGTCCTCAAGAACAAAACGAAACACTCACAAGACATCATATGGATCATGATCAGAGATGGAATAATGATGTATAACAATCTGAACATAAACAATAATTTAATGGTTCACTCAATAGCATCAACTACAAGGAGTAATCAACACCGGGAAAGTTTCCCCTGTGAACTATGGAAGACTCAACGCAATTGTTACAGCAATATGGAGATGGTGATGAGGGTGCTGATGGTGATGATGGTGGTGATGATGATGATGATGATGATCCCGATGAAGTCCAGCTTGATAGTGGTGTTGATGGCAACGATCTCCCCTCTCCGGGAAGGAATTCCCCTGGCAGAAATCTGTCTGCCGGAGAGATCTGTCTCTCTCGGTGTTTTCCGCCCCGCAGAGGCGCCGGAATCTTTCTGTGGTCGCTCCCCGAGTCTTAGGGTTTCGGGAGGATGATATACGCCAGAGGGGAGAGGCTGGAGTGGGCCAGGGCGGCCACACCACCTCCAGGCGCGGCCTAGGCCTGCCCACGCCATGGGGTGGTGTGGGCCCCCTATGGCCCACCTCCACTCCATCTTCTGGCATCCTTAGTCTTCTGGAAAAATAGGATTTTCCGTATATTTTCCCAGATTTTCTGATCTTTGCGAATTTTGCCTCCAAACAACACCTTTTCCATCAGAATCCTGACTGCAGCGGTCCATGCTCCAAAAGTCATCAACCATGCAAAAATAGATGAAATAACATAAGTATCACCTCTCAATATGAAATATATCAATGAATAATAGTGAATTAAGACATAGAATAGTGATGCAAAATGGACGTATCAACTCCCCCCAAGCTTAGACTTCGCTTGTCCCCAAGCGAAACTGAGCTCAATAAACATGGCCTCAGGTTTATGGAGTGAAGAGTCGATAAAAGAATACGGACAAGAAGCATCACATTCATCAAATACATAGATCATAATAGAAGACAACTCACTATTATATAACTCAACTTGTAATAAGTAAAGGAAACACAATAAAGATACATAAAGTGAATCATAATTGGTAATGGCAAACTTAGCTCTTGGTCGAAGAATAGTTGATAATTTGTTGGAGTTCACAAATAGCTAGTTTTTCAATGATAGCTTTCAAAGTAGTAAACATCAGGATAAGAGCAATGTGCAAAACAAGGAACATAAGAAACATGATTGAATAAATCATCATATGAATGAATGAAACACATCAACTCAAAATACTTGCTGAGATAGAAGGGAATAGGTTTAGTGACTCAACTACAAAGCAAAATAAAGGCCCTTCAAAGAGGGAAGCAGGGATTGCAAGTCTCATAAAGAGCTCCCAAAAATTATGATACTTACCAGCTTTCAGCTCTCATTGCCCCTATCATAGGCATCTTTCGGTGATTAAGGTTAAAGTGATCAAATATGAGGATATGCATTGACAAGTTGTAAGTTGAGAATCTCATGTCCCTTGAATACGAGGGCCGCTCCTCATGCTACTCAAGTTTAGTCACCGGTAAGTTCTTGTCATCGTAAGCATATGTGTATCATTGAGAACCGCCAATGGGGTACCCCTTGCCCGATGATACGGAAGAATCCCCATATCAAAATGACAAGGCAAGCAGACAACAAGTATCTCAGCAATCTTCTTATTTACCATGAGAATATGCTGCTTTTTTCTCTCTTTCCTCTTTTCATAATATCTCTTTTTTTCTCTTTTTCTCAATCTCTATCTCTTTTTTTATAAGAAGAATGCTTCATAGATACTCGTTATGGTTACGCTGCAGGTTTCCACCATGTCAGTATGGATTAGACCAGCGGCCCAGGCGTTTCCCTAACACATATGCATAACTCCATGGACTTACAAGCTCCCCTTCCATTTCACACCGACGACATCCATAGACAAAAGAACAAGATATCAACTTGGTACTAAGTACCAGTGCAATGTTGAAAGCGTTCCCCATGACAGCATGGTTCTGCTAATTCACAACTTACAAAGCGCAAGCATATACGCAACATAGGTGAGCACAATGGTTCAAGTTTATTAAATGCAATAAAGTAAAGTGTGCCATCAAGTTCGTGAGAGCTTTAATCACTAATTTTCACATAACAAGTTTAATTTGGGAGGTAGACAAAACAAGAATTTACTTGGAATAGCAATAATGCTACTAGGTAGGTATGGTGGACGCAAATGGCAAAGGTTTTGGTTTAAAGGAGTGGATGCACGAGAAGAATACCCTCTCAGTACAGGTTTTTGGCTAGCAAGGCTGGGTAGCAAGTATAAGAGTTGAAGGAAACAAACAAACATACAAGTGATAAAGACAAACATGCAATCTTCCTTGGAAGCACAAAAGATCTTAACTAGAGAATACTAAACTTATGAGCAAATCAAGAAAGAAAGATGATGAAATTATTTTTCTCTAGAGTACTTCTATCTTTCTCATTCAACTCTCAAAAAGGTGTTGCTACTGACCGAGCCAGGTTTGCCAAAACCAACTAAATTAACTCAATGATCCCAAAGTGATACCAATACTAACAACAAGATCAATCATATAACCACGAATTGAAAACTAACATAAGCTATGCAAAAGAGTAAATGATAGAACTTCTCATTAATATTCCATAACGGAAACTCACACCAAGGGATACATATCTAACAAGAGAGGGGACACTTCCATAATGCAAACCATACTACATAATAACTCCTCTATTCATGATATGACTCTACTAAAAAGGTAAAAAGATAGAAGATAGTGATGTGATACCGCGGCACTCCCCCAAGCTTGGAACAAACCAAGGGGATGCCAAACCTGATGACGAATTACTCCTTTGGTGGTGGTGGTATCCTCTCGATGAGCTTCTTGATCAGTTTCCCCAAGTCCTCAATCTCGAAGGTGAGATTACGAATCAGCTATGAGTTTTGCTCAATGTGGCTCATGATCATGTAGTGTTGAGAATTCCAGCTCTTGCTATTCTTTCCCCACTCTTCCTCCTTGAAGTCTTCCTTTCCTGCATGGCTAGAACGAGGAAAATCCCAATTGGAGGGTAATTTCCCCTTGGGCATATTCTGGTATTGATGCTCATGGATAAGAGTGTGGAAAGGATTCTTGGTGCGTGGAGGAAGTGACCAAGGATCTGAACGATGATGAGGAGGCTTCCCTCCAATGGCTGGGTTTGCCACCACTCCAATGCTTGCAATGGTAGTGCCGGTGTGCTTTGCCTCCTCTTCACCTTCGCTCTTGATCTCCTTCTCCGGCCCGGGGTCTTGGAGGTCTTCCTCCATAGGCTCCTTCCCTTTATCCTTGGCACACACCATTGTGCTTTCTAATCTTTCGAAGAGTATGTCCTGGCAGAAACAAATCGAAACAAAAACACGGCGAAAACACGATATACGAACCTCGGGGGATCCGTGGGGTTATATATTACGAAGTTCCATGTCAAAAGGAAGGTACTGGGAGAAAACGGGTCGGAGGCGGAGTCCGGGGTGGACTCACCACCTGGTGGCGTGGCCAAGGGTGGGCCCGCGCCACAGGGTGGTGTGAGCCACCCTGTCTCCGTTTCCGTCCCTTTTTCGCTTTGTAGCTTTCCATATTAACTGAAAACTGCAAAAATATAGTTGGATTGTATTTTCGCGGAACTTTTCTTACCAGAATCGTTACCTATTTGAACACGGACTCTGCAGGTCTATGAATTTGGTATTTAGTGGATTCTTCCGGAGTCACCACTTGAATCATCAATATCTTCATCTTCATACACTTATTCCTTGAGTCATAAAACCCTTCTTTTCCTTATTACACCATTATCTCCACTTCCTAGAAATTTCTTTCACACTAAACTTCACACAGTTCTCATTAGCAACATTAGTATAAGTGAAGTGATAAAACCTATTGAGTCCAACTTCAACTGAAAACCAACAAAACAAAAGATACTGTAGCAACTCCTTCCAAAAACCCAAAAAGAATTCAAAAAGGAAATCGAATAAAGAAGCAAATGCAAGAGCGGCAAAATCTGTCAAAACAGACCAGCAGGTAAAGATCAATTTTTTCGAAACTCTTATGTTACTCAAACCAAAAAGTGCAAAACTAACGAAAGTTAAATAATAACCTGG
This sequence comes from Avena eriantha, assembly GCA_910589775.1. Taxonomy (NCBI): domain Eukaryota; kingdom Viridiplantae; phylum Streptophyta; class Magnoliopsida; order Poales; family Poaceae; genus Avena; species Avena eriantha. The sequence continues at coordinate 93,742,582 of OU342743.1, forward strand.
GGCAGAAGCACAAAACATTACAGCTCAAACCGATATACAGAGATCTCTCACGAATTTTTATGGTGAAGCACAAAAATCTGTTTCAGGACAGCAACTTCCCCAAATATTACTTCTCTCTCATTAGAGGTTGATCTGGACACAAAAACCAAACAAAACGGATAAGGAGCGGTTATTACAGAAGTAATAACTTCCAAGACTCAAAGAAACAAAAACAAACTGAAAGCAAAAACAAATTGGGTTTCTCCCATAAAGCTCTTTTTTATAGTCATTAAGATGGGCATGATAATTTTGAAGAAGCTCTCATAGGGATATGAATTGAAGTGAAAGAGAGCGTTAAGAAGCAAAAACACACACATATTTAAGTCTAACACACTTCCTATGCAAGGGAATTTTGTAAGGAAACAAGTTATTGAAACCACAGGCAACTTGCATAAGAAGGGAAAATATGTGCAACATAAAAACTTTCAGCATAAAACGAGGAAACTTGATATTATTGAGATGCATAAGAACACTTTTCCCTCTCTCATAAGAACTTTCAGTATCATGCATAAACTTAACAATATAGCTATCACAAGGACCATCATAGCGATGATCACTTATTCTAACAGAAAACACAGGAATACTAGCTCTCAGAACACTACTATGTGAAACAATATTAGAGGTATCCTTACAAAGGATAGTGTGTCCCTCTTCTTCATACTTAGTGACAAAGTCTTTCACATTTGCTATTATAAGTTCATCAACCATTTGTTTATCAGGTTCAACAGCTTTACTCGTAATTTCATCTACCATACTAGCCATCATAGAATGTTCCTTTACCTTAACTAGAAAAGGCATTTTCTCAATATAAGGTTTAGGTAAAACATGATTAGCAGTATAAACTTCAGTACTTCTTGCAGGAACACTCTTAGCAATATCTTTATAAGGTTCATGATACTTATTCCAGTTCTTTTTAGGCACTTAATATAAGAAGCAAAAGCCTTAAAATAAGAAGCAATAGCTTGAGAGTTTAGACCATAAGCATTTTTAATATTTTGAAAGTCATTAGTTCCCATAAAAGATTCAATGCATTCATAATCATAATTTATACCTGACTTTCTACCTTTGTCATTCTCCCAAGCTTCAGCATTGTCTTGAATACAGTCTAGAAGGTCCCATTTAGCTTCTTCTTCCATGCGAGTGAATGATCCAGCATAAGAAGCATCCAATAAATCTTTATCATGTAGAGGGGGCCTTGCATAAAAGTTGTTGATAATAATATTGTTGGGGAGCTCATGAATAGGACATTTGAGCATCAGTAACTTCAATCTCCCCCAAGCTTGAGCTGTACTCTCTCCATCAAGAGGCCAAAAGTTGTATATTTGATTCCGATCTTTATGAATCTCACTAGGAGGATAAAACTTTGAATAAAAGAGAGGCACTATTTCCTCCCATTCCAGAGCTTGACCATTCTTCAGTAGCTTATACCATTCCTCAGCTCTTCCTTTCAGTGGTAATGAGAATAATTTCTTCTTAACTTGATCTGTAGTAATACCTACACACTTGAACAACCCGCATAATTCGTGTATAAAGAGTAAATGATCATAGGGATGGACAGTTCCATCCCCAACATAGTAGTTATCCATAACACAATCAATAATTCTTGTAGGTATTTTGAAAACATCATTCTCAGCAGGTGGTGGCTTATCTACTACCTTAGCAGTGGTAGTAGCATTACCAAATAAGAAACTCAGCGAATTATCCATAACGAAAATAAAGCAACTAGCAGAAGTAAACAATAGTCACAGTAGAAGTTTCCTTTGCCAGTTCCACTCACCAATAGCGCTTCACTCCCCGGCACGGTGCCAGAAAATAGTCTTGATGACCCACAAGTATAGGGCGTGTATCGCAGTATTTTCGATAAGTAAGAGTGTCGAACCCAATGAGGAGCAGAAGGTGCTGGCTAGTGGTATGGATCAGGAATTCTCTGCAAATACTTAGCAAACGGATTTTTAGGGGTTTTTGATAAAGCAAGTAAACAAAGTACGAGTAAATAAAAGACAGTAGGAATAAATGCAGCAAGTGGCCCAATCCTTTATGCAGCAAAGGACAAGCTGGTTGGATTACTTAAGATGACCAAACGTTCTCGAGGACACATCGGAAGACTGTCAAGTGCTTTCGCTTCATATAGTCGATTAATCTTCTTTAGCTTGCTAAGTGTTGTGTGGGTGAACCTGTGCTAATGTACCGCCCCATCCAAGACTAATACATACTTGTGATTATACCCCTTGCAAACATCCGTAAGTACAAGAAAGTAATTAAGGTAGAAACCTAACCATAGCTTTAAACTCTAAGACCCTTACGTCCCTTGTGCAATGGTTTCCTAACGGAGGTTCAGGTTTCTGTCACTCCGGCAACCCCTACGATTAGTAGCCAAATACACAATGCATTCCCCTAGGCCCTTATAGGTGAAGTGTCATGTAGTCGACGTTCACATGACACCACTAGAAGAAGTACACCACAACTTAAATAACAATCTATTGAATCTTTCTCAACGCAACTCCACTACTAACAACAAGACTTCTCCCATGTCCTCAAGAACAAAACGAAACACTCACAAGACATCATATGGATCATGATCAGAGATGGAATAATGATGTATAACAATCTGAACATAAACAATAATTTAATGGTTCACTCAATTGCATCAACTACAAGGAGTAATCAACACCGGGAAAGTTTCCCCTGTGAACTATGGAAGATTCAACGCAATTGTTATAGCAATATGGAGATGGTGATGAGGGTGCTGATGGTGATGATGGTGGTGATGATGATGATGATGATGATCCCGATGAAGTCCAGCTTGATAGTGGTGTTGATGGCGACGATCTCCCCTCTCCGGGAAGGAATTCCCCTGGCAGAAATCTGTCTGCCGGAGAGATCTTTCTCTCTCGGTGTTTTCCGCCCCGCAGAGGCGCCGGAATCTTTCTGTGGTCGCTCCCCGAGTCTTAGGGTTTCGGGAGGATGATATACGCCAGAGGGGAGAGGCTGGAGTGGGCCAGGGCGGCCACACCACCTCCAGGCGCGGCCTAGGCCTGCCCACGCCATGGGGTGGTGTGGGCCCCCTATGGCCCACCTCCACTCCATCTTCTGGCATCCTTAGTCTTCTGGAAAAATAGGATTTTCCGTATATTTTCCCAGATTTTCTGATCTTTGCGAATTTTGCCTCCAAACAACACCTTTTCCATCAGAATCCTGACTGCAGCGGTCCATGCTCCAAAAGTCATCAACCATGCAAAAATAGATGAAATAACATAAGTATCACATCTCAATATGAAATATATCAATGAATAATAGTGAATTAAGACATAGAATAGTGATGCAAAATGGACGTATCACCTCCACATCGGGTCCACTTTTCAGAACAAGAACCGCGCAATAACGCGAGAAACGACATCACCTAGCGAAGGATCGATCGATCAAGAGAAGAGCGCAGCACCCAAGGGTACCGTGACGACGAAAGCAAGGATGAATAAGAATTATGCGGAGCCAGCTGCTTTACCTAATGGGTTCGCAAAACTTCGGTGCCAAAAGATTTTAAGTTACCCGAAGATCGACAAAAATACGACGGCCTCCAAGAACCCGAAGCTTGGATGACAGACTATCTGGCGACTATCAAATTACAAGGCGGATCCAAAGCCATAGCGATGCAAAGCCTGTAGCTCGACTTAACCGGTGCGGCATGCTCCTGGCTGAAGCAATTACCAAAAGATTCTATCAGCAGTTGGAATAATCTGGAAGATAAATTTATCAGAAATTTCGAGTCTATGTTCAAGCGACCCGCGTTTTTGGAGGAATTGCGTGCCTGTAAGCAAAAGCCAGGAGAATCAATACGAGCCTTCATCCAACGATGGAACATTACCAAAAATTCGGCTGAAGAAATATCTGACGAACGAGCAATCGATGCCTTCAATGATGGTCTTCGTCGACAGGAGTTCATTGAAGAACTAGGACGAACCAAGCCAAGGACAATTTCACAGCTGATGGAAATAAACATTCGTTGGGCCGACGGAGAGGATGAAGTACACAACAAAAGGGCATGTTCACCTAATGACAGGGACTGGCATAACAACAACCGGATACGACGAACCAATGATGGATATCCTACACCCAGTTATGTTGTAGCGAGATTTTCTGGAACGGACAACCGACGAAGTGATGACTACAACAACAGATATCGTGGCGGAAGGAACAACATCGGTGAAAGCTAGCCACGTCAATGATACCAGTTGACAAACCGAGACCCAACAATGTCAGCAGGACAAATGTTGGAAGGACCTTGCAATATGCACTACTACGTCAACTCAACAGGGAAAAGGCGATCAAATCACCTTCTAAAGGACTGCCGGACATTCCTAAAGATGCAAGAACTATGCAACACAAAGGCAACCGAAGCAACAAACAGAAACTACGCCCCTACACCTGGCACTTTCGCCATTAGCGCTCCACCCCTGCCATAGGGGCCTCCACCAGCGGGACAACCTCAAAATACAGTATACCAAGATAACAAGTATCCCAGATCAAAGGGAGCAATGTCAATGATCCAGAAGGGTCCACCCTCTAACAGAACACAGAAGTTGATCACTAGGCAAGTAAATTTGGCGATAACAAAGCCACCTCCTACACCGGAGTATCTCCATTGGTCAGAACAAGAAATTACCTTCAGCAGAGCTAACCATCCATTATGGGTCCCTCAGCCAAGCCAGTCAGCACTAATAGTGGAAGCGCAAATCGGTGGGTTCGACATGAGCAAGGTTTTCTTGGATGCAGGAAGCATCATCAATCTAATTTATGCCAAAACTCCGCGGGCCATGAATTGGTCCATGACGAACCTAACACTAACAGGCACAACCTTCCACAGGATAGTTCCAGGAAAAGCCGAAATTCCATTGGCAAAGTCCACCTCGATGTAGTCTTCGGGTCAAAAAACAACTTCAGGCGAGAAAAGCTAGAATTCGAAGTCATGGACTGGCCATCTCAATACCACGCGATCCTGGGATGACCAGCTTTCGCTAGGTTCATGGCAGTACCTCACTATGCATATTTAGTGCTAAAAATGCTAGCCCCAAACAGGGTCATTACAGTCAAAGGAAGCTTCAGCCGCGCAGACAGCTGCAATCGAGAATTCAACAAAATCTCAGAATCTTTCGGGATGGAGGCGGAACTTGGACAACTGAAATTGGCGGATGACGAATCGACACACGAAGGGCACACCCGCAAAAAGAAAGTATCGGAAGAGCAAGCACACATCAGTCTCGCAAAAAGTAACGTATGCGGCCTCCAATAACGGTCCCGCATAAGAAGACCCACTGATTGACAAGCCACGAGCACCACAATGCAGACGATGATGAAGATCCCCAAGGACAGAAGCTGAAGTTCCTTCAGATGCACTCTAGATTCAATAAAGGCCAACAGCCAGGTGATCACGCCATCACAATGTACTCCTACCCATTATTATCAATAAATAAAGAAAGTATTCCACAACATCAAAACTTCTATGGCACACGGACATCCGTTCGTCGGATCCCCCAACAAGAGAATACAACATACAATCAAAATCTCGTATAAAATATACGACCTTTTTGACAAGTATAAAGTAGCTTTACACAAAGTACTAAGGCGAAGAAAATAAATAATCAGATAGGGAAGTTTACAAAAAACTCTTCATCTGCCTCCAAACACCTTCGGATAATTCTAATGGCAGGTCTACGAGCGGCGGCGTAATGAGGCACCATATCAATAAGGCTACCATCGGAAGGAGAAGGTAGCCATGAAGATACATCGTCCAAATCTAGCGTCGGATGATGCACATGCACCCAAGAAAGCAAAGCTACAGTATGGCGCGTCGATGATCAGTCCAAAAGTCCGTTTCAGAACTTTGGGAGGCAGCCACAAGAGCTTGCATTCGGTTGCGCAGACGCTGGGTCTCATCCCTCTCACACAATTGAATGCCTAGAAATCAGGGAGACAAAATATCAATTTCCCGCAAGTCGGAAAGGGCAACCGAAGAAAAAAAGAGAACGAATACTTACACAACAGCTTGTCGTTTGCCCTAGAGATTTCTTCCAAGAAAATATCCTCGCGATTGAGGGCTTGGCACGTTTTGATTGGGAAACATCTACCATCGATTGAACAGCCTGAAGTTTTCATTCAAGCTTTTTCACTTGTTCTATCTTTTCAGCATACAATGGCGGGTCCACCGTACGCATGATGACGGAACTAGTCGTGCCTACTACAGCGGAGGACGGAACAACATCCGACAATTGTGAGGGTCCAGAAGGAGCTAAAGAATCATTCAAGATTTGACAAGACAAAAAGATGCAAAAATTCAGCATACAAAAGCAAGCTCGCACACATATATTCAAAAGTTGCCTCCTTATAAAAGGAGGCAAGGGAAAGCTGGATAAAGTTAAGGTTCATTACAAACTTCAAGGAAGACACGATAAATGATTACAAAGCAAAGCCTATGAGGCTATGTCCTTCAAAGACAAGGTGGCGCTAGCAGAAGGAGCAATAGCTACAGCGGCGATAGGAGCAGCCGAAGAAGGCGCGCCCGTCGTAGTAAGAGAAGTCAAAGAAGGGGCAACCGGGTTCTCTGAACCCCAGCCCAGACCTAGGAGCAGCCGAGAATATTTTCTGGCCCTTTTAATATGCGGCTTTGGGTCAATTGCTTGGCCACTGGGGGTGACTAGGACAGAGGAGCTAACCTTCTCCCAGTCGACCTTCTCGTCGTGCGCCATCACAAGGGCCATTGAAGTTTCGGCACCACTCCTTGACTACATCAAACTATAACCAACAAGGAGGCCGGGATCAGCACCGAAAATGGTGACAAGATCATTCAGGTTGTCTGGCACATCCTTGGTTGGAAACATTTCAGCATGGAGCTTCTTGAAGGTGCAGCGCGAGTGGACAAGAAGATTGCACCCATGAACGATGTTAGCCTCCAAAATGCTATCAACATCCGACAAAGGATCAACCTTCTTATCATCATCCAGCATCAGGTTCTGGCCTGTAGCACCCCAATTGTCTAACAATTGTAATGCTACTTGTCCTAGTAAGATACTGGCTACTCCATAGAGATTATTGTTGCATCATAATTATATCATGCTCATGTCATCATGCCACCTTGCATTTGAGCATCATATAAAACCCTTTTTCTTTTGGTTCTTCTCTCACATGCATTATTAATTGTATTTGCTTCTTGATATTATATTTGGCTATTGATATATTGTCTAAATGCCCAAGTTGAGTTGGGGGCATATCTTTTATTTCCATTCCACCACCCTTCTTTCTACCACTTTATAATTCCACCATCCCTTCACCATGAGCTTGTAATTCTTTTTCTTGTGACATTTTATCCTAGCTCATGTGGTTTGGGGTGGATCAATCTCCCAAATTCTTTGCTTGGCTTATTTTCCACTTCTTGGAAATGCACAAGAGTAATGCCATCATATTATTATTGATTTCACATAATAAATAATGACATTATTATTTTTGCATGGGCCATGCACATCTCTCCATCACCTTTTTGCTCTTTTGGTTTTCCTTTATTTTAAGTGGAGCTTTACTTCATGGGTCATCTCTTTTCCTTCCACCATTCCAAATCCTCATCTATATCTATTTATTTTACTTTATTTTTCTCTCATGCATGAACCACATGAGGCTTAGCCCATAATTCTTTTCTTTTCCTTTTTCTTGGTTTTCCTTTCACCTCCACCTCATGTCAATTCTAGCACTCACCATGTTCCACTTGGGTTGGTTTTAACCACATTTTTCCTTTATTTTATTTATCTACATGGGTGGTCATATGAGCCTCATTTCACCACCTTCTTTTCTTCCTCTTTCTTTCTAGTTTCTCTTCCACATTAGCTTATGCAAGTTCAAGCACTAGGGTTCTTCTTGATATGATCTCTTAAACCAAAATAAATTCAAATATCTAAACACCTAATCGAGCTATTACTCTCTCTCTCTCTAAATTCTACTAAACCCTAACCTACTCCCAAATCTCTCTCTTACTCTCCCTCTCTCTCTAACCTGCTGGGCACCACCTGGCCACTCTCTCCCCGGCCCACACCCAGCCACCCTAGCCCTAGCCAAACCCTAACCCTAGCCATATCTAACCCTAGCCCGAGCTAGCCCCTCCCTCTCTTCTCTCTCCCTCGTGCCAGCCCCACCCTGCAGCTGCGCCGTCCCAGCCCCACCTGCAGCCTCCCTGCCGTGCCCTACCAGCCCCAGGACAAGCCCAGCCCGGGCGAGCATGTGCTTGAGGAGAAAAAGGGCAAAGCCCGAGCCCCTTTTCCCTGCCGTGCACGCCTCCCTCTCCTCCTCCCTCTCCCTTCTTTTCCTCCCTCCCCACGGCTCTCAGGGCTCGCCCAGATCCGCCCCGGAGCACCCCCTCCTTCCCCTTCTTCTTCTCCGACCTCACCACCCGCCTCGCCAGTCGCCGCCAGCTACACCGCGCCCCCGTCGTTCCTGTCCGCGAGCTCGACGTGGAAGAGGCCTGGGAGCTCGAGGACATCCCCCTGCTTCGCCCCGTGCACGCGGACGTGGACGAGAAGCTCCACCGCGTCGCCAGTACCTCGCCATCCCCGAAACCCTAGCCCACCGGTGCGTCTGCGTCCTCACCGATCCGCCGCTCCTCGCTCCGATCCGACCACACCAGCGAGCCCGCGGTGAGCCTCCCTCACTCCCTGACAACCTCCGCCTCGCCGTGCCGCCCTAGCGCCGCCGACCGTTTTGTCGAGCACTCTCAGGGCACGCCGTCCGTTGTAGTCTGCAGCCTTCCCGCGCCGCGCAAGCCCTAACTAGCCCGCGCCCTCCTCCCAGACAGCACCCCTGGCACTACCGCACCGGCTCACACCCCCAGCGCGAACGCCCGCGTCCCAGGTTCGAGTCCCCGCCCCGCGCCGCGCACCGGATTAGCGCCAGACGCGCGAAGACGATAAACAGTAGCCGCCCGTGGTCGTTTTGCAAGAAGCCCCTCCCCTTTTTAATTACTGCAGCCCGCGCTCCAAACGGCCCCACCTGTCCATCGCCCTGGCCTTCTTGCAGAAACCACCCCCAGCTTTCCTGGCCGTAACCCGCGGTCCAGCTGGTGCCCCACCAGTCAGCCACTGGGGCCTTTCCCCACTGGCACGTGGCCCCTTCCGCGCTGGCCCGCCTGTCAGCGTCCGCGGCTAGCCTAGTCCGCGTGCAAAACGCGTTTTCTCGCGCACGTGGCTCCAGTCCGCGTTGTCCCCACCCGTCAGTGTCTGGGTCTAAGTTTGCCTGGGTATAAAAAGTAATTCCCTGAGTCTGTTTTATTCAAATCTTTTTCAAATTAATTTAAATTCGAATTCTTTTCAGATTCAAATAATTTTTAAAATCCAAATCCAAATAATACAAATAACATATGTTTTGGAATCAGAAAAATGTGAGGAATCCAAATATTCTCTTCAAAATATATTTTGAACACTTTAATTTTCGAGATGATTAAAATTACAATAAAAATGCCCTTTTCCTTATTTAATTAATAACTTTTGTTTTACAACTCCAAATTTGACAAATAATATGTCTAAATCGACCAGCGCGACGAGCCCGTTCTATTTATGCAATCCTTGTTCTGAATTGAAGCATGCATCATGTTGTCATCTAAAATCTGAACCGTTTATGACAATGAAACTTGGGCAAATAAATAATAAAGTGCTTTATTTCTTGTATTCACACCTCACCTTTGCCATGCTACTTTAATGCCATGTAAATTGTGCATCATTCATCATGGCATGCTTGTTTGCTTGTTGCATTTCAATTTATATGCTTGCGCACTTTATTTATGTTGGCCCTTGTTTGTTTGGTTCTTCTTCGAATAGACGTCCAGCAGGAGGTTTACCAGGAATCACAGGAGTATTACCCAGATCCATCTCTCGCTTCAACTGAGCTGCCAGGCAAGCATTACCACATGCTTGCATACATATAGTACCTATTGCCTCTATCTTATTCTTGCATCATTGAGTCGCGATTGCATTAAATTGAATCCCAAGTACCGCATAGCCTTTACTTTTAAACCACACTAAGCTTGTTCCGGTCCCATGAGCCATTACTACAGGAGTTGTTTGAGCCATGCGAGTCGTAGAAAAGCATGAGTAGGGTATGTGAGTGTCTGATGGATAATGAGGTAACTAAACAACATAACCTGAGTAGTAATGGGATAACCAATGAAAGAGGCACCGGTGAGCAATATCTGCTATCTGGTTTTTCATGCTCACTTGTGTCCCGTAGGACCCCGAGTACTTGATTCCTGTTCCTTGACTATTCGCACTATCCACATCCGGGAGGCCTTATGGACCCCCCCTGAGCCAGAGCTTGATTCATTCTTATTTCTTGGGGCCACAATTAGTTTGGGGTTTTATTACTATTCTGTACTTATGCCATGTTACTGCTTTATTTTAGATTGTGCGAGGAGCACCTATACTGTTTTGGATCGTGACACGTTTTCGCTGTATCGACAAGCCCAGTCTCATTTTCGGGTTCCCAGTCGTTTACCGCCGTCCACACAAACCTTGGGTCCGTCTCGGAGCCGGCCAACTTCGTTGCGGGTAGCTTAATGGGGTGGCCCCCTGAAATATTTCTGAATCCTGGGATTGCTTTGTCGTGAATGCCTCGTTGGGTTTTGATTTGGTTTTTCCGAGGTTGATCGAGTGTGTGTTGCTATTCGTGCACCCCTGTAGGGTAAATCTTTCTGAAAGCCGTGTCCGCGGTTATGGACGACTTGGAGCACAGTTTCTCGATCATAGACAAGTATAACTAAAGTACCGCTTTCAAATTGACTAAGTACTTGACTAGTAAATAGTGCAATACTCATGGAATGGTTAATAAAATTGCCAACGGATGATGGGGGATGTTCGTCCACTTCCTCGTTGGTAAGCGAGGAGGAGGATGGATCTGTTAATTATACCGTTATAACTGTTGTTCTTAATTCACGGACATCCGTCTATCATTGGTTAGGCGGATGGTTAGCGAGTATCTGTAGATTGTTAGGTATTATCTTTTGCTGCAATTGCGTCACCCTAGGTTGTGTCCCCTTTAGCGGCATAAAGACTTGCTGAATACCCCTAGGGTCTCACACGATAAATTGTTTGATTCAGATGAACAGGTGTACCCGCAAGATGGATACTGGGTGGAAGAGACAGATGATGTTGGCAACGATCATTCGGTGTAGAGATTCCGGGAACGGGGATCCGTGTGATCTGTGGGCGGGATGTGTTTATTTATGGGGCATCTTATGCCAATTTGCTTCTTATCCGTACTCGGATCTTGTTTTCCGCTTCCGCCTGATACTCTGATGTGTGATGTATGAGGAGCTATCCTAAATTATTATATCTATCTAGGATATTTGGATCTTGCCGTATGGCGTTGCAATATTTCTATTTCTTTTAGATGGAATGGCTCTCATGTACTGTTGTATGTGGCTTGCATACATACTCATTTGTGTATGTAGTTGATCCCTTCGCCTGCCGATTACGCCGCTCGTTCTTGTCCCGTTGACTGAAAGTGGTTAGGACGGCCGAAAGGTCTACCGTGAGTGGCCCTGGGCCCCACCGTACTATTTTAACCACTTTCGTTCATCCAGGCATTAACTAAGAGCGTAATTCACCGAGGTAGTTACATGGCCAGTCAGTTCTGACAACAAAAAGAGAGAAGAAGAGATTGGCAACCAAAAGAAAGAAACAAAACAAAAAACCACGCACAGACAAAAACTTACGGGTCAGCGAGTTATTGAGGGCTGTTGGAAATATGCCCTAGAGACAAATAGTAGTAAGGACTATTATCATATTTCATATAGTTTATGATTAAGTTTTATATCATGCTATAACTCTATTGAGTGGAAACATCAATACACGTGTGATATACAAACAACCAGGGGTTCCTAGTGAAACTCTAGTCACTGGTTCATTGGTCAACACATGATCATGTTTCCTGATCATGTGGCATTTATGCCAGTTGGAAATGAAGTCATCTCATTCCGAGAATGAGATGATGAACCAATACCCAACCTAAACATCGTGACCCGATCATGTCACGAAGTTCAAGTTACGATGATTAGAAATGGATCCTCATAGACTATTCCTTAGCCCGTGAGGCTATATCAATCACTGTCTCCCGAGAGTGCTTAGATAGCATCAAACGCCACTTTGTAATATAGTGGTTATAAAGGTGTGTTCAGGTACTCGGAGGAAACCGTAGAGGCAATATATGTCAAGAGCGGGATTTGTCTGTCCATGTGACGGGAAGATACTCAAGGGTCCACTCGGAGAAGTTATATCCAATAGCTGCGCAGCGTGTGATTTGATCACGGGGATATCACCTGTCGGAACGAGTCAAGTAGCATTGTTCGGTATAGAGATTGAACACGACATTGTGATTTCATTGATCAGATCTTGGGTAATGCAAGTATCGAGAGAGACAAAGGGAATAAGACACGATGTAAATACCTCGGTGAATTACGCTCTTAGTTAATGCCTAGATGAACGAAAGTGGTTAAAATAGTACGGTGGGGCCCAGGGCCACTCACGGTAGACCTTTCGGCCGTCCTAACCACTTTCAGACAACGGGACAAGAACGAGCGGTGTAATCGGCAGGCGAAGGGATCAACCACATACACAAATGAGTATGTATGCAAGCCACATACAACAGTCCTCAGAGCCATTCCATCTAAAAGAAATAGAAATATTGCAACGCCATACGGCAAGATCCAAATGTCCTAAATAGATATAATAATTTAGGATAGCTCCTCATACATCACACATCAGAGTATCAGGCGGAAGCGGAAGACAAGATCCGAGTACGGATAAGAAGCAAATTGGCATAAGATGCCCCATAAATAAACACATCCCGCCCACAGATCTCACGGATCCCCGTTCCCGGAATCTCTACACCGAATGATCGTTGCCAACATCATCTGTCTCTTCCACCCAGTATCCATCTTGCGGGTACACCTGTTCATCTGAATCAAACAATTTATCGTGTGAGACCCTAGGGGTATTCAGCAAGTCTTTATGCCGCTAAAGGGGACACAACCTGGGGTGACGCAATTGCAGCAAAAGATAATACCTAACAATCTACAGATACTCTCTAACCATCCGCCTAACCAATAATAGACGGATGTCCGTGAATTAAGAACAACAGTTATAACGGTATAATTAACAGATCCATCCTCCTCCTCGCTTACCAACGAGGAAGTGGACGAACATCCCCCATCATCCGTTGGCAATTTTATTAACCATTCCATGAGTATTGCACTATTTACTAGTCAAGTACTTAGTCAATTTGAAAGCGGTACTTTAGTTATACTTGTCTATGATCAAGAAACTGTGCTCCAAGTCGTCCATAACCGCGGACACGACTTTCAGAAAGATTTACCCTACAGGGGTGCACGAATAGCAACACACACTCGATCAACCTCGGAAAAACCAAATCAAAACCCGACGAGGCATTCACGAAAAAGCACTCACAGGATTCAGAAATATTTTAGGGGGCCACCCCATTAAGCTACCCGCAACGAAGTTGGCCGGCTCCGAGACGGACCCAAGGTTTGTGTGGACGGCGGTAAACGACTGGGAACCCAAAAATGTGACTGGGCTTGTCGATACAGCGAAAACGTGTCATGATCCAAAACAGTACAGGTGCTCCTCGCACAATCTTAAATAAAGCAGTAACATGGCATAAGTACGGTATATTAATAAAGCCCCAAACTAATTGTGGCCCCAAGAAATAAGAATGAATCAAGCTCTGGCTCAGGGGGTCCATAAGGCCTCCCGGATGTGGATAGTGCGAATAGTCAAGGAACAGGAATCAAGTACTCGGGATCCTACGGGACACAAGTGAGCATGAAAAACCAAATAGCAGATATTGTTCACGGGTGCCTCTTTCATTAGTTATCCCATTACTACTCAGGTTATGTTGTTTAGGTACCTCGTTATTCATCATACGCTCACATACCCTACACATGCTTTTCTACGACTCGCATGGCTCAAACAACTCCTATAGTAATGGCTCATGGGATGGAGGAACAAGTTTCGGTGGGGTTTAAAATAAAAGGCTATGCAGTACTTGGGATTCAATTTAATGCAATCGCAACTCGATGATGCAAGAATAAGATAGAGGCAATAGGTACTATATGTATGCAAGCATGTGGTAGTGCTTGCCTGGCAGCTCAGTTGAAGCGAGAGATGGATCTGAGTAGTACTCCTGTGATTCCTGGTAATTCTCCCGCTAGGCGTCTATTCGAAGAAGAACCAAACAAACAAGGGCCAACATAAATAAAGTGCACAAGCATATGAATTAAAATGCGACAAGCAACCAAGCATGCCATGATGAATGATGCACCAATTACATGGCATTAAAGTAGCATGGCATGGTGAGGTGTGAGGTACAAGAATAAAGCATTTTACTATTTGTTTAACCAAGTTTTATTGTCATAAACAGTTCAGATTTGTAAGAATGACATGATGCATGCTTCAATTCAGAACAAGGACTACATAAATAGAACGGGCTCGTTGCGCTGATCGATTTAGACATATCATTTGCCAAATTTGGAGTTGTAGAATTAAAGTTATTAATTAATGAAGGAAAAGGGCATTTATTGTAATTTTAATCATCTCGAAAATTTAAAGTGTTCAAACATTATTTTGAATGGCATATTTGGATTCCTCACATTTTTATGATTCCAAAACATATATTACTTGTATTATTTGGATTTGTATTTTAAAAATTATTTGAATCTGATTTGAATTTGAATTTAAATCAATTTGAAAAAGATTTAATTAAAAAGAGACAGCCAGGAAAACTTTTCTTACTCAGTCAGATCCAGCCATAGCCACTGACAGGTGGGCCTTGCGCTGACTGGGGCCACGCGCGCGAAAACATTTTCCACCGCGGGCTGGGCTAGCCACTGAGGCTGACAGGCGGGGCCAGCGGCTTCGGGCCCACGCGCAGTGGGGATGCCCCCAGAGGCCGACAGGTGGGGCTGGGGCTGGAGCGCGGGTTACGCCTGAGAAAACAGGGGGACCTTCCTGCAAAAATACTAGTGCGGCTGACTAGTGGGGTCGCTAGGAGCGCGGGTTGCGAGCGAAATAAAAAGGGGGGCTTAATGTAAATCTACCACGGCCCTGGTACTGTTCTTCTTCTTCTCCGTCTGATGAGAAATCGGCGTGCGGCGCGGGGCAGGGGATCGAACGCAGGTCACGGGCGGCGCACGGAGGGGGCTAACCAGTGCGGCGGGTCAAGGGGAGTTGACAGGGAGGTAAGCGCGGGCTAGTTAGGGTGTGGCGCGGGGCGGAAAGCTTGCAGACAACGGCGAACGACGCGCACGGTGGGTGTTCGACGAAACGAACGGCAGGGCTAGGGCGGTACGGCGAGGCGGAACATGTCAGGGAGAAAGAGGGGCTCACCGCGGGCTCGACGGCGGGCTCGGATCGGAGCGAGGAGCGGCGGAGCGGCGAGATCGCTGGCGCTCTGGCGGCTAGGGTTTCGTCGGGACGGCGAGGATCTGGCGGTGCCGGGGAGCTCCTCCTTCGCGTCAGCGTGTACGAGTCGGGGCAGGGGACGGTCCTTGGTCTTCCAGGACACCTCCACGTCGCGCTGACCGGCGGGAACGACGGGGGCGAGGTGGTGCTGGCGGCGAACGGCGGCAGGTGCTAGGCGTCGGGGAGGAAGAAGAGGAGGAAAAGGGGAGGCTCGGGGTGGATCTGGCGCTGCAGGAGAGCCGTGAGGAGGAGGAGAAAGGAAGGAAGAGGGAGGAGTTGGCGTGTGAGCGCGGCCAGGTAAAGGTGGCCTCGGCCTTTCCTTCTTCTCCTCGGGCACGTGCTATCTCGGCTGGGAGCAGGTAGGGCATGGTAGGGGAGGCTGCAGGTGGGCCAGGAGGAGGGGAGTCGCCGCAGCTGGGGCCAGCATGGCAGGAGAGCGAAGAGAGAGAGGAGGGATGTTAGCTCGGGTAGGTCTAGACATGGGCTCGGTTAGGGTTTCGTTTAGCTTAGGGAGAGGGGTAGGGTTAGCTGAGGTGTGGGCCAGGGAGAGAGAGAGAGGGTCAGGTGTTCATCATGGTGGAGAGAGAGAGAGAGAAGGAAGATTAGAGTTAGGGTTTAGGAGAATTAGGGTTATGAGGAGAATAAAGAGAGTAGCTAGGTTTGATTTTATTAGGTTTTAGATTGTTAAAACTTGTGAGAAAGGCCAACCCAAGTGGAACATGATGAGTGCTTGAATTATCATGAGGTGAAGGTGAAAGAGAATTCCAAGAAAAGAAAAAGGAAAGAATTATGGAATAGGCCTCATATGGTTCATGCATGGAGAAATAAAAATAAGAGAAAATGATATGGATGAGACTATGAGGATGGTGGAATGGTAGGAGATGGTTTCCCAAGATAGGATCCATTAAATCAAAAGAAAAACCAATGGAGTAAAAGGTGGTGAAGGAGTTTGCATGGCCCATGCAAAATAATAATTCCATGATTTATTTTGTGAAAACAACAATAATAGTATGGCATTATTCTTATGCATTTCCAAGAAGTGGAGAAAAACCAAGCAAAAGAATTTAAAGGTTTTGATCCACCCCAACCCACATGAGCTAGAATAAAATGTCAAAAGAAAAGAAAAACAAGCTCATGGTTAATGGGATGGTGGGATTATAAGGTGGTGGAAGGGAAAAGTGGTGGAATGGAAATAAAAGATATGCCCCCAACTCAACATGGGCATTTATACAATATATCAATAACCAATTACAATATCAAGAGGCAAATACAATTAATAATGCATATGAGAGAAAAACCAAAAGAAGGAGGTTTTAATATGATGCTCAAATGCAAGGTGGCATGATGACATGAGCATGATATAATTATGATGCAACAATAATATATATGAAGTAGCCAATATCTTACTAGGACAAGTAGCATTACAATTGTTAGACAATTGGGATGCTACACACGACTGTCTCGGTTCAAACGACGAAAGATCTTCATGGAACGCACAGGGGTCATATGGCCATCCAGGTCCCTCTATCGATCATTGGTGCGGGAGTGTCCCTACCATTTCTGGAGTGTCCCCGAACCGTGGGGTATCACGCTTAAGGGCTTGATGATGCTTAGAGACTGTTTATAGGATCGGTAGAATCACCAAAGAAGAGTAGGGAGAAAACCGGAAGGGTTTCGGTAAGTCAGGAGTGGAGGTGGAAGGTGTTCCATAGCCACAGAGATTGAATAATGTGTGAATGAATGTTAAATGTTGATTTAATCATTTATTCATAATTATTTAATAAAGAGAAAATCAATTTAAATGGTCAAAGGCTTAATGGGCCAATTTCCGAAGGGACCTCCAGTTAGTCCCACCCCTCCTCCCTCCTCTCCTTTAGTCCCACCCCGGGACTTTGAGGGAGGTAGTACCTCCCCTCCCCTATATATAGTGGGGGTACTTGGCCAAATTAAATACACGAATAATCAATAAAGGTCTTCTCACTTTTGGGAGGACCTCCAGTTGATATTTTCTCTCTTCCCCTCTCTCTCTCGTGACCATGGTCCCAAGTCTAGACTGCACGAGCGAGAGACATCTTCACCGCGGAGCGCCATCGCTCTGCGGGATTCGGATCTGGGAGCTCTCCTTTTGCAACTGTTGCTGGATCGGGGAAGCGGGAATCATCGTCAGGCAGCGGACATGTGTAACTCCCTGCGAGGTGTCTCACTTGAGGCACTCAAGTCGTTGGAGCCAAGGAGCACAAGGACTTCATCACGACCTTGAGGTCGGCTTCGGCTCATCTACATCAACCACATTATCCTGAGCGTTGACAACGCTTTTCGGTCTTCAAGGGTAAGTTCGCGAAAAGCCCCTCCCGTTACTATATTACTAATAGATAGGTCCTGGCAGCTTCAGGGGTTCAGGGGCATAGGGTAAAATTTATTATTTTCATACGCGGAACCCCTATAATGGTATCAGAGCTAGATCTATGCGTAGTAATGCTAGTACGGGTAGAACACACGAGATGTAGCATGTGGGCGTTGATCTTTTAGTTGTTACCCTCCCACGTGTACTTGTGTATACCGCAGTAATGCTTGATGAAGCGGCCCCCAACCGACTTTACGCGTTCATTCGCGAGACTGGTCCATGCTTGACATACGGCTTGTACCGTATAAAGTGGCTTAGGGGGTGTCTGTCTCTCTCGCATTAGTTGGTATGCCATTTACAACGGAGGGCCCCGAAAGGGGTGTAGTATAGACAACTACTTGATCTGAGTTGTGCTGAAAGTTCGTAGGCAAGAACGGTTCTTGTGCGAAAGCCCATTCAGCCACGTAAAACATGCAAAGATAAAGTAGAGGCGTCTAACTTTGTTTTACAGGGGGGCGTTGCTTTGTGATATGGTTGTGGCAAAGGTAAAGTGATTACCTTTTGTTATGTAGTAGTAGATAGTCACAAAGGTGACGGACTACCACGCCAGAATGACACTGGTACCCTAGTGTCTACGACACCATAACCATGGCGCTTGGAACCTGGTGACGACGGATGGAGATCACGACGTGAAGGACCATATCACATCACATTTAGATTCAATGTTATTGTGTGTACATATTATTGTGTGCTAGTATTAGATACTCGAAGGTAGCCTAGTAAGATGATCCCTGTTAAAATTACCAACGATTGTGTTCCCCCTTAGTGTGCACCACCAGGAAAGTTCTTCGGTATGAGGCAGGCCGTGATGATCGGGTGTCAGACATATCTACGTTCGCATACAGTGGGTGTAAGCCATGTTGCACAGCGAATACAGTAAGGTTGAGTTGGCGAGCCTAGCATGTACAGACATGGCCTCAGAACACGGATGGTCGAAAGATCGAGCACGAGTCACATGAATTATGTGACCGACGTTTAGCGTCCACCCTTGAACCCACATTGATGGCCGTGATGATCAGGGGAGATGTGGCTGATAGGGGTCATGTTATCACTAGGAACCCTTGTGGGGATAGGTGTTTCTGAGTGGAGTTATTATTAACTCATTTAATTATAAACTTAGTCTAAATTCCTTTTGCAATTATAAATGTAGATGGCACCTTTCCTGTTGATGATTGATTGGTTAGAAGGAGAGAAGCTCATATTAGATGGACCGACCTTCTCCATATGAGTTGCACGTCTCCATAGCAAGAATGACGTGGTCGACTACATACTCGACGGGATGGATTTGGATCAGCCCATTGACCTAGAGACCCGAGAGCAGCGGAAAGACCGCTATCTCCGTCATGAGATGGACTCCTTCATTTCAGTTACCATGTGTTTCGGAATGGTGGACGAGCTGTGGCCTTTCGTGGGTGATGTCAACCCTCGTTCGGTGATGCTACAGCTTAGGACACATTTCGTGGAACAAACACGCATATTGGATGACCACTTGGAATGCATGCATGATGTGTACATGAGGCCTGCATACTTCCTGGATAGCTGGATGACACGCTCTTTTGCAAACGGCGTTGTGTTGCGGTCGCTGCCATCAAGCTACCAAGCACAAGTCAGGACTTGTGTTATGAGGGGTGACGCGGAATCAATGGAGTTCCACCGGTTTGTGACACATCTCAGGAATGTGTTGGTTGAATAAGATGTCGCTCAGGTCTTCGATGACAAAGGTATATATTTGATATATAGTTTTATAAATATTATAATCTTGCAAACACATTTGCAGTGTTAAGTATATTTGATACTTGTTCTATTTTACTGAAAACAAGTCCTTCTGCATGAGAGGTCCTTGCTGGAGAGGAGGTGACGTTGCATGTTGATGGTGAGCATGATGATGATGGCCGACGACACTCTCCCTCGACATTTATCATTTAGTTTATGTTTAGGATGATTATTGTAATCAAGAGATTGTGAACTTTTTTAGTGTGTCTCACACTTCATGAGACGGTTATTCATATGAGTTTGTAACAAACAGTTGTTCTACTTTTATGAATGATTTCTATTCATGTTCATATCTTGTTTGATTATGAATTATCCTTGTTGTTTGATGAAGGAGATATGCCATAGAGGCAAATAATAAATAGGTTTTTATTGTCATATCTCAATTAGTTTATAATAGTTTCATATTGTGCTAGAACTTTGCCAAGTAGAAACATTGGTACAGGTGTGGTATGAAACAACCAAGTCCCTAGTAGCCTCTATTCATACTAGTTCGTTGGTCATGAAGATGATCTGGGTTTCAAGATCATGGGCTTTTATGCCGACTGACAATGGGATCATATCATTGGAGAATGATGTGATTGGACATTCCTCGAAGGATTGCAACACGATCATATAGTTCATTGTTGCAACAGCTATACCTAGATTCCTTCTCCTTAGACTGTGAGCTAATATTACTCACTGTTTCCCAAAGCTGCTTTGACTACATCAACCGTCATCTAGTAATACGGTGGCCATAAAGGTGTATGCTGGGTATTCCGAAGGAACAGTAGATGACATGTGACTGCAAGACCGGGATTTGTTCACCCACATGACAGGTAAAAGATACATACGGCCGGCTTGGTGAGATTACATCCATAAATGTTGCAACATGTGACTAGGTCACGGGGATGTAATATCATGCTAACAAGAAAACATAACTTGTTGTGAACGAGATTGAACAAGGTATGGGATACCAATGATTGGATCTCGGACAAGTTGTATCGAGAAACAAAAGGAAGAGGATGCTACATTTAGACGGTTCAAACGACATTGTCATCAGGAATGCATATGGGTCACATGGACATCCCTAGTCTCTCTGTTGATCATTGATACAGATCATGTCTAGAGCATTCCCGAGCCGTGAGAGGATACACTTAAGGGTACGATGAGAGCGATCATTCGTAAGACGGAATCACAGGAGAGAAAGAGAGAAAGACGAAATCGTTCTGTGGAGAGATCCGAAGTTGTTCGGAGAAAGAATAAAGGAAAAGACCCCGAAAAGTGTTTTCGAATAAATGAGAATTTAAATATATATTTATTATATGTTAATTATGAATTAATATATTCTAAATAATATTTAAGTTACGATTTATAAAGGCAACTTTTATATTAGGCCAAATCCCAGAGGGAAAAGGCCTAAAATAAAAGCTGCAGAAAAATAAAGGGAAAAGAAACAGCCCACGTGGGCGGTTTTTATTAACCGCCGCACGGGGGCGGATGACAGCCAACCAGTCGTCGCGGTCTAGCTAGCTCGACCCGACCCATGGGCGCGCGGGGAGCAGGCGGACTCGGCGCTGGGCCGGTCGCCGCGACGGGCCGCGCGGGGCGGGAGCCAGCCCACCCGGGGCCAGCTACCACCGTCCGCCACCTAGGCTGCCGGGCGGGCCACAGGAGCCAGCGCCGGCCTAGGCGTGAGGCGCCGGTCGCTGCCGCTGGGCAGGAGCCAGGCAGGCGCGGGTTGGGTCACGCAAGGCCCACCCGGCCGGCTCCTCCCAGGCTGCTGTGTGCTGTTCTCTTTCCCTCTTGGGCTAGAATCAGCCCATCCGGCTGGAGTGGCTTCTTTTGCCCTTTTTCTTTATTTATTAGTCCCACATGGGGCACCTAGGGGAGAGGGCACGCCTCCCTCCGCCTATATAAAGGGGTGCCCATGGGAGGACTAAAAACACACAATTGGAGAATTCCTTTGGTTGACTTTCTCCTCCTCCTCTCTCTCTATACCTCGAGACCATGGCCCCAAGTGTGGGCTGTGCGATCGAGGCACACCTGCAATACGCTATTGCGCTGCAGGGATTCCTAGTCGGATATCAACTTCCGTACTCCCGACGGGATCGGGGAGCCGGAGGTCTTATCGTTCACCGGATATGTACGAAGACACGAGGCGCAACACTTGGGGCGCTTAAATATCGTGAGCCAGAGCTGTTGCACGATGAAGATGAAGAAGGAGCAAGGGGTGACCTGCGAGGAGCTTCGCGACCTTGAGGTCGGCTACGAGTACGACTACTTCAACCACGTTCCCCGCGGAACGTTAACCACGTACGGTCTACAAGGGTATGTATTCTCTACGCACCGGCCGTTACTGCATTACTACATAGATAGATCCTAGGTGGTTTTGGGGGTTCCACCGTAGGAATTTTTTGTTTTCCGCACCGATCCCCAACAGTGGTATCAGAGCCGATCTATGCGTAGGAGTGTTGTACAGCCAGTACGCACAAGTTTTGTGCGGCCATTGATCCCTTAGTTGTTACCCTCTAACGTGTACTTGTTTATATCGCGGTATTGTTTGATGAAGAGGCCCGGACCGACCTTACGTGTATTCATACGCGAGACTGGTTCCACGCTCAACATACGACTTCTACCATATAAGTGGCTGGCGGGTGTCTGTCTCTCATTCAATAGTTGATATAGCATTTACAACGGAGGGCCCGAAAGGGGTGTAGTATAGACAACTGTTGGATCCATGTTGTGGTTCGAAAGTTCATAGTTTAGAAACGGTTCTATTGCGAAAGCCCTAACAACCACATAAAACTTGCAATAGATAAACTAGATGCGTCTAACTTTATTTTGCAGGGGACATGTGATTAGGATATGGCATTGGTCATTGTGAAGGTAAAGTAGTTTACTTTTCTGTTACTAAGTAGTATAACAATAGTCATTGTTCCGACGAACGACCTGGTGGAGGCGTCGTTGACTTGGCGTCAAACCAAGGGCAAGATGGAGATCATGCCGGAGCGCTCCATGGAGATCAAGGCGCAAAAAAGATCATATCATATCACATTATACATATGATGTTGATACTAGTTTTTACATCTTATTGCGTGCTAGTATTTAGATACTCAGCGGTAGCAAATAAGATAATCCCTATTGAATTTCAATGTTCCGTGTTTTCCTTGTGTGTGCACCACCAAGAAAGTTCTTCGGTATGAGGCGATCTAGGGTACAGGCCTGGGTGTCAGACATATCTACGTTCGCATACAGTGGGTGTAAGCCATGTTGCACAGCGAATACACACAAGTTAGATTTGGCGAGCCTAGCATGTGCAGACATGGCCTCGGAACACAAGAGATCGAAAGATCGAGCATGAGTCACATGGATGATGTGATTGGCATTATTGAATGTCTACCTTTGATACTGCACTGATGACCATGACGATCAGGGGAGATGCAGAGGATAGGGATCATGTGATCACTAAAATCGTCCAGGGGATGACAATTTTAGTGGAGACCAATAATAAATTGATCTCTTATTATAAACTTAGTCTAGATGTCTATTCGCAAATATCTTAGTAGATCTTGGCCTATCCCATTGAGGTCCTTTGCGACCATGGGAATATATTGCTTAATTTGGAACTTAGCAAAAGGGTCCAACTTCATAGATTAATACCCACGCCTGAGGGATATCCTCGTAAAAGGTGATCTTCTCTTGATACAAATAACCATTAGGAGATAGTTCGATGACTCCAGAATATTTGGAGAAACACTTAGAAATCTTGCGTTAGAGTTGAGAACTCTTAGAAGGGCTTGATTGCAAATGGAGTCATGAATGAAAAAGGTATATGTTAGATATACAAAATTATAAATGTGGTTCTTGCAAAACTCGTTGCAGTTTGTAAAGTATTTGATACTTGTCCTGTTTTGTGAAAACAGGGGGATCTGCTTGAGAATTGCTGGATTTGAGGCAATGTGGCTTGATGACGACAAGCAAAACAGTTGATGGCCGACATCACCTCCTCCCTCAAAGTATGTCATTTGGATTAGTGGACTTGAATATAAATTTGTAATCCATGTATGTGTGTCGTGCTTATGGCGAGACGATTATTCATATGAACAAGTTACAAACCAGTTTGTACTATTATTATGAACAATACCATATGGTCACATTATGATTATAAATAAGTTATTCTCACCACTATGTTAATGATAATAGTTTAAACATTTATAAAGGATTGGAATGCTAAAAGATATCCAAAGTTTAAATGAATTAACACTATAGTTTAAGTCATTTTGGTTATTGCAGGTTCTTTATGAAAGATCAGGTCCTAGATGCATAATCTAGAGACTTTGCAAAACCATGCCTCTTGGGCAGAATGACTAAAACTCCGCATTCTGGTAAAATGGTGATATGCGAAGAAATGTTAAATCTTATACATAGGATATATCGTATTTTCAACAAGTAGTGGAAATCATTTATTATGGACTTAAGTGAATAAGTGTATTTACTTAATGAAACATCAGTTTTGAAACGATTTGAATTGTTCAAATGAGTTCACAACAAATGGAGGATATTGAAATTAACAAGAATACGAAGTCTCCTCGATTTGATTGACAAGACTAAAGTATTCAAGTTAATCTTAGCATAAAAGGGACTTGTGAAAGATTTTTCACAAATTATGATAATTAGACGAATTCAAACTTTGTTGAAATGTCTAAACATCATAATCATTATGTATTAAGATACATATGATCTAATATTATCTCTTATCGGGGTTATAGTTATCATTTGGAGTTAGAGATCAAAATAAGCAAACACTCATTTGAAATACAAAGGAACATCTAAAGATTAGTGGAAACAGCACCATAAGTGTTATGGCACGTTCGAGTTTCTGGAGATTTCGATAAGTCGAAATCGTGGCGAATAAACAAGTCTTTATAAAGTGTTCTTAGGAAGCTATGAATGCATCTTCCACAAGGGGCAAACCTGTTGTTGTCCTAAGTTGATGTGTCTTGATGAAGATACAGGTGGAAGAAAGTAAAAGGATCAAAACAAGGTACTTGACCTTACCTCCGAATTGTTGAGTGGCGCAGCGGAATTTGTTTCGTGAATCCAAACTCTACATATAGAGGAGAAACTATTGATAATGATCATAAAGTTTCAAGTAAATACTTTTACTTAAAGAAAGTAGGATTCAACTATATATTCTACAAGTTTGTGGAATTATATCATTGATTCACTTGTCATGTTTTGAACGAGACATACCTACGAAATACAAAGAAGCGTGATGGACCTGAGTACGAGAAATGAATGGTCATTGAAATCTCGTTAGTGGAATTCTCGATTTGATGGTGATCAAGGAATTTTGAAATGTCCAAGATTGTCGAGAGGACCTAGATTTGAGTGGGAGCAAATCAGCTTGGCTAATTCATAATATGTATCTAACATATTTTGAGTGGGAGCTAAGTGAAACCCCTGGATCTCAAACATGAATATCATATTTGACTGGAAGCGTGAAATCATCCCGAGATATGTGGACGACATATGTGAATGATGTGATTGGTGTTAATAATATTTAAGTTAGGATGAAGTTGAAGTTATTAAACAAGAAAATCTATCAAGATAGATTGGTGAGTTTAATAAACACTAAATGTCGAATGCTTCCTGGACTTGATTCTGAAAGATGTTCAGAATGTCCTAAGCAAGATTCTGAAGTAACTCAGAATGGAACAAGGTAAGAAAGTAGTTCTTGCTAAATGAAGCATTGAGTATTGCAACTATGGTTGAAAGAAAGAGATGGGTTGCATCTCCTATGCCTCAGTCATAGGTTCTTCCATATAACCATGTTGTATACTCGACGCAATGTGACCCGAGGTTCTGGTTGGTAAGACAAAGTCTTAACTGTAAGAACATGTCTTTAAGTGATTCCTAAGTTTATCACTGAACCAGAATTAAGTTTGTACATAAATTGCAAGAAGCAGAGTAAGTGGCATAGATGCATTTCATGCACTAGGATCTACATAGATATAGAAGTATAAAGGCTACATCGGATGTGATATATAATGTTATGGCAGGGCTAGTTCGCTTTTAACATAGAACAATGTGTCCCAGGGCCTAGTGCCCGTGAGAAAGCACTCGAGGTTGATCTAAAGTCACTGTAAGCTCCTGGAATCTGGACTTGTTCTGCTGCCATGACTATAGTATATACACAAAGGATAGCAAAGTGTGTTTCGAAGTTTAGATGACAACGGTGAAAACGACCGTCATCATAAACACTAGAAACAAAGTCTCACCTTGTCGCCAAACAAATGCTTCGACCCATTACAAGATAATGGAGTGAATGTCAAAGTTAGGAAAATATTAACGATTTGCAAAAGACATAATGATCTGATAAAACAGAACATGGACATGATGTTTCCCATGAGCATGCATGATCTGTAAACACATATGGTTTATCTCTACTACTTATAAAGGAGCGAACTTGAATTTCGCTAAAGGCACCCCCACAGCATGTACACGGATCGACCATAACCACATGATCAGGCCCACTAAAGAGAATCTAACGACTACAGTAAGCCTAATCAGTCTCCCGTGTGCACATCAATTTAAAGAGTCGGACGTACTTATCCCGCACTCATCACCAAGAGGAAAATAGGAAACTCCTGTCCCACGTCCTCACCAGCCCATATGATCACGGTCGCTCAGGAGAGGTCAAAAGGGAAACTGATCGCACCCGACGATGCCCTCACCCTGATCACCGGCCTCATTGCCTTGCGCACCACCGCATCAGGCTGGCAGCACCTCCCTCCACGGCGCCCTCTCCGCATTCTTCGACGGCGCCCCTCGCCGCATCCCTGGATGATGCCCCTCCCGCATCCCTGGATGATGCCTTCGCCGTCTCCCTAGATCATGCCCTTGCCCGCTCTGCCGTCATCACTGCCGTAACATCGTTGCGCCATCCTGTAACAGACGAAAATCAGTCAGTTCTGCAGCTATCTTCCAATCTAAGATCAATCTTTCACTAAATATATGGATTGCGTTCAACTAAGTTTACTGCTTCCACACTACACCAAGTTGCCAATGCGGCAAACTGCCTGAACATTCAACTACAGTCTACCCAGCAAGTGCCCATGTATCAAGATTTTTTTTAATAATGACAATTTAAATGTGTATATTTCAAGCCTCATGTATTCTTAAGTTTGCCCCAAACTCATAGATCTTTCCAAAGCCAGCAACTTATCAGCATGCAACTAAGCATGCAAAGATTCTACAAAGAGCAATAAATGCATATCAGGTGTCAAGAAAATGATGTTAATTCTGTGAAGCAAAGCATAAGATTACTGCAGTAGCTAAAAATATTGAAAAACAAATAGGTTAAATTGATGTTCAACTTGTAACGCGGGCAGCTAGAAACTACAGGTTAAGTCAATGAAATGTTGAACAAATATAGCAGCTATCTTATTTGATGATACCATATGATACAGCAAACACCAATATATGATAGGTTTCCACATAGTTGTATGAGTATAGATCTTGTGTCAAAAGTAATGAGCAAAATGCAAACACCTGAATGTGGAACTAGACAATGTAGCTTCCGTTAACCAAATGATACGCACATCAACAATCATTTATAAAAGGGTACCCTTTAGAAAACAGTGGGGGTTCATGTTTCAATTTTTAAAGCATAAAAATGTAGAAAATAGGAGTGTAAATTTTAAAAGTTCAGAAGATTTATACCATCCTCTTGTAGTCTATGCATCCCAATATTACTACATTATATTTAGTTGTACAACAGTTCTTGCCGTCAAGAGCTACAGTTCAAGTTTTACAGAAGAACAACATTCGGAAGACAATGCCCAGGACCAAATCCTACAGAAAACAACAACACAAGACAGTTCAGAACTCAAATATACTATTGTATTACTATACTTGTGTCAATGTAACACTTCACTGTAAAGCCAGTGGAGAATTAGTCCAGGCTAAACTAAATTTAGGTACAGCATTATACAAGCCCAAGACTTGAGTTATCATATTCTTGAGGAAATAAGCTCACTTGAGCACAAGACACCGAGATGCATCAAACTATAAATTGTTAATATATTACTTTGAGCCCATTGATCACCCGTCAAACTTTGATGGTACCTATGCTCATATTTTTTGTTAGGAAATAATTTATAAATTATTAATCTATTACTTGCATACTAAAATGCTTGGACACAGTACATAATAATAAGGGACAACTTGCAGACAATGTGATGAGGAAGAAAGGATATTCAGGAAACAAGGTATGCATGGTTACACCTTCTTGAATTTAAAATATAACATTGTCATTTCCAACTCTGGTTCTATATTATTTATTAATTTATTGTCCGTATACATTTGTAGGCGTTGATGTTGAGAAATAGAGCAATTTTCCAAGAGATTTAACCATAGTAAAACACAGATAAAGCATAGGCAGAAAAATAGAAAAAGACCAAAAGATGATATACATCACGGTAGAGGAACCGCTGGTGTTCCCGTTAGCGTTGGCACCATCGTCAGCCATGTTGTCGAGGAAAAGATCGTTGATGTCGGGGAAGAAGTCATCGTTGGGGAAGACGTCGCTGCAGTCGCTATCCGTGAAGGAGTCCGTGATGAAGCCAGTAGTCACGCTGGTAGTGCTCCCCAAAAACCTTATCGCCCTTCTCACGTACATAACTCGAAGCAGCGGGGTCTCGGAGGCCAACTATCCCAGCTCGCGGTGCACGCCGCAAGACGGAATGGGGAAGATCTAAGCAGCGCAATGCTCTGAAACTGGAGGCGCGAGATGTGTGCGTTGGTGTGTCTGAGGAGAGGAGCGACCTCTCGCTCTTATAGGCACGAGTAGGCAGGCGAACAGTCGGCATCGGGAGAGGAAGCGAACAGGCATCAACCGAAGCCGAACAGCCTCCACTAAGCTCGAATTAAATCTCCACTTAGTTCGTATTAAAAGTACACTCACGCAGACTATTCAAATTATTATCCATTTATGCGTGGCAAAAAGAAAGGGAAGCTCTCGGCTCGAGGCATTCCCGCAACCCGCTGTGCGCGCGTGCGCGTCGTGACGAGGCGGGCGGCGGAGGAGGAGGAGCGCGCATGTATATGTCTTCTCTTCTCAAGCTCGTACAAGTTGTAGAAGAGATCTCCTTATAAGCTGGTCCAACTTCCACTCAACTAGCAATGTGGGACTAAACTCTTGTCCCACCTCTTGCCTTACATGAATGGGCCAAGTGGGTCTCTAGAATTTCAGAAATTGTTGAATAATATAAATGGGCTGAGCCTTTATTAGGAAAAATTCCAACAGTTGATTATGAATCGTGTCGAGAAGAAGCACAAACTATTGAAGGGATAGTCGTGAACAATAATATTGATGATAAATGACACAAAACTTCTTTAGTAAGAGTGAGCTAAGATGTTGACACAAAACTTCTTTAGTAAGAATGTGCCAAAGTCATTTACAGATATAAAAAACAGAAAGGGCTGAAGGGATACAAAGGTTTAAGGGATTTTACTAATACCTTTGTTGCACACTTTGCCGCAACAAAGTATCGGCAAGTTGAGCAACATATGTATTTGATGTGACACCTTCAAACAAAGAATACTTAGGATTAATGTCACATAACATACATCCAATTATTATAAGAGCAACCAACTTCAAAGCCTAACAACTAGCCATTGCAACACTGACCTGCTCCGTTATTCTAATTTGATCCTTAGTCAGACAACGCATATCATAATCACCTTGGTTTTCTTCATCTGTGATTTCTATTGTTTTCTGGGAGAGATAGCCATCAGATCCTCCCGTATCAACCAAAAAACATAGAATTGTATTAAAAATAAGCCTGAATGTAAAATCTATGCAGTCAAACAGGTACGCAAGGTCACATCCACGGCCTACAAGTGAAATTCAGGGCCGGACCAAATTATGTTTGCCATCTGGTGTACAACGGTGTCTTATATTTTGGATAGCACACATAAAAAAATAATGCAGAATGCCAAGAATAGCTACTCAAAAGGGTGTCAAGAATTTGACATTATTGGGCTATACAAAGCAAGATTGCCGGAATATGATATTCTTCCCGTATTGAAAATTAATAAATGACAAAATAACAAGATCAGGTATATGCTCTTGGTTGATTCAACGCCACTGAATTATTAACCAGAACAGTGCACGATACAAATTATTACTTCAGAACTCACCTTAGTTTTTCAAGAACCGAATTGATTATCTGATACTGGTCATCCGGCTTATAAGAGATGATATATTTTGTACATTCTCCATGTATGAATCTTCATGCAACAAGTAGAGACTTCTCTTTAACCGTTTGGGATGGCAACAAATATTAAATTAAAATCTAATATTCCTATACACATGTTGGATAGAAAGTGTACAATTATGGTTAGTTTTTCATTTGCAAGTTACAACTCGATGCACCACCTAGCATTACCCAATATTCATAACAGTGGGAGTACATGGATGCACCATATCACCTGAGAACAATGCCCCAATATGACCTTCTTAAAAGATGAATGAAAATAATTATTTGGGGAAATTGTAACACTCCATTAGCTGTCCGCAAATACTACCATGAATAATACAGAGGCCTAGAGTCCACACTGAAAAATTAGCAGTCATGGTCAGGATCCCATTATCCCACAAAATATTTGCTTAATTACCAAAATTAGTGGTTGTTGTGAAGAAATAATAAGGAAATCGGTGCAGTATACACTTGTATTTTTGGGGCTACAACTTATAACTGAAATGGCCAAAACTCTGTACAATATCTACTCTAGAAGACTACAGCACGATGCATACCAATTAGCTGGGGAGGGGTAGCGGCCATCCACTCCAGGAGGCTCACGACAAGGCCAACCGTCGGAGCTGGGCGTACTCGCCGGCATCCCACGGCAATTGCTCTGATTCATCTCCTTGTACAGTGAGTGCAGAAGGCCGATGGTGTGGAGCCAACACACGGTGGCTGCGGCAGTGAATCCGGTGGGGGAGACGCCGGCACCTATGCCTCCGCCTCTGTGCTCCCGCTAATCCGATGAGGAGGTGGCGCAGGAGCTTGTCGGGACGGTGCGAAGGCAGGTGAGGGAGCGCCTGAACTCACCGGAGTGGTGGGGAGCTAGGTGAGCGGGGCTTGAAGTCGCCGTGAACGGGGGGAGGGGCTGGGCAGGGCGCATGACCTTGCCGGAACGGCGGGGGAGACATGGGCGCAGGACGAAGAGGAGGTGAGCGGCGTTGCAGTGTGTGGGTCTTGTTTGTCTGCTACGGACGTGTGTGTGAGCTCGGGGTTGATTGAATTTTTTTCCTTGGGATCCTTTGTATAAGATTCCAGCACGTGTGCTCCTGCCCCTCCATGTACCTTTTCATGTATCCTTTAGATTTCATATACACATGCTTTGAGAAGCGGCATACTATTTGATTCGGCTGTGCACTGAAAACTTGCAAACTTCTTAGTTATTACTTCCTCCGTTTTAAAATAGATGTTTTAACTTTATAAAAGGAGTGTACCTAGACCCTTTTTAGTGTATAGGTTCACTCTAAACCTATATAAAAGAGGCCTAAATACACTAAATATCTTATATTTAGAAACGGAGGGAGTAGTAGAGATTAGCGAGTACCACACACTCTAACTGCGATTTAATCAGCATTGCCACAAAACATGTTCCTTTAAAAAAAACTTGCAAACAAAAGTCTCCGCTTGATCATCCATCGAAAGAAAAGAAAAAGAAAAAATATCATGCTAAATATGATATATTCATGAACATCGTGAATATTAAGTGAGACGTGCGTCGCACGTGCACGCTTTACTAGTATGAGTAAAATGCAAGCTAGGTTATTTGTACTCTAGTGCAAGTGGGAGACTGAAGGAGATATGCTCTAGAGCCAAATAATAAATAGATTTTTATTGTCATATCTCAATTAGTTTATAATCATTTCATATTATGCTAGAACTGTGCCAAGTAGAAACATTGGTACAGGTATGGTATGAAACAACCAAATTCCTAGTAGCCTCTATTCATACTAGTTCCTTGGTCATGAAGATGATCTGGGTTTCAAGATCATGGGCATTTATGCCGACTGACAACATGATCATATCATTGGAGAATGATGTGATTGGACATTCCTCGAAGGATTGCAACACGATCATATAGTTCATTGTTGCAACAGTTATACCTAGACTCCTTCTTCTTAGAACGTGAGCTCATATTACTCACAGTTTCCCGAGGCTGCTTTGACTACATCAACCGTCATCTAGTAATACGGTGGCCATAAAGGTGTATGTTGGGTATTTCGAAGGAACAGTAGATGACTGCAAGACCGGAATTTGTTCACCCACATGACAAGTAAAAGATACATACGGCCGGCTTGGTGAGATTACATCCATAAATGTTGCAACATGTGACTAGGTCACGGGGATATAATAACACGGTAACAAGAAAACATAACTTATTGTGAACGAGATTGAACAAGGTATGGGATACCAATGATCGGATATCGGACAAGTTGTATCGAGAAATAAAAGGAAGAGGATGCTACATTTAGACGGTTCAAACAACATTGTCATCAGGAATGCATAGGGGTCACATGGACATCCCTAGTCCCTCTATTGATCATTGATACAGATCATGTCTAGAGCATTCCCGAGCCGTGAGAGGATACACTTAAGGGCACGGTGAGAACGATCATTCGTAAGACGGAATCACATGAGAGAAAGAGAGAAAGCCGGAATCGTTCTGTGGAGAGATCCAAAGTTGTTCGGAGAAAGAATAAAGGAAAAGACCCCGAAAAGTGTTTTCGAATGAGAATTTAAATATATATTTATTATATGTTAATTATGAATTAATATATTCTAAATAATATTTAAGTTAAGATTTATAAAGGCAACTTTTATATTAGGCCAAATCCCGGAGGGAAAAGGCCTAGAATAAAAGCTGTAGAAAAATAAAGGGAAAAGGAAAAGAAACAGCCCACGTGGGCGGTTTTTATTAACCACCGCACGGGGGCGGATGACAGCCAACCAGTCGTCGCGGTCCAGCTAGCTCGACCCGGCCCATGGGCGCGCGGGGAGCAGGCGGACTCGGCGCTGGGCCGGTCGCCACGACGGGCCGCGCGGGGCGGGAGCCAGCCTACCCGGGGCCAGCTACCACCGCCCGCCACCTAGGCTGCCGGGCGGGCCGCAGGAGCCAGCGTCGGCCCAGGCGTGAGGCCCCGGTCGCTGCCGCTGGGCAGGAGCCAGGCAGGCGCGGGTTGGGTCGCGCAAGGCCCACCCGGCCGGCTCCTCCCAGGCTGCTGTGTGCTGTTCTCTTTCCCTCTTGGGCTGGAATCAGCCCATCCGGCTGGAGTGGCTTCTTTTGCCCTTTTTCTTTATTTATTAGTCCCACATGGGGCACCTAGGGGAGAGGGCATGCCCCCCTCCGCCTATATAAAGGGGTGTCCATAGGAGGACTAAACACACACAATTAGAGAAGTCATTTGGTTGACTTTCTTCTCCTTCTCTCTCTCTCTATACCTCATGATCATGGCCCCAAGTCTGGGTTGTGCGATCGAGGTACACCTGCAGTACGCCATTGCGCTGTAGGGATTCCTAGCCGGATATCAAGTTCCGCACTCCTGGCGGGATCGGGGAGCCGGAGGTCTCATCGTGCACCGGATGTGTACGAAGACACGAGGCGCAACACTTGGGACGCTTAAATGTCGTGAGCCGGAGCTGTTGCACGATAAAGATGAAGAAGGAGCAAGGGTGACCTGCGAGGAGCTTCGCGACCTTGAGGTCGGCTATGAGTACGTCTACTTCAACCACGTTCCTCGTGGAACGTTAACCGCGTACGGTCTACAGTGTGATATTAGATATCAAAATGGGTGAATAGAAGACACCAAATAAATCGTTGTAGTGTAGAGACCATAAGTTAGAAATAGTTAGTACTCAATTAGAATGTAGTGAACCATTTGAATTCGTGAAAGTTTTAGGGTTATTTGATATAACAAAAAACAATAGCGAATAAGTCTTTGTAGAGTATTCATTGGAAACTTTGAATACGAAATCCATAACTAAACCAAAAGAGAAGCAAAATTTGCATTTCTTGGATTTTGGTACATTCTTGAGAAAGTTCACTTTTTGTGATATTTCTCAACTATGGGGCATATGGAAAATAGTTAAAACACGATGAGGATTCAAAACCCTGCATCAGAGTGTTGAGAAGCGCAATGGACAATATTCCTGAACGATTCTCTTCACAAAAGGAAAGAATCAATGATATTGATCATTGTATTTTCCCCACTAGTGTTTTCACTACATGAAGTAGGATTCAAAGTGAAATCCATATCTAGTATGGAGACATTTGAGAATCATTTGTCATGATTATTGGAATATGACATACCTACGAACTACTAAGGAAATAATGGTAAACTAAAATTATGAGAAATCCTAAAAGCAGAATTCACTTGAGATTAGAAAGCAATTCGTTGTTGAATCTCACACGTAAGAGATTACTTGAATTTTCCCAAATGACTGCAAAGCCATAGTGGAAAAAGGGGGTGAATGACAAAAGCACAATTTGTCAAGTTTTGGACGAATTCAAATGAATTTGATTCAAGTGTGCTGAATGTCTAGTGGATTTAAGACTAGTAAAAGTACTAGTGTCTCATAGTAAAAATATCTCACTCTGATATTTGATCAAAGGATTTTGAAGTTGTTCAAAATAATGAGTAGATATGCAATTTGCATAAAATTGAGTGGGATCTATGAAAGTCTTCCTAAAACAATATGTGATTGACATATTTTTGAGTGGGAGCAATATAAGTCTCAAATTCAAATATGTAGGAACATATTTTGAGTGGGAGCTTATAGGAGTAATTCTTAAGTATGTTAAGAATCAAAGCGCAAATACTTATAAATAATGATTTATAAGATGTAAAAGTTGATAATAGGTGTATTATGATATTATGTAGTATTTCTTAAGGGATTCTGAAAAGGGGTTTCAGAATAGAAGTTAATTAAGGAACTAGTCCTTAGTAACTTAAATTAGGAATAGCATTAAGTTGATCGTCAATGGTTGAAAGAAAGAATAGGATGATCATCATCCGCTATGTTGAGACATAGGTTCTATCTTAGTAAACTACGATGATAACTTAGCATAATATGTGATCCAAATAAGGAACGGTTGAAAGTGATTAAGTTTGAATCACGGAACGTTGAGCTAAGTTTGTCCGCAGTGTCTAGTAGAGAACTGCAGACAAGTTTTCCAAATCCATAAAGAATGACATATCTTAAAACATAAAGAGTTATGTTATAAGGGAATATGTTGGAAACTCCTGTAAATACCGATTAAAGTCAAGTAGGAAGCAAGGTGAACAAAGACATCGAAAGTTGCACAGAGTGCACTCGTGTTTCGATGAATACATTTATAATAATAGATAAGGGTACCATCTAAAGTGTTGTATAATGTTATGGCGGGGCTAGTTCGCTTTTAACGTAGAATGATGTTTCCCAGGGCATAGTGTCCATGAGAAATCCCTCGAGGTTGATCTAACGTCACTGTAGGCTCCTGGAATCAGGCCTCGTTCTGCTGCCATAGCGACGATGCATACACACAGATGCTATCATGTGATGATAAAGTATTAATGTCAATCAAGGTGACATTAGTAAAGTTGCAAAGGATTTGGGACTGTAAAGTATAGGCCCAAGACTCAACCTCTTCCATGAGCAAGCATGTTCAGGGTACCGGATATATGGTGCCAATGATTGAGAACAAATGCAGCTAGTGTATTTGTACTCTAGTGCAAGTGGGAGACTGTTGGAAATATGCCCTAGAGACAAATAGTAGTAAGGACTATTATCATATTTCATATAGTTCATGCTATAACTGTATTGAGTGGAAACATCAATACACGTATGATATACAAACAAACCAGGGGCTCCTAGTGAAACTCTAGTCACTGGTTTATTGGTCAACAGATGATCATGTTTCCTAATGATGTGGCATTTATGCCAGTTGGAAATGAAGTCATCTCATTCCGAGAATGAGATGATGAACCAATACCCAACCTAAACATCGTGACCCGATCATGTCACGAAGTTCAAGTTACGATGATTAGAAATGGATCCTCGTAAACTATTCCTTAGACTGTGAGGCTATATCAATCACTGTCTCCCGAGAGTGCTTAGATAGCATCAAACGCCACTTAGTAATACAGTGGTTATAAAGGTGTGTTCAGGTACTCGGAGGAAACCGTAGAGGAAAAATATGTCAAGAGCGGGATTTGTCCGTCCATGTGACGGGAAGATACTCAAGGGCCCACTCAGAGAAGTTATATCCAATAGCTGCGCAGCGTGTGATTTGATCATGGGGATATCACTTATCGGAACGAGTCAAGTAGCATTGTTCGCTAACGAGATTGAACACGACATGGTGATGTCATTGATCAGATCTTGGGTAATGCAAGTATCGAGAGAGACAAAGGGAATAAGACACGACTGTCTTGGTTCAAATGATGAAAGATCTTCATGGAACGCACAGGGGTCACATGGCCATCCAGGTCCCTCTGTCGATCATTGGTGCGGGAGTGTCCCGACCATGTCTGGAGTGTTCCCGAACCGTGGTGTATCACGCTTAAGGGCTTGATGATGCTTAGAGAGTGTTTATAGGATCGGTAGAATCACCGAAGAAGAGTAGGGAGAAAACCGGAAGGGTTTCGGTAAGTCCGGAGTGGACGTGGAAGGTGTTCCATAGCCACGGAGATTGAATAATGTGTGAATGAATGTTAAATGTTGATTTAATCATTTATTCATAATTATTTAATAAAAAGAAAATCAATTTAAATGGTCAAAGGCTTAATGGGACAATTTCCGGAGGGAGAGGGCCCATTAGGGAAAGGAGAGAGGGAGAAGGGGCAAGGGGTGGCCGGCTGGGCCTAGCCCCCCCTCCCCCCACGCGGGGCCCACTAGGGGGCCGGCGGCCTCCCCTCCCCCCTCCTCTCCTTTAGTCCCACCCTGGGACTTTGAGGGAGGTAGTACCTCCCCTCCCCCTATATATAGTGGGGGTATTTGGCCAAATTAAATACACCAATAATCAATAAAGGTCTTCTTACTTTTGGGAGGACCTCCAGTTGATATTCTCTCTCCCCCTCTCTCTCGTGACCGTGGTCCCAAGTCTGGACTGCGCGAGCGAGAGACATCTTCACCGCGGAGCGCCGTCGTGTTGCGGGATTTGGATATGGGAGCTCTATTTCCGCAACTGCTATTGGATCGGGGAAGCGGGAGTCATCGTCAGGCACCGGAGGTGTGTAACTCCCCGCGAGGTGTCGCACTTGAGGCACGTTGGAGCCAAGGAGCGCAAGGACTTCATCATGATCTTGAGGTTGGCTTTGGCTCGTCTACATCAACCACGTTCTCCTGAGCATTTACAACGCTTTTCGGTCTTCAAGGGTAAGTTCGCGAAAAGCCCCTCCCGTTACTGTATTACTAATAGATAGGTCCTGGCAGCTTCAGGGGTTCAGGGGCGTAGGGTAATATTTATTGTTTTTATACGCGGAACCCCTACAAGGGCCCCTAGACGCTGCCGCAGATTTGCATCCCAAGCAGCGACTTGCCTGGCCACCTCCTCAGCATCAGTTTTCACCTTCTGATTGGCCTCCTCCAAACCCTCTTCCGCAGCTTGGAGTCTGCCCTCTAGATCATCGGCATGCTTCATCGCCTCATCTCGAATAATTCCGGATTGCTTGGCAGCGGTTGTAGGAGTGAATCACAAAAATGAGGATGAACATTCTTACAAAGAGATCAAAGATAATCAGCACATACCTTTCAGTTCTTCGGCATCATCGCAGATTCTTATAAAACAAGAGGCCATACCGACCATCTCGCGCATCAAAGGGTGAGCAAAGAAAAACCACAACAAAAGGATATGAAGGCAAAATAAAAAAGTGTATGGGAAGGGAAAAATTCCGGCATCCAAAAGTGACTTACATCCTTCGGATATTACCACCCCTTTACCCGCTGTATTCCTCCTTTTTTGCGGCGGTGGCTTGGATGAAGTGGCAACATCCTTCTGGATGGTTTTCTCCACAGGAGATAGAAGCTTTTCTTTTTGCTCCGCCGATGGAGGAGGAGTTTTCCTTGTGGAGCAGCCCACAGATGTGGGAAGAGGGGAAGGGGAAGATCTCTGTCATCACTGCAACAGTACAACGCAAGCAGGAACAAGCATTAGAAGTAAAATCACTCGGTGAAACAGAAAAAGAAGAAAGCAAATACTCACGAAGAACATCTTGTGCAAGACAGAACAAATTCATCTTGGCAAGAGCAGCAGCGATCAGAGAAGCACCGAAAGGCTTGGAAGCAGTCGAGTCATCAGAATCCTCGACCCTTTCCACAGCATAAAGGTGTTTCTTCTTTTTGCCAGCACGCTCCACGCGGAAGTCTCCGGAGCCAGCCGAAGGAAGAGATTGCATCTTCGACGAAGAATTGGATGCAGAGAATTCTCCCTCCTCATACGTGGTAGTCCCAGTCATAGGGAGATCGTCGAATGCAGAGGGATGGACATGAGACTCACCACTTCCAAGAAGGGGAGGAAGTGAGCTTAGGTGATCAAAATCCTACAGAAAGCAGAAGACTTGAAAAGCGTATCTACAAACAAAACAAAGGAAAAGACGAAGGCGAAGGAAATTTACCTCGGGAAGCCATTTCTTCTTGCCATAGGGCTCCACAAGGCAAGTCGAAGGAACCGGGCTTTTTGCCATCAAGGTTGTGAAGCTCCAGACTCTCTTCTCATACACCTTGAGGGCGAGGTCCTCCGAGGAAATCCTCATTGAGTCCTTCTTCCCGGTATACTCCCACATACCAGACAACCGGGCTTGAAGCGGCTGGACGCGGATCCGCAAAAAATATGCCAGGATCTGGAGACCTGACAATTCTTTGCCAACCTCATGATGCAGCTCGGAAATACGATCAACAAAGGGCTGGATTTCCGACATTTCTTCGGCAGAAGGGTGCTGGTCCTAGGAATCAAGTTTGCGGCAGGTTTTCTTTGGATCAAAGGGGGATAACCCAAAATATTGGCCCTCAAGTGGCTGATCCTTGACATAAAACCACTTGGATTTCTAGCCTTGGAAAGAATCCGTGGCTTTGAAATCAAAGTAATCAACGTTGGATCGGACAGAGAAAATGGCGCCACCAACGTCATGGACAATGGTGTCAGTGGCGTTGCAACGAACATAGAAGAAGTGCTTCCAAAGGCCCCAATGGGGATGAATCCCAAGGAAACAATCACAAAGAGTGACGAAACAAGTGACATGGAGAATAGAATTGGGCATGAGCTGATACAGCTGCACGCCATAAACAAACAAAAGGCCCCGAAGAAATTCGTGGACAGGAAGAGAAAGACCGCGGAAGAGGAAGGAGAGGAACATTACCCTCCAGCCAGGCTCAGGAATAGGAGCAGCCTCGTCCCTAGGGAGCTTGAAGGAACCCTCCGTCAGATGACCAGATTTCCACGCCTCATGGAGCTCCTGCGCCGTGCACTTGGTGGGGGTCCATCTGACGGCCCTCTTCCTAGTGGCCTTCATAGTGGCAGTGGAAGTTCCAGCAGCTTTGCTTATGCCCATGGTAGCAAAAGGGGAGCAAGAGCACAAGAACCAGGATTTTTGCAGGGGAGCAAGAACATGAGTTCGCAAGGGGGCAAGAGCGCAAGGAAAAAGATGCGGCAGGGAGAGGTGAGGTAAAACAGTAAAACACACCCCTCCTCCCTTATAAAGAGCAACGATGCAAGGACTGAACCATTCGATGCAAAACCGAACCGACAGAAGGTCGCACGATGATGACACATGTTACAAAGATTCTGTAAAAGAAAAAGTTAAAGAAAGTTATGGCTGCAGTAAAAACGGAGAACAGCGCCTGACGCCTCAATTTTCGTGCAAAGAAGGGACGAGCTATCAAGAATCTCCGCTGAATACGCTATCACGCGTCATCATTACTGCTGCACGGGCCCACGTTCGACATGTCCTGTCGGATGTGTTTTCTGAAAATTAACAGCATCAGATACGTCATCACTGACGTCATAGCGGAAGCATTACAAAAAATTGCGGCTGGTTTTAAGGATATGATCCGAAGAAATTAAATTGGAGTCGAAGTAAATTCCTCCAGGAGAAGATTTGAGACTACACTCGAATATACAATATTACGACTATAGTTTCGGGGGCTACTCCTATCGGGAGCACTGGTCGTGCACCCGATCAAAAAATACAGAAGCACTAGCGCCATAAAATTTTCGAGCCTATATTTTGATACATATATCCAAACATAGCCTCGGAGGCTACTCCTATCAGGAGCGATGGCGCGCACCCGATAAATAAAAATAAAGGAAACATTCGACGAGAGATACTCCTACCGGGAGCAGATTACAGAAAGTAAAAAACTCTTAGATCGCACCCGACACGACAAAAATCTGAATGTCGTGTTCAGAAACATGAAAGTAAGACTCTAGGATTCATCCTATGTGGCCTAGTAATCGCACAAGAATGCACTCTGTCAGTAAAATATCCGTATCAACGATACGATGAAAAATCCTGATGGACGCGTTGGGTACTCGATAAAAAATAGAAACTGGAATTTAGTATTCGGTAAGACCTCAGCGGCTCGAACTGAATTACTCTAGTTACAAATTCTGGATTCAAGCCTGGGGACTTGAGTTTTATGTAGGTCAACCTTTGTTTTTGCCAAGGAGCAATTAACTGATTCCCGATCCGTCGGAAACATCAGACTCGTTGTACCAAAATCCCTACAAAAACTAAAAAAATCCAAGAAAGAAGAAAGAAGGAAGAAACAAAACTTTGAGACTCAACCTGAAAACTACGGTTCAGATAGAGTCTCGGGGGCTACTGATATGGGTATGATTACTAGGATGCTCATTGTTCGCTACCCTACATTGGGTAAAAGGCCTACGGCCCATGAAAATTCCAGATAACAGCCCAAGGAAGCAACCGACAAAGACTTTGATTGTATTAGGATAGAAACCACAAATCGACATTGTGTTATGCGTGTATGAAACCTATCCGCATACAGCTTTGAGACCCGGCCTATTATATATAGGACGAGAAAAGCCCAAGCGATGGTACCAAAATCTAGAGGACAACTTGTAATAGTGTGTTTTCCCAATATTCAGGCGACTTTGTCTTCATCGTTTTTCCTGAAATCTCCAATGTTCTCTTTTCCGCGAAACTCCAAGTCCATCACCATGGACATTGCCGAGGTTAGCCCTCGTCAGGCCCGGACTCCGGGCAAGACTCTGCCCCGCTGCCTAGAGCGTTTAGTACACCCCTTCGGAGACCAAGCCGGAGAGTGACGCCCACATCAGAGTCTCCGCCTACATCGAAGTCTCCGTCCTCTCCACCCCAGAATCTCTGGCCTGCTGCACTGGAGTCTCCGCCCCCATGTGTCAGGACCGGACTCTAGACCCCTGCCGAACGATCTCTGCATGCCACCCCAGAGACTTGGCCGGAGTCTGAAGCCCCACCCCGGAATCTCCGGCCCTTAGACCCCGGAGTCTCCGGTGTAAGTGAAATGGGCCTGTGTGCTTTGAGTTGGGCCTGGCCCCTGTAATTCCCCCCAAACTCCCCTTTATGCCTATTTTACCCATAGTTCGTGGCTGGCATATATATGCCCCCACTCCCTCCTTGAAAACCTAGAGATGATGATGAATTGAGGCATGTGCCAAACCCTAGATGGGAACCCCCTCTCAATAGTAGGTCTATGAGTTGTACAAGGCCTTGGAGTCGGAGCCCTTCTCCAAGTCATCAAGACCCTCCTCAAGTGTTTGGTCTCTCCCTATCAAGGATTCTAGTAGTTCTTGGTCTCTCCCCTTTAGGATTCTACTTAGTTGCTACTCTCTCCTTGGTTTGGATCCCATCATCTGCTTGCCGATCTCTCCTTTGTTGATCCCAAGGTCTCTCGCCGAGGATTCTATTGGATTGGTTGTTCAAACCAACGGGAGGAAATCAAATCGGGTGTGTTTTGGCGTGTGCTTGTATCTTTACCTTGCATTAGAGTTGCGTTCATCGTGTTCATCGCGTGTTCCCTCACTCCCCGCCTCAAATCCGTGAAGATCGGGCCACCCCAAGGGTAACTCCACTAGGTGACCCCTAAGCAGCTTTTGGTTGCCACGGATTTGACTTCGGTCTTCGATTTCCACCACAAATTGAAAAATATCAAAAATATAGCCCCAAATTGCTTTTGGATCGATATCTCGTTTTGGTGAGTTGACTGTGGTTTTGGGCCAACAGAAACTTGTTTTTGAAGTTGGTCTACCTTTTGCTTGTGTTTCCCAGCCCAATTTGGTCGAAATTTTCTGGATTTGAGGACCGAAGGCCCGGATTTCCACTCAAGAACACGAGTTGTTCGTGGTGCTAGCCCCAACACCGGAGTCTCCGGCCACCAAACTCTGGAGTCTCCCCCCCAGAGTCTCCGGCCACCAGACCCTGGAGTCTCAGGCCTGACAGAATTTTTCCCCTCTTTTCCTTTTTCGATTAACTTCCTTTTGACGTTTGTGTTCCGTGTGCGTGTCTGACTGTCTGTCCCTCTAAAAAAGCTTCCGCAAAAACAACACATCGTGCTCGACATCGACACCACGGAACTCGAACCATCCCTCCACCAACGGTTGCAAGTACGATAGCGGTGGAGCCACTTTCCTCCCGTCGACTGCGGCACCCTCGCCCCTTTATCGGTTGTTCCAAGTTTTCCATCCTCGAGGCCCTGCATCGGTTCATAGTGAGACAACGATGGCAACTTTAACACCGTGGTGGCGCATGTTCGTGGGCGGCGTGGATGGGTGGAATCCTACGGAGCATTCGGGTAGTGGTTTTGGGGGTCAGGAGAAATCCTTGTGGTCACCAGCGTGGTGACGCCTGCGGGTGCCGGCACTCCTTCGTGAAGGGTGTCGAGTGTACCCCTTTCCCACTGACCTCCGAGTATGGGGGAAATCGTAGGAAAGTTCGAGAAGCAGCTTCGTCATTGTCGTATCCATTTTTGAAGGTGTTGCTTGATACGCGACACTTCGGAAGTTTAGGAGCGTGGTGGGACATCTTCGGAGGGCGCAACGGTTGCGAGCTATTGTCGTTTAGTCGATCTGCCGTTGTTGGTATTGTTTTTCGTCTTTTTTGTTTTCTCTCTCCTTTCGTTTGGGCTTGCCTGTGCTGAGGCCCCAGTTGTATCATGAAGTTGCTATATGAATATAGCGTGGCGAAATTTCAAGAGATATGTGTCGAGAGCGAGCCACTCAAACCTCAGCAAAATATATGCAAGTGATGCCGGCACTGTGATGCAAGTTGCCGATGCTTCTGCTTACGTAATGACTGCTGCGTAACGAAAAAAATAACAAGTGGAATAGAAAAACAAATGCAAAAAAAGGAGTATGAAATGAAAGAACACTGAGGCGTGGGAACTCTGGGTTCAGTGGGCTGCAAGGCCAGATCACGCACTCACATGAATGATGATCCACACCCAAATCTTGGCCCATCCCTCTCATCATAATCTGCCTCCGTTTCCTTTTTCATTGGGAAATTAAAGAAGATGCAGCAACAGCAAGAAAGATTGAGCCAATAATTGGGGCAATCATGCACGGACCACACGATTTTTCTTCCACGCACCACTTATCGCTCTGCCATGGTCCATGCCTGGCCGCAATGATGTTCCCATCACACTCTTCTCACTGCTAGCTTAACAGACACCATGATTAAGGATCTTGAAAAGAAGTTTAATTTTTTTTCAGTTTGGAAAACTAGTTAATATGAATGTTCATCACTGTATACCGTACCCAGATATATACTTGCACCCCAACAAAATTCACATTTAAAGGGTACATGTCACTATATTATTTAATATTTTGCGAATACATGTCACTACTATATCTATCCTCAAAAATAGTAGAGACTCTTCTTAATTAGTCATGGAAAAAATAATAATAAAAGCAAATTAGAAGATACCATATTTTCATGGCCAATCACATGCATGGAACATCTATTACCGTGTACGTTGTGCAATAAATTTGCTGATCAACTTCAACCTAAAATGTTGTGGAGTCAATATGATAAACTAAGCGTCTATCTCGACATCTTTCTCACGAGGGAAATGCATGGGTTATTGCAACCTCTAACGACCTTGAAATTAAGACGCTACAAAGTACGGTTGAGAGGTCATTATCCTAGAGTCAGTCCACGGTATCCACAATGTTCTTGCTTGTGTGGTCACGGAGCCTGACGAACCTACAGTGCCGGCATGCACCAACTGCTGCTTATCCTGAATGAATTATAATCATGGTGGTTTGTGTTTGCTTCTTACCTTCCCGAAACCAATCATATGCGTTATCTTGCTAAGATGGAGGAATTAACTATAATCATGCAAAGTTTTTTTCCTTTGCGGGGGATAAATTATGAGAAGTTAATTTCTGTGAAGCTGGCAGCTGATTCATGAACCAATCATATGCATTATTTGGTTAAGTTGGAGGAACTAATCATAATCATGAGAAGATTTTTCTTTGCGTGGTAAATTAGGAGTAACATATTTGTGTGGAGCTGGCAGCTGAAAAAATTCTAGATACATACATGTAGAAAAAATTCTTACAAGTTAACAAGAAAGATGAGGCAAGCT
Source organism: Avena eriantha (assembly GCA_910589775.1). Taxonomy (NCBI): domain Eukaryota; kingdom Viridiplantae; phylum Streptophyta; class Magnoliopsida; order Poales; family Poaceae; genus Avena; species Avena eriantha. Next base: position 93,786,927 of record OU342743.1, read on the forward strand.
TCTGGCAAGTGGTGCGATTAATCTACAGTTCAGTCTCCACCATGCCCATTCAGACACTCTAGGCAGTTATTTCAAAATCAAATCCCTAGCTAGGCACTACATATAATACACACACACACACACACACGCTAGCAAAGATGCAAGAAGAAGCTTGCACCCATCATGGACAAATGGACCCTCATTAGCCTAGCTAGTATCCAAATCAATACTACTAGATGCTTGTAGAACCAGACAGTCTCCAACCGCCTGCAAAAATACAAGACATCCCTTCATATACATATATCTAATCCATGGCCGGCCATAATTTAATTAGTGCTAGAAAAAACCCATTAAAAATTAAATCCTTTTCATCCCATAGCTGATCCTAAGACTATTAGCAGTTGTTCTCCAGTAGAGCCAGCTACAGTGGTGCCCTGTCCATCTGTCTCCCCCCGGCTACTAGATAGATAGTAGAGTACTATTACTACAGTTCATGCACTGAACCTATCCACCATGTACACTATGCAGTGTAATGGTGCCTGTTGTTGTTGCTGAAGCTACATATAATCTCTATGCATGCCAATGTAGCTAGCTAGCTAGCTAGATGGCTAGCTGAGTGGTCAGTTTAATCTGGGAGGAGCCAGTCAGCAACCCTGCATCATCATCAGAAAGCTTTTTCTCCCTGCCCTGCTTCCACCTTCCAGTACTAGGTTCTGGAGGCACATGTTGTAATGGTGGTCAGATTTCAATTGATACCTGCAGCTCCTATCCTGCCTTCTTAACAGAACATTGTCATGATCAGAACAGAGCTGCAAATTTATTTATTTATTTTGCAAGCGCAGCTGCACCTTATGATTCAGCTGAGTTATGATAATAAATTCTGAAGAATTGGATCAACAGAAATAGAGGCGTTTAAATACCCAGTCTCTACTTGACCAGGCTGCACCCTGTTTTCTTGCCCAAGTTGCCTGTATTGGTGAATGTCACTGTCCTAGCCAAGAATTTTAATCATGTTCCATTCCTCCAACTTAAGATCTCACAGACACACACAAACGAAGAACCCAATATCCTCCGGAGTTGTATCCTGTGCTAGGTGCCAAATGTGTGCAATACCCAACAGAAGGTTTCCTCCAAAAAGGCTACAAGGTTATTCATGGCGCTAGGCCACTGATAGAGACTCAGACCAATGGGCAAATCTGTTGAGGAGTAAATGTTGGCAGGGCAGGGACAACAGTGCCGCCCTCTCCTCCTTGGTGTATATGTGCACACTGTACTTGTCACTGGAAGAAGGAACCCCAGTAGTAGTAGCATCTAGCTAGGGTTCCAGTCCAGCCCAGGCAGGCTCTGGACGAAGAGGGAAGCCTTTGACCAGTGTAAAAGTGCAGATGCCATCTGCTCTGCCTGTCCTTGACATGCACAGCTTGCTACTACTGTCCTGATTGTGAAATTCCCTTGCTAAAAATTGGTATGATGCTACCACAGTGGCACCATCACGAAGTGCATATATGTTTTTATATAACTAACTAAAGTGATGTGTTTGCTCCAAAAAAAAGAAAGGATGGGTCATTGTTTCTCTTGGGGCGCATATGTATGACTGATATGAACAAGGATAGCTCTACCCACAATCATCTGCTTGATGGGTCAGTTGATTGCGTCTGCGTGGATCGATCCATCGCCGTCGATCCCTTAGTATCCTGGAACTTATCATGTTAGTCTCTTTCCATAGACAGCTTTCACATGCATTTTCTGTCCCTAGAATGTATATATCCTGGGATCGACAGGGACGCCGAATTGTTAGGTCGGTTTCGTTAGCGATTGACATGTACACACACCACTCCTACAAGCTGTTTTTACATCTGAAAAAATCAACCTAAGGATAGACTGAATGTACTTGACTGGTCATAATAAGACGACTCCTGGTGCTCCTCTGTTTTCAGAAACATATATTTCCAGGGGTGAAGAAAGTAGATGGTGACCATGTCTAAGTATGGAAAATTTGCTTTTCATGAAAGCCAGACAGACATAATTATTATTTTACCAAATTCTTGGTATCCATTTGTAGATGCTAAAAGTTAATTAGCGGAATGGATGACTTTTCCAAAATCTTGAACTAAATCAAACCGATTAGCTGTAAAAAATCATTTCAGCTTAAATTTTTTGGGGCATATGATCATTTGTTCACCAGCAGGTTAAATTATGAAAAACAAGGGAAAATCAAAATAAGTTGCGATGGGTATCATTGGCATGCTGGTTGAAAAGCTGAAAACTGAAATGTTCTTTTGATGTTCCGTGTGAGGGGTATCCATCTCATCTCCTGATATTGTTTGGACATACTTTAGGGTTTGACACAGTCTAGGACCGATCCCCAACAGCTCTCTGAATATTCAAAGATGGATATGCCCTCACCTAGAGCTGCCAAGCTGAATTAAACAACACGATTATTTTTCTTGTGAAATCTATCTCATTATTGAATAACAAGAAGCAACAAAACAATAGAAAACTGGATCTTGCTTGTGTGGCACAAAAACTTTAGTATTTGTATAAGCCAACATTTGACAAGACCTTTTTGTCCAGGTGTATATAAAACAATGGCACAATCAGTGCATTGTTTAGAGTCTTCTAACCCCTGTGGCTGCAAGCCACCATAATCTATTCAGAATTAATATACTACTGTTTGGTAGGTTGGGTGATGACATGGTTGAGACAACAATGACATATACTAGTGCCTTGATGGTGATCCGGTTGGTTAAGTCAAGTTAAGTTAATAGTATGTGGACTTTGGATTTTATCCCCGAGATTATTAATGCCCATTTGTCTATGATGTGGATTACAAACCGCTAGAGTCATCTACAAGCCGACACGGCATGTAACAGACAATATATATAAAAGGATTATTTTCTCTTCACACGTCAAGTTCTTTTATTTTAACATCACACACATTCACACCTCCGCGACAAGTAAAACTAGTTGTAATTAAAGTAACCTTGATAAGAAACCATATCACTCTGCACATATGCTTAATTAGGTTTTTGTGATCTTCCTGCATATCTCTCCGAAGGATGGAACAAGATCTGCTTCGCACATGGAAACCAAATCAAACAAGGCCTGAGCAGACAAGTTAAAAACCTGATGACTTTTATACTGAGACTAGTGTACTAATATAATCTCACACATAGGGTTTGACAGCAAACATTACCCCGTCCAATAGAAGGCGGCCATCTGTCGTGTTCCGGCCACGAAATTCAAAGAGAAGCTTCTCCGCGATTGAAAGCAATCGACGAGGAACACGCATATAATAGCGACAAATGGCTTGGAAAAATGATGCTAGTAGTTAAGGTAGGAAAGCTGAGTAAGCAAGCAGAAACAGCAACCAGCACTAAAAATCAAGGACCATGACAGCAACCCCTACCCCCCTACTACATATTGTGTGGCTAATATTAGTAAACTTTAATTAATCGGCACACGTCATGCATACCTCAGCGACAGCTTAGCTAGACAGTGGGCTTCAACATTCGCGCAAACCGAATATTCGCGCGAACAGAACTGGGCATAATTCAGTTTTTCCTCTTGTATTGCATATTCAAAAACTAGTACTTTTTATCGGGTAATTAATTTACTGTGGTTTGGAATTAGATGGCCATTCCATGAAAAAGAAATCCATAAACGGCTATGGGTTGGACCAACAGGAGGAGAGCTCAGCAAGGCGGCCAAACAGAAGTTTTAATTATCCATCAAACAAACCTTGCCAATTATCTTACACACTTTAATAAGATATCAACGATCGATGCTTGCTAGAACTTGCCACAACTTGCAAGGAAACTAACTCCCCTAGTCTGTTATGTCCTGAAAAATAAATAAACGGCCAATCTAGGAGTGTTTCTTCTCAAACAAGGCACCATAAGTTTTTTTTCACGCGCGGAATTATTTATTTACATATTGCTCAATCATTTAACTTGTTTATTGTGTTCTTTGCTTTATGTCCTATATATGAGCTCTGATTGTTGCTGCAACAATTCTGAAAGTAATACTTATCATGCATCTTTACATTTTGATTGAACTGCCTCGCCTTAAAATACTCTATCCTGGTGACCACCTAAAAAGTGAAAAAAGGGGATAATTAGTGGGTGCGGTTACAAGAAAGTAAAAAAGAGATGGTAGAAGAAGAAGAAGCTAGTAGTAGTAGGATAAAAAGGAGGAGAGGCAGCAGGGCAGGCAGGTAGGGCTGGATTTCTAATTTAGAGTCTAAGACAAGGCTGGATTGGGGTTTAGGTCCACCCACTGGTTGTTAGAGGAGATGGAGGAGGGCATCCATCCATTCCATCCCTAACCACAGCACCCACTCCCAACCTCAATGTGTGCACAGCAAGAGTCAAGGACCTGCATGCCTGCCTTTGGTTTGAAGAGAGGTTACCGGGTTAACCACCATTAGCGACCGCACTTAATTAGCGTCTTGGTTCGTTGGGTTGTGTCTATATCACGGATCACGTGCACTAAGGTCGTTGTATATATAAGTTAACGACGGAGCGATCGCGATGAAAAAGAGCTGCAGCGTAACTTCAACGTAAGGAAGATGTGTGGTAAAGATCAGTTCGTTAACTAAAGTATTATCACTAGTGCTATTTTTTACTTCAGTGGAAGATAAAGAACAGCTCTAAATATGAGCTATACTTGTGCACGAGAAAAATAGGATGGGATATGTTTTTGACCTTCCATTGTTGGAACATTCTGTCAGAACTTCAGTTCCTATATCATGCTGTGGTGACCAACACCCATTCTCTACACATTTTTGCTCAATGCAAAATTTTGCCAAAACTATCCATGCTCTCCACACCCGCCGAAAACGAATCCGTCGCCGGGTTGTTGTCGCCGCTCAATTCGGATCCACTTCTTCAATTCATTCATTCATTCAAGGGCCTTGAATTGCTTCAAGAGACAGCTCTCCAAACAAGCAATGTTTAGAGGGAGAGGATGAACTTGGCTGGTGGACCACAAAGGAGCACCCAACCAAGAACCCCACCACTAATTGTTTTCTCTCTCACCTCATTGGGGGCGTTGATGTCACACGTGATCTAAATCCCTTGGCCTCCATGCCTTTGGCCTGGAATGATTTGGTGATTCTGCATATCTCCTCCATTAGCTGGCCTGGCACCAAACCAAAAGCAAATTGCACTAGCTTAGCTAGTCCTAGTTTTGCATATGTGGCGCGGCAAACTATATGGCACAGTTGCAGGATACAACTCTGAACTTTCCTGGAAAATAATATGTTTCTGTTTAATTTAACAATATATATGTGAATTAATTATTATTATTATATATTGCTTAGACTTTATGGCGAAGAAAGGAACGGGTCGACAAGTAGCCGGAACCTGTGGTGGTTGCACCAGCATCCAAGCGGCAGCAGTTGAGAGGAGGAGAAGAAGGTTAGTTAGTTCAAATGGAGTATAAACCTTCAGTCCACACCACCAAACTAATAAAATTTTCTTTTGGAGGCACACACATTATTCCATTTTTGGTGCTGCTGTTATGCCAGTGGGTGGCCTGGGCTATAGCTGAGCCCCTCTTTTTAATTCATTTTTATATTTATTTATTTAGGTAGAGAGAGAAGGGGGTCTGTCTGAACTGAGCTCTGGAGAAACAACAGGTAGAGAGAGAGAGGAGCTCTCTAGCTAGCTCCCTTTTATCCTTTTGAGCTTTGGGTATTTTTAATCTTGGGATCTGATTTTGTCCCCATATTGGGAGGATCGATTATCTTTCTCCCCACCCCCCCCCCCCCCCCCCCCCCCCCCTCCCTCTGCCTCTCCCCTCTCTCTCTATCTCTCTGTCCAGAGCCTGCCTGGAGGGAGGAGATCAGCTTTGGATGCAAAATCTTCTTCCTGCTGCTTGCCCCCCACGAGGAGCACACCCGCCCTCTCAGGTCTCTCTCTCTCTCTCTCTCTCTCTCTCTCTCTCTCTCTCTCTCTCTCTCTCTCCCTCTCTCTCTCTCTCTCCCCTTCCATTTTCTTATGACCTTCTTCGGTTCTTCCCTCCTAGCTCTCCTGCATGTATGGCCGCTCTCCTGTTCTTGCCCTTCTTCGATAGAATTCCGCTGAATTATGCTCTTGTTGTTTCGTGGATTTCTCAAAAGTTCCCGCTTTCTTGCCTCCTCTTCTGATTTCTGGGGATTAAGAGATGTTCTTAGTGTTCGGGGATTTTCGTCAGGCGTGAATTCAGAGGTGTGGTCTGTGCTGGTGTTCGGGGATTTTAGTTCGGGAATTGAAAGCTCAGGAGAAAACATGCCCTCACCGAAGCTCTGGCCTGATGATTTTCTCTTCCTGAGTTCAGTGTTTTTCTTTTGAATTGTGTGTTTTTTCTCTCTTTTTTTCCCTCCTCAAATTACCGACAGGCTTGGTTTCGTTTCTTTCTTGGCCAGCAATTTGTGATTGCTGGCTGAATTGTCAAAAGTATTCTCCTTCCATCCTTTTTAATCAAGTCAAGCTCTTCGAAAGCTCTGTTCCCTGTTAGTATTACTCTTGCCTTTCTGCAGCTCTTGAGTTCAGCGTTTCTTTCGAGTTACTGCAGTACAGTATAGATACTTCTTGCTACCTCTTTTTCATCAAAACTAAATGCTTGTAAACAGTAAACTAAATTTCTTTTTTATTATCATGTAGTATAGCTTGTAAACAGCAAACCTTCTGCCTTGGAGTTCTCTCCTAGTCTATCTCTTTCGCATCGTAAAATAGTTATCGGACATATTTTCCTTTCCAACGGCAGAATAGTATGCTAAGCAAGTTCATCTCATCTTGCAGATTGACCGATCAGGAAGGGACGCCTCGTCTCGCGAGCTCGTTGAAGCGTCTCTGAGGAGTCTTATGCTAGTTTAACAAGGTACTACTGACAAACGATCAATTATCTACGCGATTTTCCTTTTCCATCAGACTGTTTTTTCTGCCTTCAGTAAAACAGGTTCTTATTCATATAATTCTTCGGTGAAAACACACACACACACACACACACACACACACACACACACTGGTGCAATTATTTGGTTATATGGTTTCTTGTGTTATTCCGATTATTTTTCCTGGCATAGAAATAGAAATCCACAAGCATATATTCTTGCTATCTTGATAACAAAGGAGGAGCACATAGCCCAAAACTTTCTTGATCCAATCTGAAAGCTGAAGGACCACCTGGGGCCTTTTTAGCCTGCGAATTCCCACGTCGCGCTGTCAGTTGATCCCACTTCGCCAGCAAAAATTTTGCAGAGGGCTGCTACTTCAATTAGACATGGTTGAACCCTGCCAAAAACATTGCCTGAACCTCAGAACAAGCTGTTTTTTTTTGTTCAGTTTGTGTTTTGCCAAGATATTTCACGCAACTGCTTTACAAAAACCTGCAGTTCTAATTAGTGACATCAGCATGTCATGTGCCGTCTCATAGTAAAAACAATCTGTACGCTCATGTTAAAATTGGTCCGAACTTCTTATCAATGCACTTAATTTCTGTCAATTGCAGGGAGCTGTAAGTGGAATATTTTAATCTGGTGAACACTGAACTTGTGCTGAAACCTGACCGAGTTTTGTTCCAAGAAAGCTGGTTCTGCATACCATCTATGCTCGGTTGCAATCTCGGTCAGCGAGTGATCAGAACTTGAGATGGCTACCTACTACTCGAGCCCCGGTAACGAAAGAGAGTCGCATGACATGTACTCCAGAGACCCGGGCAGTGGGTCCTACCCGATGTCGTCGGCTCTAGGCAACTTGCTCTATCTGAACAACCCGTCTCCGGGGCCATACACGGAGTTCAGCGGCATCCTGCAGTCTCAGCAGAACTGCATGGAGATTCCTGGCCACCATGGTCACCATTCCGCAATGTCCCACGACTCGTCGGCGAGGGAGTCCGACATGCTTGCGCGCTCGTTCGGTCATGTGAAGGATATGAAGAATGAGATGCTGATGCACATGATGGATGGATCACAACAGAGTGGTACCGGTGCTGAACTGATCCATGACGATGCACACAACGGCGCGCAGTTTGAGTTTGGTGTTCTGAACAACCATGGCTCACCAAATGTTCCGTCAGGGCCAGGCCAGGGGCTGTCTCTGAGCCTCAACACGCAGATCCTGGCCCCTTCCTTGCCTTACTGGTCCATCAAGCCAGACATGTTGACGCCGAGCTCCTACCACGACAGTCTCAGAGTCGACGACATCCGGATGAAGAACATGCAGTCTGAAGCCTCGCGCGCGATCCGGCACTCGAGGTATCTGAAAGCGGCACAAGAAGTGCTAGATGAGGTTGTGAATGTTTGGAAGAATATAAAGCAGAAGGCTCAGAAAGAGCAGGCTGAACCAGGGAAAGCAGATGGCAAAGAGACTGATGGTGGGCCGAAAAGCGAGGGACCGCAAGAATCTGGCGCAAATGCTGTACCCGAGCTTTCCACTGCTGAGAAGCAAGAACTTCAGAACAAGATGGCCAAACTGATGGCAATGTTGGATGAGGTCTGTGACTGTTAAATTGCTTTCACCTTTCTTCTGAAAATGACAGTGCAATGCCAATCTGTTTTTAGCTCATTGTTACTATTTTTCGATAAAGGGCGCCTTTATTATTTAAAGAGTTTTTGCTGTTACTATTTTAGCTATTTCTAAACAGTTAGTTTTACTATAACAGTGTGATGTTAGCGAATCAATTTGTACATTTTGGATAAAATTGACAAATCTTCTATACATTACGAAGGTTGCTTCAGATTTCCCACAAATTATTCTGACATTGAGAAAATTATTTACTTCAGGTGGACCGGAAATACAAGCACTATTACCACCAAATGCAAAATGTGGTTTCATCCTTTGACGTGGTGGCTGGGCCTGGATCTGCCAAGCCTTACACCGCGGTTGCTCTTCAGACAATCTCGCGGCATTTCCGTTGCTTGAAGGATGCCATCAATGATCAGATCAACGTTATCAGAAAGAAGCTCGGCGAGGAAGAGAATTCATCTGGCAAGGAAGGAAAATTGACCCGTCTCCGGTACATCGATCAGCAGCTGAGGCAGCAGCGAGCTTTCCAGCAGTACGGTATGATCCCGCAGAACGCTTGGAGACCGCAGAGGGGACTGCCTGAAAACTCGGTTACGGTTCTCCGCGCTTGGCTTTTTGAACACTTCCTTCACCCGTAAGTTTCTTCCTTCATGCTGTTCTTTCCAGTAATCCTTTTGTTTCATGTTTCTTATCGTTCTTCGTACTAATTTTACAGGTACCCGAAAGATTCAGAAAAGCTAATGCTAGCTAGGCAGACTGGCTTGACAAGGAGTCAGGTAATACTACTTGTCTCTTCCTGTTCTGAAATCATTGATCTATGATTCATGTTCTTTCTATAGGAAAAAACTTTGAATTCATGTAAACATGATAGTGTCCTATATATTTAATATATTTACTTGCATCTGTATCCATGAAACATGAAAGCAAATGTAGAGGCTGTTCGGACGGATCGAAAATATTACTGCTTGTCGTCATTGCACAGTGCACTACTTGTGTTTATTTGAATTCATTGTTCAAGTTGTACTTTCACAGTGCACTGCTATTTGTGTTTGTTCAGGGAGTTGATCCTTTTATTGCTTCATGATCTTTCCAGATTTCGAATTGGTTCATCAATGCTCGTGTCCGGCTTTGGAAACCGATGATCGAAGACATGTACAAAGAAGAGACTGGTGATCTGGAGCAAGACTCCAACTCTTCCTCCGACAACCTTCCGAGAAGCAAGAACAAAGTGGCAACTTCAGAAGAAAACGAGGATCTGAAGAACGCCAGGGCTCGGGTCTGCGAAACCAGCCAGCTAAGCGACTCGAGGGCCAGCATCGGCGCCATGAACGTCGGCGGGGCGCCTCTCGGGTTCCACAACGAGGCCAACCATGACGACAGTTTCATGAACCTGATGATGAAGGAGCATCGATCGGGTGAGGCGGATGGGGGCCTCCTCCTCCACAACGCTGCCGTCGCGCAGCACTCGGACGAGAACGCGCGGTTCATGGCCTACCACTTGGCAGGGCTCGGTGGTAGGTACGGGAACGGCAACGTGTCGCTGACGCTGGGCTTGCAGCACCCCGGCAGCGGCCTCTCGGTTCCGAACGCCCAGGCGAACTTCCCCGGTGTCGGCGACGACGACGACATCTACAACGCCGCCGGTGTGCCTCTCGGTGTCAGCATAGCGTCTTCGGACTATGAATCTATGAACCAGATGGACCAACGGCAGCGGTTTGAGCAGTCACCTCTGCTGCATGATTTTGTGGCCTAGATGATGATGATGATACATCAGGAAAGGACAATTGACACAAGAATTGTAAAACTCCTAGTGGCAGAAGAATAACATGCCTGAACTGAAAGAGCATGGGGTTGTAGCTTGTAGTTGCCATTGGATACAGGAGAGGTATAGCAGGGGATGTAATATAAGCATAGGTGCTGGGGGTGATAGGGGTAAAGAAATCTTTTGTAAAGATGAAAAAAATGGAATTACTATACGTGTAAAAGCTTGTGATTTGAGCAACAGTATTGTAAAGTAATGGCCACTTTTAGGGATGCCCTAGTAATAGTGAACACTGCTACATGCATGGTGGCTATTTTTGCTCTCTTTTTACCCTGCACAGCAAGCTTATATGTTTCTTGCATATAAAAAATATATAATGGGAAATTGGCAGTGTCTGAATCTTAAAAGGGCACCATAATTTAAAGTTGAAGAGTTCTACATATATATAGTCAAGTCTAATGTTATATGTTGATCCAAATTCTACAAAATAAAGGCCAACTTTTGACGGAGCGGAACGAGGGTCGTCGCCGGATCGTTGATGACCTAGGTTACCGCCGCTATATAAACCTCTTTGTTGCGACCTCGGATCGTTAAGGATCCTAAGTCCCTGTGATTAACATGCTAGTCCCTGGATCAATAGCTAGCACTTCACAGTCGATGAATATCATGTAAAACACAAGTCATTATTACACGAATAATCCAGAGTATAATTATTACAACTTGCATAGCTTATAGCTAGCTCAAATAAAACAGCGGAAACTAAGTAAAACTTGAGTCCATCAACGCCTCAGGCTAGTTGCGTGAAGACCCGCGATCCCTACGCACCTTTCAATCTTCGGATTCTGCACATAAGACGTGCAGCCAACAAGTTGGGTCCATACTTTGAATGTATTGGCAAATTACACCAAGGAAGAGTAAGACTATCTCTACATGCAAGGCTATGAGTAGGCTCTAGGGTTCATTTGCGTAACGCCAATTTTATCAATGTAATAAGAAAAGAGGAAGAAGGTTTTCCCTACTTTGTAAACTTTGATAAATAGTATAGGGTCGAATGGAACACGTGGATATTACTCACCAAGTGCCCAATCAACCTAGCACTTGGATATTACGCACCAAGTTCCCAAAATCCCACCCAATGGCGATATTACTCACGCCCTGGGTTTATAAAACGTAAGTTTGGAAAAGAGAGAGAGGAAGATCTTCCAGAGGCTCCATCCTTCAGATGCTCAATGTTGTTCTGTTTCCGTGAACACGGCTGATCGATCAGATTGCAATACTCTCGAGAGGTTGTGCACTTTCCCCACAATCCATGATAGAGGCCTTTTACAGACAAGACCATGGCGAAGCCTTCCCTTAGTAGCCCCTCTACCAGCTGGATCCAACCGTGCCAAGAACCTCCAAATGTTGGTACCCCGGTGAGGTTTCCCACTAAGTACTAAGCCAAGACAGAGCCCATATGTATTGTAGTTGCACGGGAAGCTTCTGAATTTCTGAAACGTGGCAGACTTCTTTGAATCCTGGGCAGCCGTCCTCCACCAAAATTCCCATTCGTTGTCCCGAGAACCATTCCGTCCAGAAAAAAACTTAGTTTTATTTTGAAGGGAGTTTTGGAGAAGAAAAGTTCGCTCGAGAGAGCTCTCATACTTGGAAAATTTTGAGTCTTTCGAACCCTCCCAACGGTACTTGATATTAACAAGTATATCGCATAGCAAGCATAACTTAGAAAAACAGGGTAACCTATTGGGATGGAAAATCCTAAGCATAGAGCTACTCATGGCATACTACAAAACCGCACTTGCAAAATAGTACTAAGAAATCTACCAAAATCCTACACATGCACGCTATAGAATTTTGAAGAGTAAAACATGCATAGTCAAAACTAGGACCTAAATATGAACAAGTGATGTAACTTGCCTTGATCCGAGCAGCAATCTACACAACAGTACTCCTCAGCGCACTCCGAGCAATCTAACGAAGCAACAAGGATCCAATCACAATTTGCACAAAACAAGTCACGAAGTCAAATATGCATGCATGCAACATGGTAATATGCAAGGGTGGATTTGATTTCGACCAAGGGTTTTAACCAGGGGTGTTGTTGAGTTGGGATGTCATTAGAATTGATTTCCCACAGATTTTAAGTATTTTGGGTTAAACCCTAATTTACCAAGCTCAAAACTAGATCTATAACTCCAATTTTCTTCGAGACAGATCTGAACACCCTAAGCAATATATGACAATTTTCTACAGAAGGTCTCGACGATACAAAGCCAACGCAACAAGAATCAACTAAAACGGAGCTACGGATAATTTTCTAGAATTAAAATACTCTAATCTAAACTTTTAATTCTACTGCAAGATTTCTGTGGCAAAACAGTAATATTATTGTGGATCTGTGTTCTACTCGAAAATATGAATCCAACGGTATATCATACGCAATTTTTGGACTAATATTCGAATTTCTATGAATTTTACGAGATTGGAGCTATTTCTGCCTATTTTAAAAAGAAAACAAAAAGGGCCAGAGAGGTGGCGACACGTGGCGGCTCGGGACTGGTCCGCCAGGCGCGCGTGACGCGACGCGGTGGCGACGCGGCGTCGACGTGGCGCTGGCACGCGGCGCGACGCGGTTGGCCGGGCCGTTGACCGATTTGGGGGAGAGGAAGGGGCGGCGACTGGCGGTGGCGGGGCTCCTCCGGCGATGGTCGGCGGCGGCGGCGGTGCTCCTCCGGCCCGGCGAGCTAGACGACGGGGACCGGCTCCTCGTCGCTGTCGCGTTCTCGGGGGCGGCGGCGATCCTCCCTTCCCGAGGCGACGGCGGGCGGCGGCTACTAGCGGTGGAGGCGGCGGCGCTCCGGCGAGCAATCGGCGGCGGCTCGACGGCGGCGGTGGAGAAAAAAGACTAGGGTTTGCTTGGGGAGGCGTGCCCGGTTTATATAGGGGCGAAAACTTGGCGCGGGGGTCGCGGAGTTCGCCCCGGAATCGCCGGCGGTGGTTACGCTAACGCGGCGGCGGCGTCGTCCTCGAGCCGGACTCGGGGAGGAGGCGGCTGACGGGCGGGCCCTGCCTGTCGGTCGGCTGCACGCGGGAGCGGGCTGGCGCGGCTGCTGGGCCGGCCCACACGCTACGCGCCGCTCGCTGCTGGCTCGGTCGGCCCGGTTAGGTTAGGTTTCGTTTTTTTTTTTGTTAATTTCTGAATTGATATTTGTTTAGTAACTTTTGCAAACAGACGTCGAATTAGACGAAATTTGTTTCTAAAATTTTGTAAAAAGAAGAGGGTTAGAACAGGACTATAAAATAACCCTTTTGCAAAGATTTTGGTGGTTAAAAAGGTTAAAAAGCTTTTTACCCCTTTTGTCTATAATTGACTATGGGGTTTGAGAAAATACCTGATGCAAATTTTTGATATGTGATGCCATGATGCAATGATATGCATGCTTCTAGTATCATCTGTAATTGCAAAATTTGGGATGTTACAAACCTACCCCCCTTAAGAAGAATCTCGTCTCCGAGATTCAGGTTGGTTAGCAAATAGGTGCGGGTGTTCTTTCTTCAGGTCTTCTTCACGTTCCCATGTGGCCTCTTCCTCGAAATGGTGATTCCATTGAACTTTGCAGAATCTGATAGTCTTGGTACGAGTAATTCTCTCGGCTGTTTCCAGGATCCTGGTGGGCTTTTCCTCATAGGTGAGATCGTTTTCCAATTAAACTTCTTCCAATGGAACCTGGTGGGCTTTTCCTCATAGGTGAGATCGTCTGGATTGGGCTATTTTTAACCTGTCTTGGATCTGTCTCACTTTTTCTTCGGCATCCTTGATCAGTTCAGGTCCAAACAGACTACGTTCTCCAACCCCACTCCATAGCAGCGGAGTCCTACACTTTCTGCCATAGAGAACTTCAAATGGAGCCATCTTGATGCTAGTTTGGTAGTTGTTATTGTATGAGAATTCCGCATATGGCAAGTTATCCTCCCAGCTAGACCCATAGTCTAGCGCACAGGCTCTTAACATGTCCTCCAAGATATGATTAACTCTTTCCGTCTGTCCATCGGTTTGTGGGTGGAAGGCGGTACTAAACTCCAGTCGTGTCCCTAGAGACCCTTGTAGCTGTCGCCAAAACTTAGAGGTGAACTGGGTTCCTCTATCAGAGACAATCCCCTTGGGTACACCATGAAGACTTACGATCTTTGACATGTAAATCCTGGCAAGTTTAGCACTCGTATAGGTGGTCTTTACAGGAATGAAGTGGGCCACTTTTGTGAAGTGGTCGACCACTACCCAGATGGAGTCATACCCAGATCGAGTCCGGGGTAGTCCCGTGATAAAATCCATGCCTACCTTGTCCCACTTCCCATCGGACACAGGTAATGGCTGCAGCAGTCCTGCTGGCTTTTGATGTTCGGCCTTAACTCTGTTGCATACGTCACACAAGGAGATATATTCAGCAATTTCTCTTTTCATGTTGTTCCACCAGAATCTTTCTTTCACATCCATGTACATCTTTGTATTACCTGGATGAATTGAGTAGGGCGAATCGTGAGCTTCCTAAAGGATTAACTTCCTGATATCAGGGTCATCGGGAACGCACAGACGTTTCTCATACCAAAGTGTTCCTTGTTCATCCGTGTGAAACCCTTTTGCTTTACCCTTGCTTATATTAGCTCTTATTTCTTCCAACTCTTTGTCCCCCTCCTGGGCCTCTTTGATTTGGTCTAGAAGTGTTGGCACTATCTCCATAGTGGCTAAGTATCCTTCCGGTACTATTTCCAACCTAAGGTCCTTGAATTGTTCACACAAATCATTTGGAAGTTCTCCCACGGTAAGTCCATTTACATAGACCTTCCGGCTTAAGGCATCAGCCACAACGTTGGCCTTTCCAGGATGGTACTGCAGGTCCAAGTCATAGTCCTTGATGAGCTCAAGCCATCTCCTTTGCCTCATATTTAACTCCTTTTGAGTGAAGATATACTTGAGACTCTTGTGATCCGTGAACACATCACAATGTTTGCCCATTAGATAGTGTCTCCATACCTTGAGCGCATGCACAACTGATGCTAGTTCCAAATCATGTGTGGAGTAGTTATTCTCATGGTTCTTAAGTTGCTGAGAGGCGTAAGACACTACTTTTCCATCTTGCATCAGTAAACTACCAAGTCCTTGTCGAGAAGCGTCGCAATAGACTTGGAAATCCTTTTGGATATCAGGGAGGCACAAAACTGGTGCTGTTACTAGACGCTTCTTTAATTCCTGAAAACTTACTTCACATGCCTCGGTCCATTGGAACTTCTTCTCTTTCTTCAGCAACTCTGTCATAGGCTTCGCTATCTTGGAAAAGTTTTCAATGAATCTTCGGTAATATCCCGCAAGGCCCAAGAAACTCCTAATATCACCCACATTCTTAGGAGACTCCTATTCTGTCACGGAAGCTACCTTACTTGGGTCCACGGAAACTCCTTTAGCTGACACAATATGGCCAAGGAAACCCACTTCTTTCAACCAGAACTCACATTTGCTAAATTTAGCATACAACTTGTGTTCCCTTAACTTTTCCATGATTAGGCGCAGGTGCGTCTCATGTTCCCTCTCGTCCTTGGAGTATATGAGTATGTCATCAATGAATACCATAATAAACTTATCCAAGTACTCCATGAACACCTTGTTCATCATAGTCATGAAGTAGGCTGGGGCATTGGTTAAGCCCAACGATATCACAGTGTATTCGTACAATCCGTATCTTGTGGTGAAAACTGTCTTGGGTACATCCTGTTCCCGGATCTTTAGCTGGAAATATCCTGATCGGAGATCAATCTTAGAGAACACACTAGCTCCCTTTAATTGGTCAAACAGGTCATTAATATTGGGTAGAGGGTACTTGTTCTTGATTGTCACTTCGTTCAATGACCGGTAGTCCACGACTAGTCTCTTGGTTTTATCCTTCTTCTCCACGAATAAGACAGGTGCTCCCCAAGATGACGCACTTGGTTGAATGAAGCCTTTGTCCAATTGCTCTCTAAGCTGTTTCTTAAGTTCCTTCAACTCGTCCACATCCATCTTGTACGGTCTCTTTGCTATTGGTCCAGTACCTAGCATCAAGTCAATGAGAAACTCGATGTCACGGTCGGGCGGCATCCCTGGCAATTCTTCCGGAAACACATCTGGATACTCCTTTACAATTGGCACAACGTCCAAACTAACCCCCTTAAGAGAGTTCACCATACTTCCTTCGAGTGCGAAAGCTGACTTAAAGCGGATCCTTTTCTTTTCCGGAGTCATGAGTGCGATAGTCCTTTTGGCACAATCTATGACTCCCTCATACTCGGTCATCCAATTCATGCCCAAAATTATGTCTAAGCCTTGTGATTCCAGAACGACTAGGCTGGTGGGAAAGGTGTGCGCCCCCATTCTTAGTTCTAACCCACGGCATCCAAAGTTTGCCACTATTTCTCCTCCAGGAGAACTTACCCTTAGGGGAGTACTAATAGTCTCCGTAGGTATCTTGCCTCTATCCACAAATACCCTTGATATGAATGAATGCGATGCACCAGTATCAAAAAGAACAACTGCAGGTGTGGAGTTAAGCTTGAACTTACCAATCACGGAGTCAGGTGCCTCACGAGCATCCTCCACGGAGACATGATTCACCGTGGCTTTAATGAACGGGTTCGGCTTCTTCCCATTTCCATTACCATTGATATGGTTGTGTCCATTGTCGTTTCCATTACCATTCCCATTCTTCATCTTTTCGGGGCAAGTAGTTGCATAGTGCCCTGTCTTGTTACACTTGAAGCATGTCACTTCACTCAGATCCTTCCCATTGCCATTTCCATTGTGGTGCTTATGGCCGTTGTGGTTATGTCCTCCATGACGATGACCGTTGTGCTTGTGGCCACTGTGGTTGTGGGGTGGTGGTGACGAAGTGCGTTGCTTCTGATATGGGGCAGAGTTGTGCTTGTGTGAGGTGGACTTTCTCTTCCGGTTCTCTATACTCCTTTGCTTTGCTTCAACTACCACTGCCCTATCCAGGAGTTCCTGGTGGTTATCGAACTTCAGAGCCACAAGCTGAATAGATATTTCATCATTAAGTCCCCTCGAGAACTCCTCTTGTCTTTTGGCATCAGTGGATACATCATCAGGTGCATAACGTGCCAGCTTGTTGAAAAGGTCCCCATACTCGGAGACAGAGCGGTGTAGTTGTTTCAAGTCGCGGAACTCATGTCTCTTAAGTGACATGACCCCCGCGGCTACGTGATGGGTACGAAAGGCTGCTTCAAACTGGTTCCAGGTGATAGCTTCAATATCGGGGTGGGTGACCTGGTAGTTATCCCACCATTCAGCAGCTGGTCCCTCAAATTGGTGCGCGGCAAAGCGCACCCTATCAGCTCCAACAACTTGGATGGTGTCTAGCTTCTTGTTGATAGTGCGGAGCCAGTCGTCTGCCACAATTGGCTCAGAACTACTTGAGAAAGTTGGAGGGTTCAACCTCAGGAATCGAGTCAAGCGATCCTGTTGGGGCGGTGGGGGTGGCGGAGGCGGCGGGTTGTTGTTGTTGTTGTTGTTGTTTTGCATGTTTTGAGTGAGGAGTTGGATCAGCTGATTCTGGGAGTTCAGAAGTTGTGCTATCTCTGTGGGCATGTTGTTATTGTTGTTTCCACGTCTCGCCATCTGGAGAGTTTGGAAGGCGAGTTAAGAAATAGATAGAAAGTCTAAGGAATAAACTCCTACCCTTATGTAGACAAGAGAAGAAAACACACGTGAAAAGCAAGGCACACAACACAAAAATCCACACACTCTACCAAGTTTAACTAACCAATATAAGATTTTTGGTACTCATTACAATCGCGAATAACGTTCGACTATAGAACTAAAGGTGGTCCAACTACTCTACTCATCATCCACTTCCTCATCCTCAATGATGAAGCCTTCCTTTTCCAGCAGTGACTTGTATAGCTCCATGTCCCTCGACGTGGCTTCAAGCTTCTCTTGAAGTTCCTTCATCTCCTGTGGCTCCGATGTTGCAGCTTCGAGCCTTCCTTGAAGTTCCTTCACCTCTTGCAGTTCCTGGGTAGCAGCTTCCAGCTTCGCTCGGAGTTCCTTCTTCTCCTTTTGTAGCTTCTTGATCAAACTTGACCCCATAGTCACGGGCGTGATCTTCTCCTCCAAGCTCCTCTTGGCTGCTCGCAGGTCCTTCAACATGGTGGCAAGGTTCTTGAACTCCATCTCGTTCTTTGCGAGCACTAGACTTTGTTCTCTAATCTTCTTGTTCTTATCTTGCACCCTCTTCTCTTGATTAGCGAACCTTTTGTCTTGGGCGGTGAGCTCCCCTCCTAGGGACCTGATCTTCTCTTCCAGCTCCTCGATCTTCTCGTCCTTCTCCTTGACTAGGGCACAAAGCTCGTCATTCCTCACGATCTCAAGGCAGCTCCCCTTCTGAAGATCATTGATGTGGAACTCCAAGTCTTGATATTGGATTCTTCGACACTTGCATGTCTTCCTTTCCTCCGGGGTTAACTCAATTGGAACACCCTTCTCATCACGTCTTCCAAAGAGTTTGATGTAGTGGCCTTCAACCTCTTCATGGTGGCGTCCGCAAAGGCGTTCAATGAGCTCTTGCAAGCAAATGCTAAGTCCTTTCTCCTTAGAGTCGCTGGTGATGTTGAGTACAATGGCCTCCGTCTTGGGTTCTATCTGACTGCGCCCTGGTTGAATGACTTCAATTGCCCAGCATCCTTCCTTGTGCATCTTCCTCAACTCGCTTCCCTTGATTGATGGCATGGGTAACTGCAGTGTCTTGATGATGGCCAGAAGGCATTCCCCGAAGCGCGGACACTTGATGTCTTCGGCGGTGCCGTAGTAGAAGGCCGTCATCTTTAGGTTAGGAGAGAGAAAATTAGACACAAGGTGATAAGGAAGAGAAAATACTAGAAGAGTACAAATAACTTAGAAGAATATAGAAAGCAAACACACACGGTAAAGGTGGTTTCCAATCCTAGGGGTCACATCCTACAGGCAACTGATACCATCTGTTGCGACCTCGGATCGTTAAGGATCCTAAGTCCCTGTGATTAACATGCTAGTCCCTGGATCAATAGCTAGCACTTCACAGTCGATGAATATCATGTAAAACACAAGTCATTATTACACAAATAATCCAGAGTATAATTATTACAACTTGCATAGCTTATAGCTAGCTCAAATAAAACAGCGGAAACTAAGTAAAACTTGAGTCCATCAATGCCTCAGGCTAGTTGCGTGAAGACCCGCGATCCCTACGCACCTTTTAATCTTCGGATTCTGCACATAAGATGTGCAACCAACAAGTTGGGTCAATACTTTGAATGTATTGGCAAATTACACCAAGGAAGAGTAAGACTATCTCTACATGCAAGGCTATGAGTAGGCTCTGGGGTTCATTTGCGTAAAGCCAATTTTATCAATGTAATAAGAAAAGAGGAAGAAGGTTTTTCCTACTTTGTAAACTTTGATAAATAGTATAGGATCGAATGGAACACGTAGATATTACTCACCAAGTGCCCAATCAACCTAGCACTTGGATATTATGCACCAAGTTCCCAAAATCCCACCCAATGGCGATATTACTCACGCCCTGGGGTTTATAAAACGTAAGTTTGGAAAAGAGAGAGAGGAAGATCTTCCAGAGGCTCCATCCTTCAGATGCCAATGTTGTTCTGTTTCCGTGAACACGGCTGATCGATCAGATTGCAATACTCTCGAGAGGTTGTGCACTTTCCCCACAATCCATGATCAAGGCCTTTTACAGACAAGACCATGGCGAAGCCTTCCCTTAGTAGCCCCTCTACCAGCTGGATCCAACCGTGCCAAGAACCTCCAAATGTTGGTACCCCGGTGAGGTTTCCCACTAAGTACTAAGCCAAGACAGAGCCCATATGTATTGTGGTTGCACGAGAAGCTTCTGAATTTCTGAAACATGGCAGACTTCTTTGAATCCTGGGCGGCCGTCCTCCACCAAAATTCCCACTCGTTGTCCCGACAACCATTCCGCCCAGAAAAAAACTTAGTTTTATTTTGAAGGGGGTTTTGGAGAAGAAAAGTTCGCTCGAGAGAGCTCTCATACTTGGAAAATTTTGAGTCTTTCGAACCCTTCCAACGGTACTTGATATTAACAAGTATATCGCCAGCAAGCATAACTTAGAAAAACAGGGTAACCTATTGGGATGGAAAATCCTAAGCATAGAGCTACTCATGGCATACTACAAAACCGCACTTGCAAAATAGTACTAAGAAATCTACCAAAATCCTACACATGCACGCTATAGAATTTTGAAGAGTAAAACATGCATAGTCAAAGCTAGGACCTAAATATGAACAAGTGATGTAACTTGCCTTGATCCGAGCAGCAATCTACACAACAGTACTCCTCAGCGCACTCCGAGCAATCTAACGAAGCAACAAGGATCCAATCACAATTTGCACAAAACAAGTCACGAAGTCAAATATGCATGCATGCAACATGGTAATATGCAAGGGTGGATTTGATTTCGACCAAGGGTTTTAACCAGGGCTGTTGTTGAGTTGGGATGTCATTCGAATTGATTTCCCACAGATTTTAAGTATTTTGGGTAAACCCTAATTTACCAAGCTCAAAACTAGATCTATAACTCCAATTTTCTTCGAGACAGATCTGAACACCCTAAGCAATATATGACAATTTCCTACAGAAGGTCTCGACGATACAAAGCCAACGCAACAAGAATCAACTAAAACAGAGCTACAGATAATTTTCTAGAATTAAAATACTCTAATCTAAACTTTTAATTCTACTGCAACATTGCTGTGGCAAAACAGTAATATTATTGTATATCTGTGTTCTACTCGAAAATATGAATCCAACGGTATATCATACGCAATTTTTGGACTAATATTCGAATTTCTATGAATTTTACGAGATTGGAGCTATTTCTGCCTATTTTAAAGAGAAAACAAAAAGGGCCAGAGAGGTGGCGACACGTGGCGGCTCGGGACTGGTCCGCCGGGCGCGCGTGACGCGACGCGGTGGCGACACGGCGTCGACGTGGCGCTGCCACGCGGCGCGACACGGGTGGCCGGGCCGTTGACCGATTTGGGGCCGTCGGATCTAGATCCGACGGTCGGAGAGGAAGGGGCGGCGACTGCTTACCGTGACGGCGGCGACCGATGGTCGGCGGCGGCGGCGGTGCTCCTCCGGCGATGGTCGGCGGCGGCGGCGGTTCTCCTCCGGCCCGGCGAGCTAGACGACGGGGACCGGCTCCTCGTCGCGGTCGCGTTCCCGGGGGCGGCGGCGGTCCTCCCTTCCTGAGGCGACGGCGGGTGGCGGCTGCTGGCGGTGGAGGCGGCGGCGCTCCGGCGAGCAATCGGCGGCGGCTCGGCGGCAGCGGTGGAGGAAAAAGACTAGGGTTTGCTTGGGGAGGCGTGCCCGGTTTATATAGGGGCGAAAACTTGGCGCGGGGGTCGCGGAGTTCGCCCCGGAATCGCCGGCGGTGGTTATGCTGACGCGGCGGCGGCGTCGTCCTCGAGCCGGACTCGGGGAGGAGGCGGCTGACGGGCGGGCCCCGCCTGTCGGTCGGCTGCGCACGGGAGCGGGCTGGCGCGGCTGCTGGGCCGGCCCACGCGCTACGCGCCGCTCGCTGCTGGCGCGCGCGGTAGATAGGTCCCCGGGCTGGCTCGGCCGGCCCGGTTAGGTTAGGTTTCGTTTTTTTATCTTTTATTAATTTCTGAATTGCTATTTGTTTAGTAATTTTTGCAAACGGACTCCGAATTAGACGAAATTTGTTTCTGAAATTTTGTAAAAAGAAGAGGGTTAGAACAGGACTATAAAATAACCCTTTTGCAAAGATTTTGGTGGTTAAAAAGGTTAAAAAGCTTTTTACCCCTTTTGTCTATAATTGACTATGGGGTTTGAGAAAATACCTGATGCAAATTTTTGATATGTGATGCCATGATGCAATGATATGGTGCATGCTTCTAGTAACATCTGTAATTGCAAAATTTGGGATGTTACACTCTTGTAAGCCACCGGTTGAGATAAGTTGCATCTGAGAAAATCCCCGGCGTTGTGTAAACACTTCTCGATATAGTGAAGTTTCACTGGCTAGTGCGCGTGGTTTTTTCCTCTCTTTGTTGGAGAGGTTTTCCACGTTAAATCCGTGTCCCCTTGCTGTGATTTCTTTTTCGTTCTTCGTTATTTACTTGTCTCAAAGCTAACATCTACGATGACATGTTCGAGCGTATGATGTACTTAGACATTTTAAAGTAATAACGAGGTTGTTTGTATCAATCGACAGAGGCTGGGGTATTTCCCCATTCCGAAAAAGAACTAGACATTTTTTAAAGGAATTGTAATAAAGTTGAAGAGTACTACATATATCTAATTGTCCACAATGACAAGTTCAAGCCACTAGTAGAAAACGGGTCTTTAGTCCTATTGGGGGATGACCCTAGGAAGGGTTGAGCCAGCAACCAGGGCATAAAGACAATGTCTGCCGATGTATAATAAGGTCAAAGCAAATACTGACCGAGATACCTGAAGGCCGGCCGAGTTACGGCCGACTTAGCCATGGTTGTGTCCACCCAACAAGACCTCAACCGACATAGAGCATATGTCGGCACTACCATGTTATGTGTTTGTAGGTATCAACTTGGCCGACTTAACCAGACGGGAGCCGGGTTACTAGTTGTCTTACAAAAGAAGGAAGGGATCTCCCCATGTTCAGCGCTTTAGAGCCACTGTAGAGAGAGCGCAAAAGACAGAGAGATGAGGACCAGGGGTACTGACCGACAAAGGTGACGCCGACTGACCATTGCTGGTCGGGTCACATGGCGGCACAGAGGCTTACGACATGGTCTCAAAGAGGCTTACGCCAGGGTCTAGCAGTCTTGCGCTAGGGAAAAGGGGAGCACTGTTTTGCTATTCTAAGAGGAGCATATTCGTAGAATATGCTCTCCACATATTCCCTAAGTGTAACCTGGCCACCCCTTTATAAGGTGAGCCAGGACGTCCAAGGAGGATGTCAGTTTTATCTAAAGATCTATATGATTTACTTTATTTGAAACACCATGGAAAAATGCTCTATAGATATTTTACTTGCTCATAATTCAAATAAACATGCTTTAGGAAAGGTTAAAGATATCATGGTTGAATTATATATGACATTTGTACCTATTGATTTTATTGTAATGGACATGGGGAGCAATACCTCAAGTCCTATAATACTTGGTAGACCCTTTTTGATAACCACAGGTGTAGTCATTGATATAAAAGAAGGAAATGTGAAGTTTCAGTTTCCTCACAAGAAATATATGTAACACTTTCCAAAGAAGGAGGTAGCAAAGAAGTACAAGCTATCCCATGAGTTCCACATCATTTAAACCAAGTAAGTAAAGCCTAGCTATATGGCTATAAAGAAAACGCTTTGCGAGAGGCAACCCGATTATTTTCTTTTAGATTTTTTCTTTGAACTCTTTCTATATAAAGAGAGTTTTGTTTTGGTTTTATTTATGTAATTTTTAATAAAGTACCAAGTCGAACCCATTTTGGATGTTAAAAAGTTGCTTAACATATGGAGTTCAAATTTATACAGAATAAGTTTTAGTGCAAGAATTTTTCTGATTTTTTTTGTAACTCAAATTGCGCTCATATTTACACAGAATTCACAACTTTTCATCCTCTATACGTACAAAAATTATCTAAAATTCCTGACATGTTTAAGTAGGCGAAAAAAATTGTTTTGCTCCTGCTGAAAATATGGACAGATTCTGCTATGTTTTGTTCTAACCATTCCCAAGTATCATAAAATGATTGTTATGAGTCATATTTTATGCTACGAATATGTAGAACATTATATGCTTGCTGGAACATTTTGAAAGAATTTTGTCTTTGATATATATGCAGCAACTATTATACTTTTGTGCCACTAATGTCACCGCTCAGAAAAGAGATGGGAGAAAAAGTTTCGTGTTGAAGTTTTTTGACAGGGAATAGAGGAACATCACACCAAGAGCAATTCAAGGATGGTGAAAACCATAAGTTTGGGGATGCCCAAGACACCCCATTGGACCTATTAAACTCTTGGTTTTCAAACCTCTAAACTTTGTTTTTCGAGGAACATAAAACTATCATAAAAACTTGGAGCATCTATTTTATTTATTTTAATTTTTGTTTTGCATTAAAAGGACCACCACCACTATTATTATAAATGTTTATGGTAGAGCTACGCAAAAGAAACTTTGTCTTAATGAGATTAAAAATGAATAAGAATGTCTTGGAGAAAAGGGAGATAAAAGCAAAAGGCTGAAATTCATGTTGTGTCTAGTTCTTAAGCTCAAATACTTTATATGAAGTATGATTTGTTCTGTGCATATTAATTTCTATCATTTGCTTGTGTATATTTATGTTAAACATTAAGGAGCAAGGTGAGATAATAAATACATTATGAACTAGATGGCACACTTTTTAGATCTCTTTTTGCCAAGCCTTCACAATACAAGTTAAGACTTGTTCGAAACCCCATAAATTAGACTAGGCATATCCATCTATTTGTGGCAAAAGCTACTTTCAAATATAGTATGTATGTTAATCCTCCAAACATTCTTTAAAACACATTTATTTATTTATTTATTTTAAAACTCATAAGAAAATAAGGTTTAGGGTGATACCACTATGAAAAAATTTGTGCTTTACTAGTACATCTTATTAGTTATTGTTGGCCAAACCATGCTATCATAGCACAAGATTTCAATATTGAATGTTGATAATTAATCATGAGTCCACATTCTTTCTTTGGACGAATCATCTTTTCCCAACCAACAAAGTGCAGCCAGTTTTCATCTTTCTGTTGTGACTCACATCACACTTGTGAGATCAAAACAGCCATGTACAAAAGCTTATCCATGAGTCGGAAGCTTGCGCCATGGTTCTAATTTTAAAAAAATCCCGCCATGTATAAAAGCTTATCCATGCAAGCTTGTATTCTCTTCCAAATCCTCTCTCGAGACATCTCGCTCTCGATCTTCCCACATAAACGGGAAAAGCCAAGGTACTTGTCACCATTCATTTCAGTTTGGAGACCCAGAACATGCATCACTTCGTGCCTAACCTGACTTGGTGTATTAGCACTAAGGCTGATCCTATTAGGAGTATCATAGCTAGTACATGCATGCCATCTTGACAAAAATCTGATGTGGCATAACAATTAATAAAAAAAGAGATGATTAGAGTATCATAGGATACCGTATCATAGCACGTAAAATTAAAAAATCCTCATGCAAATAAATCTTGTACAAAGTACTAGTATAATACTACCATATGATATCATACACTATGGAGATAGTATCATACACTAGTATCATATGCATGATACTAGTAGTATGATATTACCACTATGACCAGCCTAAAGAGAATACCAGATTTCTCACGGTTTACCATTTGCCCTGAACATTGCTCATGAATGGTGGGAATTTCATTAACATTGCTCATAACTGATGCCATTGCGCAGAACACTCATATGCATGATACTAATAGTATGATACTATCACTATGACCAGCCTAAAGAGAATACCAGATTTCTCACGGTTTACCATTTGCCCTAAAAATTGCTCATAAATCGTGAGGATTTCATTAATAGCAGCCCCCGCTTGTACATCAGCCTGAACATTGCTCATAACTGATGACATTGCACAGAAAACCATGCCACTGTATGGTACTCCCTCCGTCCCAAAATAAGTGACTTGAGTTTCTTTAAATTCACATGTACCTATGTACTAAAATATGTCTAGATACATCCGAATCTAGACAAACCCACGTCACTTATTTTGGGACAGAGGGAATATTAAAAACATCAGTTACCGACTGTCGTCAAGTATTACTTCAAAAATCATTCTATATTGAGAGGATAGCAATGGACGGAGCGCGATTTGACCTAGGATCACGATCAGATGAATATATATAGACTACATAAATGATCTTAGTGGGATTTTGCTTTATAAGATATAGATAAGCAGATGCTACTCTCAAAACAAAACAAAAAACATAAGCAGATGCTTTGTAATCTCTATATTCCTTATCCTTTACTTCTCAAATTACTACGCATATTAGTTTTGGTTAACGTCAAGCGTTGTCAAACTTGCTCATACTGATAAAACTTTCAGCCTAGTTGCACTATGTGTTATGTACACTAAGTCATAACTGTACTAATCAAGAGGCAGCCTGATACCGCCTTTTCTCCATCCCAGCTCAAGAGGCAGCAAGACGTTATGAACCTGTAAAAATCATGTAGACAAGATTAATCTCAAACCCTTTTCTGAATGGAACACAGCTGAATTAATCTCAAACATATATTTGGTGCAGATTTCTAAAGTACCTATAAAGATAGAAACTATAATTATTCTAAATCCACTCAAATTTGTGCTACTCCCTCCGATCCAAATTAGTTGACTCAAATTTTCAACATACTGATGTATCTAATACTAAATCATGTATAGATACAATCGAATCTAGACATATATTTGGTGCAAATTTCTAAAGTATCTATAAAGACACAAACTATAATTAGTCTAAATTCACCCAAATTTGTGTTACA
Source organism: Avena eriantha (assembly GCA_910589775.1). Lineage (NCBI taxonomy): Eukaryota > Viridiplantae > Streptophyta > Magnoliopsida > Poales > Poaceae > Avena > Avena eriantha. The sequence continues at coordinate 93,813,768 of OU342743.1, forward strand.
TAAAACAGCCAGACATGTCGGATCTGATCCACCTAATAAAATCCAAAAGCCCCCAATCAAACGGCTCAGAATAAGTGGTCTGCTGCAGCAGACTACCTGGACACGTCATGCCCCCAATCTGCGCACCCGCTTCAGCAGACCCTGATCCCCTCGAGAAAGCCCATCCAAAATCACACAACAACTCGCTCGATCTTCTTCATCTAGCCACTAATCAGCCCAAAGAAAACCATCTCGCTGAATCTGAACTCTGTCACAAAGAGTTCTGTTTCAACGGATCCCGCCACCATGCCACACCCACCCTCCTCTTCCGCCACCTCCCGACCAACCTCATCGCCCGTCCGACCATGCGCCATGGTTGGGTCAGGCAGTGAGAAGACGACTCGAATTTTTGGCCTGGGAGGTCACCAGGGCAGCCGGTCATCAACATGCTGCATGTGGAGAGCAGAGCGGCAACGAGGTAGGGCTTGCTGCGAGGGAGGACTCCACGCGCAGGTCAACCAGTATTGGTCCCCACACGGCTGCCCTCGCCTGCTATGTGCATCACAGATGTTCATCCGAGTGCAAGTGCACAGAGCGCTCGGCAAAATGCCAAGCAGGTCTCAACGACACTGGATCCTTGCCCGGAGGTTCACCGTGGCACGGAGTTGCTGGGTCCACGTGGTCCGCCTCCGAGGTGGTTCGCGCAAATTGCCAGAATGGCGCCGTTTGGGGCTACCTGTATGAACAGGGCTGGCGCTGAACAAAAGAGTGCTCGGTGGTGGTGCTTCTGCTAGCTTGCTTGAACTGCAAGTGTTGTAGAAGCAAGCTGTGCCATGGTGTGCTTGAGCCGGGATGACATGGCCGAGCAGACTGAGATAGTGTGGTGACCGACATGGTACTGCCATGATGGCGTTTCTAGACGATTGAGAACATGCAACGTGTATTTAATTGATGGTTGTACCGTACATGTCTCCAACTGGAGTATACCGTTGGGTGAGGAACATTCTATGGAAGGAAGATCACCGTCGAGGTTTACTACGAGTTGCTCGAGAGAGGCCTCGCGTCATGGCCAGGGGGATACTACTCATGTTTTGTGATTTCCGTTTTTTTTCTGAAGTGGTGGAATGTATGTTAATTGTTAATACTGCTGATGACTGCTTGCAATGCTAAAACAGCATGGTACGGTCCGTTCTGGTTTGATGCTTTGAAGGAAAGTGAAAACTCCTACGAGTTTCAGTTCAGATAGTGCAAATTTCAAATGATGTGCACATGTTCATGTACATTTTATATTTCTCTCATGTTACTTTATATGAGAATTAAGGTTATGTCAATGTGCACTTTTTTTTCCCGGTGGCACAATTGTGCTTATGGGTGCCTTGTTTAATAAAAAAAATGATGTGTTCAGAGTTATCTTATTCCCTTAAAAAATGTTACATGAGGAGTGTGTCGATTCAGCAGACAGGCTCCACGGAGCCCCTTTATCGAATCTATTTGAAATCGACATTTTGAAGTTTCAAAAAAATGCAAAAAAATTCCTTAGATGTATATAATGATGATTTGTATCTGCGGGCAAATAATCGTTGCAAAATATTCTGTATTCTGGCTGTGTAAAAATGACAAATTTCCAGATCAAGGGTACTGAACAATTCAAAATTCAAAAACCTTCAAATTTTTCAGGATTTAACATTTTTGTGAAGGCTGGAATACGAACTATTTCTAGCATCAATCATATTAAGAGAAATAAATATGACTAAAGACTGCTGGAAGGGCATTCATTCAGTTTTGTACATGCGTACCTTTCCATTTAGTAATATAATAAAGATCATCCTCTTCCTCCCAAGTAAGTGGTCGTCTTGGTAGAAAAGGATCATCTGTATGGCCAAGTCAACCAGATGAATTGTCATGTTTCAAGATTTTGCAACAGAATCATGGGACAAAATCTGCAACTAAACTGAGATGGACAAGACTCGATTGATAAATATGAATCATTTCACGGCTTCAATGAGAAACATATCACATTTATTTTTGTAACTATACACAAGATCTATGCTGTTTCATGACATCTAACCATTTGAATGTTAGTGTTTGCAATACATTTTGCTAATATATATCAGTAGATGCATGCAATGCACATGCACGTTTACTTTACTTGCCTGCCACATTTTGGCTACAATGTACTGAAGCAGACGTCCCTTCTGTAGCAGTTATGGCGTAAGTCCCTACACAGAGAAAAACATCTCTATTAAGGCGAATGTTCTGCCAACATGTAAATTGAGAAACAAATTTCCTCTAAGCTGATGCACAGAGTAACAAGGCATGACAAGCTATAAATACAAACATTATTTATCAGCCAAAAATGTTCCAAAAGTTTGTTCTCAGCCATGCTGGTGGCACACCAGCCATTCCCGAAAATCAATCATAAACTACCAAAATGTCCACAATACTCTCCCTCCATTCCAAAATATAAGATGTTTCAGCTTTTTTTCTGAAACACGTGTACCTAGACACCTTTTAGTGTGTAGGTTAACTCATTTTGCTCTGAACCTATATACTAAAAGACGTCTAGATACATGCATTTCAAAAAAAGGTTAAAACATATAATTTGGAACAGAGGGAGTATGTTGTAATAATATTATGATACTCAATTCTAAACATTTAATGGATGGATGCAGGCCTGTATTGAGACCTCAACTCTAAGTACCGTTATACTCAGTATAGTAATCACGTACTTAACTGTGTAAAATCAAGGATTATTACCCACCAAGGAAATCTTCCCTCCCTCCTTCAGTCAGTACCTCCCTCGCTCACTCACACACTAACTCACTCATAACATAATTCACGAGTTCATTGCATAATAGATATAACCTTCAAGTTTGACTTAAAACATACTTAATCTACAGAAGAGGTAAATGTGATAACTTCAGATTCACAATCAAAATGGACTATACTCTGTTAAAAGGGGAGATGCTTACTGCTTATTACGATCTCTCCACCATCTGATACATTTACAGTCAAATTTATCGTCCTTCGGAGACGTTCCTCAATGTGAAATACTTGAATCTGTAAATTGGATAATATTATTTTTTAGTGCTATGATCAGCATAAATCAAGCAAATCATAGCTAAAGTTAAAACGTAAAAGCAACTTACTGAAACATCTATGTCTTCATTCAAGTGATTTCCTTGATCCAAATGGTCCCAGCATCTGCCCAACAACATGTTTTCCAACTGACAATTACAGAAGTCAAGATCATAAAGTGTAACAGAAATATATAATCTTGTTCCATTTTAATTGAAACTCACTATATGTACAATGCACCTACCTCAACTGTAGTAGAAATGCATTCTCCATTAAAACGTTCAATAACATCACCAAAGGAGATGCCAAGTTTTTCAGCATGGGATTCTTTTGACACCTAATGTCAAATTGGTCATCATTACTCCATAATATGCATATGAGGAACACTTCTAAGAATACTAACAACAAGTCTGAAAATAAATAGCAGTAAACACTATATACCTCTTGAACAATAAGGCCATTCTCAATTTTATACACGCGCCACAGCTGCTCAACATGAATAGGGTCAAGAAGCTTGATGGAAGTAAACTTCATTCCAAGGTGGAGCCGAGGGATGCACCTTTACCAAACATAACCATTTAACACAACAACACATCTAAAAGATGGTATACAGAAGAATATGACTGTTTCACAGATGATGCATTTTCTTAATCAAGGTGGAATGTACGAGCCATGCATGGGAACAATCATAACAAGCAGAAAAAACAAAAAGAAACAAAGCATTAGCTTAACAACACTAGGGAGGAAGTCGTACCCAAACTTGTCCCACAAATCCAAGCACTTAACCAAGATACAAGAAGGAACAAAACACCCATTAACGTGCTTGTTAACCAGTCCCACGACCTTCCCATCCAAACCAATGACAGACCCTCCATCGTCATCACACTACAGTAGTGACAAATATGACAACAATTACAGTTCACGACAACAAAAACAGAAATATTGAATTGCAAAACGTAGTTAGAATTAATAAGTGTTACGTACTAGATAATCATCATTATTTTTATGGGAAAGGTAATCATCATTTCTTTTATGGGAAATGTAATCATTCTCTTGCTGGAAAAAGTACATGTAGTGACGCCTCTCATTACTTATTGGATTCCAACGCTCCACCATTCCGTGGGTTATCCTTAAATTCATATGGTCATCTCTTCCAAGCCGGAAAACGTCTTGACCGCAATGCACGCTGTCACTGAAAGAGGGCAACTGAATCGGTCCATCCACTCTAATGACCTTAAAAAGGGCAAGATCATAATGCTCCTGGTGGTAGAGGTAGTGGCCTTTTGCAGTTTTGTCATCCAGTAAATGAACAATAACCTGAAATGACAGCTGCAAATATTATGGCACTACACTACCATTTGAGTTTAGCAACTGAGACATGACAAATAATTAAAATGAACACTAGTGAATGAAGGAATATAAATGGACAAGTGAGCGTTAAGAAAGAAACTCACGTCAGCTTTAATATTGTACTCATCTCTGCCTTTCCAGTGGTTTTCTGTGGGATGCTTTGAGCGAATCAGATGCGCAGTTGTCAGAACGATGCCTGTCTTGCTCTCCTCATCCCATTTGATCCACAAACCACAGCAATCAGCCAGCGGCTTCCCATCTGCAAGTATCAAACAGAAAACCACAACACCTGGTCAGCAATACTATTAATCAGCAAGCATGATGCTACAACGTACGTACCGACGGAAGATGAGAGCCTGATGATAGATTTGGCAGCATGAAGCACCACCCTTTGTGCAGTTTCACGGATCGGAAGAAGATGTGTATGCTCAATCAGGCATGAAGATTCCAAGTTGCCCTTATGTGGGAAATTGAAGAGATGATACCGATGATCTACAGAGAATCGTACAAGTAACTAAGCGCGCACAATGGGAGGATGCAAACCTGAGAAGAATAGAGGGATTGGGGCAGGGGATTACCTAATTTCGCTCGGTATTTGATTCTGGCCTCCTTGAAGGCGGCGAGTGTCTCCGGATAGGCAGCCGGATCTTTGCGCTCGTTGGGAATGTAGGGCTTGCTGATTGGAGATTTGGGTGTGAAGGAGGAGAGCTCCTCCCCCGCCTCCTCGACTGCGCCGCCCGTCTTGGTCATCTCGTCGACTCGCGCGCCATCTGTTTCAGTCACGGACTCGTCCTTATCGTCCTGATCATCTACAGAAAATCGTACAGCAGGAACAAGTAAAGACCCCGTATGCAGCAATCTGTCACGGGTGAGGAGGAAAATAGGTTAGGGCAAAATTACCTCCAACTCCTCTCATCCCCATCTCTGGACGTGCATGCTGGAGGGCGCCCCGATCGCCGGGCTCGCACACCGGAGGGCCGGACTCCAGCTCCTCCCCCGACGGCGACGGCGACAGGTTTCTCTTCTTATTTGCTTCCCTCTCCGTGTCTGTCCCAGGATCGCGGATCCTGTCGGGCTTGGTCATCTTCTCTGCTCGGCGAGTGCGTCGCCGCCACTGCACCGGAGACGGCGGACTAGTGTTGGGGATTGGCGGAGACGAGGTGGCGGGGAAGTGGAGACCTAGGGCGACGAGGGTGGGGGAACGTCGTGGCCTACGGAACTGGATATGGGCCCGAACTTGATGTCTTGGATCGGGTACCGGAAAACGGTTTTCGGAGACGCCCAAGCTTTGGCAGACGTGTAGAACAATTTGCGGTTTGTTCAATTGCTCTCCTTTTTTACGATTTTTTTGAATGAGATATTTTTTACAAACTAAGGAGTTTTTCTAAGTACAAAGAGACATAATAAAAGTAAAAAAATACAAGTGTTTGGACTACCTAGCAACGACTGCAATCACTAGCGCGAGCTAAAGACGCATCGTCGTCCTTGCCCCTTTATCACCGGAGCCGGACAAACTTTGTCATTGTAAAGCTTGTTGTAACAGACAGACAAAAGTCATCGAGCTAAGGTCACGAAGGACTAGCGCACCAGAGCAGCAACCATGTCCATCGATGACAACCGTAGATCGAAAGAAACTGATATGAGAATACACCAACGAAATACGAAAAGGACCGGATCCAGCAAGATCCGTCGGACACACAACTCCACCCGCCCTAAGCGGTGCTAGAGACACCATCGGAGTAAGAATAGAGCAGGGATGATCTTATTCTGACTTCAGAACATAACCACCACCTCAACATCCCCAAGAATACACTAAAAACAGCTAAACAAAGTATGAAAAATCACCCGCCGACAAGAGGTCATGGTCCGCCACACCTCCAAGACTCCGAAGGACACTGAAGGGGGATAGAGGGACGGCAAGAGGACGGAACCCTAGATGGGTTTTGTTTCTCGCTGCCGCCTTCTCATTGTGTCTTTGCGTACCGGTTCGGTTGTGGGTCAAAGAAGCTATTGGCATGAATTAAGGAGCCTAGGGCACATATTTCTATAGCTTAAGCCTGAGCAGCTGCGTGCGTTCTGAGGCCATCTGCCGATTTTGTTTGTCTGGATGGTGGGTCCATAGAGCACACCGAGCGGTGGAAAGATCCTTCTTCGGTATTTCCTTCCCACCTTCTCTTCCTCTCCCGACCCCATCGTCCGCGTCCCCCTCTCTCTCTTCTCCTGCGTCGCCCCCTCGCCTCCCGCCTAGCCGAAGATGGCATTGGCCGCTGGCAGCCTCCCGTGCTTCATCCGGTCGAGGAGTACAATCAATGGCTGAGCTAGGTTCTAAACCCTGTGATGTCAAGCTTGGATAATGTGATAAAAAATTAAGAACACACTTGTATAGACAAATTAAACAGGAGCACACAAGTTTATTGCAATATATTTATGGTAGCATCCGCCTTTGCGATCATGCTTACCTTGATAGGTGTACATAATAGCATGGTACTAATAGACTGAATACACCAGTTTCAACATATGTTACGAGACAATGATATAATAAATCATCGCCTATTCTATTGTGCAAATCAGTCTTAATGAGTTTCATGGTAGAAAATGGTCTCTTAATTGTTATCGTCGCAACTGACAAAATCAATACTAGCTTAACCAAAATAAATACTAGAGGAAAACTAGTATGCTTCTTTGTCTGAACTAGTTTTCTACAAAAATCACTAACCCATTTCAGATTGAAGAGACTTGAATCATCGTGAACATTTTCAAGAAAGTTGTCAAGTTGGACGATAAGATCCTCCATCTTACTATCACTATCAAAATCATCAGGATATAGTCGAGCCATTGCGAGCACTTGTCTTTTTCAAAGTTAGAAAAGGATCTAAACAAGCCATCCCAAGTACCAAGCTTGTGCTACTCTCACTGACGTGGTCATCCAGCTCTACACGCAACAAATCAATAACAACACACATTAACCTTTGATAAGAATTCATATTTAATATGCCATCAGTTTGAGCTTTGAGTTTTGATATTGATCCCCGAGGAATATGCATAGCATTCATATCTGGGAGTTGAATACTACCATGTTTGAGGCAGAAATCATTAACCGTTGTAAATATACCTTCCCCCCTTGGTTTCTCATTCCTTATAGCCTTCTTTTCATTGTAACAAGAAAAGACACATCATTCACAATGTCGTGATCCTTTCTTTGCAAAGTGAGGTTAGATTATTAGTAATCCCGAGTATAACCTTCATCAAGTGTAGCATAAAAACAAAGTCAAATGTTTGAATACCATCCAGAACACCTTTGCTTTAATCCTATCAAGAGCTTTGCTGGAATTTTGTGCATTATGATAATAACTTCAATTACTAAGGGAAACATAACAATCATATTCATAAGAGAACTGAAATGGGAACCCCATCGAGTATCGTCAGGCCTTTTGAGTCCAAGTTCATGATTCAAACCTCTCCCAGTTTCAAGTTCACCCATATGTATTGCCTTCTCAATTTTTTTGTCTTGTATTTCTCTAAGCATATCCCTATTCTTAAAAGAGTTTCCAACTATGGACAGAACAACACCCATACACTAAAAAATACATACCATATCTTCATGATTTTTTTTGCAACTACAACTAGTGTTAATTGAAGTTGATGATCGAGAAAAACAGTTTATGCTAGGATCCAAGGCAAATAATAAAGATGTTTATTATCATATCTCATTAGTTCATAATATTTTTATATCATGCTACAATAGTGTCAAGCAGAAACATTGATACAGGTGTGATATATAAACAAACCCATGTCCCTAGTAGCCTCTATTCAACTAGTTCATTGGGCAGCTGATGATCAAGGTTTCCTAATCATGGTGCTTCTAAGCCAACTAACAATAAAGTCATATCATCTAAAATGGTGTGACGGACATCTCCCACTGATGATTGTTGCAACATGATCATGTCACATAGTTCACAGTTGCAATTATCAAAAACAGAGTATCCTAATCCTTAGATCGTGAGATCATATTAATCACTGCTACCTGGGGATATTCCTAATAGGCATGTTGAGGCATATGCATCAAGATCGGGATTTGTTCTCCTATTTTACGAGAAGTACACTAGGCCCACTCGGTGAATTCGTCCATAAGCTGCGCATCGTATGACTAGGTCATAGGGATGGAATTTCACGTAAACGAGTAAAACAATACTTGTTGGAAATGAGATTGAACAAGGTATTATGATACCGACACTACTAGGAAAAAGCCTACTCGAGTCGCATCTGAAAAGCCATTAGAGGCGCATATGTGATGTGCCTCGAGCCCCGCGCTACTAGTATTTCTTACCCGAGTCGTATTTCATATGCGCCTCGCATAACCTATATATGTGAGACGCATATTAATATGCACCTCCTATATATTTATAGGAGGCGTATATCGATATGCGCCTCTCATGTATAGGCTATACAAGGCGCATGTGTAATGCGACTCTAGTATGTTTGAGAGATGTGCCTTGCCTATGTTTGACATATACGCCTCTAATAAGTTTACAGATGCACCTCAAATAGCATTTTCGAATTTTAAATTTTACAGAACCACAATACAGTCTAGAATACACAGTACACATATATTATACAGTCCAGAATACACTATAAACAACACAGAATTTCTAGAAAGTTGCAATTGGCCAAAACATAGTATAACCAACACTAATACAAGTACATCACACATCAACTTAAATTAATCTATGACATACGAGAGTTAACACATCAACCAACTAGACTACATCACACACAATACCAAGTTCACATCTCTCGGGGGACCGATCGAGTACAAGTTCACAATCACATTACAACTACACGACGGAGCTCTCTAGGTGAAGTAGAGCACACAACCTACCATGAAGAGTAAGGTGGCGATCACGATGAAGTTCCTCCACTTCTTCCTCTTGTGCTTCCTCCTCCACTTCTCTTCTGCCAGCTCTCTACTATTGTAGCCTGTGTAGCTGTTGCCCGAGGAGTTGTTCACTTGCTGCTGGCAGTCTTCCCAATCCTCGTACACACATGGAACCCTACCGACGTACACGACATAGTACTTCTTCGTCGTCTCCTGTACATAAGATAGATGATATTAGCTATGTCAGTGGAAAGCAACAGCAGTTCACAAGATAAGATCATGCATATATATATGGGTGCCATGATATATGAGTATCACCATGCTATACGAATCACGAACTTATTTGTCCCCTCTCGACTTTAGGGCTATATTGTTTATCATTTCATTGTATCGCCAAAGACGAAAGGAAAGAAATTATTCCATGATTCATATAACAATGTCGCCCATGCTATACGAATAGTGAAGTAATACCTTTTCTTTCGACTTTGGGGCTACAATGAGATATTTGAAACTACATAATTGATCATTTCATTTCATTCACACTATCTAATCTCTTCGTATCGCCAAAGAAGAAAAAGAAGAGAAATATTTCCACGATTCATATAGCATGGGCATGATATGTCCAGCGGTAAGCCAAAGAAAGGATTCGGTCTCCACGGCAATGACTCATTTCGAGTTTGGTGTGTCGAAAGGAGTCATTGTCGTGGACCCAGAATCCTTTTCTTGGCTTACCACTGAACATATTATGTCTATGTATATGAATCTCGAAAATATTTGTCCTCTTTCGACTTTGGGGCTACAAGATGAAATAGTATTAACTAACACAATGTCGCCATGCTATACGAAGCACGAACTTATTTGTCTCCTCTCGACTTTGGGGCTACATAGTTTATCATTTCATTGTGTATTGCCAAAGACGAAAGGAAAGAAATCATTCTACGATTCATATAACAATGTCGCCCATGCTATATGAATAGTAAAGTAGTGTCGTTCCTTTCAACTTTGGGTCTACAATGACATTTTTTAAACTACATAATTCACCATTTCATTTAATTCACGCTATCTAATCTCTTCGTATTGCCAAAGAAGAAAGAAGAGAAATACTTCCACGATTCATATAGCATGGGCATGATATGTCCAGCGGTGAGCCAATGAAAGGATTCGGTCTCCACGGCAACAACTCATTTCGAGTTTGGTCTGTCGAAAGGAGTCGTTGTCATGGACCCAGAATCTTTTCCTTGGCTTACCACTAAACATATTATGTCTATGCATATGAATCTCGAAAATAGTTGTCCCCTTTCGACTTTGGGGCGACGAGATGAAAAATCAAACCAAGAATGACTTGGATTAGTTCCTCATACTTAGGTTAGGCATGAAAATAACAATGCCACTGATGATCGGGTGTGGCAAGTAGAGGAAGCTCAAATTACAAGTCTACTTGGCACACCAGATCCATCAACGGTATAATCACACACATATATAGTGCCAAAACACGTTTTAATCATCGGCATTTTGAAGAAAGACAAAAGAAGCAAACCAAGAATGACTTGGATTAGTGCCTCATACTTAGGTTGGGCACGGAAATAACAATGTTACTGATGAATCTGGTGTGGCAAGTAGAGGAAGCTCAAATTACAAGTCTACTTGGCACACCAGATCCAGTAGCGGTATAGTCACACACATATATAGTGCCACAACATGTTTTAATGATCGGAATTTAGAGGAAGTAGAGGAAGAAACACACATATGACCAAGAACTAAAATAGTTCATAACACAAATAACTAGCGTCGCTAACAATCAAATTCAACGGTTTACAAAACATACTCTAGAGGTTGCTAGGCAAGTTACATAGGGATAAAGTTTACAACACAAGTTCAGAACTAACAGCTAGCTAGGCAAACATCAAGACTTCTTCGGTTGATGAGTCGGCTCGGGGATATTCACGAAGCCCTGTTTAGGTCCTTTCACTAACATCATGAACGTCCTGCTGTCACCCTGCTTCGCTAAGTGTTCATCTATGTCCTTGTTTCACGATGGAGTGCCGTCATAGAAGATGCCCCGGGATTTTATGACTTGTTGGTGCATGATTGTCGAGATCTCCTCTTGGATATTGAAGAAATCCATCCTGAGGTTGCGATACTGTATACATTCAAGATCTTCAGCCTACCTTCAGAGGTCAGATGGCAGCGCGCTATTATGTTGGTCCCGTATGAACGCCTTCATGTGGTGTAGGGCGTAGAAGGCATCCTTCCCGCTATCAGGCGCCTGCTTTACACAAGTGATAGATGTGAGATTCGACACATTTTTGATGGTTTTTATTGGTGGTTTTCTCCCGGATTTGATCGTTTTCTAGCTTTACCTAACACTAATACTTCGGTAGCAAAGAAAACTTGGTTTTTAATGTGTGTTTCAGGTTCTGAACGTCAATAGAAGGTTTTAACAAGAGAAACAAAATATTCAGGCAAAAACAAGTAAGTCTCTCTTTGGAAGCAATCGAGGGAAGCACACAGAGGCTTTAACAAGCGTACAGTTCCCGCCGTATAGCTGTTGCCGCCTCCGTCTTGTCAAAAGGGACAACTTCCGTGAAGAGGCCAAACGCGAAATCATAACACAGCAGCCGCCATCCCATCTAGAAAGGAGAAAGGCGTGATCCGGAGGAGAAGGGGAAGACATTCTTCATCTCGCTCCACGATCTTCGACATCCTAGCCATCACACCCCCATAGCCATTACTTGTACTTGAGAGAAAGAGAGAGAGAGAGATCTCCACTTTGCAAGATTAGGGTTTGAGATTGTTTCTTCCTATCTTGAATTGTGTTGGATTACTTTTCCATTCTTATTGTGGATCTCCACAGTAATATCGAGAAGAACTCCCTTTATTTAATTATATCGATGATGCTTTCTTCTCTCATGTGTGAGTAAGTTCCTTGGGCATGGGAGATGTAAGGGATTGGTGAGATGTGATGTGCCTCCATATATTTTCCATTAGTTTGTGATTGATTTTAATTACTATATTATGTGTGCTTGACTATCTATGGGGTGCCTAATGCTTGTTGTCCAATTAAGGGTCCAGACAACATGATGCTTTGTTCTACATAGATAGGATCTTGTTCGCTAGCAGACCGGCGACCCTCGAGTGACATGGGATATCAATGGGAAACTAGTTGACTCCAAGATAACGAGGAAAAACTGTGCTTATTGCATTAGTCCAATCCAAGGAGCTTAATTGCTAAGCAACCTGAAGGGTCTTAATCGTCTAGTGTCTGACCATGGTTTTGGTAATAGGCTAGTAGGATTATTGAAGTTGGGATGAAATCTACCAAGCGGCTAATTATGGGTTGCTCGCATACACATATACTTATAAGATTATAATTGTTACATTTATCACTCGTCCACCTGGCACAGTCACTATCACCATGAACTGTATCTCCCCGCACCTTTCTTCGTCATCTGCAGAAAACATCAAACAACCGAATCATTCTTTACTTTTATGCTTTTTATTTCAGAAGTTTACATTTTAGTTTTATTTTAATACATTAAGTTTAATCCAAATTTTATTTTTATTTCCACACTTGTAGTCAATTCACTCGAAGACCTATGACAACTTTGAGTGTGACAGAGACTTCACTCATAAACACTTATCTTTGGGCTCCCTATGGGATCGATATCTATACTTCAAAACTAGCTACAAACGATCTGTGCACTTGCGGACATCAAGCTATTTTCCGGTGCCATTGCCGGGGAGCTAAGCACTAAGTGTTTGTCTCTTGACATTTCAGGTGTTACTACTACAAAATGGTCTCCCTAGGAGACAAAGTGTCTACACGCTCTGGTAGGACCTATTTACCACATTATTTTGAGCGCGTGCCTATTCAAAGGCGCGAAGAAATTATTGAAAAACTTTTGAGATCAGACAAGGTTGAAGTTAAACAAATTGAGTGATATTGGAAATCATGTCTATTTACAGGACAACTCCGAAGAAACGTGAGAAAACTCTCAGAGAATGCAGTGCTTGATGGCTCGGTGGTTATGTAGAGCTCGTTGGCAACGCCAAGAGGAAGGTATGATGAGCACAACAGCAAGTTTCCCTCAGTTATGAAACCAAGGTTTGATCGAACTAGTAGGAGCAAGGAAACACCCCAAAGATGTTGCTAGATCAGCCTTGGCAGGGCGCACTACCGGTGCTAGTAGCAACGTGGAGACCTGCACAACACAACCACAAAACTCTGTCCCCAACTTGCGATGAGGTTGTCAATCTCACCGTGTTTTGCTGAAAACAAAGGATTGAACGTACCGAATGGAAGGAAGTAATAGTTTGCAGAAAGTAAACACAAAACAGTAAACAATTTGTAAATTGTATGTAAAAGAAAAGGACCGGGATCCATAGTTCATTAGAGGTGGCTCTCCTTAAGATAGATAACATGCTGGGTAAACAAATTACAGCGGGGCAATTGACAAACATCGAGAAAACAATACATGCACATACTAATCATCTTGACTCCTTTGAGACTTGATTGGGCATTGCAACATTATACATAGACAGCCATCCAACTGCATCTATGACTAATAATTCACCTTCAGGTTATCATCCAAACCCCCTCCATTATTAAGTTGCAAGCAACAGATTATTGCTTTACGAACTACGTGTAAAGTAAACAATACGATTGTTCGATGAACAAAGGATTGTTGTTTTCTTCCTAGTAGCAATAGCACATCTAGTACCTTAGAGATTTCTGTCACTTCCCCAGATTACCAAAGGCATGAACCCACTATCCAGCATAAATACTAACTCTTGGAGTTGCTAGCATCTACTTGGCCAAGATAGCTACTAACAACAGAAAGCATGCAAGATCACAAATAACAAAGACATGATATAATCAATAATCAATCTGAAATAGCATCTCAATATCCATCGGATCCCCGCAAACACAACATGCAGAATTACAAATAGATGATCTTGATCATGGACGGAGCTCACAAGATCTAAACATGAAAGCACAAAGGAGGAGAACCAGCCATCTAGCTACTACATGGATCTGTAGTCCAAGGATGAACTACTCACGCATCACACTGGAGGCTTGCATGATGATGAAGAAGTCCTCCAGGGTGAATTCCCCTCTCCGGCAGGGTGCCGGGAAGAGCTTCAGATCCCTCCCGATCTAGGGATGGAGATGACGGCGGCTACAGACTCTTTCGTGGATTTTTGATCGGATACTTAGGGTTTTCGTCCCGAGGGCATCTTATAGGCGCAAGGAGAGGCCGAGGGGGTGCTGGGGTCGGCCAGACCACCTCCTAGCGCGGGCTAGGCCTAGCCGTGCGGCCAGGTGGTGTGGCCGGCCCCCAGCCCTTCTCCGTCTCGTATTCTGGCATCTGATGACTTCCGGAAAAATAGGCACTTTGGCTTTTGTCCCGTCCAATTCCGAGAATATTAATTTTCTGACTTTCCTGGAACCAAAAACAGCAGAAAACAGGCAGCTGGCATTGTGGCTCTTTTTAATAGGTTAGTCCAAGAAATCATATGAAAAGTACTCCAAAGTGTGGACAAAACACAAGAAAGTCGATAAAACCAAGCATGGAACATCAAAAATTATAGATACATTTGCAATGTATCAACATCCCCAAGCTTAACTCCTGCTCGTCCTCGAGTAGGTAAGTGATAAAAAGAAAGAATAATTTTTGAGGTGACATGCACCATCAAATACTTGATCAAAGTATTTGTAAAACATTCAAAGCTGGGATCATAGTACTTCAATCATAACATGAAAGACAAAGTTCTAGCAATAAGACAAAGAAACTATGATGCAACATGAAAAGGCACAAACAAAAGATTCATGAATAACAATGCTTTGCAAGACGTTTATTTGTTTCACATAAAGAAAACATAGCATAATAGTATTCAGCTTGTCCCTCATAGAGTAGAAAATATAAATGCATAGGACACCTTCAAATTTCATAAGAGTGACTAGATACAAATAGTTTAAAACAAGCAATATGAAGTTATGCATCAATCAACTAGTCTTGGGACAATGCACATAGAACTAAGAATGGCCACTATGCTCTCAAAGTAGGTGCATAAAGGTAGAAGGTGGAGACTCAATGTAATGGTGGAAGAAAGGCCTTCATAGAAGGAAGTAGGGATTCAAGTCTCATAAAGAGCTTCCAAAAATTATGGTACTTATAGCTTTCAGCTCTCATTGCCCCTATCATAAGCATCTTGAGGTGATTAAGGTTAAAGTGAACAAACTATGGTGTACATGCTTGACGGAGTATAAGTTAGAAATCTCATGTCCCTTGAATACGAGGGCCGCTCCTCATGCTACTCAAGTTTAGTCACCGGTAAGTTCTTGTCATCGTAAGTATATGTGTATCATAGAGAACCGCCAACGGGGAACCCCTTGCCCGATGATGCGGAAGAATCCCCATATCAAAATGACAAGGCAAGCAGACAACGAGCATCTCAGAAATCTTCTTATTTACCATGGGAATATGGTGTTTTTTCTCTCTTTCCTCTTTTCATAATCTCTTTTTTTCCTTTTCACTTTTTTTCTCAATATAGGACTCTTTTTTTAAAGAAGAATGCTTCATAGACAGCTCATTATGGTTACGCTACATGTTTCCACCATGTCAGCATGGATTAGACCAGCGGCCCAGGCGTTTCTCTAACACATATACATAACTCCATGGACTTACAAGCTCCCCTTTCATTTCACACCGACGACATCCATAAACAAAACAGCATGATATCGACTAGGTACAAAGTACCAAGTGCAATGTTGAAAGCGTTCCCCATGACAACATTGTTCTGCTAATTCCCAACAAATAAGTGCAAGCATATACAACATAAACGACACAATGGTTCAAGTTTATTAAGGGCAAGAAAAGTAAAGTGTGCCATCATGTTCGTGAGAACTTTAATCACTAGTTTTCTCATAACAAGTTTAATTCGGAAGGTAAACAAAAGCATGAATATACTTGGAATAGCTTAAGCTAGTAGGTAGGTATGATGTACTCTTCGGAATAACTTGGTTTAGGGAGCTGGATGCATGAGTGGAACTCATACTTGGTTGTGGAGGCTAGCAAAAGACTGGGAGCAACAAATTAAGAGAGCAATAATGGCCATAATCATGCAGAGCTACAAAACATCATTGATCAAAGCATAAAGTGATACTAAAAGTTGAAAACTAAAGGATCATAAAGGCTATGGTGACTTGAGATAGTCATAACATGGTGTGAGCATGTGCCAAGTCAACCCAAATAAAGCATCAAAGGAGAATACCACTATACTATGCTTTAATATGCTAAAACAACGCATGATTCATCCAAGGCACACTAAGCAATCTCAATTGTTTATAACAAGTCATGCTACAGCAAAGAATACTAAGCATAAAGCCAAAACAATATCAAGCATGGCATGACAAAGCATAGGCCACAGTCAAGAACGAGCTTTTTTTACCACATAAGAATGAACTTTCCTACTCTTTTCTAAACCAAACCAAACTATTTGCAAACCAATGTAAGAAAGAGGGGGTCCAACCAATTTATTCAGCAAACTAAGCAAACAAAAGAAAACGAAAAACGAAAACAAAAACGAAAACGAAAAAGAAGACGCTCCAAGAACAACACAACTATGCATGAAACAATAAAAATGAAGCGTTTGGAAGAAACCTGGGATTTTTATTGATGAAGAAGGGGGTGCCTTGGGCATCCCCAAGCTTTGACGCTCATACTTCTTGGATATTTCTTGGGGTGACATGCGTGGCATCCCAAGCTTGAGCTTTAGTCCATCCTTCATCTCATTACTCATTCCTTCCATACACCTGAAAATTTTCCTTCATACAAAACTTCACACAATCTTTATTAGCAACATTAGTGCACTCAAGATAAATAAGTCTTAAGGTTCAGTTCTAACACCACATAAACTTCCATTAGAACACTAGCTACTGTATCACTTTTCTCAAAAGCTCAATTCCCGAAAAGAACTAAAAAAGGAACCAACAAGAAGCAAATGCAGAAAATGGCAGAAATCTGTCAAAACAGACCAGCAGGTAAAGTCGAATTTTTTAGAAGACCTTCTGTTGCTCAAATAAAAAAGTGTTGAACTAACGAAAGTTAGATAACAACCTGGGACAGAAGACAAAAATTCGCGCCTCAAAAAGACGTATAGAGATTTTACACGAATTTTTACGGTGAAGCACAGAAATCTGTTTCGGGACAGCAACTTTCTCAATCATTACTTCTCTCTCATTAGAGGTTACTCTTGGCACAAAAAGCAAATAAAAAGGTTATTACTAAAGTAATAACTTCCAAGACTCGTCTAAAACTTTTGGGTTATCTCCCAATAAGTACTTTTCTTTAACGCCTTTAAGTTAGGCATAAGAAGCAAAGAAAGAATTAAGTGTTCTCAAATGAAGAAGCATTAAGACCAAATTTCTTACCCTTACCTCTCTTACTTTTATTCTTAACCTTGGGGAAAATATGATTTTTTGGTGGATAAGAAAGGTGCATGGTCCCCTTTCCCACATCTATTATTGCTCCAAGGAGTTCTAATAGGGACCTTCCAAGTGTAATTTGTCCTTTTCCTACACATTCAATAACAAGATAATCAGTAGAAATCATTTTCCCAAGGATCTTTGTAAACACTCCTTCAGCTATTCCAATAGGTAATATGGTAGCATCATTAGCAAGAGATATTTCTTTTCCTCCTTCAGTAACCCCCAAACATTCAGAGATTCATAAATATCTTTGGGCATAAGACAAAATCCAGACATTATATCACAGGGAGTTTGAAAAGTTTTAGTGTTTATCTCAATCTTTACTGTAGGGAGCCACTTTGATGGTTCAGAATTTATTGGAACATAATTGTGATGCTCCCTAAGCGTATTATAGCAATCTTTTAAACTAGCAGTTCCACTCTCAAGAGTGTCCAATCTAGCAAATATTTTTGCGAAAGAAATATCAGTTTGGCTAGGCAAGTTGTAAGTGAGGATCAGTTTCTTTATAGAATTTATAGCATCATCCTCATTACATCGGAGGAAATCTCCTCCCACAACAGCATCTAAAGCATATCTATAGCAAAGAGCAGTTCCAAGGTAAAAACTGCTAAGGAAAAAGCTTTGAGTCATTTTAGGCTTAGTTTTTTCATGTAGATCAGAGATTCTAGACCAAGCTTCCTTATACTTTCCTCAATTCCTTGTTTAAAAGTGAAAATCATTTCCTCGGGTGACATAGTGATTGGAGCAAGGCTAGACATAGTAGCAACTTAAGATAGGAACTATTTTTTTTCAAATAAGGAAGCAAACTAGTAAAACTAATTTTTTAATGTTTTTGATAACAAAACAAGCAAACAAAGCAAAAAGAAACTAAGCAAAACAAAAATAACAAAGTAAAGAGATTGGTTATGAGAGACTCCCGTTTTGAAGATGTCCTTGACTCCCCGGCAACGGCGCTAGAAAAATGCTTGATGGCTCGGTGTTGATGTAGAGCTCGTTGGGAACCCCAAGAGCAAGGTATGATGAGCACAACAACAAGTTTCCCTCAGTTATGAAACGAAGGTTTAATCAAACCAGTAGGAGCAAGGAAACACCCCAAAGGTGTTGCTAGCTGAGCCTTGGTAGGGCGCACTACCGGTGCTAGTAGCAACGTGGAGACCTACACAACACAACCACATAACTCTGTCCCCAACTTGCGATGAGGTTGTCAATCTCACCGTGTTTTGCTGAAAAGAAAGGATTAAACGTATCGAATGAAAGGAAGTAATACTTTGCAGAAATTAAACACAAAACAGTAAACAGTTTGTAGATTGTATGTAAAAGAAAAGGACCGGGATCCATAGTTCACTAGAGGTGGCTCTCCTTAAGATAGATAACATGCTGGGTAAACAAATTACAACGGGGCAATTGACAAACATCGAGAAAGCAATACATGCATATACTAATCATCTTGACTCCTTTGAGACTTGATTGGGCATTACAACATTAGACATAGACCGCCATCCAACTGCATCTATGACTAATAATCCACCTTCAGGTTATCATCCGAACCCCCTCCAGTATTAAGTTGCAAGCGACAGATTATTGCTTTACGAATTGCGTGTAAAGTAAACAATACGATTGTTCTATGAACAAAGGATTGTTGTTTTCTCCCTAGTATCAACAACACATCTAGTACCTTAGAGATTTCTATGACTTCCCCAAATTACCAGAGGCATGAACCCACTATCGAGCATAAATACTAACTCTTTGAGTTGCTAGCATCTACTTGGCCAAGATAGCTACTAACAACAGAAAGCATGCAAGATCACAAATAACAAAGACATGATGTAATCAATAATCAATCTGAAATAGCATCTCAATATCCATCGGATCCCCGCAAACACAACATGCAGAATTACAAATAAATGATCTTGATCATGAACGGAGTGAAGGGAATATGCCCAAGTGGCAATAATAAAGTAGTTATTATCTTATTCCATGTTTATGATAAATGTATATTTTGCATGCTATAATTGTATTAATTGGAAACATTAATACATCTGTGTTTAATAAACAAAATACAAAGTTCCTAGTAATGCCTCTCATATAAACTAGCTCGTTGATTAACAAGATGATCAAGGTTTCCTGATCATGGACATTGGATGTTGTTGATAACGAGGTCACACCATTGGTGGAATGATGTGATGAACATTCATCCGAAGTATAGCATTACGATCAGAGTCATTATGTTTATATTGCTATAACATCATATGAAGTAATCTTAGGCCTTAGACCATGAGATCATGTTAATTGCTAACACCGGAAGAGTATCTTGATAACATCAAACATCACACCGTAATAGGGTGACTATAAAGGTGGGTTCAGTGCTGCGAAGGCGTTATGTTGAGGCTCATGGATCAAGAGTAGGATTTGTCCATCCCGATGATGGATAGATATACTATGGGCCCTCTCGGTGATATCGCATTGAAATAGCTTGCAAGCAAGTGATGTGATCACTAGAATGTTATATCACGAGAACGAGAAAAGAGTGCATGTCGGCAACGAGATCAAACTAGGTATGGAGATACTGATGATCGAATCTCGGACATGTAATATATCGCGAGACAAAGGGATTTAGTTACTAGCGTTAAAGTTTCTCACGATCACATAAGTCATCGTTGAAGTGTGGGAGTCAGTACGGATCTCCAGGTCCCGCTGCTGATTATTGATCGGAGAGGGGTCTCGATGATGTCTGGATTATTCGCGAACCGTAGGGTGACACACTTAAGGGATACCGACACCATTTGGAGCAAATATGTTTCAGATAAAGATTTAAGAAAGCGCTGGAATTATTTCGATAGACACCGAAACTGTTTTGGGTGAAATTGTTGAAATTGGTTCTGCATGTAATATTGAAATGTTGCAGGGGGTTTTATGTGAATGTTTGTTAATTAAAGTAATTAACAAAATTTTGAATAAAATTAATAAAATAGTTTTATTAAATGAGAGAGCATTAAATTTGGAGAAATTTAATGCATTTAAAGTGGAGACTTTAAAAGAGAATGTGAAGGGGCATTTTAATGTGGAGGGGTTACCACCACATGAATGGGGGAGGTGAGGAGTCACCCTCCCATGGTGCGCCAGCCATGGGGGAGGGGTATCCCCCTCCTCCTATAAAAGGCCCCCCTCACACCCCTTCTTCCTCACACCTCCTCGTGAAGGATCTCTCTCCCCCTCTAGTATTATTCACCCATGGTCTCGGATTAGCGTGATACATGTTTCCGGTGGCTTTATCTAGAAAGGAGTTGCTGCTTCTACTGCTTTGCTGGAGCGAGGGATGGAGGTTGTCGGGGTACCGGATGTGTGTGCGATCACGGATGCACCGCTGCTTTGCGGTGCTGAACTTGGTGGTTCTTGACTTGCTGGAGCTGGATCTGAAGGACGTGCTGGAGCCGGACCTGCTGGACTTCATCACGATCTTAAGATCGGCAAGTGTACGACTACATCGTCCACGAGTTCCATCTCGTTAACAAAGCTTTTTTGTCTTCGAGGGTAAGTTCTCCATGGATGTATATCCACCTATTACTTGTATCTAGTAGATAGATCTTGGTGTATAGTTCCCATCGTAGGATTTTTTTTGTTTTCTATGCTGCGAACCCAACAATGGTATCAGAGCCTGATCTATGCGTACGTGCTTTGCACGGGTAGTACACATATGTTTATAAGTGGGCGATGATGATCATGTTATTTCTTCTTTCATGTATTTTGGATATTGGTGGCATAGTGGGATGAAGCGGCCCGGACCAATCTTACATGTCATCCTACATGAGATCGGTTCCACGACTGACATGCAACTAGTTTTGCATAAGTGGATAGCGGGTGTCTGTCTCTCCTACTATAGTCAATATCTGATTTACAACGAGTTGCTAATAACTTGGTTATCATTGTTGTGGTTACATGTTCGTAGGTAAGACCGGTTCTATCTTTGAAAGCCCTAAGGCATGTAAAATTTGCAATTGATAAATTAGAGACGTCCAGTTTAGATCGTTGCTGGGCTAGTGTCATGATATGGTAATGTTGTAAGTTGATGTATAGTTGATACTCTTACAACACACCTAACGTGTAAGTTCCATAAACCTTGGCCTTACACACAAAGGAATGATAGAGATCATACCACGATGAATATGATGGTGATCAAATGCATGGACCATATCATCCCACTTTACACATATGATGTTCAGATCTTATATTGCTTGTTTGGCGTTTTAGTAGCATTATAAGATGATCCCTCATTTAAATATCAAGATAAAATGTGTTCTTCCTTATGTATGCACCGTTCTATGGATCGTGTTTCGAGACATCACATGATGATTGGGTGTACTCGACTCTACGCTTTCATACAACGGGTGTAAGATAGTTTTACACATGCGAGTACTAAGGTTCTTACTTGGCAAGCCTAGCATGTATAGACATGGCCTCGGAACACGGACCGAAAGGTTAAGCATGAGTCATATAGTTGATATGATGCCCATATAGATGCTCGCCTTTGAAGCTACACCGACTCACGTGATGATCGGACTTGGTGTAGTGGATTTGGTTCATGTAGTCACCAAAAAGGCACGAGGGATGTCGCTTTTGAGTGGGAGTTCATTTCTAATTTGGATTAGTCAAACTCAATTTTTCATAAACTAAATCGAAGTGAATTTTCATAATTTGTTGTAGTCATTGGCGTCTGTTCACTACCTTATGCTTAGTTTTAATTGAGATAATAGAACTATAGAATTCTAGATATTTACTTTACGAACTGGTATCTTATTGTTTTGAATATCAATTTAAAGTTTATAAGTCCTATTGCAAACTTTCAGCAAACTCTATTTACTCCATGAAGTTTAATAAGTAGTATTAAATCAAGAGTAAGAATTCCAATGTTAGTATCTAAAGTATCATGTTTGCCTCCATGATTATTGATATTCAAAAGTTTTTTTAATATCAATATTATATAGGAGCTGAAAAATTGTTTCAGAAACCATCATGTGTGGAAGATATTGTGATATCTGAAACAATGTTTTTGGTTGCATTATGATAGAGGTATAATTTAGAAAAATACATGTTCTCATATTGTATGAGAATTTGTGAAGGATGGAGATGCAAGGCATATGAATCTCCCAAGAGGTTTTGGGAACTAAAATTATACTCGTCATTCTTCCTTATAGGCTATAGTAGCTTGATCATGAAAGTTGTCATGATAAGGATGAATAGAAGATGTAAGTAAAATGTTTACTACACTAATAGATTACTAAAGAATGGATTTTTTTTGAAAGAACACCAAACATTTGATGATGGTGATCCACTTCAAAGTGCAAGTCCAAAGGTATTAGTATTTGACTATACACACTTTGTACTATGTGTCATGTGAATGACACCACTATTGATGGTGATATATTCTTTTAAAAAGAAAAGGAATTGTTGAAAGAGAATCGATAAAATATTTGGCAGAAAAGAAAAGTTGGAGATGTCCAGCTTAGGTATATAGAAGTTATACATGTTATGGTTGTATCCTTTGCTTTTCAAGCAATGTGGTTCTTAGGTATTGGATACCGATATTGGATATCGAATTGGTTGGTATGAAGTGTCATACAGGACAATGCAATTCATGAACTACAATGGCCTAAGTAACTAGCAAGAGAATAAGTGATGATGTTCATCGAAAACAAATAAAGTGTTATTGTGTTTTTCATTGTCATCAAATCTAGCCTTCAAGATTTGTTTTTAATAATTGTTATTTTGTTCCGGTATTATAAGAATAATGGTTGTTCAAATAATTACCGTATTCCATAAAGGATGGATGAACTTTTACAAGTCTAGTGGGAGAAATCACATCCATAAACACTATTGCTAAAATGTCGCAAGACAAATGATTGGAAGATCACTTATGAAGTGACATCGCTATTTGAATTATATTGGAAAATAAACATGAAGAAACTCCATGTTGATGGATTTTTGGAGTTTTTTTATTTTGATCAATTGACGCTTGTGAAACTTTCCTTGAGATAATTGAAACTACGTTCATAGGCCAAAGAGGAACAGATGACTAACTTATTGGATGTTATGCATGTTGATGTATATAGTCCATTATGTGTAGCCATATGCGATAGATCTTTTTGCTTCATATGCTTTCTCCAGAAATTTAAGTGAATATATCTATATATTTACTTAATAAGGAAGAAGTATGAAACATTTGAAAATTGTTCAAAGACTTTCAAGATGAAGTGGAAAATCATTGTAACAAGAAAATAAAGAGTTTATGATTCGATCATAAAGGAAGATACTTGAGTTACATGTTTAGCGAAACACCTAAGATTTGAGGAATTGTTCCATGATCTGTGTTTCCCGGTAAACCATAGGAGTATGGCATATTCGAGAGATGAAATCAAACCATGTTTGACATGGTAAGATCAAAGGTGTCATTTATAAAACTGCCATTATGTTTTAAGGATTGAAGCTTTAGAGACTATCGCTTTTACACTGAAAAGAGCACCATCGTGATCCGTTGAAATGACACCATATAAGTTATGGTTTGGGACAAAACCCGAATTGTCTTTTCTTAAATTTTGGTATGCTATGCATAAGTAAAATGTTTACAACCAAAGTTGGATAAGCACATCTTTGTAGGTTATCCCAAAGAATTTGTTGGGAATTTCTCCATAACACCCAGGACAAAAGAGTTTGTTACTTGGAACGTCAAGTTTCTTGAGAAGGAATTTTTTGCGAAAAGTTAAGTGGGAGGACAATAGAACTTTGATAAGGTTGCTGAACCTTAGCTATATGTGCTAAGTAGCGTAGCGCCGGAAAGTGTCCTGGTGGCGGCCACAATGCTCATGGCTCCCGTGATTACAAAGGTTGTGATCTCAGAGATTAGAGTTCCTATTGAACCGTGTGGGTCGGTAAGAATCAAATAGTGTGATTTGATAAGCAAGTCGTTATTGTTTTGACAATGATGAACCGACTACATGCAAAGAAGCGATGATGGGCCCTGACTCCATAAAATGACTAGAAGTCATAGAATCCGTGATAGTATCCATACACGAGAAATCAAGTTTCTAAACTTGGAAGGCCCTCTGGAAAGGCGTGAAGCTTATCGGTCGTGTTTGGATCTATATAGAAATAGACATGGATGTTTAACATCTATGAAATAGTCGACATGTCGGAAAGAAGTTTACGACAATGTTCAAGGAGTTGACTATGACAAGATTTGATCTTTCATAGCGATATTTAGTCTTGACGGATTAATGTAGCAACCACTACATATAATTTGGTATATGGTAGTTGAATAAACAAAACAAGGTTCTTCTAATAGAACGGTTACCTAGGACATGTACATGACATGGTCCGAAGGGTTTTGTTAATTCAAAGGGTGCTAAAAGGGCATGCAAACTTCAATAGTTGAAGTGAGCATAGCGGAGTTGGAATCTTCAACATGATGAAAATGTTAAAAGAGTTTAAATTCATCGGAGATGATGAAGATGCTTGCATTTGCAAGAAATTAAGTGGGAGCGCTGAGACATATTTCTAATACATTATGTAGAGAACATATTGTTGATTGGAAATGATGTATCTTGTATTGACACAAGTTAAGAATTCCATTAAAATAAGATTTCGATGAAAGACTTGGGCAAACCCGGAATATTTGGCATCAATATCTATATGGAAAGATTGAGGCGCAAATATGGTTGTGCCAGACATACATATATGAGATATTGAAAGGGTTCAATATGGAAACAACAAGAAAGGTTCTTGCTGCATGGAAAGGATTGTATCAAGATTCAAGTGTTTCAACACTTGGTGAGTAAAATAACATGAAGATTTTGATTGATTATACCGTGATATGTATATATCCAGAATGTCCTATGCTCTAAATGTTATGAGCACATACCAGAATGATTCATAAGATGATCATTAGACAATAGTAAAGATATTCTTATGAGCTTTGGAAGAACTAAGAATATATCATGTATAAGTGACAAGTAGTTAAAGGTAGTTCATTGTAAAGTGTTACATTGATACTAGTTTTGTCACAAGATACAAATTAAATTTATCTCAATTTAGATTATGGATGGCACAAAGTAATGGAAAGGATGTTCCATGATGGATTTAGATAAGTTCCAAATTGAAACATTGTGACGGATAGTACAACAAAAGGCTAAGTATATGACTGCTATAGTAGCAACAAAGGAGGGCATTTGTGTTAAGAAGTTTGTTATCAAACTAGGTGTGGTTCAAAGTGGGCTAATACTATGAAGATATATTGTATGACAATAATATGAACATTTTTTTATCCCAAACGAACTAAAGGTCTCACCAAAGGACCAAATTTATACAATGCCATCTCATTTGAGAATGAGTGATGCGTAGGGACGCAAAGACATGCAAATACACACGGACCTGAAACTGCCAGATCCTTAGATTATGTTAACCACTAGCAAACGCGTATATTCAACACCTAGGTGTTGTATATACAAGTTTACAAACTAGATTATTGACTCTAGTGCAAGTGGGAGACTGAAGGGAATATGCCCGAGAGGCAATAATAAAGTGGTTATTATCTTATTCCATGTTTATGATAATGTTTATTTTGCATGCTATAATTGTATTAATTGGAAACTTTAATACATGTGTGTTTAATAAACAAAATACAAAGTTCCTAGTAATGCCTCTCATATAAACTAGCTCATTGATTAACAAGATGATCAAGGTTTCCTGATCATGGACATTGGATGTTGTTGATAACGAGGTCACAACATTGGTGGAATGATGTGATAAACATTCATCCGAAGTATAGCATTACGATCTGAGTCATTATGTTTATATTGCTATAACATCATACGAAGTAATCTTAGTCCTTAGACCATGAGATCATGTTAATTGCTAACACCGGAAGAGTATCTTGATAACATCAAACATCACACCGTAATAGGGTGACTATAAAGGTGGGTTCAGTGCTGCGAAGGTGTTATGTTGAGGCTCATGGATCAAGAGTGGGATTTGTCCATCCCGAAACTGTTTTTGGGTGAAATTGCTGAAATTGGTTCTGCATGTAATATTGAAATGTTGCAGGGGGTTTTATGTGAATGTTTGTTAATTAAAGTAATTAACAAAATTCTGAATAAAATTAATAAAAGAGTTTTATTAAATGAGAGAGCATGAAATTTGGAGAAATTTAATGCATTTAAAGTGGAGACTTTAAAAGAGAATGTGAAGGGGGATTTTAATTTGGAGGGGTTACCACCACATGAATGGGGGAGGTGAGGAGTCACCCTCCCATGGGGCGCCGGCCATGGGGGAGGGGTACCCCCTCCTCCTATAAAAGGCCCCCATTGCTTGTATCTAGTAGATAGATCTTGGCGTATAGTTCCCATCGTAGGATTTTTTTCTATGTTGCGAACCCAACACGGAGCTCACAAGATCTAAACATGAAAGCACAAAGGAGGAGAACTAGCCATCTAGCTACTACATGGATCCATAGTCCAAGGATGAACTACTCACGCATCACACCGGAGGCTTGCATGGTGATGAAGAATGCCTCTAGGGTGAATTCCCCTCTCCGACAGGGTGCCGGGAAGAGCTTCAGATACTTCCCGATCTAGGGATTGAGATGACGGCAGCTACAGACTCTTTCGTGGATTTTTGATCAGGTACTTAGGGTTTTCGTCCCGAGGGCATCTTATAGGCGGAAGGAGAGGCCAAGGTGGTGCTGGGGTCGGCCAGACCACCCCCTGGCACGGGCCAGGCCTAGCCGCGTGGCCAGGTGGTGTGGCTGGCCCCCAGCCCTTCTCCGTCTCGTATTCTGGCATCTGATGACTTCCGGAAAAATAGGCACTTTGGCTTTTGTCCCGTCCAATTCTGAGAATATTCATTTTCTGACTTTCCTAGAACCAAAAACAGTAGAAAACAGGCAGCTGACATTGTGGCTCTTGTTAATAGGTTAGTCCAAGAAATCATATGAAAAGTACTCCAAAGTGTGGACAAAACACAAGAAAGTGGATAAAACCAAGCATGGAACATCAAAAATTATAGATACATTTGCAATGTATCAGTGCTCCAAACTCTGCTTTCCTTAAACAACCAATAGAATTTCCTAACCCTGGAGTTACAGAATATCGATTTGATGGTGGAATTGTTAAAATTTTGCAGGAAAAAACTTTCAGTGGAAGGGAAGATGAAGACCTAGGAAGAGATATTAGAGAGTTTGACGATTTGATGACAACACTTGGACCAAAAGGTTTGCCGAGAGACTTCTCTCATCTATTTTTTTTCGTTGGTTTCTTAAAGGTAAAGCTCTAGACTGGTTATATTCTCTCCCTCGCCATTACATTAAATTTTGGGAAAACTGCATTGTCAAATTTATAAACAGGTTTAATACTTTTAAAAAGGTAACTAAAACAAGAAAGATCATAGGCAGCTTTAGTCAGAATGTGGGAGAAAACTACCCACAAGCCTGGGATAGATTCTTTGGAATGACCAATAAAGTTCCTAATCATGGCTATTCCGAATCAACTATTTGCCATTTATTTTACCACGGTCTTAATACTCAAATCAGAGAGTTTCTTGATTTATCAGCAGGAGGATCGATAAATACTTTAATTGTTAAAGTATGTTTGGAATTGATGTCTACTAGGTCTAAGAATGATTCTTTATACAATCCTGATTTCGACACTAAGGTGGTAAAAGGGATGCTTCGTATAAATCCTGATCTTATGCCTGAAGTACACAAAACAATGAAAGAAAAAGGTATACCTTCTGAACTTGTTAAGGAAGACAAAGTAGACTTGTAACAAGTTTTTACTGAAGAAGATGAGACTAGAAAAGTTTTTCAAGAATTAAAACATCGAGAAGCAAAATATCATAATAACCTACATAAGCATTTTTAGAAACACAAAAATATTTTGGTAGAACTCATAGAAAATTATGATGAGATTGGCCAAGAAATAAAATTGTTTCACAAGTATATTAATATGATTGAAACTCAATGCGAACAAATAGCATCTGGTTATCAAATATTTCTTAGAGATGATATAGATATTCCTGTTTCTACTAATGTTGTTACAAGAAGAGGTGTAGTTGTTATAGGACCATTAGGACCACCTGAATATGAAGCTAAGAAAGAGCAAAAAGAAAAAGCCTTGCTCAAAGCAAGCCAAGAAGATGATACACTGGTGGATCCTCAAGATGAAACTGCTCAAGAAACACAAGATCGAACGAAGGAGGACCAAAATGATGCACATGATGACCATTATGACTCTGATGCAGAGACGGTTGATCCAAGGGAAGAAAAAGAGACAAGAAATGAAGATGATATTGTTGTAGTAGAGAAGAAGAAAAGTGATAAGCAACAACAAAAGATAGCAACAAAAGAGCTGATCCCCCACAAAAGGTAAAAGACAAAATAAGAAAGGTGTGCAAAAGCTTCCTTATCCAGATCGAAAAAAGAAAGCACCGGACCAGGTAATCTATGATTCTTTCAAAAAAAGCACTTGGAAATATTCGTCTAGAAATTCCATTTGCGGATGCAATAAAAGTTCCCACCTATTCTAAGTTCCTCCGTGATATTCTTAGTAGAAAGAATGAAATAACTGAAATTGTTGCCATGGTGACTAGTTATCCTACTAATGGGAAGCTATTGTCTAAATCAGGAGATCCCGAAATACCAACTATTTCATGCACAATTGGCAAAACTAATATTCACAATGCCTTGTGTGATTTAGGTGCAGGAGTTAGTGTAATGCCATATTCCCTCTATAAAAGGATAGGATTAGGGGAGTATTCCCCTACTACTACCACTTTGCAGATGGATGACAAGTCCACTAAACAACCCATTGGTATGATTGTGGATGTTCTACTTAGAATAGATGAGCATGTTATTCCCACTGATTTTATTATTCTTGAAATGCCAGAGGATGAAAAATTATCTACAATACTTGGAAGACCTTTCCTTAGTACTGCAGGAGCATCAGTTGATTGTGCTGAAGGAAAAATAATCTTCAATGTTTATGATGCTGAAATCATCCGGTATTTTCCAAAGAAGCTAGAAGCAGGAGAAAGATATATTCCACCAGCAACACGAGTTCATGTGGTAAGTGCCTTTGATAAGGGGCAACCCAAGGTAAGAATTCTAGAACAAAGAAGGGCTTGATTTATTCAACCATCTTTAATGGGAGTCAACCCATCACATTAATAAAATAAACTATAAGATAAAGTGTTCATCGCGTTCCTATAACTTTTTCACAGACATTTTTGCAGAAGCGCGCCCATGAAGATGCAACTATCAAAAAGTAGTAGAAATATCGATTGAACAAGTGTAGAATAAGTATAAAAATAAAAGTTTGAGTTTTATCTACAAAAGCTAGCTTAATCATTTTTGTCGAGATCAAAAAGTGAACGTCCAATTGAGGAAAAGAAGATAGGTAGAGCTAGAAATACTGCTCTATACATGCTGTTTTTGGTCGATAATTTCAACTATCATTTTTCTATCAAAAACAAGGTATTCTGCTAAGTTTCAGAATAAGAAGGTATTCTTGAATAAATAGAATATTTTTGATGAGTATTGAAGGTTTGACGACCAACTGTACGACTGGAATAAAAATTCGGGTCATATAGTTTGGCTGTATAGATATCTTTGCCATCAATAATTTTTCTTGCATGGGCACAAATAATTTGACGACCAACTATAAGATGGGAATAAAAATTCCGGCCGTATAGCTCCGGTCGTATAGATATCGATGCCTCCATACAATTTCTTCTCAAAACTACTAATGGTTTAACGACCAACTATACAACGGGAATAAAAATTCCGGCTGTATAGTTCCGGTCGTATAGATATCGATGCCTATTTTAGAAAATTTATATCGAGGATACAGACGGTTTGACGACCAACTATACGGCAAGATCATTATGATACGGCCATATAGTTGCGTCAGTATAGCTGCATTGTGCATAAAGAAACCCTAGTTGGCGGCACCACCGCAACTATACGGCGGGAACAACATATCCTGCCCATATAGTTGCAGCCGTATAGTTCGGTGTAACCTCCAAATCACGCCGGGGCGGCTAGGTTTTCCTCCCTCCTCACTTTTTTATCTCATATTCTCTCTCCAAACCTCTCAAAACCCACCTAAAACTCTTGATTCTTCGTGGGTTTCGTTCGTTTGAGTGGGGGAATCAACAGATCGTGCATCAAGATGAACAAAATTGGTAGCATTTTTCGCAAGGGTAAGCACCAAACTGGTGAGAGTTTGGGGCACCGGGCCGAGCTCAACCCCAAGCTGGCCGTAGTTTTGTCAAGGAGGATGCTGCCCACACGTTGGGCCGATGATAGCTTTCTCACCTCGGCGCGGTTGAGGGCGGACTTTGACCTCATGTGTGCAAATTCAAGACTTGCGGTACTCGCCTATGCAAGCCACAACACCTACGCCGAGCTCACCTATGAGTTCCTTGCCTCCTTCTATGATGATCACAGGGAGAAAGGTAATGCATGCACGGTAAGCTTCACCATGAACCAGCAACCTTATGAAATAACTTTTGAACAATTTTGCAATGCTTTCGGCATCCCTCTCGATGGGGAGGCAAATGTTACTAACCTATACAGCGTCACAAGTGGAGAAACTTGGGAGGTGGTTTCTGTTAATGGTGGCATGGACTTCTATCAGAATAAGATGTCCACCATTCAGAACCCAACAATTTGCTACTACACCTTGTTCCTCGCCAACACACTGCTGGGAAAAGGAGTTACCAGTTCCATGGCCAATGCAGACATGTCAATGATCACCAAGGCATTCTTCCACAATGCCCCGCAAAGTCCCAATCCAGGGGCAATACTCATCCAACACTTCCATCACCAGAGCAACAAGAAAAAAGGTGACATTCACATTGGTGGATTGGTAACCCACCTTGCTCATCAATTAAACATTGTATTACCTGTGATGCAAACTGTCGATGGCTCCAAACTTATGGATGTCAAATATTTAACTGCCTATGGCTTCCTCATGTTTACCGGGCTAACAGGAGGCTCCGAGCATATTAGTAGGTTGAGCAAGTTTTGTTGCCCTATCCCCAAGCCTTCTCGATTATGGAGAAGGACACTTGGATCCTTACCAAGGATCAGGTGATGGAGATCATGACTGAACTCCAGCCTGATCAAGAGGAAGATGAAGAAGGGGAGGAGCAGGAGCAAGAGCAGCAATACAACCCTGCTTGGGAGGGATAGCAGCAGCATCAGCAGGGGGACCCTGGGACCCATGGCCCAATCAGCCGCAGCAGGGGTTCAACTACGTCCCCTGTCAAGAATTTCAGCAGCTCAACCAACACGTTGGGGACATCGACTACACTCTACAAGGAGTGAATGAAGATGTAAGTGCCTTAACTCAAAACTTCAGCCACTTCATGACCAACTTCCCCAACTACTATCAGCAGTATCTGCACCAGTCGCCAAATGATGGCAACAACTGAGCCTGGCAATAGCCTAAGCTTGAGGGAGGTTTGAAAACATCCAAAACCTTGCATTTATTATTTTTTATTCTTTTGATTTATTTTACTTCTTCAAAATTGCACGTTTACTTTCAGTTTGCATTCCTAAACCGAAAATACAAAAAAAAGTTGTAACTTTTATTGCAAGTTCGTTTCTTTGTTTCTCTCGGAGATTGCTCAATTTCAGGTGACTTGGCAATAGGGAAATATAGTGGAGGTTCGACTCAAGTACAAGAACGAAGCAAGCAAGAGGAGGTATCACATTCATTTCATCACCTTTTCTGCAACCTTAAATTGATCCTACAATTATTTACTTGCTTGCACTGGAGTCACTCCCCACTTAGCTTTCTATCCTATAAATTCTATTCCTTTGCTAGTGTCTCCTTTTTAGCTTTGAAACAATGAACAATGAACTTGCTTAAAAATATTTCCTACATTTTTAAAACAAGAAAAAGCATCCAATATATGACTTGAGTCCACGTTTAGTCCAATGGATTTGATTTGAGAACTACTTCTTCCCATTTGAGCTTAATATAAATAGACTCGATAGCATCCTTGAATGAAATTGTCTGATAAAATGGATGCTTGGAAATAGTAGATATTATGCCACTACTTTTCCTAATAATTACCGTAATATATTGCTTTACGCGTGTCATTACAACACTGTCGTGCTCTATGGGGAACTATTAACTCGGCTAGCCAACGAACGATCTAAATGTGGGAAACCACTTGATTTCGGCTATGAGTTATGTAAATGTTTGTAGCAATAATGCTATGATAGGTAAAATTTTAGTGTCCTCGTGGTCTCACATTCCAAGTGAAGTTGTAGTACTCCTCTGACCCATTATTGCTCAACAACTCTTTATTGGCATGGTCACGAGTGCACAACACAGTCCCAATTAACATGTTAAAAACAGTGGCATGATTTCTCTATGAAAGATTTGAAGTTTTTGAAAGGGAAGGAAAGGAAAAAGGTGCTTTGAGAGTCTTGAAATTTTGACATGGGAATAGATGAGTTGTGCTTAAATTGAATGTTTTTAGTGCCAACTTGAGTACTCTTAATTGATTAAAGGAACACGACCAAAAAGTTTCATCTCTCAACAAAGAGAGACACCAAACGAATTTGTCTCACTTTCCTATCAAAACGTTTGACACTTGCTCGAGCATATGATTTTTTTGCTAGTAAGATATACGTGGTTAGGAAGTAGACTCAGTGCAATCTTGTGAATACTTGTACGATCAGAATTAAGATTGCAAGAATTGTGAAGAAAAGAATTTGACACCAATTCAAGCTTGTAAGTTCTTTTATTTCGGTCTCAAATCTCCGATATTCTTCCTTATTTCCTTGTCACTCGAGGGAGAGCAACATCTAAGCTTGGGGGAGTTGATAGCTGTGAGATTCGACACATTTTTGATTGTTTTTATTGGTGGTTTTCTGCTGGATTTGTTCGTTTTCTAGCTTTACCTAACACTAATACTTCGGTAGCAAAGAAAACTTGGTGTTTAATGTGTGTTTCAGGTTTTGAACGTCAAAAGAAGGTATTAAAAAGAGAAACACAATATTCAGGCGAAAACAAGCCAGTCTCTCTTTGGAAGCAATCGAGGGAAGCACATAGAGGCTTTAACAAGCAACTATACAACAATAACATTTTTTCCTAACGTATAGTTCCCATTGTATAGCTGCCGCCTCCTCCGTCTTGTCAAAAGGGACAACTTCTATGAAGAGGCAAGACGCGAAATCATAACACAACAGCCGCCATCCCATCAAGAAAGGAGAAAGGAGAAATCTAGAGAAGAAGGGGAAGACGTTCTTCATCTCGCTCCACGATCTTCGACCTCCTAGCCATCACACCCCCATAGCCATTAACTGTACTTTAGAGAGAGATACTTCACTTTGAAAGATTAGGGTTTGAGATTGTTTCTTCCTATCTCGAATTGTGTTGGATTACTTTTGCATTATTATTGTGGATCTCCATGGTAATATTGAGAAGAACTCCCTTTATTTAATTATATCGATGGTGCTTTCTTCTCTCATGTGTGAGTAAGTTCCTTGGCGTGGGAGATGTAAGGGATTGGTGATATGTGGTGTGCCTCCATATATTTTCCATCAGTTTGTGATTGATTTTAATTACTATATTATGTGTGCTTGACTATCTGTGGGATGCCTAATGCTTGTTGTCCAATTAAGGGTCCAGACAACATGATGCTTTGTTCTACATAGATAGGATCTTGTTCGATAGCAGACCGACGACCCTCGGGTGACATAGGGATATCAATGGGAAACTAGTTGACTCGAGGATAACGAGGAACCACTGTGCTTATTGCATTAGTCTGATCCAAGGAGTTTAATTGCGAAGCAACCTGAAGGGTCTTAATCGTCTAGTGTCTGACCATGGTTTTGGTAACAGGCTAGTGGGATTATTGAAGTTGGGATGAAATCTACTAAGAGGAGTTCCGACTAATTATGGGTTGCTCGCCTACGCATATACTTATAAGATTATAATTGTTACATTTATCACTCATCCACCTGGCATAGTCACTATCACCATGAATTGTATCTCCCCGTGCCTTTCTTCGTCATCTGTAGAAAACAACAAACAACCGAATTGTTCTTTATTTTTATGCTTTTTATTTCAAAAGTTTACATTTTAGTTTTATTTAAATACATCAAGTTTAATCCAAATTTCATTCTTATTTCCACACTTGCAGTTAATTCACTCGAAGACCTGTGACAACTTTGAGTGTGACGGAGACTTCACTCATAAACACTTACCTTTGGGCTCCCTGTGGGATCGATATCTATACTTTGAAACTAGTTACAAACGATCTGTGCACTTGCAGACATCAGCAGGGAAACTCCATTGTGTGGCTGAACACGTGCATGTTGTGCCTCTTAACTATCGTACTAGGGACAACGCCTCCTGCTGTGATGTAGCTGTTGAGAGTATCGTCAAGAACTCTCTTGATAGTGGAGTAGTCTTTCCTCGTCGCACTACCCGAGTCAAGATACAAGGTGTTCGAGCATTGCACATTTAAGGATATGATCATGCAGCCTTGGTGACCATTCTCCGACTCTGAATGGTAGGGAATGAGAATCACATCCTTGCCCGAGTTTGTTTGTAGGAAGCATGAGAGGTAGTCGGTCGCCATTTGGACGCCCTCATGTGTTCTCAAGACGGCGTCACACATGAAGTAGGGATCCACTATCACGATGCTCGGGGTCTCATCTCTAATGATCTGCATGGCCATATTGAGAGAGAATAGCCAGACCAGGGTATCGTGTAGCCAGAATCCTTGCAACATGTAGAAGAGGCCGGTATGTCGCACGTAGAAAATATCCCCAGGGGCTACTACGATGAAGCCCAGAACATTTGGCACCTTAGCCTTGTAAATCAGGTACGACTGATATCCCTCTCAAATGCGGCGCTACTCAACAAACATGCAGCCATGACAAATACTACGCATATGCGAGCCTACGACCACGCGCATCGATTCATTGAGCATTGGTGTACCTGCCTCGTGCACCCGCTTCCTGGAATTTTCTGCAGGGCCGTCCTGAGCCCAGATAGCAGGCTTTGGATTCTGGCTCGCACCCTTAGGCTTCCTTTTGCAACCTTCTTACCCTTTACGGCTTCATTATCAGCCTCCACTATCACCTCGCCGGCTGCCCTATGGAGGGTGTTGGGGCTGATCATAGGACGAGCTAGCATCTGAGGCTCGGTGAAGGCGGCGGGTGGTGGCGTCTCATGACTAGATGGGAAGAGACGCACTTGGCAAGTGGGTTTCGTCGAGGGTCCAGGTGCTGGTTGGGGCTCGACAACTGTCTGCGTGAACGGCTGGCCTCCCTATTGCTCATGGTCATCACGAAACCTTGTGTTCAAGAACTGGTCGCCAAAGTTTTCATCAATTTCATCATCGTCATCGGCGGGATTCTATGCCATCTTGATGTCTTCATGATGTGTTGGTTGTGCTGCCTCTAGGGTGGTGATCCGACCCTCCGTCCCTAAACAGATCTGGCTCTTCGGCCATAGGAACATGTAGCCGAAGCTGGTACTGAGGACTATCGGCTCGTTACTATCCTATCCATGAGGTTGAGAGGGAGGTTCCAAGCCCTCGTAGCTCGGAAGAACCATAATGTATTTGACCCTAAGCATGCCGGGTTCCATTGGTTTGCTGTGGAAGACGCGGTTCGCCGGTTGAACTATAGAACCCTTGGCAACATCCTTCAACTCGCCGTTCACCTAGTGCATTAGAGTGCAAGGAGTGTCTTCCTACGAAAGTCATGTATAGGTCGGTCGTCAGTAAAACAGGGAGAGAAGGGAGATGAAGTCATCGGTTGAGCCTCCCAACTCTCGCTTTAATTAGTTACCTTGAGAGTGTCGAGCTTGGCCAATGTCGAGGCACCACCACCGATATCGAGCATGCAAGTGGCAGAGTGGATGCTTGCTGGCAAGGT
Organism: Avena eriantha; assembly: GCA_910589775.1. Taxonomy (NCBI): domain Eukaryota; kingdom Viridiplantae; phylum Streptophyta; class Magnoliopsida; order Poales; family Poaceae; genus Avena; species Avena eriantha. The sequence goes on from OU342743.1 coordinate 93,850,497, forward strand.
GCGGGCCAGCGCCTTCGCTACACCAGACAAGGTAAGCTCCGGACCTTCGGGACCCGCCGGAGGAGTCACCAACACCTCTGATGCCATGTTGTCCGATTAGGCGCTGGCGATGTTGGGAACCGGGCGAGGCCCCCCGTGTACTACTCTTCTTCCACTTGGCATACTGTTCGAAGTAGGCGGGAAGGATGGTTTTGAGATTTGGTCACTTGTGTATGAACTTGTGTCTGGACTTGTGATTGGAATTGTGTCTGGACTTGTGTCATAGCCTCCTTCACTGTATCTTGGAGCAACTGCAGAAACTTTTCCACTTGTTCCCTTAGGTGTTTTACCTCGGCACTCTCGGCCTTCTTGCCCTTCCGCGGCGAGGTGCCATAGTATTTGGACCATGGAATACCGCCAAATTTGGGCACACGGCCAGCCGATGATGGTGGCGCCTAGGGCTCGACATTTTGGACCCGGTTCAGCACCCTCTTTAAAGTGGTGTCCCACTTGGTGACCGGCGCCGACCCCTAGGATGAGGAGCTCCTACATTCCTCGTCCTGTGCATAAGGAACGTGAAGCATTTGAGAAATTGTACTTCATTGATTAATTGTGAATGCAATTAATCGACTTGCATGCAAATTACTTACATATGTATTGATGAAGTCCTTCACCTTCGGAGTGAAGGGGCCACAGGTTCAGAGGAATATTTAGAACTCCCTTTAAACTTGCGAAACCATGCCCTGACAAAGTTCTTTGCCTGAGGTTCGGCGATATCGGCAAAGGGAGGTGTCTCCCCTTCTCACGAGCTACGACGTCCTCCTTCTCCCAATTGGGGATCATAGCTCTATAACCGCCGGAGCCGAGATAGTGGGTACCAATGTTCATCTCGTACAACTCCTTGAAGTACAGACTCTTGGCCTTGCCCGCGGCGGATTGACATATGGCCTTGAACACCTTGAAGTCTTCTTTCGTGACCAAAAGCTCCTTCTTGACGACATGCTCATAACTTAGCTTTTGCTTGTAAATGAGCCTCTTCACCCGTGCCTTCCAATTCGACAAGGCCTTGGTCATCGTCTTGAGGGCGAACTTGTTTATCGGATCCCCATTGAGATTGTCCGTGTTGTATTTGTTGTCCTCATCACCCGGGAACACGTACCTTGCGTGCAACTTCCTGAAGAGCTGATGGTGGTAACACTCGTTCTCACTGGCCTTTAGGTTCTCGATGTTGATCGTGACGGTGTTCCGGGGGATTGCAGAGAGCTGCAGTGAGTACAGTGCGGTAAATTCCTCCAGCTCCAAAGGCACCCCTTTATCGCCCACGCTTGTGAAGATGGACCTTTTGAGGCTGACCATGATCGGGTCCGTTCCTTCCGGGGCTTCTTCGGTTGGTGGCTACCGTCTGTGGCTTCACCACCACCACCACCACCATCAGTGGTAGTGGCGTCCTCACCATTGGCATCATCCCCCATCTCCTCATCGGACGATGTATCCTCGTCCTCCATCTCCTCTTCCTCCTGCAGCACGAATTCAGAGTCCACTTGTGATTCCATCTCATCCAAATGCTCCCAATAGGCTTTCTTTCTAGAAGTGTCAGCCTTGGCGTCGTGCTGTCCACCACCCGACATATCTAAACACGAAAAGAAATGGAACTAATAAACACTAAAATTCACAAAAAAATTGGGCATGACCTTTGCTAATTTTCTAGACCTAGGAGTGGCAGAAATTCGCCGTAACGGAAATGAATCAACATTCCGGCGAAACATTGGCATCTCAAAAAGAAAAAAAACTACACAAAAAATGGCCTACATAGGCGAAAACACAACCAGTAGCTTGCTGCCAGCATACACAACCACATTCACGATATGAAGTCTATGGATCGTTTTCTGCCAGCAACTTTGCTGCCAGCATACACAACTACAAGCACAAACACCACCAACATACACCTCTAGATAGAGCTACTGTACACGCCTAAGGAAGTATACATCAAAATAATGTAACCAAGCATTCATTTATCTACTGAATCAAAGAAAGTTTCACCAAAGTGGGAACACTATCAGAATAATATATCCGTAAGAATGAAAGAACTTAGGATAAATGTACGACAACAAATTGAAACTGTGAGTATATAAACCAAAGATGCATCATTCGCTAAAATTAGCGGAACAAAGTTTGTAAACATTCTGTCCATGCTCAAAACAGGTAGTACTTGAGCTGATCACGTGTCTGTGCTCAAAACAGGTAGCCAACAGCAACTAACTGTCAAGCTCAAGGTTGACATAGACTAAGTCAACTAAACCAGAGCAGATACTACCACATGGCACATTTGTATGTATGATTATTTAACATAAAAAAGGAATAGAACACTAGTAGTTTAATTAATTAACAATAATGCAAATGCAAACTAAGTACTTGAAAATCTGCACCAGCCAGCTAACTTGATACCTACATGAAAAATAACTGAGTTAGGGCATGCACAACCTTAATCACACTCAAGAGAACAAAAGAATTAAATTACAGCAAACAGTCATCTAATTGATCTAAAAATTATCCCATCTGACCAGATGATCTTGTGATGATCTAGAACACTTAAGAACTAATCAAGATCATCAAGAACACCTTAATCACACTCAAGAGAACAATCAAGAATTAAATTACAGCAAACAATCATCTAAAAAAAATAAGAATGAAATCAACAATAAAATCATAATCCTAAGAAAAAACCAAGAAATCATTTATAAGAAAATATCTAACTAAGAAATGGACCTATGCATGTAATTTTTGCATACATACACAACAACACAACACCCCACTTGATTGACACATCATTATGTGTATCATAAACATAATATGATCAGATTACTTGCAAGTTAACTTGATTGAGTGATACATGTGTGTGGATCATACCCATCTTATGATGGATAGGATCATTTTATCTGCAGTAAGACATGTCCTACTTCTCCTCTATCTATTAAAAGATAGAAATCATAACTGGATATATGCACACAATGCTACTACTGCTTTGTTTTAGTTTACTCAGAGACATCATCATCATCACTAATGTTATAAAGACTAGCAACAACCTAGAGCCACAAGTTAAATAGTCAGCTCCAAAGAAGGACTTTGAATGCTTATTTGAAAGCTAAATCCTAATTTGGTAGCTCTAAATTGTTTAGGCACAGGCAAATACTAAGAAAAAAGTTTCCAAACCACATGCTGATAATGCAGATTAGCTCTCCTCACACACAATGATCAGCACACTATAGTGTGTTGAAAAACGAATTTATTGACAAAAAATCCTTTATTTACAAAGCCCAACGGAACTTTAAAGACCTAGCTTTGTTAAAATACATATGCTGCTACATAAAAAATAATTTAAACAACTTAGTAGTGCAACAAGATGCTGATCAAATAGATTATTACACTATTATAATAAGAAAATCAAGAATTTAAAATACATATGCTCCTTGGATTGGAGCCTGTAGCAACAACACATAAGATGTTTAATTTAGCCTTTCTACTTGGTCTAGTTCATAGTGCAAGTCAATAATTTATTTCAGAAGAAACACACTAGCGACTAGCACAACTGAGCGCTTGTGAAACTTTTCCTATGTTCAGTGTTAAAAATGGAGAAAGCTTCTTCAAGTAATCCATGGAACATGCCCCTTAATTAATTAACTAGAAACCAAACATTTGTAGGGCTTTGTTGGTGCTAGTCTCTATCAAACTTGAGCTGGCAGTATATTCTTGCTATTATTGATCTACTATGTGTATCCATGGTGCTGGTGAAGGTCACGTCCAACAGAAGAAAGATATGTGTGCTACATTGCGTGAAACTAAAAGCATGATCATGACAAATATCAGGTTCTTGTCACATACCCCCACTACCAGCACCTTCACAGGGTCCCTAGCTAAGAAAGCACGAACTAGTGCATCAAGAACTTTAATCGAAGAAGAACTTTAAAAAATGGGGAAAGGGGAAGGGGGAGGGAGAGGGCGGCTCACCTGTAGATTCTCCTCCTCCTCCTCGCAGTGGCAGGCGCATGCTCTTCTCTTCCTGCTTCTCGCGGTGGCTAGAGGTCAACTGCAGGAGGAAGCAATGCAGGTGAGGAGCAGCGCAAGGGGAGAGGGGGAAGGGGGAAGGTCAAGGGGGGAGGCGTAGGGTGGCTCACCATCGATGATGAACGGCAGCAGGAGGGGATCGACGATAGAAAGTGGTAGGAGGGGGAAGAACGACATTGTAACTGAATCTCGAGAGAGCGAGGAAGAATGACACTGAACTGAATCGAGATCGACACTTATTTTTTTAGCCAGCTAGTAGATTACGCGAGACGCATCCTAGCAATATACGCCTCGTATAACTTATGCGAGTCACATATTGTCAGGATGTGCCTCGTATAATCGTGCACCTTTATTCAAAAGGAAGGTAGCGTCTACTTGTACACAAAACGATTCGTAGCCCAGTGGCTAGCGACACTCTACGCTTTCTTTCCTGGCATCCTAGGGTCGAGTCCTAGAAGCCACCTTTTTTGGAACAAAAAAACAAATATGAACTATGAAAAATAGTCTAAAACTAATATGTGAAGGGAATATGCCCGAGAGGCAACAATAAAGTGGTTATTATCTTATTCCATATTTATGATAAATTTTTATTTTGCATGCTATAATTGTATTAATTGGAAACGTTAATACGTGTTTGTTTAATAAACAAAATATAAAGTTCCTAGTAATGCCTCTCATATAAACTAGCTCGTTGATTAACAAGATGATCAAGGTTTCCTAATCATGGTCATTGGATGTTGTTAATAACAAGGTCACAATATTTTTGAAATGATGTGATGAACATTCATCCGAAGTATAGCATTACGATCAAAGTCATTATGTTTATATTTATATAACATCATACGAAGTAGTATTAGTCCTTAGACCATGAGATCATGTTAATTGCTAATACCGGAAGAGTATCATGATAACATCAAACGTCACACCGTAACAGGGTGACTATAAAGGTGTGTTCAGTGCTACAAAGGTGTTATGTTGAGGCTCATGGATAAAGAGTGGGATTTGTCCATCCCGATGACAGATAGATATACTCTGGGCCCTAACAGTGATATCACATTGAAATAGCTTGCAAGCAAGTGATGTGATCACCAGAATGTTATATCACGGGAACGAGAACAGAGTGCATGTCGGCAATGAGATCAAACTAGGTATTTGGATGCCGATGATCGAATCTTGGACATGTAATATATCACGAGACAAAGGGATTTAGTTATGACATTAAACATTCACACGATCACAGGAGTAATCGTTGAATATGTGGGAGTCAGTACGGATCTCCAGGTCCCGCTGCTGATTATTGATCGGAGAGGGGTCTCGATCATGTCTGCATTATTCGCGAACCGTAGGGTGACACACTTAAGGGATACCGACACCATTTGGAGCAAATATGTTTCAGATAAAGATTTAAGAAAGCGCTGGAATCATTTCGATAGACATCGAAACTGTTTTGGGTGAAATTGCTGAAATTGGTTCTACATGTAATATTGAAATGTTGCAGGGGGTTTTATGTGAATGTTTGTTAATTAATGTAATTGACAAAATTCTGAATAAAATAAATAAAATAGTTTTATTTAATGAGAGCTTGCATTAAATTTGGTGGAAATTTAATGCATGTGAGTGGAAGTGTGAGTGGAGGTATATTTATGTGAGTGGAGCATCCACCACATGAATGATGGAAGAGGTGGGGGCACCACCATGGCTGCCATGCCATGGCTCTTAGTTGCAACCCTATTACCTATAAAAGGCCCCCCTCGCCTCCTCACAACACACACCTCCTCGTGAAGGATCCCTCTCCCCCTCTAGTTATTCCCCATGGTCTCGGATTAGCGAGATACATGTTCCCGGTGGCTTTATCTGGAACGGAGTTACTGCTTCCACTGCTTTGCTGGAGCGAGGGACAGAGGTTGTCAGGGTACTAGACGTGTGTGCGATCACGGATGCACCGCTGCTTTGCGGTGCTAGACTTGGTGGTGCTGGACTTGCTGGAGATAGATCTGGATCTGATGGACGTGCTAGAGCCGGACCTGCTAGACTTCATCATGATCTTGAGATCGGCAAGTGTACGACTATATCATCCATGAGTTCCAACTCGTTAACAAAGTTTTGTTGTCTTCGAGGGTAAGTTCTCTATGGATGAATATCCACCCGTTGCTTGTATCTAGTAGATAGATCTTGGCGTATAGTTCCCATCGTAGGAACTTTTTTTGTTTTCTATGCTGTGAACCCAACAGTGGTATCAGAGCCTGATCTATGCGTAGGTGCTTTGCACGGGTAGTACACATATGTTTATAAGTGGGTGATGATGATCATCTTATTGCTTCTTTCATGTATTTTGGATATTGGTGGTATAGTGGGATGAAGCGGCCCAGACCAATCTTACATGTCATCGTACATGAGATCGGTTCCACGACTGACATGCAACTAGTTTTGCATAAGTGGCTAGCGGGTGTCTGTCTCTCCTACTATAGTCAATATCTGATTTACAACGAGTTGCTAATAACTTAGTTATCATCGTTGTGGTTCCATGTTCGTAGGTAAGACCGGTTCTATCTCCAAAAGCCTTAAGCCACGTAAAACTTGCAATGGATAAATTAGAGGCGTCTAGTTTAGATTGTTGCTGGGCTAGTGTATTGATATGGTAACGTTGTAAGTAGATGTATGGTAGATACTCTTACAACACACTTAACGTGTAAGTTCCATAGACCTTGGCCTTACACACAAAGGAATGATAGCGATCATACCACAATGCAAATGATAGAGATCAAATGCATGGACTATATCATCTCACTTTACACATTAGATGTTTGCATCTTATATTGCTAGTTTGGCGCTTTTAGTAGCATTGTAAGATGATCCCTCATTTAGATACCAAGATAAAATGTGTTCTTCCTTGAGTATGCACCATTCTATGGATCGTGTTTTGAGACATCACGTGATGATCGGGTGTACTTGACTCTGCGCTTTCATACAACGGGTGTAAGATAGTTTTACACACGCGAATACTAAGGTTCTTACTTGGCGAGCCTAGCATGTACAGACATGGCCTCAGAACACGGACCGAAAGGTTAAGCATGAGTGATACAGTTGATATGATGCCCATATAGATGCTCGCCTTTGAAGCTACACCGACTCACGTGATGATCGGACTTGGTGTAGTGGATTTGGTTCATGTAATCACCAAAAAGGCACGAGGGATGTCGTTTTTGAGTGGGAGTTCATTTCTAATTTGGATTAGTCGAACTGAATTTGTCATAAACTAAATCAAAGTTACTTTTCATAATTTGTTGTAGTCATTGGCATCTGTTCACTACCTTATGCTTAGTTTTAATTGAGATAATAGAACTATAGAATTCTGGATATTTACTTTACGAACTGGTATCGTATTGTTTTGAATGTCAATTTAAAGTTTAGAAGTCCTATTGCAAACTTTTAGCAAACTCTATTTACTCCATGAAGTTTAATAAGTAGTATTAAATCAAGAGTAAGAATCCCAATGTTAGTATCTAAAGTATCATGTTTGCCTCCATGATTATTGATATTCAAATGTTGTTTTAATATCAAGATTATCTAGGAGCTGAAAACTTGTTTCTGAAACCATCATGTGTGGAAGATATTGTGATATCTGAAACAATGTTTTTGGTTGCATTATGATAGAGTATAATTTAGCAAAATACATGTTCTCCTATTGTATGAGAATTTGTGAAGGATGGAGATGCTAGGCATCCGGATCTCCCAAAAGGTTTTGGGAACTAACATTATACTCGCGATTCTTCCCTATAGGCTATAGTAGCTTGATCATGAAATTTTTCATGATAAGGATGAATATAAGATGTAAGTAAAATGTTTACTACACTAATAGATTACTAAAGAATGGATTTTTGAAAGAACGCCAAACATTTGATGATGGTGATCCATTTCAAAGTGCAAGTCCAAAGGTATTAGTATTTGACTATATATACTTTGTACTATGTGTCATGTGAATGACACCACTATTGATGTTGATGGATTCTTTTAAAATAAAAGAAATTGTTGAAAGAGAATCTATAAAATATTTGGCAGAAAAGAAAAGGTTGGAGATGTCCAACTTAGGTATATAGAAGATATACATGTTATGGCTATATTTCTTGCTTGTTAAACAATGTGGTTCTGAGGTATTGGATACCGGTATTGCATACCGAATTGGTTGGTGTGAAGTGTCATACAGAACAACTCAATTCATGAACTGCAACGACCTAAGTAACTGGCAAGAAAATAAGTGATGATGTTCATCAAAAACAAATAAAGTGTTATTGTGTTTTCGTTGTCGTCAAACCTAGCCTTCAAGATTTGTTTTAATAATTGTTATTTTGTTCCCGTATTACAAGAACAATGGTTGTTCAAATAATTACCATCCATAAACATTATTGCTAAAATGTCGTAAGACAAATGATTGTAAGATCACCTATGAAGTGACATCACTATTTGAATTATATTGGAAACTAAACATGAAGAAACTCTATGATCGATTTTTGGAGTCTTTTGATTTTGATCAATTAATGCTTGTGAAACTTTCCTCGAGATAATTGAAACTCTGTCCATAGGCCTAAGAGGAGCGGATGACTAACTTATTGGATATTATGCATGTTGATGTATATAGTCCATTATGTGTAGCCATATGCGATGGATCTTTTTGCTTCATATGCTTTTTCCAGAAATTTGAGTGAATATATCTATATATTTACTTAATAAGGAAGCAGTATGAAACATTTGAAAATTGTTCAAAGACTTTCAAGATGAAGTGAAAAATCATTGTAACAAGAAAATAAAAGAGTTTATGATTTGATCATAAAGGAAAATATTTGAGTTACATGTTTAGCAAAACGCCTAAGATTTTAGGAATTGTTCCATGAATTTTCATTTCCTGATAAACCATAGGAGTATGGTATGTTCGAGAGATCAAATCAAACCTTGTTTTACATGGTATGACCAAAGGTGTCATTTATAAAACTGCCATTATGTTTTAAGGATTAAAGCTTTAGAGACTACCGCTTTTACACTGAAAAGAGCACCATCGTGATCCGTTGAAATGACACCATATGAGTTATGGTTTGGGATAAAACCCGAATTGTCTTTTCTTAAATTTTGGTATGCTATGCATAAGTAAAATGTTTACAACCAAAGTCGGATAAGCACGTCTTTGTAGGTTATCCCAAAGAATTTGTTGGGAATTTCTCCATAACACCAAGGACAAAAGAGTTTGTCGCTTGGAATGTCAAGTTTCTTGAGAAGAAATTTTTCGTGAAAGTTAAGTGGGAGGACAATAGAACTTTGATAAGATTGTTGAACCTTAGCTATATGTGCTAAGTAGCGCAGCGCCAAAAAGTGTCCCAGTGACGGCCACAATGCTCATGGCTCCCGTGATTACAAAGGGTGTGATCTTGGAGATTAGAGTTCCTATTGAACCATGTGGGTCGGTAAGAATCAAATAGTAAGATTTGAAACAGAAGTCGTTATTGTTTTGACAATGATGAACCGATTGCATGAAAAGAAGCGATGATGGGCCCTGACTCCATAAAATGACTAGAAGTCATAGAATCCGTGATAGTATCCATACACGGGAAATCAAGTTTCTGAACCTGGAAGACCCTCCGGAAAGGCGTGAAGCCTATCGGTCGTGTTTGGATCTATAAACAAATAGACATGGATGTTTAACATCTCTGAAATAGTCGACATGTTGGAAAGAAGTTTACGGCAATGTTCAAGGAGTTGACTATGACAAGATTTGATCTTTCATAGCGATATTTAGTCTTGATGGATTAATGTAGCAACCATTGCA